>CM060937.1:382828071-384078071 GCA_030765085.1 Allium cepa
TCTGAGTTGACTCAATGTTAATTCCTTTTAGTGGTGGGCCAAAAATCAAACTTATATCCGTTGCTGTGACTTTCATCCTTTCTTTGGAAAATAAGAATGCATCTTCCACAACTGGGTAGTATTTGTATAAAGCATCCAAATTGTGTTGGTTCTTTTTGCATTCTTTCGTCAAAATTTTCTCTTCATAGAAAACTCTAAAGAAGTTGTATAAAGGAGTGTTCTTCATTATGTCCATCCGCTTCTTGGATAGAGCATTTTTTTTGTTTTATCAGTTTTACCATTTTGAATGCTGCCTGCAATCCACATCTGTAAGCAGTTTCATGCTTTTTATCTTCAGTTTGCTGTTTTGTTTGTGATCTTTCTTTTATGGATTTTGGATGTGGATCAACAAAATCATCATCATCCTATTATTTCAAAATAAACACTGTAAGTTATTTGTGAAACAAATTATGTTTAAATATGTAACAATTTAAAGTTTGTAACAATTTAAAGTTTGTAGTAACTAGGTATCAGTTTGTAGTAACTGGGTATCAGTTGGTACTAAGTAGGTATCAGTTTTTTGAAACCAGGTATCATTTTTTCAATTAGGTATCAGTTCCTTTGTGAATAGGTATCAGTTCTTTGTAAATACGTATCAGTTTTTTGTTTGTATCATATTTCAACTAAATGATACTGACTATTATTTTATCAAACAATTTACGCTTAATGATACTGGCTATTATTACTTGTAATTAAGTATCAGTTTGTTGTACTTATCAGCCTTTTCTTTTACCAAATGATTTACATGTAATATTTTTGAAATATTTATCATGGTATAAAGTTACGATGTTTTTTATTTTACCGAACTGAGTTGTCTTTCTTCTGATTCTTCATCCGTAGCTTTTTTCCCTTCTTTTTTCTGAGATTTTTCTTGTTTAACATTTTTCATAACATTAGAATACTTTTAACAGTATGAAATTATTAGTATTACTTTTATAATTTTGCAATTTCAGTTACCTCTGTTTCTTTTTGTATTTTGTTCTGAATCATTTTTTCATTTCTTCTTTTTGTTCTTTGTTCTCTTTTTTGCATATTGTCTTCAACTTTTTTCTCTGTAGGTATTTGTTGCTGCATGTTCTCTTCTTTGTTCTATGCAAAAAATTTCAATGTTACTGTAACAAACTATACTAACTTTGTTATTTTTGATTTTATATTATCAGTTACCTTCTTTGGTATGATTTTGCTTATTTCTGGTTTGCTTCCACTTGCTGTAATTTTTTCATGTCTTCTCCTTGTTCTTTTTTCTCTATTTTGCTTTTCCTCTTATGTTGATGTAGGTTTTCTAAGCTTTAACTTGTTGCTTTTTCCCTTTACTGTCGTCGCTATCGTTTGCGATAGAGGTAGGTTTTCCTCTTCTATCTGTGCATTTTCTTTTTGAACATCTGCTGCCAGAAGTGATTCGACATTTCGATTTTCATTTTGTTGATTCACTTCCGACTTAGTTAGGTTTTCATCGGCTGTCGATTGTTGTGCTCATTGTTCATCTACTGTCGATTTCTGAGGTTGTGTTGGAAATGTAGATTTGTTTTTGGTTTGCGGTGCCATTTTTTTTCTTTCGAGTATAATTTTGTCAAATTATGAGTTAAGGAAGGAGGAGGAAGACGAACAGAATATTTTGTTTGAAATTGTAATTGAGCTTTGGACTTTGTCCTTACGGTAAAATTTTATGCGCGTGTCCTTCTGACTAAATATTTTCTTTAATTTGTCCTTTAAATTTTTTCCCTTGTATAATTCTCAACAAATATTTATTGGTATTTCTGCAAATATTTACGGAGTTTTCTTCAAATATGTCGAAACTAAAAGATATAGGTTCTTTTTCTAAACTTGTTCTTGAGGATGACAGGGATATATTTTAAAACTTAAGCCCCCGTTTGGCTCGTCGTTTTTAGTTTTGTGTTTAGTGTTCGTCGACGGAAATTCTATCGGTTTAGAAAACCGTCGAACGAATTTAAATTAAAAATAACCGCAAGCGCATGGTGTACGAATGTAGCACGTGGCGAATACAGGTCGATCCGCAGGGAATTGATGATTTTAAAATTCTATTCAATCAAATTAATCAAAGTTGAAAGTGTGATTAGCTAAAAAATGTAAGAAACTAACAAAAACTAGCAAAAGAAAAATTGATAAAAATATGAAAGTTAAATGACAATTCAGAGATAATTCCACTCTCTAGATCATATAGTTCAACAAATTATGAAATTATGATCTCTCTTTTCTTGTCATTAGTGAATTAGTTAATGTGCTTATCATAAGTATGGTATATTTGTGCTATTAATTAGCTCAATATAAACCATCAAACTATAACACAACCACTAATACACTTTTAAATCTCATAAAATATGACAACAAACTTGAAAGAAAAATCTATTTTAAGCATGGCCTATTAACTATTAATTAGAAATATAAGCCATCAAATTTTAATTTCAACAATCACTTATTTGCCATAATCATATATAAATGAAGAGGCAATTTGTGTTTTGTTTGTTTAAGCATAGCCTATTTGTTATGAACAACATAGACTATCAAATTCAAAGCTAAACAACATCATTAAATCACTTCAATCATTCTCATTAAAGCACAAAAAGAGAGTATGAAACATCAAAATATTGAAGCTACATGATTAGAGAGCTTCATTACCCCTAAATTAAAGGGGTTTAGCCTCTCATATTTGTTATCATATGAACAAATGTATCTTGCAACATGAGAGAAAAAGAAAAAGAAAGCAAGATAAAGAAAAACTATTCTACTTGCATGAAAAATAAATCTACACTACAACATGAAAGTAAATAAGCATGAAAAGAAAAGGAACATGTATTGAAGTTGCATAAAAAAAAATTACATAAAAGAGAAATGGCTAAGTAGCCATGAAAAGAAAGAAGAGAGCTTGGTTTTATTTTGATCCTAAAACTAACTAAAGAGAGACTAAGTGAGAGAGATTACATGAAACATAAGGGGTTATTTATACATGCATGAAAGCCTAATCCATAATTTGGGGAATGACCAAACTACCCTTGAGAAAGTGTGGAGGCCAAGTAATCATTAGCTTCTACTAATCATTATTTAAGTGTACATGAAGCCATTAATTCCATAAGCATGTGCATTAGCCTCTAATTTGTACATTAAGATGGTGGGTAGGTGGGATCCTCTATGATCTTCACTTTGAATTATTTCCATCTTTATTCCTTTATATTCTTTGTGCATGCATATTCCTTCATGAAATCACTCCTATTTGAGACCAAATTCCTACAAAAATATATATAAATTTCCAATTAATTTTTCTCAAAGAAATATATGCACACAAATGACCGTTTTGCCCATATATGTAGATGAATATGTGAAAATTTGGAATTAATATGGATTTTGGTTAAAACAAGTTAAAATACCCAATATGATCATTTATTTAATTTAAAAAGAATAAATATGGTGGTAAAAATATGCACATTTACGTGCACATCAAATACCCCCACACTTATCTTTTTATTCGTCCTCGAATAAAGAAAACTAAGATAAATCCGTTTTCATAGGGAGCACGATTGCATTGAGCGTATGCAATAAGCCGTTAAACCTCTGGGTGTCCCCAGTAGGACGAGTGTTGTCTCGTGAGGGTTTTCAGCGGATACTACCTACAAAATCCAAATGCAGGATGAAAATATTTACAGATTGCAAGATTTATTTACAAAGAGACGAATGCGAGTTTTTGAAAGTATTTACAAATGATGGACTTACTTTGAAATCAACACAAATAAGTTAAATATAGGTTTCGGTCATTATCTTGAAATTTAAGTCATTCACTCGTCAAATTTTCCAATAAAGACGAAGTTATCGTAAATATACTATAGTTTAACTCGTTATTTCGGTTGATAACAAAGTGTAACTATGAAAAGGATTCTTAGTTGATTATCAAAGTTTATCAAAATGGTATTTTCATTTCTTTTCAATAACAAATCAAATCAACTAAGTAAAAAAGTGCTAGGAGTTCAATTGCTTGCTCTCTCATTATTTGCAAGAAAAATTGCACACCTAGCTCAGGTAAACTGAGGCTAGATATACCACCCATACACTGCCTTTCGGGCTTATGTGAGGGGAGTACAGAGCATGGCGAGTGCACACACCTTCGTGCACACACCTGTCGATCGTAGATGATTTTTATTAAGTCTATTTTTTTTACATGTGTTTCATACATGCATAACCGTGAGGACTTTTAAATGAGTATGAAAGCATATAATCAAAGATTCCAAGTAATTCATCCATGCATAACCGTGAGGACTTTTAAATGAGAGTGAATACTTTGGATGTTATTTTTTTTTTTTTTTTTTTTTTTTGTAGAGAGAGAGTTTTGCAAAATCATCTTAGCACCATTTAACTTAGAAGACAAAAAAAATGTTATATCCTTTACTTTAAATTCACCACTTTTAAAATAAATATTTTCAATTAGGATGTATTTCATAATTAACACGTATGAATCTTCCTATATACTAGTTAGACCATTTTTATTTATAACCACACTTCATTTTTATTTTTGTTAAGACAAATAAATTTTCAATAATTTCAATTTAATAAACCAAAACCATATATTTATCCTATAATGTTTCTATAAAAATAAATCAAAAACGCTAAAAAAATAAAAATTCTTCTTTTGTTTTTCGATTTTTTTTTTATTTTTGGAAGAAAAATGAAAAATTAATCCTGAAAAATCAAGAAGAAGACGAGTCCCCCCCACACTTGATTTTGACTGTGTCCCCACAGTCAACCCAAGTGAAAGGAACATTTATTATTATTCACATGAAAATGAAATGTATTTACATGGCATCAGAAAGTATATCGTCAAAAAGTAAATGAAACGGTCTTCCAAAGATCGATTCATTTGTCTCGTCAAGTATACGAGACACAGCTTAAGCTCGAAAAACCAAACCATAAAAGATTTTGAAGTCGAATGTGTATTTGAAACAATGAATGTCGTTTTATTAAAAATCGAATGAGTTGTTTTGTTTTCAATGAATTTTGGGGTAGATATAACGATTGATTGAAATTCTAGTGTATTTTCACCACATTGAAATTCAAGTTTGTCATTGAAAAATTCTTCAAAATTATTGATTTCAAAATGGTGATGTAAATCGTCCCCTTTGGAATCCAACGACTCATCTTCAAAAAGTCCAAAGAAACCGTGTTCGTTAAATTCGTCTTCCTTTGTTGGATTATCAACAACTTCATTGCGTATCTCAAGTTCAAAATCCAAAGTTGTTGTATTCAAATTTTCGAAATCGAGAAAAGGAAGATTGAATTTTAAATTTGATTCCACACTCTCAAAAGAATTGAAATCCAACTCAATTACCATGTTTTCAACAACTTCGTTAAGATCATCGTTTTCAGTTTTAAAAGTTGTTATTTGAAAATCGTCAATTGTGGTAAAAGATGGATTATCACTTGACTCGTCACACGTTGAAATTTGATTTTGTTTTTCACGTTGTTTCATATATGTTTCAAACAACAAATTCGTGTGATCATCGTAAATTTCATTCATTTGTTCAACAAAATTAAATTTGTAATTATTAACTTGAAAATTTTCGATTTGAATTTGTTGAGAACAAGAATTGTCAATTTCGATAAACGGTAGATTATTATTTGATTCTTTGCAAGTTGAGATTTGATTATGATTTTCACGAATTTTTTTGTATTTTTCAAGTAATAAATTCCCGTTATCTTTTTCCATTTGGTCAACAAAATCAAATTCATGATTATTAATTTGAAAATTTTCACTTTGAATTTGTTGATAACCAAAGTTTTCAATTGTATCATGGTCGAAATTATTCCCATTGCCAAAATTATTTGCAAATTGGTTCACATTTTCGTCTTGATTTTGAAATTCATTTTGAAACTCGAAATTGAATTGGCATGGGTTACACTCAAAATCATTTGAATTTTGAAGTGAATTCAAATTTTGATTATTTTGAAAACTTGATTCGAGTAATAACACAAACATGAATTGCACAACTTATTTATCTCTTGATTTTGTTGTGTAGAGATTTCAAGTAGAGATGAAATGATATTTTCGAGATTCGAGGGTTGGTCATCGTCTTGACAACTTTGTTGTTCAAAATTCGAATTGTTTAAAGAATAGTTGTTGTTAAAATCTCCATATGAATTTGGAGTGAAATCATATGAACTATATTGATTTTCACAACTATTGTAAAATTCAAGTGAGTAAGGAAAAGGAAACTCGAACATTTTCAAGATTTTTTTTATAAAGAAAAATATTTACAAGTAGAATTTATTTTTCAAAATGAAAAATTGATTTTTTGTTTTGTTTTTGGATTTTCAAATTTTTTGGCTTTTTTTAAAGAAAAATTTTTATATATTTTTTTGGATTTTTGTTTTTCTAAATTTTTTGGATTTTTGAAATTTCAAAGGAAAAGGATTTAAAAATTTCAAAGAAAAATAAAAGGAATATTTACAATTTTTTTTCGGTTTTGGATTTTTTTTGTTTTTTTAAATATGCGTGAACTAATGCTACTAAATGAATGCAATGGTTAATTACAAATGATTTATCATAAGTTAACCCGAAATTGTATAATCAAACATTGTCTTAGATAAACAAGATAGTTCTCAACCAGGTAACGGACAGGGGTTATCGGTGCACCACGAATCACCGTAGCAATGCAGCCGAAGGTTTTAGTACCTTCAGAGGAACAACCACTATAATATTTACGAATCACCATAATATTTATAAATGGTATTACTCTGCCGTAGCCTAAACACCAAGAAATTAAATTGTTCAAAGAAGACAACTTGTCAGTGTACAATTAAATGTTATTGATGTCTAACTGTTATTATGAATCAAAATATAGGATGAATGCAAAGCAGAAAATAAATGTGTGTTAACAATGCAACTACGAATGGGTTTGTTTATATATAAAAATGCAAATGCAAACAACCAACAATGCAAAATGAATAAAAACATGAAATAAAAGCAGCATTTTTTTTGAGCTAGCAAAGAGGCAGTTTTCAGCAACGTATACTTCCATTTGTTTTCTGCAACCTGAAAGTCCAAAACAAGATATATATATATATATATATATACAAATATATTTTTTATTTATCAAAGAAGAAAGTAAAACAAGAGAAAAACAAAACAAAAGGACGGCGCCAAAAACTTGTTCGTCGACGGAAATTCTATCGGTTTAGAAAACCGTCGAACGAATTTAAATTGAAAATAACCGCAAGCGCACGGTGTACGAATGTAGCACGTGGCGAATACGGGTTGATCCACAGGGAATTGACGATTTTAAAATTCTATTCAATCAAATTAACCAAAGTTGAAAGTGTGATTAGCTAAATATGTAAGAAACTAACAAAAACTAGCAAAAGAAAAATAGATAAAAATATGAGAGTTAAATGACAATTTAGAGATAATTCCACTCTTTAGATCTTATAGTTCAACAAATTATAAAATTATAATCTCTCTTTTCTTGTCATTAGTGAATTAGTTGATGTGCTTATCATAAGTATGGTATATTTATGCTATTAATTAGCTCAATATAAACCATTAAACTATAACACAACCACTAATACACTTTTAAATCTCATAAAATATGACAACAAAGTTGAAAGCAAAATCTATCTTAAGCATGGCCTATTAACTATTAATTAGAAGTATAAGCCATTAAATTTAATTTCAACAATCACTTCTTTGCCATAATCGTATATAAATGAAGAGGCAATTTGTGTTTTGTTTGTTTAAGCATAGCCTGTTTGTTATGAACAACATAGACTATCAAATTCAAAGCTAAACAACATCATTAAATCACTTCAATCATTCTCATTAAAGCACAAAAAGAGAGTATAAAACATCAAAATGTTGAAGCTACATGATTAGAGAGCTTCATTACCCCTAAATTGAAGGGGTTTAGCCTCTCATATTTGTTATCATATGAACAAATGTAGCTTGCAACATGAGAGAAAAAGAAAAAGAAAAAGAAAAAGAAAGCAAGATAAAGAAAAACTATTCTACTTGCATGAAAAATAAATCTACACTACAACATGAAAGTAAATAAGCATGAAAAGAAAAAGAACATGTATTGAAGTTGCATAAAAAAAATTACATAAAAGAGAAATGGCTAAGTAGCCATGAAAAGAAAGAAGAGAGCTTGGTTTTATTTTGAGCCTAAAACTAACTAAAGAGACTAAGCGAGAGAGACTACATGAAACATAAGGGGTTATTTATACATGCATGAAACCCTAATCCATAATTTGGGGAATGACCAAACTACCCTTGAGAAAGTGTGGAGGCCAAGTAATCATTAGCTTCTACTAATCATTATTTAAGTGTACATGAAGCCATTAATCCATAAGCATGTGCATTAGCCTCTAATTTGTACATTAAGGTGGTTGGTAGGTGGGGTCCTCCATGATCTTCACTTTGAATTATTTCCATTTTCATTCCTTTATATTCTTTGTGCATGCATATTACTTCATGAAACCACTCCTATTTGAGACCAAATTCTTACAAAAATATATATAAATTTCTAATTAATTTTTCTCAAAGAAATATATGCACACAAATGACCGTTTTGCCCCTATATGTAGATGAATATGTGAAAATTTGGAATTAATATGGATTTTGGTCAAAACAAGTTAAAATACCCAATATGATCATTTATTTAATTTAAAAATAATAAATATGGTGGTAAAAATATGCACATTTACGTGCATATCATTTAATCTATACAAAAGCACGTCCGTTGTACGTATCGTTGGAAAACAAACAATTTTGAAAAATGAAATTAATATGTAAAATAGAAAACAAGTTCATTTTTTTTCATGTTTCGAGGGATAACAAAAGATCGGAGAACAATCCAACTCTTTCGTTGTCCGTTGATCGTAGCAATGACTAAGAATTATAAATCTTCTTCTCTTATTTCTTGCTATTTCTTAGTGCAGGTTGAAAATACAAAACTCAAAATACAAAATGAATCCAAACGGGCCCTAAACTTGGGAGTTTTATAAAAATTCCTTTTTATTATTTAAATACTAGTCATCACAAATTAGGAGAACAAACTAACCAATGGCTCATGCATAGGACAATTAGACTCGACTCGATGGACCCGAACCCAACCCAATGGGTCTTGGTTCTAGGCGGGTCTCGTTTTTGTCAGATTCAAACCATGCATTATAAAACCTAGACCAGACCCGATCTGATCCGAGCTTTGATTTGGGACGGATCGGGTCAGATAGGGTCTGATTGGGTAATAATACTAAAATGTATATATTTTAATGTTTTTTCATCCGGTCTTTTGGATCGCGTCGAGTATTCATGATACTTTTATCACATGTACCTGATCCGAGACCCATCGGATTCGGTTTGGGCTTGGATCTTTTTAAATTGGTTCGGTTCGGTTTGGTCTTGGATATTTTTAAATTGGTTAGGTTCGGTTTTGTGGCCTTTGATTCTAGTTGCCAGCACTATCCATGCACTATTCATATTTTATGTTATGTTTATTTTTGATATTTCCCACCAAATTAGTGCTGAACTTTGTATTTGTGGATAATTAAGTGGAAAATTTGCACTCGACTAAATTTATATTATCAAGCATGGGTACGGGTGTAAGGATGTTAGACTAAATACATATTCGACTCATATAGGTATGGATTACATGAGTTGGGGTGCATGGGCCAGCAATACGTATCCAACACAAACTAGGTCAGGTTGAATCAAGTATATGAGTTGTGTTGTTTAATATGGATTGTGTGTAGTAAATGACCGTCCGAATCAAAATTTTCAAGGGAAGCATTGATTGTGTAATGGATAATGGTGGTAGTCACTGTGCAACTTACTTATTAGGAACCGTATGCATCCATGTCTAAATATTGTAACCAAAGATTTGGACACACTTAGATACTATATTTAAGGGTCAAAATACGCGTAGCCAAGTCCAAAGGTAATGATGGACAAGATGATAATATGATGAGAACCAGCAAAAATCTGAATGCAAATAAGCAAGAGAATAATGCTATTTTGGTTAGAACGTACAAGGTGATATTGTTAGAAAATAAATGAATTATCAATAGGTAAATTGTTAGAAAATGAATGTAGCATTAATGATCTAGGGGTAATTTCTTTAGAAAAGTGAAGTATAAACCGTTATGCCCACCATAGCAGCCGGTGCGTTCGTACCGTTTGGCCGAAGGACTGCAACCTTTTCAACAGACGTACTAGATTGAAAGGATGCCCAAAGCACTATATAAGTATGATATGGAAGAAAAATATCGAATGCGAAAATCACTAACAAAGCTGCAATACTCTTTCTCTCCTCGGCGATCTTATTCAATCTTATCTTTTGTTCGTTGTCGCTATGCACTTGCAAAGATCGGTCCGTTTATGTTGAAAAACATTTGTTCATAAACCTTCAGCCTCACCGAGGGAACAATATTGTTACAAGAAAAAAGTGCTCGATTGGATCCGGACATTCCACAATTCATTAACACAGACAATAGTTACAGTTAACTTTTACTATTTTGATTTCATTCTCATATTTAAACAAATTATAACTCTATACCTCTAAACAGTAACCTTGAAACAATATAGCATGTATATTGCTTTCTGTGGACGACATTGTCTAAGCCAAAAAGCACTCTGCACCAACACAAACTATGACGAATAGTTAGAATGGAACATGTAGAAAAAACTTTTAGAATATATGATTTTGAATTTTATCACATATAATAAATTCACACATAATTGGAAGCTTTAGAAAACTCTTAATAACAAGATTACACTCTTGTATACATGTAAAAGACTTCTTGTCTTATTTTTATTTTTCACTTCTTCGTATATGTAAATGTTTGATCGCATGGGTATTTATAATTACTTATGCCTGATAAAAATCACTTGTTATTACCAAACTAAGTGATTTGTATCAACATATCTTATCCATTTAAATTAGACACACTAAAAATAGACTGGACTTGTTTGGGCTAGCACTGATTTCAACACTCCCCCTCAATGCTAGCTCTCATCTTCTTCATTATGTGAAGCTGATTATGAAGGCTTTCAAACTTGCCAGTACTTAAACTTTTCGTGAACAAATCGGCAACTTTATCGCTTTTGTTGATCTATCTCATTTCAATCTCCTCTTGTAGAACCTTTTCTCCGATGAAGTGATAGTGCACTTCAGCATGCTTAGTTCTTGCATGAAAGACAATCCGCCAAACAAATTGCAGATTGGTTGTCACAGTAAAACAGAAGTATAGAGTCTACAATTTGATGTAGACCATTTAATAGTTGTTTCAATCATGTGATTTCTTGAGCTGCCATTTCTGTTGCTCTATATTCAGTTCAGTGGTAGACAATGATATTGTCGGTTGCCTCTTGCTACACCAAGAAATTGTTCCACAACCAAGCATGAACACATATCCAGTTATTGATCTCCTGGTGTCATGATCACCTGCATAGTCAGCATCATAGTGGCCAACTAATTTCCAGCCTTCACCTTTCTTGTACAAAAGACCATGGTCAATTGTACTCTTCACATATCTCAATATTCATCGGGCTGCTTCTAAAGTGACTTGTTTGGATTTTGCATGTATCAGCTCATCACACCAGCTGCATAAGAAATGTCAGGTTGCAACAAGGTTAAGCAGATTAGACTACCTACTAATTGTCGGTACACCGTTGGATTTTCCAAATCTTTTTCTTCATGGGCACACATTTTGGAATTTGGCTCCATCGACGTTGAAATTGGCTTGCATTCGAGCATTTCAAACTTCTTCAACAAATATTTGAAATATTTTGTCGATTAAGAAATATTCCTTCCACTATAAGAAAATCTGTCTTTAGTTGCACTTAATAGTGGCGTTTCAAAGTTAAGTGCAAGTAATTTTATTTTACAGTTTACTTTAGCTTATATTTTATTTGTCTCACCGCTGCCAAAATTCTCACCCTCCCCGCCAATAGTAAAACACCTGTTACGTTTTCACATTTTCACATTTCCCCCATCTCCATTTTTCCTCTTTACTTCACAAATTTTTAATTGCCCCTCTCAATCAATATTAAACTGAGCCCTAACGTTTCCTCCATCATCATCTACGCATTACTCCTCTCTATCAAGCCACGCCTCTCCTATCAGTCGATCGATCCCTCCTGTAGTCTGCTGCCATTTGATTGAGATCTCTACACAAGCCGTAAATTGGTATGGATTTTATATACTAATTTTCTGATAATGTATGGATTTTATATGGGTCGATGGGGTTTTTTTAAATGGATCTCTGCAACAAACCCTAATTCGCTACTCGTCCGTGTCAATTGGACAAACCCTAGATTCTGCACAAACCATATTTTTTATATATTAATTTAACAAGGTTTGATATAGATTTTATTTTTGGATTTCTGCATAAATGTTTCTATTGAAAGTTGAAAATAATTTGATTTTTTAATAAATTAAAGTGTGTTTTAAAACATTTACTGTTTTTAAAAATCTGACTTATGTATATTGTATTTATCAGGTCCTGCTTAATAAGTCAGCAAATATTACTTTTCTTTTAGTCAAATACGTAAACCTGGCCAAGTTCTAAAAGTCAAATCAATGCGATTGCTATTTGTGAAGATTTACGAATCCTGCCGTGGTTACAAATAAAGGAAGGATGCATTATGTAATAGTAGATAATGTTAATCAAATGAAAGTCGAATTTTTTTTCTTTATCTTTTTCCTCACTCAAAACTTTGATTATTTTTCTCTTCACCTTTTCTCAAAATTTCACATTTTCTACAATAATTTTCTTCACCATCTGATCTTGAACATGGACAAATAACCTCTATCGAGTAATGTTTACAAGAAGTTGACTGTGCTACGGCATTGATAGCTAAACATGTTGAACCCCTTTTATGTTGAAAATAGGTGTTTGTTTGTAACAAAAAATTAATGCTAAATTTTATATTTATTTTGTTGGCGGATGGACAATGTGTATGCATCAGGTCGAGTAATGTTTACAAGAACATGGACAGACTAAGAACCGTGTTAACATGGACAGACTAAGAACTGTGTTATGTTGAAAATAGATGTTCTTTTGCAATTGAAAATTTTTGCTAAATTTTATATTTATTTTGCTAGCAAATGGACAATGTGTATGCACGACGTCGAAATCATCTATTTGTTCCAGGACCGGTTAATATCCCAGAACCATTATTGCATGCAATGAACCGAAACGAGGACTACAGATCACCTGCTGTGCCTGCTATGGCTAAGACTCTACTTCAAGATGTTAAGAAGATTTTCAAAACCACTACTGGAACCCCTTTTCTCTTCCCTACAACTGGTATTTACAGTATTCATTTCTAAAAAGTTTCATTGTAACCAAGTTTTGTATTATAACATTGTAAATTATTATACATGTTCATTTGAGGTATTATAACTTTTAGGTGAAATAGTACAGTACACAGTACCCAGAAAGAATTCATTATAATGTTCGTTTGAAAATAATTCATTACAATAAGTCACGCCTCATAAAATTCAAAATTATTATACATATACTGATGCTTACTTGAGGTACAACTTTAGAAGATATTACATGGCACGATTATATGTATTGATGTCTATTCATTATTCCGTGTCATATAAACTTAATAAAACATTTACCGAAAGCCTTGCCCAGTATATATGGCTTGAAATATGTGAAATTCATTTCCATCTAACTTCAAAACACACAATTAGAGATCATAATAATGATAGCATTACGATACGACCACCTATTCACACTTGATATATTGATATAGGCACTGGGGCATGAGAAAGTGCACTTACAAACATGCTATCACCAGCGACAAGATTGTACCATTCCTTCTCGAGCAGCTCAGTCTTCTTTGGATAGATCAGCAGCGACGCCTGAAATTTGATGTCGATGTCATAGAAAGCAACTGGGGGCAAGGTGCAAACCTTGAATCCTTGCTTCTAAATTATCTGCAAATAAAAACCACACTATTAAAGCCATCCGCATTGTACATAATGGGACGGCAACATGAGTAACCAGCAATTTGGCAACTGTAAGACAACTACTAGGTAAGCATACCAGTATCTTATAAGTTATAATTTGGCAACCGTAAGACAATCTTGTATATATGTACATATAATGCATCATGACTCATTAAATGCCTTTGTTCAAATTCAGGTTGCTACCTTTTAAATATTTATTTAATATGTCCTATGTTTGTTAACAAATCAATAATAAGTTAAAAATTAGGATAATGGTTATAAATTTAATAATATGTTGATTTATGACTTCCGATTTTAAATTTTAGCAATAATTCAATAGATAACTTAGATAAGTTGAAATGTCTAACTCAGTGGCCAAGTCCTCTTTTTTATTTTCTTATTACAATGAAGCAAATTAAGGTGCTTATGACTTTTGATCTACTGTGCACAATTGATATGTCACAAGTTAAGCGTGCTTATACTTCACTCTAGGAGGTTTAAAAGCTTCTTCTTTTTTGACTTAAGCACAAAAACAATATGCCATTCGTCTCCACTATTAATAAATGGCGGCTGCATGTTTTAACTAACTGACTGTACTTTAGATTTTCCTGGTGCATTATAAAAAAATTGAATATAATTAGTTAGGCATTTTTGTACAATTTGTTATGCAGTATAAAGTTGGTTGAAAATACACTTATCATATTTTTGTGGTTATAATGAGCAAGATGGAATAGTAAATAGGCTTTTTTTACTTGCATGCATTTAAATATTTAGAAATAATTTGTTTTTCTTGCATTGATGTAAATAGATCAATGTATAAAAAAAGTGCAAGTGTTCATTTCTGCTGTCATAATTTTCTTGTTATATTAAAGCCATATATTTATATCTACTTATTGTATTACTATCTGGTCTGTGTTTACACAGAAAAACAACCATGTAACAGAATAAGAAAATTATTATTTGGAGGCTTAATGGCTGTATGTGAAGATAAGATAGAATTGTAATATTCATGTTGAAATATAATTCTAAGAGCTTCCCAACAAGTCAGAATGTATCTTAAAAAAGTGCCTAGGTACCACGTTAAATATTCACCGAAAAAGTGCTTAGCAGTTTATGTCTAAGATAACGAGACTAATTTATGTAGGAAAAAATTGATACTTGAGAGTGAAGATCATTTATCTTCTTTGTTTGGAACTGTTAATTGCTAAAGAGTCTAGATGCATGCATTAGTAAAAAGGGGTTTTAGGCTCTGACAAAAAGTTGGAGAAAAATTTAGTTTCGGGGACAAAAAGTTTGCTTAGGATAAAGGACACTTCTTACTGTAAATCACACAATGATAGTTGTCGCTATCATTTTTTGTTTACACTAAAATGTGTCCTTCAGACTAAAAAACAAACTTGTTGTACTTGAGAATAATTTTTTTTGCAACTTCTTCTCTGTGCCTATTTTCCTGATAGTAAAGTATAACGAACTCTATTCTTTCATTATATACACATATAGGTTTCATGTCTGTTGTGAGAATTTTCATGGGTTCAAACGAAGTATACTATGAAAAATACGATAGAAAATGCTGATTTGATACCACATACATTTTCTTTTCCAATCTACTTTACTAATCAAAGATATAACTGAAGTAAAAAAGAAAGAAAAAATGTTTCAAATGGAAACTATTGTAAATTGAGTTATAAGCTTTTTTCCTTCTTTCTAATATAAATTGAGTTGTAAACTATTGTAAATTGTGTCAGCCGTGTGATTTTGACTTGTTGCTGTAGTGAAATTGCCACTGTTGCTTCAAGCGATGGTGGTGGTTTTGGAGTGTTTACTTCAACAGCCGGTTATGGTGGAGCTGGTTCAGGTATTGGTTTTTGTGAAGCTGGCTCGGGTGTTGGTTTTAATGGAGCTGGTTCGGGTGGTGGATCTGCTGGTGTTGGTCCGGATGGTGGATTTGCTGGTGTTGGTCCGGGTGATGAATTTGGTTGTATTGCAGCTAGCAATGCTGGTGGAGGTTTTGGGACAGCTGGAGTAGGTTCTAGATTTAAATCAGGTATGGTTTTAAAGTGTGCATTTATCTAATTGTTAATCAGCACCTAGCTAACAGTAGGTAATTCGTTTATAAATGCAGTTACTAACATGAGTTTTGCTTCCTATATTTGAAGACTATTCTAAAAAAATGGTGACATTAATTTATAAGTATATATATACACATTTTTTTAAAAGAAAACTCAAATGGAGGGGAAAGGTTTCACTATCGTTCCTTAACATCAATTTGTATGCACACAAACTTGAAAAACCTAAGCATGCTGCTGTGCAAAGCACAACCTTTTTTCCACGTATAAATTACAGTAATAAAATATTTATCATGTCGATAGTGTGAGTGACAATCTATACACAAACAGTAAAATAAATAGCTGCTTAGTGGCATATTGAAAAAATTATATCAATCATGATTGTAGACTAAGCTCTACAATACAACATTCAAATTACTGTTATGCGATAAAGCATAGTTACATTAGTATGATCTATTGTTTTAATTGACTGTTATTGTCTGCAGACTGCAAGGCTGTCGCCTGTTTCGTACATAAATATGATTACTTTTAGGAGAATAAAGGTTGACACGTTATGCCAGGTACTTATTGTATTATAACTTTATTTTTCTTCCGCCTTGATGGGTCTGCCTTGACGAACTTGGTTACACCAAGATATGCAATTTCAGTTCTAAATAAATACTTATTATCCTTCACTTGCATTTAATGGATTTGAATTTGTCTACCTTTAACTATTATTAGTCCATTTATTATTAATCTAGAAACTAATAAGCTTACTGCTGATAAGTCTAGGCTAGAAGAAGTTGTAGCTCCAGAGTCAAATCTGAGCAAGTCTACGATGGTCTATGGGTAAGTGGTACATTTCTAATAGGGTAGCTAAGAACACTAGAAATTATGGTTATACCTTTTTTATTCCAATATTCAAGTTTTAGATCCTCATTGTTGATTATTACTTGTCTACAGGTGGATGAACTTCTCCGAAGAAATTATCAGTTGCTTATGGTATTTGCTTAGCTAGTTGTTTATGGTATTTTCTTAGCTAGTCATCTACGTATGGATTTTACGGTAGTTCAGTTGTTTATTTCATTTTGTTTCTAGTATTTCAGTTGTATAAACTTCTCTACGTATGGATTTTATGCTAACTTTTGTCTTGAAACTACTGTATTTATGTATTAGTTGTGTGACTATGTACGGTTATGTACTACTTCTGTATCAGTGTATGATAATGTACTACTTGTGTTTATGCTAGTTCATTTGCTCATGTATTTTTTGTTTATTATTGAAAAAAATCACTGCCAAAAAATATGGTGGTAGAAAAAAAAAAGCAATGTTGCGGCGAAATATATATTGTGGCATATAATAAACGCAGCTATAAGGTTTGGGTTTAAGTTGTAACCCAAACATCACTTTTGGTGGCATTTCAACATGCTACAAAAAAAGATTTATGGTGGCCTTTTTTTGCCGCCGCAATAAAGCACAGTATAACGGCGTTTACAAAAATGCAACCAAAAATATTAGGTTTTTAGTTGCATGTCATATAGCAGCGTTCTCTAAAATGCCACTATGAGTTATGGTTGCCTTTTTTGTGCGCCACCAAAAGTACTTTTTGGTGTAGTGTTCTTTTCTGCGATCAATCTCTTGGCCAAGAAAGTGTTTGAGATGTCCAAGTTCCTTCATCTGGAAACGTATTGATAAATTCTCCTTTGCTTGGAAGATCTCTACCTCATCATTACTGGTTAAAATTAAATCATCCACATGTACTAACACAATTGCTAATTTTCCTCCTATGGATTTGACAAACAAGGTAGAATTTACATGTGTCACCGAATAACCACTTTGTGTTAAGAATTCAGCAACCGTATCATGCCCTACGTGCTTGTTTCAGTCCATAGAATACTTTTCACGGCTTACACACATATTCAGGATGATCTTGACTCTTAAAACCCATTGGTTGTTTCATATAGATTTCTCAATCCAACTTTCCATGAAGAAAAGCATTCTTCACGTTCATTTGCCTTAAATCCCAATCTTTGTTGGCTTCAAGTGTGAGTAAGACTCGCAGGTTGTAAATTTCGCCATTGGACTAAATGTTTCATCATAGTCAAGTCCATATTGTTGAGAAAAACCACAAGCTACCAATCGTGCTTTATATCGTTCGACTGAGCCATCTTAACGATACTTTATCTTGTAAACCCACTTACATGATATGGGTTTCACATCTCTTGGCTTTGGCGCCAGATCCCATGTTTGGTTTTGCTCAAGTGCATCAATCACTTCTTTCATCGTCGTCATCCACTTAGAATTTGGTGATGCTTCTTTAAAAGCCTCTGGTTCTGATATAGTTATTTCTTCAACTATAGCTGCATTAGCATATTTAGGATTTGGTTTTTGTGTTCTTGTTGACCTTCGAAGTTGAGATTGAAGATTTGATTCTTCAATTTCACTAGGTCCACCTTCTTCTATTGGTTGTTGATGCACACTAGTTTGCCAAGGACTCTGAGTCACCGAATGCTCGACATCCTTTCATTTGAATCCTCTATCTCAACCGAACTTGGTTGAAGTTGAGCAATATGCTTTACCATCTTTTGTTGCATACTGTCTTCAAATTCACTCGAGTCAGTTAACACCTTCTTCTCTGAGGACCACTAAGACGATGCGTCGTCAAATACCATATTCCGTGAAGTAGGCCTATCAATGGATACCCAAAAATGCGAAATCTTTCTAGATCCGTATCCGAAAAAATGAATATTATTCGATATCCGAAAAGCGGATGGGGATATCCGAAAAGAAAATTGGATGCGGATGCGGATATGGACATATCCGTATCCGAGAAACATCCGTCCGATCCAAAATTAATTATAATAAAAATTATTATTATTATTGGTTTATTATTTAATGGGTTTATTATTTAATGATGATTAGAAATGAATTGTTGTAATATTGTATAAACTTTTTTGATATTATGCATGTTGCCATTTTATCATTTGAAAAACTGATTAGTATTGTAGGCGTATATTGTCATTTGAGAAAGTGATTTTTTTAGTTCAAAAATATTAGTATAATTAAAGTCTTATTCAATTTCGGATGTGGATATTTCAAATATTTTCGAATATCCGGATATATCCGCTTTTTATTTTCGGATGCAGATATTTTCAAATATCCAAAAAATATCCGCGGATGCGGATACAGATGTTAATTCTCAGATATCCACGGATATCGGATGCGGATTCGTATGTGAATTTAAATTTTCGTACGCGGATACATCCATATCCACATCTGTTTGCATCCGTTGACAACCCTATTGTGAAGTGTAGCATCTATCACTTACTGGATCACAACATTTCCATCCCTTTCTTTGACTATCATATACGATAAAGATACATCTAACAACTTTCTTATCAAACATGTTCTGTAAATGATCATGAACAAATACATAATACACACAACGAAATACTCGAAAGTAACTAACTGTAGGTTGTGTGTTCCATAGTTTCTCAAAGGGTGAAACAAGTTCTAGCCCCTTTTGAGGAAGTTTATTGACCACAACAGCTGCAGTCCTCATTGCTTCAGCCCAAACTGTAACGCCCCACCTCTATACCCCGCTAGCCAAGGACACTACGGGGTAATGCCGTCAACTAACACGGAGAATAAGCCTGTTGAGGAGCGACCATCCGTGCAATTGCTTCGTGCGAGCACTGCTATGTCGGATAGTATAACATGCTTTCGAGAGGAAATCCGACACACCGATACAAACTCAAAGCTACTACACAGTGGCTATAATAATCTTCGGAAACAAATATAGAAATAAGCATAACACAAATCAGTCACAGATAATTCATATCACAAAGGCGGAAGAAGATATGAATATATAACAAACACATGGAAGTGAATATCAGAGTAGTGGTCAAAAGATCCACAATAATACAAAAGAATAGCAACACGTGCTATACAAAAGAATACAACTATGAGTCCATATCTCAAGTGTATACAACAAAATAAACTACTAATCTAAGTAGTTAGCCAAAAGTCAGAGAAATCACTCCCAAGTGAGAAATCAAGCTTAAGCACCTGTAACATCTCGGTCTGACCCGAGTATTATTTAATAAAAAAATAATAAACGGATCAGTCTAGCTATAAATATCAGATGAAGGGATATGGAATAAGAGATATGACAAAACACATAATAATCACAAGGCCATACTATAATAAGTATATAACAAAAATCAACCAAAGATTAGTCCATATCACAAAAATCTACTCAAAAATCAAAAATGTCATTCTCCTTATTTCGTTCACCAAATCATAAATATTGACGATTATATCAATGTCAATCACAAAAGTCAACGATACACAAATTCACCAATGCACAAATATTGATAAAACTTATCAATGAAAATCACGAAAATTGGTGAAACACAAATTCTAGAAATCATCTGAAGAAATCCAGAAATCACAAAAAGGGGGGAAGGCCTATCACAAACGGGAGCATAAAGCTCACCAACACGTGTATCACAAACGGAACGCTAATTCCATGGTTGCTAACCATCACAAATTGAGCCGAAGCTCCACAAACGGCCCGAAGACCATGGGTTGCTATCCCACCAATTTGAGTCGAAACTCCACAAAACGGGGTTTAGTCTCCCTCGCAGACAAAGAGACATCGCACATTGCTAGTCTAAATCACAAAGATGATCGTCATGATCAACGAGAAGTGTCAATTACACTAAGCTAGTAAATATATGAGTTTAGCTTCATGTCCCATAACCACTAGCTTAACTTAAATATTTACGAACAAATTGTAGATCTCCACTAGAAAATTGTCACAAGAGATTCAATCGAACAAGTCCAAGAATTAACCAATAAAGTAAACGCAAGCGTTTCATACCACTTGTTTTACTAAGTCGTTTAATTAGATTTCTCATACGAGTGAGGTAAAGGCTTGTATATACTAATAGATTGGAAAACGGTTTAGGAAACGAGCTTTGTAATAAAATAGTGTTGAAATCGTTTTTAATGAAAGAGTTTTGATATTTACTACTAGTATTGAAAACCTTTATGTTTTGAAGTGACAAATCATAGAAGTGATTGTAGAAACAATCAATTACAAAAATTCACATTCGAAGACGTGAATAAAATCCAACGAAATCGATAAAGAGTCCATCGGAATGGATATTCTAAAATCCCTAAAAAGGAGTCATCAAAGTCATAATAAATGATAACAAAAAATAGGATCATCACGAATCGATTTAAATTGGGAATTCAATCCAAAAAGGCAAACTGGACTAAACAGCAAGTTCAGTCGACTGAACAGAGTTTTCAGTCGACTGACCCTGTACCTGAAAATTTTCCAGGTTCAGGAAACTTTCTGTTTCCAGGTTCAGTCGACTGAACAGAAGATTCAGTCGACTGAATTATGCCTGGAAACTTTCGGGTTTCAGGTTCAATCGACTGAACAGAGGATCCAGTGGACTGAATCATGCCTGGGCTGTTTTTCAATCTATTCAAATGAAGAGCAAACTCTTCCAAAATGCAACCGGACGAACATTGGCTCTAAGTGTTTATTCCAATCGGCAACCCGGCCCTATATGCTCCTCGATGCATCATCAAAAGCATGATCAAACATCCATAAAAGGATTTTCACACAAATTTGACTTAAAAACCCAAAAGTTGGAATATTCACAAAACCAATCCAAATCAAAAGCAAATTCACATGAAGAAGTGTTAGGAATTCATAGCTAACAACCAAAGATAATTATAGACCAAGATGTGAGATAAAAATCTCACCTTTGAACCCAAACGAGTGAAGAAGAAGCTTGAAAGCAAAGGAGAATCAACCACTCTTCAAATCCAACTCAAGGAGCTTGATTCTAAGCTTTAAAAGAAGAACATTCCCAAAGTTAGGTTTAGGAATTTCTGAAATTGATAAGAGAATGAGTTGGAGAAGAAGAAAAGAAGCTGTAACGACCCGTGCAAATTCGATGTTTAAAATGAATTAAATTAATAGGATTTTATTTTAAATTTAGAAAGAAATAAAAATCTTATTAATTTATACGAAAGCAAATATTGAAATTTGATGTATCAAGGGTAATTAAAACTTACAAATTAAATTATATATTGCAATTAATAGTAATAGTGGAAATTGTTGCAAATATTGAATTTGTCAATGGAATAAAATATTGTTTTACGGAAATTGAATATAAACGGAGGTAAAAAAGTAATGCAAGAAAATAAATAATGTAATTAGTACAATCCCTTTTATTTGTAAACTATTGTAAGGTGTTAATTAATTGAAATATGAAAATTTGGAAATAGATTCAAAATTTATGTTAGATAAATGAATTGCAATAATTAAAGTTAGTAATTAATAGGTTAAAGGTAATACCAATTTATTCATAAAGTGAATATAAGTGAATGTAACAAAATAAATAGGAAACGCTAATTATTCATAAGTGATGGTTGATGATATAAACGTTTAATGTAGTAGCGTAAGATGTAAATGTATTTTCAACGGAAATGTAACCTTATTTCTAGGTAGAAATTGCAAGTAGATTTATGAAATGGAGTTTATGCGATAAATAGAATTGAATGTTTCGTTAGTATGAATTTAAGGGAATATGAGGTAAATTGATTAAATCAATAAAAGACAATAAATGCAATGATGATGGGTTAGTAATAAAAAGTGAATAGGGAAATGATTGTATAGTAAAAAATGGAATTCCAACTTGTTGGAATGGAGTAAATACACTTAGTAATAAATTTAGGATAGGAAAACGAAATGGAAATATTGAATTAGTTAATTCGTATATATATATATATATATATATATATATATATATATATATATATATAAAATGACGAATGAATTTGAAGTAATGTAAATGGTTATACTAGGATAAGAAGAGAATATAGGGAAACAAGGGTAAGTTGTGAATTTATTTAAATGAATTAATATTATTAGATAGAAATTTGAATTAGATCAATGTCCTGTGTGGTTTAGTAAAGAAAGCTTTTAAAGGAAAACCTTTAATTTATAAATGAAAATCAATGCATTAAATTAGGTATAACTGAATGTATGCAAATAATTTTGTAAGAATAAGTTAATAAACAATTTATTTGCACATACCCGATTTAAATTGGAATAACAGAAAGGACAAGAACTTGATTTGCCTAGGCATTTATATATTTATAAACTATAACTAAATAGAAAGTTTGGTAGTAAATTGGATATAAGAAGACAAAGGCAACTAGTAAATTAATAAATGAATTCATAATAATAAGTAGTAATTAATGCATATATATTTGGCATTAGTGATAATTACAAAACTTTACCCATTTATCTAATTTATTTAATTAAATCTAAATCTATGGCAACATTGTTGTAATGATGGTTGTAAGTGAATTTGAATGTAAAAGGGTAACAATTATTTAGGTTAACCATTTTGAGTATGTTAAGTTAAGAATGGCAATCGATTGAAATAAATCTAAATTAATTATTTTGTTTTGGTTAATGTGTTCTAGTTAATAAAGGGGAGTTTATAAGAAATGAAGCATGCACTAATGACATGTGTTATAATTCAAATGTTATTTATACCCATAAAATGTCTATTTACTGAATAGAAAGATTTTAAATCAATAAGCGAATTTATTTAGGTTCCAATTTATAATTTATAACATTTAATGTAGACTCAATTACAATTAATTGACTTAAATCGTGCAGTTAGCGTAGATTTGTTTTGTAATTGGAGTAGTTAATTCTATAAGATGAAGTTAATGCTAATTCTATTTATAATTGGACCATTTGTTGATATATATTATAGAAAGCAAGATGTATAAATTTAATTAAAGTATCAACATTCAACAATTGTAATTATTGAAAATTAAAAATGGAATTTGAGGATAATAAGGAAACCATGAACAAATGTTAGTGCATCCTTATTACTGGTAAAAGATGAGTATATAAAAGTTTGAAAATCAAAAATAGGTTTTTGAAAACTTAATTTATAATTTCTAAATATAACGAAGTGGAGAAATTAACACTGCAATGGATAGACTTATCAGCTTTTAATTTACATCTAAATTTGTTTAGATCAATTTGGAAATTAATAAAATTGTGGATATATTTTGAAACGTAAATGAAACGTCTAGATTTACATTTGTGAATACGTTTAAAATAAAATGTGAATGATAAGGAATTTATTTATTTCCTAAATCCGAAACGTGTGTAATTAATATTATTTATCTTTTGGGACCACTTCCGTTTTCACGTTAAAATTCGTGCACACCTATTCTTTTGCGATCTATCTATAAATAGATGATCAAAAACCCTAGCCTCCATCTTTATCATTTGTTTGTACGTTCATTTTTTTCAACTCCTTCTCCTCCTCAAAATGGATGCAAATTTCAGATCCAATTCTATCCAAAATTCAAATGAAAATTCAAAGTTATCAGAAAATTCCGAAAAAATTATATGTGGTAGATTTCATCAATAGAATCTAAGTCTGCAGTTCGTTTTTCAAGACGGTGACCGGATTTACCAGAAATCGCGGTCAAACCTTGGAATTTCGAAACCCTAGGTTCAAATTTGGGGGTTTTTGATTTCGGACTCAATCGGAGAAATTGAGATATGGGTTTTGTGGAGAGTGGTGTTGGGAGTAAATCAGCAGTGGTCGCATCGCCTATAGGGGCTGGGGATGGCCAGAAATCGAAGATTAGGGTTCCAAAACCCAAGTGGCGGCGGTGAGCTAATCGTGGGTCGCATGGGGTCGATGGACGCGGCTCCTCGTGGCAAGTTCAATGGAGGTGATCTCGTGATCTGTAGCGGGCTGTAGGGGGGAAAAACGTTGGTCAAAGGCGGCAAAATGGGTTCAGCCTGGTTGCTGTATCGAGAAGAACGAACGGGGGACGTTGACGTGGCTGGTTGTTTTTATATTTGTCTTGTTTAATTTAATTTTGAAATTTTGAACGTTTATTCGAATAACTTTCACATACGATCTCCGTTTCACACGAATTTTTTTTGTTAGGATCGTAATTAAATTCCAGATCTGTTGACGCTGGTTTGGACCAATTCGGAGACCGTCGAATTTTTGAGTTTAAATTGAATTTAAATTCGATTTAAATTCAAAAGGTGAGTGTTTTAACCCACTCACAACTTCTAAAATTTCTTATGTTTGTTAATTCGACTTTAGATATGGGTAGAAATTTATTTATAACTGTTTGGCATGTTTTATTCACTATTTCTGTTTAAACGCATTTATTTAATATAACTGTAAATTTATTTATTTATTGCATATAAATTTGACAGTTAGAATTTATTTATTGCATATTAACTGCCAGGCATAGTTATGTTAAATTTTATTTCATATTAACTGCCAATTAAGTTTACGTTTATTTTTGCATATAAACTGCCAATTAACAGTTATTAAATTTATTTTGAGTATAAACTGTTAACTGATACCATTATTTATCACCTGTTATATATTGATGATTGTTTGAAATTGGATGATGACCGTGATAAATGGATGTATGATTTGATGGATGAATGGATGATTTATTTTATTAATTGCAAGTTGCTATGCATTTCATTCATTCGGGATTGCGGTTTGAAATGATATACAACCGCATTTTTATTTTTAAATTGCGGATTGAAATGATAAACATCCGTATCACTTGACCATAGGGTAGAAAATTATATACAGGCACCGCGGTAAATATATAAAATTATTTTTGAAATGTTTTTCTATGGTTTTGTAAAGTTATATATATATATATGGTTTATGAGATATTGATTTGGTTATTGATAAAGGCTATTATATATATATATATATATATATATATATATATATATATATATATATATATATATATATATATATAGTAATTTCCGGTTTTTAAGCTTTGTATAAATTTGATTTGAAGTTTAAATAAAGTTTGGTTTTAAGATCAAATAAGTTTAAACATTTATTTAAAATTTAATTTCTGGAGTTTTATGACTTAAATGAGAATAGATTTGGAAGATGAATATTAAGTTAAATTGAAATTTAATAAAAATTAGAATTTTTAAAGGATATGATTTTTATAACTTGATTTTTGTGTAAAGTGATTTTAATGAATATCAGGTTTATTAAATGAATTTATAATAAATTGAAAGATGATCCAGTCATATGAAGCTAAAGGTTTTCTTAAATTATATTGAATTCATTAAGCAAACATTTCAAGTCTAAATAATAAGTAACTGAATTTGATATATATATGGAATTGTCAAATGAGTCTGTTTGAAATGGTGAAATATTTAAAGCTTTGAAACATAAGAATTAAAATGGTATTTGGAAGTTTAAATCGATATTTGGATTTGATTGTGAAATGTAAAGAAGCTATTTTGTTTTATAAAAGTAATCTAATATTTGGCCATTTAAGAGATGGAAACTTGTTGAAGGATATGATTTTCAAGGTAGTATAATTTGAAATTTTATATTCAATAGTTTTGACCTCTAAATATTTACTTTGAAAACCCTATGATTTTTGGAAAGTACATATATTGGAACAAAATGATATCGTATTAATTCGGGTTTTAAAAGGAAATGATATCATATTTATATGGTTTTGAAATGGATATTTTATTTTGGTTTTAAAGTATAATTATTTTAAATGACCGCGGTGTTATAATAACGATTGGTTGGCAAAGAGACCGGGATCGGATATGGACATACTCTCTGTCGATACCGAAAACCACTTTGACTAACCGTGTACGCGGTGGAGATTCCAGAATGAAGTAGGTTGGTGGCGGCGTTTCCTGTAAGGTAAATACGTGGACCCAACTCCCGTGAGTTGGCATAAGGTGGCTAAAACAGGAGCGATTGACGGGTTAATGAGGTAGCACCTCTGATCGGACACTTCCCTTCGATACTATACTCTGACTTTGGATTTTTCGGTGGCCACCTTCACTTTTGATTTCTTTGATGTGGGGAGTTTGTTCGAGGTGGGCGGCAGCTGCGCATTTCCATCGGCCCGGAAGCGTAATTGGTATATCTACCCTGGCATTGCCTAGTTGTGCCGTGTCACCTACCCTAGCGCGCCTTATACGATTTTGGTTTTGTACCATACCTATGGAGTGCCCTCTGACGACGCCCAGTACGGGGGAGATTACGGTACTGTATAGACTATGGGAATATATTTTGTGTTAAAGGCTATATGGGTAACCCCTTAACGCTATTTAAAAGTAAGTTTATTTTACAAATAGACACTATTATAATAGCGCAATATAGTACATAGTAAATAGTTTAACGGATCCTTAGGAGATGTAAATCCCGAGCATCCTTTGAGTTACTGCACTCATATTTATTTCTGTTAATTTGACTCACATAAGATCTTTTAGTTCCGACTCGAGTGTTTTTGTCTTTTCAAATTCGCTCGGGTCAGTCCGAGCGTTTCAGGATTTGAAGATTTAGCTCTGGAGGGCGAAGACGAAGATGTATATTATTATTATTTATATTATTGCACTTCAACCATACTGTATTCCGCTGCATTGATATTATTGGTATGTGAACTCTGATATTAAATTTTATAAAGAAGAATCAAATGTTCTGTAAACAGTTTTATAAACTGTATATTTTATTATTATATTTTATCCTTCCGCTGTGACATTCTATTAAATTTTATTTCTTCTCTGTTTTTCTTATTTACCCCATAACAATCCGCCCTTCCGTATGGTTTGAATCGGCATGTGTGTCGATTTGAAGCGTGCGAAAAGGCGGGACGTTACAGAAGCTTACCAATGGGTTTTTCTATTAGTTTGGAGCTAGAGTTTGATTTGCAAAAGAAAACTAGGGTTTTGGAGTTTTAATCTTCCATCTCTCCCACCATTGATGCTTTAGAACTGAAAAGAGGAGGAAGTGAGAGTGAATGGGGGGAAAGTGGTTCAGATTTGAGTATAAGTTAAACGTAGGGCTGAACCCAAACCCAAACCGAAAGTGTAAAAGTAGCAAAACTTGACTAACGCCAAACATATCGAAGCTTATACTCAAAAATGTTGCAAATGACATTTTGAACTCGATGGGAGGGGTCTCGAGTCCCAATTTGACTGTTTGCAAAAAGTGACCTTTTTGGACTAAAATACGACGAATGATAAAATATTTAAATAAAATATTTAAATGTAAAAATCGATAAATATGCGGGTTGTTACAGACTCCCATCCTTAAAGAAATTGCGTCCACGCTATCATAAGGAATAAATGAACTAATAGTAACAACCATAGAAGCATATCAACACAAAAGAAGAAATTCGAAATAAGAAGTTCACCTTAAAGAGCACGAGAGAGTAAGTCCAGATGTGCTCGCTCGATGAATTCTCTAAATTCCCAAGAATAATCCTTAGGATTTGAGGACCATTGAACTTTAACAAGAGGAACATTTTTATTTCAAAGTTGTTTGACCTCCGAAGCAATAATACGAACAGGATGCTGCTCATAAGTTAAATTAGGTGAAACTTCAATCTCTTCCACAACACCGGGCTCAAGAATAGAATCGGAATCTCGAAGACATTTCCGAAATTGAGAAACGTGAAACACGCCATGCATGGAAGAAAACCGAGCCGGTAAAGAAAGGCGATAAGCCATGGAACCAATACGTTCAGTGATAGGAAATGGCCTAATATATTGAGGTGCTAACTTTCCCGATCGACTGAAACGTACAACACCCTTCATAGGTGAAACACGAATAAGAACAAGATCTTCAACAGAAAATTCTAATCTCCTTCTTCGATTATCGGCATAGGATTTTTGTCTACTCTGGGCATCTCTCATCCTATGTCGAATAAGGTTAATTTTCTCTGTGGAATCCCGAACCAAATCTGGACCTAAAACTAGCTTCTCACCGGCCTCAATCCAACAAGAAGGAGATCGGCATGGCCTTCCATAGAGTGCCTCAAAAGGTGCCATACCGATACTAGATTGGAAGCTATTATTATAGGAAAACTCAACAAGAGAAATATGATCTTCCCAACTTCCACCGAAATCGAGCACACAAGCACGAAGAAGATCTTCAAGAGTTTGGTTCACATGCTCGGTTTGTCCATCGGACTGAGGATGATAAGCGGTGCTAAAATTAAGCTTCGTTCCTAAAGCTTTTTGAAGACTCTTTCAAAATCCACTAGTAAACAATGGATCACGATCACTAACAATAGAAGTGGGAACTCCATGTAATTTAACAATTTCTTTAACGAAGAGTTTGGCCAAAAGAGGAACGGTTCGGTTAGACCGAACGGGAATAAAATGGGTGGATTTAGTAAGTCTATCCACTATCACCCATAAGCTATCATGACCCGAACGAGAACGGGGAAGGCCATCGATAAAATCCATGGAAATTTGATCCCACTTCCAAATTGGAATTTCTAAAGGTTGCAATAACCCACCGGGTCTTTGATGTTCGGCCTTAACGAGTTGGCAAGCCATGCAACGCTTAACAAAGTTAGCAATATCAGATTTCATTCCCTCCCAATAATAAAGTCGCTTCATATTCGCGTACATTTTACTACTACCGGGATGAATGGTAAATTTAGAATGATGAGAATCTTCTAAAATATCTTTACGAAGATCACTAATATTTGGCACGATAAGTCTACCAAATTTTCGAATGCCGCCACGAGAATCGATATTAAAGTCTTTCAAACCTTCAATATCAATTTTATCCTTAATATTTTGGCCAAGAAGAGCCAATTCAGGATCTAGCCCTTGAGCTTCAAGAATGCGGTCTAAAAGAGAAGGATGAGCCTCAAGGCTACATAAAACAAGAGATGAACATAAATCGGAAACACGGTCTCGAATTTCACAAGTGGATAAAATCTCGATATCGTTCCATTCGGATATCATCATAGAAACAACCGCTTGTTGTTTACGGCTAAGAGCATCGGCGACACGATTACCCTTACCGAGAGTATAAAGGATATCAAGATCATATGGTGCAAGAAATTCGAGCCAACGCTGTTGACGCAAATTAAGTTCCTTTTGAGAGAATAAATACTTCAAGGACTTATGATCGGTATAAAGAACAAATTTCTCTCCTAAAAGATAATGACGCCAAATCCGAAGAGAAAAAACAATAGCCGCGAGTTCTAAATCATGTGTGGCATATCTAGTCTCGGCAGGTTTCAATTGCCTAGAAGCATAAGCAATAACACGTTCTTTTTTCATAAGAACGACACCCAAACCAACGCGACTAGCATTGGTATAAACAACGAAATCTTGATTCCCCTCGGGAATAACAAGAATAGGAGCATTAGAAAGAAGTTCCTTTAGTTTCTGAAAAGAAGTTTCACATTTGTCCGACCAAATGTATTTAACACCTTTCTTTGTTAAGCTGGTGAGAGGCACGACAATCTTAGAAAAGTCTTTAATAAAATGGTGGTAATAACCCGCCAATCCAAGAAAACTACGAATCTCCGTTACACTCTCCGGTCTCTTCCAATATTGAATCGCTTCAATCTTTGAAGGATCCACGGAAATTCCGGATTCGGAAATAATATGACCGAGAAACTTCACACAAGATTGCCAAAAGTGGCATTTAGAAAACTTTGCTTTTAATTGATTACTCCTAAGAGTTTCCAATACAATCCGAAGATGCTTTTCATGTTCCTCCTCAGTTTTTGAATACACAAGAATATCATCAATAAAGATGAGAACAAATTGGTTGAGGAAGTCTTTGAAAACTCTATTCATAAGGTCAACGAAATAAGCCGGAGCATTCGTTAGACCAAATGGCATAACAAGCCATTCATAAGATCCATAACGAGTACGGAACGATGTCAAAGGAAGGCTATCCTTTGCAATACGAAGTTGATGAAATCCAGTAGCTAAGTCTAATTGTGAAAAGACTCTAGCACCACTAAGTTGATCGAATAGATCATCAATCCGAGGTAAAGGATATTTATTTTAGATAGTAAGATCATTAAGCTTGCGGTAGTCAATGCAAAGCCTAAGCGTGCCATCGTATTTCTTCACAAAAATAGCCGAAGCTCCCCAAGGCGAGGAACTAGAGCGAATAAATTGCTTCATCTCCAATTCGGATAATTGTTTACGCATTTCTTCATTTTCTTTACTGGATATACGATAAGGAGGACGAGTAATAGGTTGAGCTCTAGGGATAAGATTAATTCTGAACTCAATTGCTCGCTTAGGTGGTAATCCTAAAACGGGCTCAAATATGTCGGAAAATTCACGAACAACGTGAATAAGAGAAATAATATCTTCCTCATCATCATTATCGTCATCATGAAGATTTAAAGAGTATAACGATGCAACCAAACTGGAATCCGAATCTTTAAGATTAATAGAAACCTGCTTAACAGATTGACGATGTCGAAGATGAATAGTCCGCTCAGGACATAGGAATTGGGCTTTATAACGGTTAAGCCAATCCATTCCCAAAATCATTCCAAAGCCTAAGTAGCGCATGACATGCAAATCGGCTCGGAAAGAAAAATCACACAAAATAATCTCGACATCATTACACAATAAACTGATTGTTGCGGATCCACCAACCGGATTCGTAATTCTCAGAGAAGTCATTAAACACATAACATCCAAAGAAAAGGTATCAACAAGTTCTTTTGATATAAAAGAATGGGATGCACCCGTATCAAAGAGAACTCTAATAGGTTGATCATGAAATAAAATAATACCATCTAGAATGGAATGAGAAATACCTTGGCTACGAGATGTGTTGCCAGGGGCTTAAGCCACGTTTAACTTTCCTTCCTTCTTTCCTTGAAGCTTGGGGCATGAAGATATAACATGACCGGGACCTTTGCAGTAGCGACAAGAGAGAGACTTTGGGCACTTTTTCGCGTAATGGTCCTTCGAACCACAATTATAGCATTCCCCACGACCAAAGGGAGAAGTCTTTGCCACATGGGTTGCTTGCTTCCCTTTCTTAGTGGGATATGGACCTTTGAATTTATTAGGCCTTTTCTTGTTGTTGTTGAAGCTTGGTTTGGAACCCACCACTTCAACATCATTCTCCCTATCCGCCTCTTCAAGACGAAGAGCGATATCAATGAGTTGGTCGAAGGGAACTTCTAATTTTAGAAGTAATGGCTTCTTGAGATTTTTGTTTAAGCCATAGACAAATCTTTGATTTTTCTTCAATGGGGTGTTGATATATTCAACCCCGTATTTAGAGAGAGATTCAAAAGACGCGACATAGTCAGTCAGGGAAGATTCACCTTGAACAAGGTCAATAAAACGACGAGCCAAAGTCACCTTCTCAGCTTTTGGTACGAATTTTAACTCGAAGCGCTCTCGGAATTTCTCCCAAGTGAGATCCGCTTCATTTATTTCAAAAATCAGAAGCTCGTACCAGTCTAATGCTCTTTCTTGGAGCATAGTAGAAGCCACCTGAACTCGGTGAAGATCAATGAGGTTCATGCGGGAAAAGATTCGATCGCATGTCCTTAACCAAGCCTGGACTTCAATAATAGTTTAAGAACCTTTAAATGGCTTCCTACCCAGGTTGGTGTAATCATTGCACAAACGTGCAAACCCAGATTTAGGGTGAGTAGGTTCCGGATTAGAACCAGCTGCTTGAGCATTCGTGGCAAGGTCAAGAAGTTGCTGGGTAGTCATAAAAACTCCATCCTGGGGAGTAGCACTAGATTGACCGGCACTGGGACGGCCTAGTCTAACCATTTCCTTTCCATTAGAAAGAAAGAAGAAGAAAAAAGTTATTCACCAAATGAATATCAAGCAATCTTGATAGATAAAGCAAGGAATCATAAAGAAAATAGGATGAATCGGTACGAAGACTCGAATTAAATCCTAAGGCACGACTCCTAAGAAGGACTTAGGACGACGATCCTTGTTAAATTATTCTATATTGTTCTGAAGTTTGGCTCTGATACCAAGCTGTGACACCCCACCTCTATACCCACGCTAGCCAAGGACACTACGTAGGTAATGCCGTCAACTAGCACGGAGAATAAGGCTGTTGAGGAGCGACCACCCGTGCAATTGCTTTGTGCGAGCACCGCTATGTCGAATAGTATAACATGCTTTCGAGAGGAAATCCGACACACCGATACAAACTCAAAGCTACTACACAGTGGCTATAATAATCTTCGGAAACAAATATAGAAATAAGCATAACACAAATCAGTCACAGATAATTCATATCACAAAGGCGGAAAAAGATATGAATATATAACAAACACATGGAAGTGAATATCAGAGTAGTGGTCAAAAGATCCACAATAATATAAAAGAATAGCAACACGTGCTATACAAAAGAATACAACTATGAGTCCATATCTCAAGTGTATACAACAAAATAAACTACTAATCTAAGTAGTTAGCCAAAAGTCAGAGAAATCACTCCCAAGTGAGAAGTCAAGCTGAAGCACCTGTAACATCTCGGTCTGACCCGAGTATTATTTAATAAGAAAATAATAAACGGATCAGTTTAGCTATAAATATCAGATGAAGGGATATAGAATAAGAGATATGACAAAACACATAATAATCACAAGGCCATACTATAATAAGTATATAACAAAAATCAACCAAAGATTAGTCCATATCACAAAAATCTACTCAAAGATCAAAAATGTCATTCTCCTTATTTCGTTCACCAAACCATAAATATTGACGATTATATCAATGTCAATCATAAAAGTCAACGATACACAAACTCACCAATGCACAAATATTGATAAAACTTATCAATGAAAATCACGAAAATTGGTGAAACACAAATTCTAGAAATCATCTCAAGAAATCCAGAAATCACAAAAAGGGGGGAAGGCCTATCACAAACGGGAGCATAAAGCTCACCAACACGTGTATCACAAACGGAACGCTAATTCCATAGTTGCTAACCATCACAAATTGAGCCGAAGCTCCACAAACGGCCCGAAGACCATGGGTTGCTATCCCACCAATTTGAGTCGAAACTCCACAAAACGGGGTTTAGTCTCCCTCACAGACAAAGAGACATCGCACATTGCTAGTTTAAATCACAAAGATGATCGTCATGATCAACGAGAAGTGTCAATTACACTAAGCTAGTAAATATATGAGTTTAGCTTCATGTCCCAAACCACTAGCTTAACTTAAATATTTACGAACAAATTGTAGATCTCCACTAGAAAATTGTCACAAGAGATTCAATCGAACAAGTCCAAGAATTAACCGACGAAGTAAACGCAAGCGTTTCATACCACTTGTTTTACTAAGTCGTTTAATTAGATTTCTCATACGAGTGAGGTAAAGGCTTGTATACACTAATAGATTGGAAAACGGTTTAAGAAACGAGCTTTGTAATAAAATAGTGTTGAAATCATTTTTAATGAAAGAGTTTTGATATTTACTACTAGTATTGAAAACCTTTATGTTTTGAAGTGACAAATCATAGAAGTGATTGTAGAAACAAATCATAGAAGTGATTGTAGAAACAATCAATCACAAAAATTCACATTCGAAGACGTGAATAAAATCCAACGAAATCGATAAAGAGTCCATCGAAATGGATATTTTAAAATCCCTAAAAAGGAGTCATCAAAGTCATAATAAATGATAACAACAAATAGGATCATCACGAATCGATTTAAATTGGGAATTCAATCCAAAAAGGCAAACTGGACTAAACAGCAGGTTCAGTCGACTGAACAGAGTTTTCAGTCGACTGACCCTGTACTTGGAAATTTTCCAGGTTCAGGAAACTTTCTGTTTCCAGGTTCAGTCGACTGAACAGAAGATTCAGTCGACTGAACAGAAGATTCAGTCGACTGAATCATGCCTGGAAACTTTCGGGTTACAGGTTCAGTCGACTGAACAGAGGATTCAGTCGACTGAATCATGCCTGGGCTGTTTTTCAGCCTATTCAAATGAGGAGCAAACTCTTCCAAAATGCAACCATACGAACATTCACTCTAAGGGTTTATTTCAATCGGCATCCCGGCCCTATATGCTCCTCGATGCATCATCAAAAGCATGATCAAACATCCATAAAAGGATTTTCACACAAATTTGACTTAAAAACCCAAAAATTGGAATATTCACAAAACCAATCCAAATCAAAAGCAAATTCACATGAAGAAGTGTTAGGAATTCATACCTAACAACCAAAGATAATTATAGACCAAGATGTGAGATAAAAATCTCACCTTTGAACCCAAACGAGTGAAGAAGAAACTTGAAAGCAAAGGAGAATCAACCACTCTTCAAATCCAACTCAAGGAGCTTGATTCTAAGCTTTAAAAGAAGAACATTCCCAAAGCTAGGTTTAGGAATTTCTGAAATTGATAAGAGAATGAGTTGGAGAAGAAGAAGAGAAATTTACCAATGGGTTCTTCTATTAGTTTGGAGCTAGAGTTTGATTTGCAAAAGAAAACTAGGGTTTTGGAGTTTTAATTTCCCATCTCTCCTACCATTGATGCTTTAGAACTGAAAAGAGGAGGAAGTGAGAGTGAATGGGGGGTAAGTGGTTCAGATTTGAGTATAAGTTAAACGTAGGGCTGAACCCAAACCCAAACCCAAAGTGTAAAAGTAGAAAAACTTGACTAACTCCAAACATATCGAAGCTTATACTCAAAAAGGTTGCAAACGACATTTTGAACTCAATGGGAGGGGTCTCGAGTCCCAATTCGACTGTTTGCAAAAAGTGACCTTTTTGGACTAAAATACGACGAATGATAAAATATTTAAATAAAATATTTAAATATAAAAATCGATAAATATGTGGGTTGTTACAAAAACCTTCTAGGTACATTCTATGCATGTAGCATACTCTGACAAATTTATGCAAGACGTCTATTCTTTCATTCAGCTACACCATTTTGTTGTGGTGTATTGGCACAAGTGTAATGATGACGTACTTGGGATTCCGTCAGGCATCGAGAGAAATCTTTTGAACTATATTCTCCCCTATTGTCTATGCGTAAGCAATGAGTCTTCTTTCGCACTTCTCCTTCAACTATCTCTCTGAATTCTTTAAACTTTGAGAACGTATCAGTTTTTTCTTTCATAAAGAAAACCACACATGCCTAGAGAAGTCATCAATGAAAGTTACCATGTATCGCATACCACAAATTAATGGTTGCTTAACTAGTCCGAAAATATCAGAATGAACTAATTCTAATGGTTTTATTGCTTTAAATTTTGATTCCACATATGGCAGTTGATGTGCTTTACCATACTAACAACCTGCACATATTGTGTTTGTCTGCACATCAAGTTTAGGGTATCCCTTTTAGCATCGACTTCTTTGCCATCACATTTAGCTTGGAATAGCCAACGTGACCAAACCGCATGTGCCATAGATCTGTTGTCTCATTTTTTTCTTGTTTTGTCCACATATGCAGACTCTGTTGATAATACATAGACTGACTCAACTCTCTGCCCTTCCATTGCCCTTTTTTTTGATATTTTTATGTCACGATACACCTTCACATCTCGGGGACCGAACATAATGTAATGGCCTAATGATGTTAACTGTGCTACAGATAACAATTTTTTCTTCATTCCTGGGACATGATAGACATCTTTAAGAGGTACCTCGTTAGAATTATATCGAGGCATAACTATAGTCTTACCGATATGGGCTATTGGTAATCTTAGGTTATTGGCTGTAACCACTACACAACCTCCCTTGTACTCAGATAAGTTTTGCAACATTCATTTATCACCTGTCGTGTGATTTGATCATCTTGAATCTACAATCTAGTCACTCTTGTAGTTAACATGTTCTGATGTTGTTGCCATGAGAGCCAAGTCTTTTTCCTCCATATAAAATAGTGCTTTAGCATCCCAACCATCTTCGCTTTCCTTAGACGTAGAAGTAATAGTATTACTTCCAATAGTCTTTCTCTTGAACCGGCAGTCCTTTTCCATATGGCCCATTTTCCCGCAATTGTAACACTTACCATCGAACTTTTTAATACTACCGTGATTCTTTGAAGCTCTCCATCGATGACAGTCTTCCTTTCCTTGGTGGTTCTTGGAAGCTCCCCATCGATGAGACTCTTCCATTCCTTGGTAATGCTTCCTTTCACCGTCCTTTTTGAATCCACCATTACTGTGCCGCTTACCATTGCTTTTGTTGGTGTAGAGCGCTTCCTCTTTGCTCTTCAATGAAACTCCTCCCATTTGCCTAGCCATAGCTTCTTGACCAGCACATAGATTTCGAACTCAACAAGTTATGGTTGTGTCAGCCATCCCTAAACAGTGGCAATAAACTCTCGGTATTCTGGTTTCAAACCATGAATAATTATTCTCTTTACCCCGGCATCCTCAATAGACGCCGCTGGATCTAAAACAGAGATTTCACAGCATATCGAATTCACCTTGTGAAAATATTGTGCAATCATAATGTCACGTTGCGCCATTGACATTAGTTCATTTTCGAGAAGTTGTAGTCATGTATCGTTCTTCTTTGAAAAGAGTGTAACAAGGGTGTCTCATGCTTCCTTTGGTGTTTTAGCATCGCGTATGTGCTCCAACATTTCTTCTTCAATTGTGGTCTTTAAAGCAAACATTGCTTTGCCTGCTTTGATTTTCCACTTTCGCAAGATGCCATTGGCATCTTTTGTTGCCGGTTGTGTAACTTTACCACCACCATCAATCTCCCAAAGATCTTGACCTTGTAGGTAAGACTCCATACATGTTACCCACATGGTGTAATTTGTATTGCTAAGCTTCTTGATTCCTCCAACTACTTGAAGATCACTCATTATGTTGACGAGACTTCGATTATATGAAACAAGCTTATTTGAAAATTTTCACATCGTGGCTCCGATACCAATTGTAGAAAAAACTTTTAGAATATATGATTCTAAATTTTATTGCATAGAAGAAATTCACACATAACTGGAAGCTTTAGAAAACTCTTAATAACAAGACTACACTCTTGTATACATGTAGAAGACTTCTAGTCTTATTTTTATTTCTCACTTCTTGGTGTATATATAAATGTCTAATCACATGGGTATTTATAATAACTCATGCCTGATACAAGCTACTTATTATTACCAAACTAAGTGATTTGTATCCACATATCTTATCCATTTAAATTAGACATTTTTAGATTGGAATTGTTTGGGCTAGCATTGATTTCAACAGAACAATGGTCCATCGTTGCGTTGTCCCACGGAGAAGGCTAAGTAAAGTTCAGTGACATGTACTTTGCTAGCTAAGAGGAAAAAGTGCTGTTCTACTTGACAAGATTAGACCTTACAAAGTTCTCAATAGTAGATGCTCCGACCATAGGGGAATCATAAATGATAGAACCTTAGTTGAAGGGAGATGTGTGGGGAAAAAGTCAAATTCCAAATGCATTAAATTTTCAATGAACTTGAAAATAACATGTACGGTGTATATTATACTATAAAGACCTCCAAAGAGGTTTAGGTGTCTCTGGAAAAAATCAAGGATGCAGGCATGAAGATGATTATGGTTTGAAAGTTTCAACTTCAAAATGATTGATATGAAGACCGTGATAAGTTAGATTCAGAACTTTGAGTAATCTTCCATGAAATTCATGATGAATGAACTTCTCTAAGCGAGTCCTTTCAACTAGCTGTTGCAATTGAGAAACTGCATCAAACATGGAAAGATTTTAGAAATTACTTAAAGCACAAATGCAAGGAGATGACCTAGGGAGATCTGGTGGTTTGCTCAGGAATCAAGGAAAACAATATAAAATATGAAAAGGCAACTCATAATATGGTAGCCAGCTAATGTTGTCAGGTAGAAAAATCCAACAAAAGGAAATTTGGACATGATCCTAGGGAGCTAAAGAAATTCAAAGATGCATGCCATAATTGCAAAAAGAAAGGGCACAAAGTGACTAAATGTCATGGGCTAACAAAAGGAAATCTGCAGAAAATGTTACTGAATTTCATAAACTCTCAAATGGTGTTTCGGATATGAATTTGAGTGTAGAATTTCTGAATGTAATCTGATTAGAAATTCTAATGAATCATTTGTAGAAACATGAGTCACTCAAACTACACACATGCCACTTAAGAAGAATATTTTTCCAGAGGAATCTGCATCAAAAGTCATAGACAAAGGAAAGATCATACTGAAAATAACTTTGAGAAAAAACACACATTAAGCGATGTTCTCCATGTTTTATGTATCCATAAAATCTTGATTTTTGGTTCTTTTCTTAGCAAACATGGCTTCAAACTAATCTTTATGTCAAATAAATTTGTGTTGTCAAAGAGTAGAGTGTATATAGGAAGGTTTTATGTGACTGATGATTTGTTTAATGTAAATGTAATGATCATTCTACTTAAAATTATTAATAATCAAATCAAATCATCTGCTTATATTGTTGAAATTTCTACCATTTGCCATGCTAGATTATGTTAGTCCTTGAGATGATGGTTTTGATGACAACAACCTTAGAATAGGATTATAAAATATAAATACTAACATTATAGTTTAGAAATATATGTATATGTAGGATTTAACCATGCAGGTACCAAGAATGAAGACTGTACAGTATAGAGATTCAAGATATCAAGATTGAAGACTGTACAGTATAGAGATTCAAGATATCAAGATTGAAGACTCATGAGTATCAAGAATATCAAGATTATCAAGAGTTCAAGATTTCAAGAATAAGTAATTTAATTAGGAATTTTGTTAAAACTCCTAGAAAAGCACTGGCATCTTAAAATCCAATTCATAATTTAACCGAGAATCTTGAAGAAACTCTTAATTCTTTCAAGAATATTCTTTCGTTCATTCTTCGAAACCAACGACACTTAGAGTTGAGTCAAATGCAGATGATCAAGGAGCAAGAAAAGCATTTCGATGCACTATGATGGATGATTTCCTCTCTGCACAAGGATGATAACGAAGCACACCCTCCAGTCTCTCTCGCTAATGATAATGAAAATTGAGATGCTATTAAAGCGGACCCTATATTTGGAGAAGGACGAATGGAAGTTCCTCGTAATGTTTGACTTGATTGGTTTGCTTTGATTTGACTTCATTGCTTTGATTTGAATTGATTGCTTTGATTTGATTTGATTTGGATTGATATTTGGTGTGAAAAACATGTATAAATATGCATTGATATTTATATGATCTTTATTTAAATATCATGTCTATCAGTATAATTATCTCTTAATCTATCTATTATATACTCCATTGTATAGTTTATTAATGCAGGTAATTTAGTACAAGAATGAGGGAGAGTTATATAGTTTGGAGATTATATAGTTTGGAGTTAGTTTTTGTTGATGACAAAGGGGGAGAAATATAAAATAGGATAGTTAGGCATAGATTAAGGGGGAGTTATTAGTTTTAGGGGGAGTTATTAGGATAGAAGTAATATTTTATAAACAAAGGTTGTCATCATCAAAAAGGAGGAGATTGTTAGTCCTTGAGATGATGGTTTTGATGATAACAACCTTAGAATAAGATTATAAAATATAAATACTAACATTATAGTTTAGAAATATATGTATATGCATGATTTAACCATGCAGGTACCAAGAATGAATACTATACAGTATAGAGATTTAAGATATCAAGATTAAAGACTCATGAACATCAAGAATATCAAGATTATCAAGAGTTCAAGATTTCAAGAATAAGTAATTTAATTAGGAATTTTGTTAAAACTCCTAGAAAAGCACTGACATCTTAAAATCCAATTTATTCATGGAATGGAATCCACTTCGAGCCTGTTAAAAGGATGGAACCAACGAAAAATCTTGTGGAACATCGTTTTGTATCCGCTAATCTTTTATTCAAAATGATTTTACAAAATTATACTTGTTTTCAAAATGTTTTCAAAACCTTCCTTTTAAAAGAATCAAAAACATCTATCCGAATTTTATATATTTTTAGCCTCAAAATAATCTTTATCTTCAAAATCAAATTATCCTTAGTTTTAAACTATCTTTTAATAATAATATATTTAACTTTTAATATTTATACTTAGATTTAAATATTAAATTATAGTAAATTTTATATATATACCAAAATATTATTCTCTATATTTATTTATGTATTTTAACTATAGTTAAATATATTTATAGAAGTTTAAAATAGTTTTGATATAAGATAAAAGTTATTTTCAGAGAAAAACAAAACATCAAAATTTCCTTTGGGATGTCGACATACCAAAGTTACCCATGTCAACATAGTGTCAGTTGATTTCAAAATTTTGAATTTCAAAAGAAGTGTCTATTCGTCATATCCCTTCACGAATGGACATGGCTGTTGTTCTTCTATAAATAAGGGCTGTTTTCAACGAATTTCTATTCATATTTTCCTATTTTTCACTTCTCTTCTTCTTCCACATTTCTTTATACATATTCTTACCATTACTCTGTCGAAATCAACATTGAATCTAACTATATCATTTCTGGTTTGATTCTCTATCACTATCTCAACAAGATCCTCAGTGCTATTCAGAGTTATAGGCTTCTTTGTAATCATTTCTGTGAGAAAAGGTGTGATTGTAGCCTTGGAAATCAGTCAAGTGAGAAAATGTGTGATTGTAGCCTTGGAAATCAATTGGGTGAACTTAGTGCCCGTGAAATCAAGTATCTCTACCCAGAGGATTGTGAATCTGGAGGGTGCACTTCACAGCCTTGAAATTGAGGGTGTAATTCTACAATTTTTTTTGAAAGAAAATCCGTACTTGTGTGCGGGATTGGATGTTGGGTAACTCCAAACCAGTATAAAATCTGATGTGTTCTTTCATTTACTGCTTTTACTTTATTTCTGCATCTGTGTTTGTATCTGTGATCATATCTGTGTCTGAATATTGCATACATTTGTGTTCAAATTAACATAAACTCAAAAAGATTTAGTAATTTCTTAAAACACTATTCACCCCCCTCTAGTGTTTATCATAGCCTTAAGATCCATAATTCGCATTTTTAACAGATTAGGCCATGTAAAGTTTGATACATTATGCAGATTAATTAACTTAGGTTTTATACCAAAATTTAAAACAGAATCTAGTTATAAATGTCAAATTTATGCTGAAGCAAAATTGACATAAATCTACTTTCATCATATTGAGCCATCGAACACCTAGACTTAATATATAAAGATGTATATGACTTAAAAGTGCTAACTAGAGGAGGAAAAGGTATCTCATCATGTTTATTGACGACAATACAAGGTACTGTTATATGTAACTCCTTAGAAAAAGGATGATACATTTAATATGTTTACACATTATAAGGATGATGTTGAAAGTCAAATCAGTAAGAAAATTAAAGTCTTAAGGAGTGATAGACAGAGAGAATATGAATCTCCTTTCGAGGAATTTTGTTCCTTACATGATATTATACACCAAACTACAACTTCATGTTCATTACGGTCTAACGATACCGTCGAACGGAAAAAGGAAATCATAAGGAACTGATGAATGCTTTACAAATTAGTTAATTTTAGTCAATACCTTATGGGGAGAAGCTATATTCTCTTCCAATCATATCTTGAATAAGACGTCTCATATGAAAAAAATCCAAATTTCTACATAAAAAATGAAAAATACTCCAATATCATATGGATACTTAAAGGTGTGGGGGTGTTTTGCTTAAGTAGAGCACCCTAAACCAAAGAAGGCTAAACTTGGAAAAAAACAATCGACTACGCATTCACCTCATATGCACAAAATAGTGCTTCTTATAGGATTCACCTGCGCAAGTCTAAAATTGATGGTATTTATGAAATACCAACATTTTGTCGACAAACACTAGATTTTTCGAACATATATACCCTATAAAACATTCATTGAACACAGTGTTCAGAAGAGACCGAGAGAAATGGGAAGCACATTTTCACATGAGGGTAATTTAGAGAAAATTATTGACAATATTCAAAACGATGATGCTTAGCAACAATTAGAAGAACCAATGAGAAGTAAAAGGCTAAATTTTTTAAAAACCTTTATACCAAACATCTACACTTTTATGTTAGAAAACAAACTTCTAACATACAAATAAGAAATATTCACCTTCGATGTTTCTTACTATCCTTCCTCGACGCTTCTTACTGTAAAGAGGCTATTAATTGTGACACTACGATAAAAATAACCTATTACAACGACGTTTTTACAAAGATTAAAAAATGCATGTTGTAATAGAAACCTATTACAACAGTTTTATCTTGCTGAGGTAATAGATGTCATTTTTCAATAACTCTTTTTCTTTGCTCGTTTATAATAGATACATATTATAATATTTCTTATCTTCCCATTGTAATAGATGCCTCTTACAACTATTTTTTGCATATTGTAATAGATGCCAATTTTCGTCAATAACTCGTCCTTATTTGCCAGTTGTAATAGATGCCTATTACAACGGTTTTCTTTTGCCCATTATAATAGACGCCAATTTTCAAACCCTTTTTTTGCTAATTATAATAGATACATATTACAATTTTTAGTTTACTAGTTGTAATAAATGCCAATTTTCAACAACTCTTAACCAAAATCATCGTGATCTTCGATTATATATAAATACGTACTTAATAATTCATAAATGGCAATTCATAATTAATAATAAATGACAACATACATAGGTCATTATTTATAATTTATTATAATAAACGATTACTAATAAATAATTTATAATCACTAATTATTAACTATGACCAATATTTATATTTTAAATTTAACAATTTATTTCAAAAATGAAATAATTCCTATTAATAATTATTAATTAATTAATTAGTAAAAATTAATTAATTAATTAATAATTAATTAATAATTTAAAAGTTAAAAACAAATAATAATTAAATAAATAATAATTAAATAAATAATAAGTAAATAATAGCAATTAAGTAATAATAATTAAAAATTAGTGTATAATAACTAATACTTAATTTGAAATATGAAATAGAAAGTGATTTATACAATTTGTATAAATATATTTAATATATAAGAATATAATTTTAACAATTTAATAAATATATTTTTAACAACTTTTATCTAAAACATTGTGATAAATACATTTAATAATCAAGAAACAACATTTAATAATTATTTTTTAATAATTAATACTATTAAAATTAATAATTAGTCATTATTAAAAAAATATCAAATAATTACTATTAATATTTAATAACTAATAATTAGCAATTACTGTTAATATTTAATGTTTAACAACTAATAATTAACAACTACTGTTAAGTTATTAATAAGTAATAATTAAGACTAATATTTATATTTACTATTTGATAATTAATGATTATAAGGAGTCTTAATATTTATTATTTAGTATTTAATATTCAATAATTATAATTGATAATTATATTTAATATTTCAAAAAATTAAAAACGATGAATTCTCCGAAAAAAGTCTAAAAATGTTCATAAAATTAAAAAATATAAACAACTTTACCCCAATCCTATAAAATTTGGCTCCAACTAATTTTTTTTCCTCCGATCCTTAAATATTTGGCTCCAACCCTAAAATGTTGGCTCTAATCTTATTTATTTAAATCCTCCTTAAAAAAAGGCGTTGTTCTCCTGAAATCTAACAAACTTATTTCCATTCAACTCATTTTCAATTCCTAATTCTACTCGCAACAATGAATCCGATTTCCAAATTAGAATTAATGTCCACAATAATGGATGAACCATCTCAAACGATCAATCAAAATTTCTCTATTTGGAATCAAAAACAGCCACATCCACGTCCAATGATGCTCCATCCATCTTCCGGGTCACCAATCCCCTTTCATCCAAGTCGTATCCCCAACCCTGATCGGATGAACTAGAATCACAGTAAGGCTGGAAAAAAAAACTATTTGGCATTTAGAAGAGGAGAATTTGATGTTGAAGGAAAGGATGTTATTTGATCGAACATTTACGTGACTGCCCTTAACAAGTGTGTGTGTTATCAATCCGTTCTTTCATCAAATTTATGGTTGACCAATCTTCATCAACATTTTCAGCACCTAGGTCAAAATCTATAAATGATTTGCAGTTTGATTATATAAAATTCCTTTAGTTTCAAACCTAATTGCTCAGTGCTATTAGCTCACCATTTCCATCAGTTTCTAGATGTAACAACCATGAATTGGTTGCCGTGGTTTTGGAGAAGAGAGAATGCAGCTTGCTTTCAAAAAATGGCGATAATTTGGAATTCAGGCCAAGTTCATCGGAGTTGGCCATGGGATCATCTGAGAAGGTTATGGAAGATGTCGAGAATGTGTCAGAGGTGGAAGCTGCTGGAACCAAGGACAGAGGGGAGGGTTAGATAAGAATATCAGTGTATGTATGTTTAGTGTCAGTGTGCATGCTGGATATGTCAGTATCTGGGTTGTAATTGGGCCGAGTTGAGTCAAGTGGAGTTTGTACTCCACTGGGTTGTAATTGGGCCGAGTTGAGTCAAGTGGAGTTTGTACTCCAGTATGACTATATATATACTAGTATGAGCATTTGTAATCAGTGTGAAAAAATTAAAAAGCAAATAATCACTTCTGTTATTATTGTTCTTTAGACAGCAGTTTATCTCTATTATTTTCTTTTCCAGTTCAATTCCAATTTATCATTTCAGTCCTTTACATTCTAATCTTGTTAGTTCATGTGCCTGTTATGGTTCAATTTCTGTTCATTTTTTGTTCAACTTTTGCAATTTAGTTCTTTGCAGCCTTGTTATTTCCAACTTTTAGTTGATTATCTTTTTTCTTTTGATTTCAGTTTTAGTAATTTGTGGCTTGTAAATTCTCATTTCTTGTTATTAAATCTTTTAGTTTAAACTTCTGCTCCAGATTCCTTTGACTACCTTTGTTATTTCTTGCAAAACAATCAATTGTTCAAATTCATTGTGAAATAGTAAGTCCCTGTATTTTTTTCATTCATGCCCAGTTGTACATGCTCATGTTTCTGCCCATATCCATTCAACTGCCACGTCATTCACTATAATTTCTTCCATTTTTGGTATTTTCCATTGAACTGCATGTTATTCCAAACAGTTCTTGATTTTCTTGAAAAATTACAAATTCCCGTTCTTCATTTTACTGCAAATACGATTTGTTCTTGAGTGCACATATATTCCTGTGCACGTACACAAGTCCAAATTTCTCTCCCACCATTCCTGATCTTTTCTTCCTCCTCCAAGATAACCCTTCAACAGCTATGGCCAGAAGCTTGGATCAACCAGCACCTTCCACTAGATGTGTTGCTTGCTGCGTTCAACGTTTTTGCTTCAATGGTTATTCAACAATAGCCAAACCAAACGACATTTTAACATCGGTACTGGAAGCAAATCTTCAATGAGTGTTTGCAGGGTCGACTGATGTTGACTATGCAATAGAGACTAACACTGATGCTATGAATTTGGACCTATACGTAAGGGCCTGCCACTAACCTACAAATATTTTTAGTATCAATGAGTTATCCAAAGAAATGTGCTGATGTGGTACTGACAGTGCAGAGGGAAGGTTGCAGGAAAAAGTAAAGAATGGAGGAGGAGAATAAGAGAATTCAGAGAAGAAGGTAATTAAAAATTTCCATTTCTCCTTCTCAATTTTTACAATTCACATATATATAGCCTTTTCTTACCACTTTTCCTACGTGGCTATTTGGTGAATCATTCACAACAGCTTTTGCAGAAAGGACAACGCAAAAATAACAAACTTTGCAGAAAGTAATTACAGAAATAACAAATTTAAGAAAAGCACTATAGGCCTATATTGTAACATGTTGCAATCTTCTCTTGCTCTGCTTTAATCCAGGAATCTTCTGGGCATATGTATTCATAACTATGTCTGTATCATGTGCCCTTCTTAAATTTTAATTCCTAACACGGTACATGATCTAAATAATGCTAGAAATGTTACACAAATCTAAATTTGCTATTACTAGCAAGCACTTGTCTACTTCGAAAGCTTTGGAATATTTTGAAATACACACACATAACGCGTTTGATTCTTTGCATGAATGAAATTAAACTTTTGGTGTTGATGTCGATCTGGCAGAGACTAACTTAAATGCAAATGATCTGAATTCAGTGCAGTTTGTTAGTGGTGAGTGTGGGCTTAAGGTGAGTGTGAATCAACTGCATATGGTCAAAAAGAGAACTGGACAGTGGAACTGGATATGGATTTTGGGTTTGACATGGTGGATAAGGTTGATGATCGAAACATGGCTAGTGGTTTGGTAGCAGATACGGAGGTTTTAGGGAGGCCAATTTGCCATTGGGAGGAGAGATGTTTGTTATGGCTGGTAAGCTCAGATTAAGCTCTTCTTAGAGATTGCAATGGAGGATTCATTAAGCTCGGCAGCGCAGGGGATGTTGCAGTGCCGCTCAGTTTCTCTCTTTGCTATGTTCATCCAAAAGGATTGGGGTCAATGGCGGTTGGAGACCCATGTTAGGCTTATTTCTATCCTCTGTAATTTATGTCATTCTCTACTCTGATTAAGGGCATGCACCCTTGTTAAATAGTTTTCACTTTTATATATATCACTGTGAATGTTTATTAATCTATAGGGAGTGGCTTTGGCTCTTGTGCTTACCGTGACACCCATAGTCTATGAGATTTTTCCATCGTCGTGGTGTATAAGCCCGAGAGGTGCACTGTATGCATATGTTTTCAATCCTTTAATGCTTGTCATTATTGCTCTTTTGAGTTCTCTTTTGCTCAAGGAGAAGTTGTATCTGAGAAGTTATTTTTATAAAACTGTAATGTAAAATGTATCATGTATAGATTGGGACTTCTCCTACATCAGACATGTATGTACTTGACATCAATTTCTCATGTGTTTTGTTTGATCCTGCTAGAAACGATGAGACTATTGTAATTGTCATATGTATTGTTTGTAATCAGTTTCTTTGATATTAGTTTTCGCTTGAATGACAATGATTTGTAATTATATTAAGACTTTATGAATGATGTGAATGTATAATTCATTTTGGCTTTTTAGCAGTTGTGAGTATGATCTCGTATATGCTTCACCAATGCTCTAATTTTTCTTTAATTTTGCATTTTTTACAACGGGGCAAAATAGTTGTAAAAGACATCTATTACAACGGTAGAAAACAGTTGTAAATAAATATATTACAACAACCGAAAACAGTTGTAGAAATCCATATTGCAACGGCTATAGACAGCTTAAAAAACTTTTTCTACAATGGGCTTTTATAACGATTATAAACAGTTGTAAAATCTCTTTGGTCTATTACAACTTCTCATAACACGATGATTGCAGGCCCGATGTTAAACACGTATTATAACATGGATTGTCTGTTGTAAAAATAGTATTTTGTTGTAGTGTGAGATTAACCCATTAAGCAAAAACCATACATGAGAATTAGTTGATCTATCTCAAGGATGCAAGGCATTGGGTAATACGCAGATACGAAAATTAAAACCTGATTAATTGAGTTCAAAGCATGTTTCTAGGCGAAAGTCTATTCAATTTTGTAGCTTAGTGAAGAGAAGTGCGCGACTTCATGGAACCCCTTCAAGCGTAGTTACTAGAGCTTTCGACTTTAGCATAGGTTTGGTTGTATCTCTTAGTCGCACTTATTATTCTACCACGTTGAATGATTTACCTACCAACGCAATGCTTGATATAGCTAGAAGGGAATGACTTTTTTTATTTAGGGAAGCCTGATATATAGTATATTAGTAACAAGGAACTTGAAAGGGTCTGTTTTCTTAAACCATAAGATACATTATCTGGAATGTTAGGGGATTGTGTGATCTAAATAAATGCAATAATTTTTTTAATATAATAACATCGACATAATCCTTTTTCGAGAAAAAAGATAGAGTGTCTCGATTATTGCTTCTTTAAATGATTAAGGGGTTTTTATCTTAGTCATTAAGCTACTCTCTCGTCTAGAGTTAACCCGAGAGGTCTAAAGGCCGGTTGGAAGCATAATTACATTAAGCTACTTTGCATTGTCAATGCATATTTAATGCATATCATTTTCATGGATTTATTAGTTGGTTCTTCATTAAATATCTCCAATGTTTATGTGCCACATAATAAGATATGAAGAAGGGTTCTTTGGAGCAAATGCCTGGAGTTTAGATTCCTACCTATTGGTTCTTAGGAAATAGGGGATTTCAATAAGACTAGGTTTCTAATGGAGTGTTCGCCTAATGAAGGCGACTTTTCTACTAAAAATGAGTTTGACCAGCTTATTACAAATGGTAATTTGATCGAACTGCCACTTAATAATATGCGATTTTCTTGGTAAAACTCTAAAGAAGTCACTTCAATGGCACTCCTTTGTTCGCTTATTCATTAGTGAAGGAATGAAAAATAAGTTTCCTATTTTTCTTCTGCATGGGAACCTTATCGTGTATTCTGGTCACTGTCCAATCATCATCTATTTCGAATACCATCAAGTTCATAGATCTTTTAGTGAGAAGATGTGGCTTTTAAAGAATAATTTTACCGATCTGGTTACTAGTAAACGATTTTGTATGAGCAATAATTATAATAGGTTCCCCAGCGATATAGCTAAAAATTTTGTTAACAAGATTATGGACCTAAGAATATTTCTTAGGAATCAGAACAAAGATGTTTTTAACAATATTAGAACTAAAAGGGATAGATTATTGTAAAAAAAGTTTAAAATTGAATATATTAGAAGAATTTAGAATCTTAGACACTTTTGAACAAAATGTTCTTTTAAATCTTAAAGAAGAATAAAACAAACTTATCTCGCAAGAGGAAATAATTTGGAAATAGAAATCTAGGGTCCAATGGATGGACGAGTGTGACAGAAACTCCAAGTTTCTCTGTAAAATAGCCAATGAGCATAGGCGTAGCAACTCTATAAACACTTTATCATGTCTTTCAAGTGCTTGCATATTTATCATTTTATGCAAATTGAAATCGTTTCCTAGGGGTCCTCCTTTTACTCCGACATTATTCTTCCTTTTATTATCATTATTGTATTTCCGTTGTTATAATCCTTCTTAGCAGCTTCATTTCTCTTCATCTAACTACTCAGCTTTGCTAGCCCCACAACACTCAGTATCATTCTCCTTTTATGACCTATTTAAGCGTAGACATTGATTAGATTTTTTAATAAAAATCCTTCAGTGTTGTTGATATCTTCATAGTCAACCACTTTTAAAAGTTTGAACCTTATCTACTCCGTCGAGCAACGCCCTTAGGACTAGGCTATCCTCTAGATTTCTCACTTCAATTATTGTGTTAAAACTCTTCCAAAGGCTCTTTAATGATTCCATCTTCATTTGTTTATGTTATCCATCGAAATTGTATCCTTGGCTTGCACCGAGTGAACCCTAAACTGATTCAAATTTTTATTCACTGGTTCGTAAGGCTTATAAATCCCATCTCAATAGAACCACTTTGTTGCCAATTCTTCCAAAAAAAGGGAAAACGCCTGCATTTCATGTGATCATTTACTCTCACTCTATCCATGTGCCAATCATACCTAGGAAAATATTGCATAGGCCTTGTTAGTCCATTATATATCGACATGGATGGCATAGTAAATTTCCTTAAGTACTCAATTGTCTTGATCTTCATGGTAAATAGATTCCGACTAGAAGTAGTCGTCCAATCATCATTTTGATTATCATTCTAAAGAAATCTCATGGTAGCTTCATTTAATGCATCATTTATTCCTTCGTTTCGCCCATAACAGCGATCATCGAGTGCTTCACCATGTGCTCGGTTCCGCGAGCAACCGTGATGTTACTACTTGAGTGGTTGGGCAAGTGTCTCTACACTTAGTTAACCCTGGCTTTAGGGAGCCCATTTGTATTGGCCCTTTATTCCACTACGTGGACTTCCATGACTACGCCTTTTGGACCGCTCTCTTCTTTGGGTGTTTTCTTTAGCATTTCTCCTAGATCTTCCATCTACAAGGTGCACCACTGCCCTCTTCTTTGCCCATCATGGAAAATATTGTCGCCTCTCCTTAATGGATTGTACCAATCCATATTCGATCGGTACATATCCATGATCGAATGTTAACAATCGATCTTCCTGATGCACTTGCTCGTGGTAGATCATTTCCTTCAAATTGGCATCAATACCATCTTCTCTAGCTCATTCTTGATATACTCTTCTCCTTCCAATATAATTTCCTTTATCGGATCCAACCGGAAAATCCCTTATAACACCTTGATATTTAGTGCAAGACCCATCACTTTAATAAGCTTGCCTTAGCCTATGAAATTGTCTAGCCAATTCCTCTATGATCGATTGTTACATTGTCTTCAACCTTTGGTTGCAATAGCCATCATTTCTTGCAACTTTTTTCTAGTTACTAGATCCGTTGGAGTTTGAGTAGACATATCAATTCCACTAGCTATTTCATTGTCCCCTCCATCGGATTCCTCTCTAACTTACTTTCCTTGATTCTTCTTAGGTCCAATCCTATCAGATCGCCTTTATAGATTTTATCCAAATCCTAGTAACAATATAGATTTAGCTTGAGCATAGTTCTCGGTGAAAGAACCAAGAAATAGTGGCCAATAATTTATCTAGCACCCCCAATGGAATGATTTTATTGATAACAATTCTATATTATAGAATTGTATCTAATAGTAGTAGAACGTTAAGAAAAATATTAAAAAAATGAAGAAAAGTAATCAGAAATGAAAGAGATACAGTATTTATGGTGGATTGGCTTTGGTAGTGCCCACTTTAATGGTTCTTATGTTGCTATTATACTTAAAGAGAATTTAATTATAATTTGAATTTCTGTCTCAAAGTTAGTAATGATTGAACTTACCTAGGAAGAAAAATTGTGAAGTGTCTATGATTCAAAGGTCCTTTTTGTACAAATAGTGCTCCATAAATATCTTGAGTGGGTTGTTATTGGGCTTCTAAGTTCTTAAATCTGTACGATACTCAAATATAAAAAGGTAGTGCAAAACTCGATCATGCCCCAAACATTGTTGGATTGTTACCAATTTATAAACTTCATGATTTTCATCCTACTTCCTCTTGACTTTGTTGCTTTCTTCCTTGAGCTAATCCTTCTTTGATGCATTTAAACTTATTTATCCAACTCTTTACTAAGAATATTGGCCAACTAGAAGGAATCCATGGAGCTGTACTGATCCACATACCTAGCCAAATTTCTCCGTTTTCTCTATTTCCTTATATCTTCATTATACACTGAGAAATATGGGGAAATGTAAAAATTAACGAATTGGTATCGATCCATCCATGAATCATTGCCTATCCATGGACTTAGCCATTTTCACTTCTTTTCCTTAGTTGCTCTTCGTATCGATCATCTTTGGGCCCAAAATTCATTCCTTCATCATTTCGTAGCAAAATATCATCGAAATGTTTACTGTGATAAATGCCAAAGAACAACATTATATACTCATGACCCATCATTTAGTGATACCCAAGGAAAATTTTATAACTCTTGAGGGTTCTCAACAAAGTTAAAATATGTTCTTCTAATCTAGGGATAATATAAACATCACTATAAGTATTTTATGGCTCGATTATGCTTGATAACCATCAATATGTATAATACTCTATTTGTATTATAAAGGATAAACAACAACATTATTATAGTTTCATAATCTCAAAATAATAATATCAAGTAATATTGTCTAAAAGGAATAATGAGTATTCACAATACTCGATGACAACATTTATCATTTTATACATATTTACAACTACATATACACGCACATATTCCCTTTCTTTACTACTAATAAAGAGAATTCATTGAATAGATTTACTCGGCGTCTTTTTGAAATTCCAAATACACCCTTTTACATCTCATAGAGAAATAGTATTCAAACATGGCGATATAGCTTGTTAATTTCTAAGTACAATTGTTAGACACCATGGAGAGCAACAGTGCGTGTTCACTAGGTGAAGTATCCGAGTGAACCATATTGTCCGTAATTTAGGTGGGGTTCATTGGTCGACGTTTTGTCAGATGCTAAATTAGTATGAAGAAGTTATTGCAGTCGGAACAAAAAAATAGCGGCTTCTGCACTAGACGGAGTTCGAATATTGGGATGTGGTGGCCTGTTATTTTCTTAGTACGATTGTCGTTCCCCATGGAGAACTACAATATGCATTCACAAGATGAAGTACCCGAGTGTTTCATATTGTCCGTAATTTAGGTGGGAGTTAATCGGACGAAGTCTCGTCGGATTCCCAGTTAGTATGAAGAAAATATCGTAGTCTGAAAAAAATAGCGGCTTCTACACTAGGCGGAGTTAAAATATGGGGATGTGGTAGCATGTTATTTTCTGAGTAAACTATCAGTCCGCATGGAGAACTACAGTGTGTGTTCACAAGATGAAGTATCCGAGTGTACCATATTGTCCGTAATTTAGGTGTGAGTTCATCGGTCGAAGTCTCGCTGGATTCCGAATTATTATAAAGAAGTTATTGCAGTTTGAACAAAAAAAAACAGCTTCTGCACTAGGCGAAGTTCAAAAATGGGGATGTGATAGCATGTTATTGTCAAAGTAAACTGTCAGTCCTCATGGAAAACTACAGTGTGCATTCACAAGATGAAGTATTCGAGTGTACCATATTGTCCATAATTTAGGTGGGTGTTCATCGGTCAAAGCTTTGCCTGATTTCGAGTTAGTATGAAGAAGTTATTGCAGTTTGAAGAAAAAAGACGGCTTCTGCCTAGGCAGAGTTCAAATATGAGAATGTTGCCTTTTATTTTCGAAGTACAACTGTTAGTCACCATGGAGAACTACAGTGAGCGTTGAAGTGGGGATATAGCCGGTTATTTTCCAAGTACAACGGTTAATCACCATGGAGAACTACAGTGTGCGTTCACAAGATGGAGTATCCGACTATACCGTATTGTCCGTAATTTAGGTGGTATTTCATTGGTCGAAGTATCGCCTAATTCTAAGCTAGTATGAAGAAGCTATTGTAGTTTGAACAAAAAAATAGCGGCTTCTGCATTAGGCGGAGTTCAAATATAGGGATGTGGTAGCCTATTATTTTTTAAGTACAACTATCAGTCCTCATGGAGAACTACAGTGTGTGTTCACAAGATAAAGTATCTGAGTGTTCCATACTGTCCATAATTTAGGTGGGAGTTAATCGGCCGAAGTCTCGTCGGATTCCGAATCAGTATGAAGAAGTTATTGCAGGCTGGGCAAAAAAAACGGCTTCTGCAATAGGCGGAGTTCAAATATGTGGATATGATACCATGTTATTTCCTAAGTAAACTGTCAGTCCCCATTGAGAACTACGGTGTGTGTTCACAAGATGAAGTCTTCGAGTGTACTATATTGTCCGTTATTTAGGTGGTATTTCATCGGTCGAATTATCGCCTAATTCCAAGTTAGTATGAAGAAGCTATTGCAAGTTGAACAAAAAAATAGCGGCTTCTGCATTGGGCAGAGTTCAAATATAGGGATGTGGTAGCCTGTTATTTTCTAAGCACAACTATCAGTTCCTTTAGATAACTATAGTGTGAGTTCACAAGATGAAGTATCCGAGTGTTCCACATTGTCCGTAATATAGGTGGGAGTTCATCGGTCGAAGTCCCACCAGATTCCGAATTAGTATGAAGAAGTTATTGTAGTTCGAACAAAAAAAAGCAGCTTCTGCACTAGGCCGAGTTCAAATATTGGGATGTGTTAGCCTGTTATTTTCTAAGTACAACTGTCAGTCCCCTTGGAGAACTGCAATGTGCATTCACAAGATGAGGTATCCAAGTTTTTCATATTGCTCGTAATTTTGGTGGGAGTTTATCGATCGAAGTCTCGCCGGATTCCGAATTAGTATGCAGAAAATATTGCAGTCTGAAAAAATAATAGCGGCTTCTACACTACGCGGAGTTCAAATATAGGGTGTGGTAGCATGCTACTTCCTGGGTAACTGTCAATCCACTTGGAGAACTACTATGCGCGTTCACAAGATGAAATATCCGAGTGTACCATATTGTCCGTAATTTAGATGGGAGTTCATCAATCGATGTTTTGTCTGATTCTGAGTTAGTATAAAGAAGTTATTGCAGTCTGAACAAAAAAATAGCGGCTTATGCACTAGGCGGAGTTCAAATATAAGGATGTGATAGCCTGTTATTTTCGAAGTACAACTGTCAGTCCCCTTGGAGAACTACACTGTGCATTCACAACATGAAGTATCCAAGTGTTCCATATTGTCCGTTATTTTGGGTGGGAGTTAACCAATCGAAGTCTCACTGGATTTCGAATTAGTATGAAGAATTTACTGTGGTCTGAACAAAAAAATAACGATTTCCGCACTAAGCGGAGTTTAGATATGGGATGTGGTAGCCCGTTATTTTCTAAGGAAAACTGTCAGTCCCCATGGAGAACTAAAGTGCGCATTCAAAAGATGAAGTATCCGAGTGTGCCATATTGTTCGTAATTTTGGTAGGTGTTAATCGATCGAAGTCTCGCTGGATTCTGAATTAGTATGAAGAAGTTATTGCAGCCTGAACAAAAAAAATAGCGGCTTCTGCACTAGGCGGAGTTCAAATATGGGGATGTGGTATCCTGTTATTTTCTAAGTTCAACTGTCAGTCCCCATGGAGTACTACAATGTGCATTCACAAGACGAAGTATCCGAGTGTTTCATATTGTCCGTAATTTAGGACGGAGTCAATCGGTCGAAGTCTCGTCAGATTCCGAATTAGTATGAAGAAGTTATTGCATTCTGAACAAAAAAGTAGCGGCTTCTGCACTAGGCGGAGTTCAAATACGGGGATGTTGTAGCATTTTATTTTTTAAGCAAGCTGCCAGTCCCCAAGGAGAACTATAATGTGCGTTCAAAAGATGAAGTATCCGAGTGTACCTATTGTCCGTAATTTAGGTGGGAGTTCATCGGTCGAAGTTTTGCCTGATTTCGAGTTATTATGAAGAAGTTATTGCAGTCTGAAGAAAAAAAACAGCTTTTGCCTAGGCGGAGTTCAAATATGAGGATGTAACATGCTATTTTCTAAGTACAACTATCAGTCACCATAGAGAACATGTGATGACCCGGAATTTGTGGATATTTATAATTGGAATATTTAATTGATTTTAAATATTTTAAAGTTAGTTTAACTTGAATTTCAAATATCACTGTTTATTTGGCAATTAAATTATTGAATTTAATAATTGAAAATTGGTTAAAATAGTGAATCTTGGTTTTTAAGCTGGTTAAAAATATTTCAAAGGCTTGGAAAATTTATAGTTATAATACGAGAAATAATAGAAGTTTTAAATTTGAGTTTGAAAGTGTTTTGTTCAGTTTTAAAATATATCGTTTAAATCGACATTTAAAAATAGCCTTACGAGGCACAGTCTCGGATTTCGACCAAACCAGTTCCACTGGATCCGTAATAGTGTATTATTATCGGATTTCAATTTTCGTAGCATTTGGAATTGTTGCGTGATCGTATGAGATATAAAGGCGCTGAAATTAATATCGAAAATTTAACATAATAACTGGGTCTAAAATAGATATCTTCTCCATACGATCGAATTAGGACTTGAAACATTTTTCATTGCGTTCAAAATAGGGGTATAACCTTATAACCTAGAGGCACGCCTCGATAGAAGGTTTAGATTTTGAGCTACGATTTTGGGACGGTTTAAATTTAAAATTTAAATATATAATATACATATTAAATTGACTGGTCAATATAAATCAACATCAGCATATGTCCTATCTCTTCTAAAGTTTTGCTTTCTTTCCTATTGCTGTAGCAAGTTGGTCTGAACACGTTAATATATCTTCCTGTCCCCCACCCTTTCTTTTAAATGCTAACAGTTTCAAAGAAAAGAATAACGAGAACTAAATAGTTGCTTTGAAAATTCCTTAATGGCCGAACTAACTTTCAAAAGAAAAAGAAGGGAACACATATATTTTTATTTCCTCCCGCTTCCAGTTCAAAACTGTCTTCCCCAGATTCCTTTTCTCCTTCAAAGCGGATTCGCCATTCGAGAAGAAAAAAAGAAAAAATTGCTTATTCGCTTGTTTCTTCTTCTGTTCGAACAGCACTCGGGTCCTTCCTCCTCATACTCGAAATCGCAATTCAAATCAGGGATTACAGAGAAGAATCTCGGTTCCAACCAAGTTCGAGGCCAAGCCTACCTCAGATCGATAGTAGCTTTCATGTTCAGCTTGATTTTCGAAGCACGTTCGCACCCGAGGGGGTAGCGGCGCATCGGGTTGGCGAGTGGTTCGCAGTGGTTTTAGTGATCGACAACGACTCGACGTGGTTTCAGTCGCGAGGGTTTCGATTCGGCGACGGCGTATGGTCGGCGTTCGTGGCCAGATTCTATCTGGTAATTTCTGTAGTTTGTTTAATTTATTAAAGCATTAGTTTAGTTAATGTTATACATATACACATTTTTAAATCTACAGATTATTTCAAATATTGTATTATAACGATTAATTTGTTTAATAAACTTATTTATAGTTAATAAAAGATTTTTAAAGGAAGTTATTAGTTAAATTAGATTATTAGTAAATTAAATTTATTAAATGGTAATTGATCATTCGATTAGTTCTTAATAAACCTTAAAATGTTTATACAAGGTCTAAAATCGTGAGGGAAACCGGTCGGAATGGATCGGATCGCAAAATAAAATCAATGGTGAGTTAATCTCACTCACATCTGGATTACTGGTTAATTTAATTAGTTTAAATTTAAATTATTGGTTGATTGATTGAATGTGATTATTATTATTAGTCTGGATGTGATGTTAAATATAGTAGTGTGTATATGTATATATATTGGAGTGATTGATATTCCCGCATTATATAGCGGATGAGACCATATGGGCCCGCCATAATAGCGGATGGCCCTATATACTGCGATATCCCCCTCGTTGTGGGATTGGTATTTTTATATTGTGCAAACATCTTTGGATGCAGGAAAACAACAGGTTGGAGGGATCCAACCGGATTCCTCAAAATATTGAATTTGTTTTCATAATCTGTGATATGATTCATTGATTATCTGTGATAGATTATTGGTCATATTGGAATTTGAAAATATTAGATGTTATGGTTTGATTGAATATATATGGGTATATTAAGTTATCAAAAATATAAAGATTGAATTTTTAAAGGGAAATAAAGAGAGAATTTTTAAGTAAAATAATTTTAGAGAATTTGGATAGATTAAAGAATGATTTGGAAAAGGTTAAAAGTTGATTTTTTAAATTCTAATAAATAAATTCTGAGTATGGGTAATGAGATTTTTGAATAAATGTGAATAAATGAATTTTTAAACTTATGTGATATTATTTAAAGGAATAAAGTATTTATTTATAGATTCAAGATTTTAAATAGTTTGGAAGAGATAAAGAAGAATTTTGGAAGAAGTATGAAATTGGTATTTTCAGTTTAAATAAGATTTTAAATCATAATAAAGGAGTAAAATTTGAAATTAATGGATTTTGAAATAAAATTGAGTAAGTAAAGGAATTTATTTTAAAATGAAGTAAATTTTGGAAATCGACTTAAAAATTGATCAAGTGTTTGAAACTGTGATTTAAAAGGAGGATGAGACTATGGAAATTTTAAACTGGGTTTATAAAGTGAAATAAGATATCAGTGGATATTGAAAGCATAAATTCACGGTGGGAATTTATAAAGGAATGGGTACTTTGTTTCAAAAATAAATAGTTATTTTATTTTCAAAGGCGTGGGAAAGAAATTTACGAGTTTAAGACGTAAATTAAATTGGGATAAATCGAGAAGGATTTATTAACTAATTAAATGGACTATTTTGGAATGGAGAGTGTATTTTTCTGAAAAGCCAAGTATGTTTTCATAGCAGATTTTTAAGTATAAGTTAAGAGTTTAAAGTTGTTTTAAAAGAATGCTTTTGAGAATTTATTATTTAAGCTGGTTAAAATCTTAAGGTGAATATTTGTTAAGTTAGTTATAGTAGTAATTATTTTAAAGGTTAAATTGGTACTATGATTTAAAAGATAATTATTAAATATTTATAAAGTAGTTTTATTTTAAAGATAGTTTGGCTCAAGTTTTTATTTAAAAAATTAGTATAGAATTTAATAACTTCTATTTTAAAATTTGTTTTGGCTTAAGTTTTACATGAGAAATTGTTATAAAATTTCATAACTAGTATTTTAAATAAAGTGTTTTCAGTAGTTTTTATTTGAAGTGTTTTAAAGTATATATTTTTGGATAAAGTGATTTAAATTATATAAAAACCTAAAATATTAAGACTTGGTGATTTTCAGTTGAAAGTAAACAATTGGGTGGAAATTTATTCCGCGAAAGAAAAAAAGTGATTTGAAAACTATTTTCAAAGGGTTGAAGTGTAGCAAAATACCTTGCGAAGATATTTTGAAATAAATAATTTGGGAAATCATTAAGGCCTGATGGTTGTTTGCGGATGTTATATGATAGTTAAATAACCGACTATCAATATTGGCCAATGCGCTGATCGCTTCGAAGAGACCGGGATCGGGATTAATTTTCCGAAAACCACTTCGATCCTGTTTGAACGTTTTCGTGAGGAAGACAAGAGCTTGGAGTCGAAGATGGAGCAGTGAAGTGCAAGGGCTAATCGCTACTAATCCTGAGGGTGATTCCAAAATGGATGTAGTAGGAGTAGTGTCGTTGGTTCCATTCGGACCAGGAATGGACTTGTATGGACGAATGCTATCAGAACATCGTCTGGGGGATGATGAGCATTCTAAGTGTATGTGTGCTAAAAAGGTAACACATAGCTCAAGCCTCATCAACCAGGAATGACTAAAACCGAGGAGGGGTAGCAAGGCTAAGTGGCTAGCAATCAATTAGGGTAAGGTCATCCCTGTCTAGATGTCCCTTTTTATTCGGCTGTATGGGCGGTTGCTGATCCCAACCGTGGGGTGATCTTATTCGGACTATCCAGTAAGGGGTAGCTCCAGTCTTGTGTTGTAGGGAATCATCGGTACACTGATCTGGACCAGGTAATATGACGGACGATACCCGAGTAGCCCTGCCATTGTATGGAATCCGATCTCCAATAAGTGTCTTCGAACTTTTTTGTATACCTATTATGCTGTAATTTAATGAATGTAACAATTTGGGCTATTTGAATAAGTATTTGTATTTAGACACTATTATAATATCAGAGGATTTTGATAAGAAATGTTTTGGTTATCGTAAGGTAAAAACCCGACATGTTTATTTGTGGCGTGGTCTTACGAGATACCTTTGATTTCAAAGGATTTTGAAAACTTTAATATTTCAATTGAGTGTGTTTTCTCACGTTGGTTTTCCAGACTGACTTGGGTGTTATTTCACTATAATGCTCGGGTCAGACCTGTAGGATCGATTTCCCCCTAAAGAGGGGGGGGGGGGTGGTTGAATAGGGTGATGCTATTAATTATAAAAATTATTGCGGAAGTTTGTAAAATATTTTCAACACAGATATATCAAAATAACAGCACAGATAATAGTAGAATAATAAATGCAGAAATAGAACGACACAGAATTTACCCAGCTTCGGCAAAACCCTGCCTACGTACTGCCCTCAAGGTTTCTACTAGAAATTAAGCAGTTAGACGCTTACACACGTAAACTCGCGACACCCGCTATCGACTAGCCTTAACTCTACGCTCAAAATCCTACCACTACTCAGCCACTGAGTTGCGAATTCTCGAACTACACCACCGTAGCTCGTCCCCTAGTCACACGACTAGAATTTACGCAATTTTAAAAGAGAAAATACAAAAACAATAATTTAAAAACAATTAAACCCTAATTTCAATATTAAAGCCCAATTCAAGATTGAGAGAAGCCGGCCCAAAACTTGGATTTATGAAAACTTAGTTCGTTTCCTCTTTTATTTTTATTTCCTTCGGTCGTTTCCTTCTTGGTGTAAATGGTGGTTCGTTCTTGCTCGAAAATTAGGGCTTTTGTTATGAAGTCGCCGGCTTTGTTGATTTGATTGATGATGCTTCGATTTCTTTCTTCTCTTTGTCGATCACTTTCGGCTACTTCAATGATTGAGTTCGATACGAACAATCCGGTATGTAATTTGCGCTTTTCTGCTTTACTGTTTACATAATTCGAACTCGATCAGATTCAAGTTGTTGATTGATTTTTGGTACCCTTTTTCTCGAACTCGAATACGCCTTTGCCGATGATGTTTAGGATTTATATAGGATTTGAATTCCTATTTTCCCGTTCGTTTGAATTTTCCATTTAATTTATCTCGGCCGGTTGATTTTGTATTGATGCTTGAGATTGATCTCTGACTTGTTCAAATTACTTGAATAACACGGTTTTGATTTCTGACTTGGTTCGATTCCTTGATTGCCAAGGCTCTGACTTTACTGTGACGATGATTTCTTTCTTTGTGTTTGTTAACTTGATATTCTCCTGTCACCGTTACTGTTAGTTTGAAAACTACTTTGATGACCCATGGCTTTGACTATGTTTATTTGGTATCTGTGACTTTGGCACAGTTTGATTTGAACTGCAGTTGACTTTGTGCATCGACCTTGACTTTTTAAACTTGATCTTGTCTTCGCTTTGATTACGTGATAATGTTTGATGATGTTTTAAGACAAACAAACTGTTACAATGTTGGTTTATCACTTCATTCATTTGCTTTGGCTTCATAAAGAGGCTGCACTTGTTCTATCCACTGTTTCTATTTGAGCTTGCACTATCCAGTTTCATTTAGTTGTTCACTGGTGCATTATGTTGTATCTTTTGAAGCTCAAGTTGCTTCACCTGGTTCATTGTAGTTTGAATTGGGTTGTTGTGCACTGACTTAAGTTCGAGCCTTGTTCATGTCTTCACTGGTCTGATCATGCTACTTTTATGTGGTCTTGTTTCATGTGATGTTCATTTGAACCGTGTTCGCATTGTTGCCATATTGGCTTGTTCCTTCGAGTCAGTGAAACTTGTATATGATTGTTTTGTTGTCTGCTCTTCATGTACATGCCGAGTCTTATTAACATCATCTACATGTTGCATATCTGGTATGTGCATCCCTTGACTTGTTGACATATCTGGTATGTGCATTTGTGTGCTTCCAGTTAGAGGTGTACTTTCCTTTGAGTTTTGCTTGGAGTTCAGTAGCTTGTCTTCATTATGTGTTCATCTGGAAGTTTTGCATTGTTCTGATCTTTGACATTGCCTGACTTTTTGAATTGAGTCAGTGTTGGTTATACTTTGGTATTGATGCATTTCCTTGTGTGGTCAGTTCCACTTGTTGTTCTCTGGTCTTTAAGCCTGGGCAGTTTCGTTGTGCTGCACTGAGTTGTAGATCATCACTTTTGTACTGAGTTAAATTCATGTGAACGACTTGAACTTTGGTCGAGGCTTGATTTTTGAGTTTTGGCCATTTGCACCTGTGTTGAATCCAGCTTAAAGCTCGGGTTTGACCTTGTGCTGATATTGTGACATTATTTTTTATTGCACTTGAGTTGAACCCGACTTTTCATTTGGTTTTGACCTGTGCTCACCCGTCCCTGTAATTTTATGTATATATATTGGTGTGCATGACCTTGTGGCATGTACAATGATACACTGTGCATGTTACAAGCTGTTCGTGTGTGATGAATTCAAATTTGAATGATGACGAACAACCCAAAAAACTGAGGCAAATATTATTTTCAAAATTCACATTTTATTTTATACTGCAAAAATATTTTCTTTTCAATTTTAGTGCGTCAATATTTATTTTTGCAGATTGCTCAGTTGCTAGATTCAAACTGGAATAAAGTTGTAGATAAAATACGAGTTGAGTGAATGAGTGATATGTAGTGAGGTCAAATATAAATGTGAATTGTGATGTAATCAAATTTGTAGTGTAATTTTAATTATGTGTATATATATAGTGAGAGCTTGAAATTTGTACTATTCAAAAATTGTAATAAATATTTGTTTGAATAAAATATCTGTTTGAATTCAAATTCTGTGTTATTTATTTTATTCATCAAATATTTATTCAATATGTGAAAATAAAATAGTATATTAACAAATACATTTAAATGAATATATATATATATATATATATATGTTTATTATCATCAAACAAAAATCGTATACTCGCATATTCAACAAGACTGAGTATTATAGAGTACAGATTATGGATGGACTGTTATGGAGCTCAAGGGATGTGCTGGATGGCGAAATGTATCACATATATCTGTCATATTTCTGCTGTGTTGGTGGGTTGTGTAGTCAGCTTTTGTGGGGACAAGTTCATATAAATGCCCAGTATTTTGCTATTGATGGTATTGTACTCTGATGATGTAATGTATAAAACAGATAAAGTTCTTTTTGTATAAAGAGCAATTATTATATATTATATATTATTCCACTGCGATTGTGAGATTCTGATGTTGCCTTGTTTTCTCTTCTTCTACCTCCTTCTTTAACCCTTACGGTCTGGTTTTTCGGCATTTGATTGTTCAGCATTTGATACAGTGGACGTATTGATATCGATTTTCGGACGTCGAAAAATCGGGTCATGACATTGTGGCATCAGAGATGAAGGTTAAGCGAGAACCTTGGCTCTATTTGGAATTACTCATTAGAAATAGAGTCCATAGTACTCTAGAATAAGTTTGAGTGTATTAATAGATATGAGCCCGTAATTGTTAGTGAATATAAAATTGTTTTATATTTTGTTGATTGGTTTGTTGAGTGATTTATGGATTCTGGTCAATACGAGTAATTAACGTTATTGATAGGGATATCTAAACACTTGAATAGAACAATTCGACACGGTATTGTTTTAAAATAGGGTAAATGAAATAATTCTGCCCAAATTATTTTTATATACGAAAGACATAATTTTCATAAGTTATTATCGGTATATATGGTTGCTTGGTTGTTAGGAAGTGATAATATTAAATTATTATTATGGTTAAGTGAAAATTGAACATGGATTGAAATTATAACCAAAGTTAAGAAATTAACTTATATAACAAAATGGATTTGTAAATGTGAGTTATAATGGAATAAAATTCCAAAGTGATATATGAATAAGAATTTGAAAGGATTTGATTTCGAAATTTTGGACATTAAAATTTCTTTGAGTTTGAAAATGATTTTCAAAGATTTTGGAGGAATAATGGGGATATTATTCAGAAATATTTTTGAATTGCATATGAAATCTGGTGAGATTTGGAATAAAAAATATTTGAAAATGTTTTAAAAAGAGATAAAAGCACCGAACTCTCTTTGGTCGCTGGAAAATAATTTCGGTGATGACTGCAACATCATCGGTGTTCATTTTCCGTTTCCAAGAGAGGAATTACTACCTAAATGTTTTCAAATTAGAGTGTTTGCAAAACTGAGTTTGGGTTTAAAATTCAAGAGATGATTTGATACCAAAGGATTTTGGATATAATTGATTTTAAAAATGATTTTGAAATATTGTTAAGGACTTTAGAGTTGGTTTTAATGTTTATGGAGTATAAATAAGTTTGGAAACCTATAAATTTGAAATTTGTTAGAATGAAATTTGACTTGAAGAAGAGTTAAATTAAAATAAGTGTGAAAACGAAATAAGTGGGAAAGCTTATAGAAGTTAAAATTTTGAACTGAAATGGAATATAACAAAATCAAGTTAAATAAAAAGGTGAATTTGAGGAAAAAGTCTAAGTAGACTAAAAGGAATGGCCATTAAAATAAAAATTTATTAAGTGGGAAATAAATTTGTGAATGAACAGATGAATTTACATCTGCAAGCAAATGAAATTGAATCTGAATGTTGAAATTCATTTTGAATTTGTAAGTAAATGGAAAGTTAGTCAAGATTGGACTAAACAAAACAATGGATTGAAAATAAAATTAGTAAGTAAACTAATTAATTTAAGCGGGTAAGCAAATGAATTGGAAATGAATACTGGGATGATAATTAATTTAAATTGTGTAAAGTAAAGTGAAGTTGTAGAATTAATTTGAAGTGAATAAAAAATTGGAAATAAGAAGTGTTTGAGGTATAAATAAATTTGAGAATGGAACTAATTAAAGAAATGATTAATTAAAATTGTTTGAGATAAGATGAATAGAATTCAATATTTAAATGAAAGGTAAATTGAATTCAGAATGGAATTGAAAATTTAAGTTAAATGAAAATAGATGTGAAAGCTTAAGTAGCGAAGTAGAAATAAATCTTTAAGTATATAAAATATTTATATTTAACGTAAGGAATGGATGGTGAAATTCTTAAGTAAAATTTTGTATTGGGAAAATATATTAAGCAAGTATTTGAGTAAAGGTTTAATAAAGGTATGTGAAATGATAAGTGTGGAATGGGATAAGTGAATGGAAATAAAATGTGAATAAAAGGGAATTGATATAGCTAAATATCAATTGAGTTAAATACATAGGATGTATGTATATTATTTATTCGCATAGCGATTTGATCTAGATTCGAGCACAGAATTTCGAGATAGTTATATCAATCCGAGTTGGGATTTTTTTCATTCGATTTTCGACGGCGAACTCTGGATATGGATTTTTTATTGATTTTGGAAATTCTCTAACATAGTTTACAGCTATGCAAGGAAAACGACGGTTTCTAATCAAGAAACCAGATCTGAGTCCGCATTAGGGAGTCGGTTGGACGATACTAGTTCGGAAGTGAAATTATGTGATCGAGTGAGCGATCGAATTTGGTATTGCGTACGGATGATATATGTGCATCGTACGGGCTTGACTGAAATAAATTAAAACTGTTGTAAAGAAATGTATAAATTGATTTTGAATGCTATGATTAGATATTATTGCTACGTATAATACAGGTGTTTAAAAGCAAAAGGATGAATTGGTGTTTTTGATTTCAGAAGATAAATTTGAATTTCCCGACAAAAAGGCATTTACTTAAATTGGCATATGAAATTTGATGATTTTTTGATCTAGCCACTTGGCCTTTTGTTTTCTTTTTAAATATGGGGGCCCATAAAGGCATTTTGCAGTTTTACCGATCTAGCCACGCAAAGGAGACGCTGATAAATATTTTCGAAAATTTAGGGAGTTAGAAAAAAAAAATTGAGAAAATTTTGATAATTTAAAATTTGGTTTTAAATTTGAATTGTTGAGTTGGTTGGAACCTATTGTTGAGTTTGGAAAGTTAGTAAGAGGGTCAGTGTGTCTTTGATAAAAAGATTGTTTTGGGTGTTAAAAACTGTTTGGTTTTGGGAAATAGTAAACGGGTTTTGGACCATTCTTCTTAACTAGTAATTTCGGGGATGAAATTCTTTTAAGAGGGGAAGAATGTGATGACCCGGAATTTTTGGATATTTGAAATATTTAATTGATTTTAAATATTTGAAAGTTAGTTTAACTTAAATTTCAAATATCACTGTTTATTTGGCAATTAAATTATTGAATTTAATAATTGAAAATTGGTTAAATTAGTGAATCTTAGTTTTTAAGCTGGTTAAAAATATTTCAAAGGCTTGGAAATTTTTTTATTTATAATACCGGAGATAATAGAAGTTTTAAATTTGAGTTTGAAAGTGTTTTGTTCAATTTTAAAAATATATCATTTAAATCGACATTTAAAAATAGCCTTCCAACGCACAGTCTCGGATTTCGACGAAACTAATTCCACTGGATCGGTAATAGTGTATTATTATCGAATTTCAATTTTCATAGCATTTGGAGTTGTCGTGTGATCGTATGAGATATAAACATGCTGAAATTGATATCGAAAATTTAATATAATAACTGGGTCTAAAAAAGATATCTTCTCCATATAATTGAATTAGGACTTGGAACCTTTTCCATTCCATTCAAAATAGGGTTATAAGCTTATAAACGCTTAGCAGAACGCCTCGATAGGAGATTGAGATTTTGAGCTACGATTTCGGGATAGTTTAAATTTAAAATTTAAATATATAATATACATATTAAATTGACTGGTCATTATAAATCAACATCAGCATATTTTCTATCCCATCTAAACTTTTTGCTTTCTTTTCCATCGCTATAGCAAGTTGGTCTGAACACATTAATATCTCTTCTTGTCCCCTACCCTTTCTTTTAAATGCAAATAGTTTCAAAGAAAGGAATAACGAGAACTAAACATTTGCTTTGAAAATTCCTTAATGGCAGAACTAACTTTCAAAAGAAAAAGAAGGGATCACATATATTTTTCTTTCCTCCCGCTTCCAGTTCAAAACTGTCTTCCCCATATTCCTTTTCTCCTTCAAAGAAGATTCGCCATTTGAGAAGAAAAAAGAATTTTTTTTGCTTATTTGCCTGTTTCTTCTTCCTGTTTGAACAACACTCGGGTTCTTCCTCCTCATACTCGAAACCGCAATTCAAATTAGGGATTGCGGAGAAGAATCTCGGTTCCAATCAAGTTCGAGGCCAAGCCTACCTTAGATCAATAGTAGCTTTCATGTTCAGCTTGATTTACGAAGCGCGCTCGCACGCGAGGGGGTAGCAGCGCACTGGGGTGGTGAGTGGTTCGCAGTGGTTTTAGGGATCGACGGAAACTCAACTTGGTTTCAGTCGCGAGGGTTTCGGTTCGGTGGTAGCGTGTGGTCGGCGTTCGTGGCCAGATTCTGTTTGGTAATTTCTATAGTTAATTTAATCTATTAAAGCATTAGTTTAGTTAATGTTATAAATATATACATATATACATACACACACACACACACACACACACACACACACACACACATATATATATATATAGGTTAGAAATAGAAAGAAAATAAATAACAGTAAGGTATAGAAAAAAAAATACATATGCACATTTTTAAATCTACAAGTTATTTCAAATAATGTATTATAATGATTAATTTGTTTAATAAACTTTTTTAATTATTCTAGTTGCTAAAAGATTTTAAAGGAAGTTATTAGTTAAATTAGATTATTAGTAAATTAAATTTATTAAATGGTAATTGATCATTCGATTAGTTTAAATATTAGTAAACCGTAAAATGTTTATACAAGATCTGAAATCGTGAGAGAAACCAGTTGGAATGGATCGGATTGCAAAACAAAAATCAAAGGTGAGTCAATCTCACTCACATCTGGATTACTGGTTAATTTAATTAATTTAAATTTAAATTATTGGTTGATTGCTTGAATGTGATTATTATTATCAGTCTGGATGTGATATTAAATATAGTAGTATATATATTGGAGTGATTGATATTCTCGCATTATATAGCGGATGAGACCCTATGCCTCCAGCATAATAACGGATACCCTATATACCGCGATATACCCCTCGAAGTGGGATTAGTATTTTTATATTGTGCTAACATCTGTGGATGCAGGAAAAAACAGGTTGGAGGGATCCAACCGGATTTCTCAAAATATTGAATTTGTTTTCATAATCCGTGATATGATTCATTGATTATCTGTGATAGAATATTGATTATATTGGAATTTGAAAATGTTGGATTCTATGGTTTGATTTAATATATCTGGGTATATTGAGTTATCAAAAATATAAAGATTGGATTTTTGAAGGGAAATAAAGAGAGAATTTTTAAGTAAAATAATTTTAGAGAATTTGGATAAATTAAAGAATGAATTGGAAAAGGATAAAAGATGATTTTTTAAATTCTAATAAATAAATTCCGAGTATGGCAAGGAGATTTTTAAATAAATCTGAATAAATGAATTTTTAAACATATGTGATATTATTTAAAGGAATAAAGGATTTATTTTTAAATTCAAGATTTAAAATAGTTTGGGAGAGATAAAGAAGAATTCTTGAAAAAGTATGAAATTGGCATTTTTAGTTTAAATAAGATTTTAAATCATAATAAAGGAGTAAAATCTGAAAGCAATGGTTTTTGAAATAAAATTGAGTAAGTAAAGGAATTTATTTTAAAATGGAGTAAATTTTGGAAATCGGCTTAAAAATTGATTAAGTGTTTGAAACTATGATTTAAAAGGAGAATGAGACTATGGAATTTTTATACTGGGTTTATAAAGTGAAATAAGATATAAATGGATACCGAAAGCATAAATTCATAGTGGGAATTTATAAAGGAACGGGTAATTTTGTTTTAAAAATAAATAGTGGTTTTATTTTTAAAGGCATGGGAAAGAAATTTACGGGTTTGAGATGTAAATTAAATTGGGATAAATCGAGATGGATTTATTAACTAATTAAATGGACTATTTTGGAATGGGAAGTGTATTTTTCTGAAAAGCTAAGTATATTTTTAAAGAAGATTTTTAAGTATAAGTTAAAAATTTAAAGTTGTTTCAAAAGAATGTTTTTGAGAATTTATTATTTAAGTTGGTTAAAATTTTAAAGGCAAATATTTATTAAGTTAGTTATGGTGGTAATTATTTTAAAGTTAAATTGGTATTATGATTTAAAAGATAATTATTAAATATTTATATTTTATAAAGTAGTTTTAGTTTAAAGGTAGTATGGCTAAAGTTTTTATTTGAAAAATTAGTATAGAATTTCATAACTTCTATATTAAAATTTGTTTTAGTTTAAGTTTTACACGAGAAATTATTATAAAATTTCATAACTAGTGTTTTAAATAAAGTGTTTTAAGTAGTTTTTATTTTAAGTGTTTTAAAGTATATAATTTTGGATAAAGCGATTTAAATTATTTAAAAACCTAAAGTATTAAGACTAGGTGATTTTCAGTGGAAACTAAACAATTGGGTGGAAATTTATTCCGCGAAAGAAAAAAAGTGATTTGAAAACTATTTTCAAAAGGTTGATGTGTTGAAAAATATCTTGCGAAGATATTATGAAATAAATAATTTGAGAAATTATTAAGGCCTGATGGTTGTTTGTGGATGTTATATGATAGTTAAATAACCGACTATCAATATTGGCCAATGCGCTGATCATTTCGAAGAGACCGGGATCGGGATTGATTTCTCGTAAACCATTTTGATCCGGTTTGAACGTTTTCATGAGGAAGACAAGAGCTTGGAGTCGAAGATGGACCAGTGAAGTGCAAGGGCTAATTGCTACTAATCCTGAGGGCGATTCCAAAATGGATGTAGTAGGAGTAGTGCCTTCGTTCCGTTCGGACCGAGAACGGACTTGCAAGGAAGAATGCTATCAGAACATTGTCAGGGGGACGATGAGCATTCTATGTGCATGTATGCTAAAAAGGTAATGCATAGCCTCAAGCCTCATCAACCGAGAATGGCTAAAACAGGGGAGGTGCAGCAAGTGTAAGTGGCTATCAACCAATTAGGGCAAGGTCATCCTGGTCTATCTGTCCCTTTTTATTCGGTTGTTTGGGCGGTTGCTGATCCCAACCGTGCGGTGATCTTATTCAGACTATCCAGTAAGGGGTAGCTCTGATCTTGTGTTGTAGTGGATCGGAGGGGATCCTCGATACGTTGATCTAGACCAGGTACTGTGACGGGCGGTACCCTATTAGCCCTGCCATTGTATGGAATTCGATCTCCAGTAAGTGCCTTCGGACTTGTTTGTATACCTATTATGCTGGAATTTAATGAATGCAACAATTTTGGCTATTTGGATAAGCATTTTTATTTAGACACTATTGTAATATCAGTGGATTTTGATAAGAAATGTTTTGGTTATCGTAAGATAAAAACTTGACATATTTATTTGTGGCGTGGTATTACGAGATACATTTGATTTCAAAAAATTATGGAAACTTTTATAATTCAATTGAGTGTGTTTTCTCACGCTGGTTTTCCAGACCGACTCTGGTGTTATTTCACTATAATGCTCAGGTCAGACTGAGTATTATAGAGTACAGATTCTGGTTAGACTGCTATGGAGCTCAAGGGATGTGCTGGATGGCGAAATGTATCACACGTATCTATCGTATTTCTGTTGTGTTGGTATGCTGTGTAGTCAGCTTTTGTGGGGACAAGTTATTATAACTGCCTAGTATTTTGCTATTGATGGTGTTGTACTCTGATGATCTAATGTATAAAACAAATATAGTTCTTTTTGTATAAAGAGCAATTATTATCTATTATATATTGTTCCGCTGCGGTTGGGAGATTCTGATGTTGTCTTGTTTTCTCTTCTTCTACCTCATTCTTCTTTAACCCTTACGGTCTGGTTTTCCAGCATTCGATTGTTCGGCATTTGATACAGTGGACGTATTGATGTCGATTTTCGCACGTCGAAAAATCGGGTCGTGACAGAACGACAGTGAGCGTTGTATTTTCTAAGTACAACTGTTAATCACCATGCTGAACTATAGTTTGCATTTACAAGATGAAGTATCTGACTGTACAGTATTGTCCGTAATTTAGGTGGGGTTTTCTTCGGTCGAAGTATTTCCTAAATTCGAGGTAGTATGAAGAAGTTATTGCAGTCAGAACAAAAAAATAGCTGCTTCTGCCCTAGGCGGAGTTCAAATATGGGAATGTTGTTGCGTGTTATTTTCGAAGTACAACTATCAGTTCCTATGGAGAACTACAATGTGCGTTCACAAGATGAAGTATCTCGAGTGTTCCGTACTGTCCGTAATTTAGGTGGGAGTTAATTAGTCGAAGTCTCGTCGAATCCGAATTAGTATGAAGAAGTTATTGAAGGTTGAACAAAAATATCGGCTTCTGCACTAGGCAGAGTTCAAATATAGGAATGTGGTAACATATTATTTTCTAACTAAACTGTCATTCTCTATCGAGAACTATGTTGTGCGTTCATAAGATGAAGTATCCATGTATACCATATTGTCCGTAATTTAGGTGGGAGTTCATCGGTCGAAGTATCGCCTAATACCGAGTTAGTATGAAGAAGTTATTGCAGTTTGAACAAAAAAATTAGCGGCTTCTGCACTAGGCAGAGTTCAAATATGGGAATGTGGTACCATGTTATTTTCTAAGTACAACTATCATTCCCCATGGAGAGCTATAATGTGCGTTCAGAAGATGAAGTATCCGAGTGTTCCATAATATCTATAATTTAGGTGGAAGTTGGTCGGTCGAAGTCTCGTCGGATTTCGAATTAATATGAAGAAGTTATTACAGTCTGAAAAAATAGCGGCTTCTGTGCTAGGCGGAGTTTAAATATGGGGATGTGGTAGCATGTTATTTTCTAAGTAAACTGTCTGTCCCCATGGAGAACTACAATGTTCGTTCACAAGATGAAGCATCCGAGTGTACCATATTGTCCGTAATTTAGGTAGGAATTCATCGGTCAAAGTTTTGCCTGATTTCGAATTAGTATGAAGAAGTTATTACAATCTGAACAAAAAAATAGCGGCTTCTGCCTGGGTGGAGTTTAAATATGAGGATGTAGCCTATTATTATCTAAATACAACTATTAGTCACCATGGAGAACTACAGTGAGCGTTGAAGTGGGATATATCCGGTTATTTTCTAAGTATAACTGTTAATCACCATGGAGAACTACGGTAAACGTTTAAGTTGAAGTATCCGAGTGTTCTACGTTGTCTGTAATTTAGGTTGGAGTTCATCGGTTGTATTTTTGCTCAATTCCGAGTTAGTATGAAAAAGTTATTGCAGTATGAACAATAATATTGCGGATTCTGCCTAGGCTGAGTTCAAATACGGGGATGTAGCATGTTATTTTCTAAGTCAACGGTTAGTCACTATGAAGAACTATGGTATAAGTTCACTAAATGAAGTATCCGAATGTTGCTTAATGTCTATAATTTAGATGGGAGTCCATCGGTCAAAGTCTCGCCTAATTTCGAATTAATATCAAAAAGTTATTGCAGTCTGAATAAAGAAAAAAACGTCTTCTGCCTAGACGGAGTTCGAATATGAGGATGCTACTATCAAATCTACTTCCATAAGTACAACTAAAAATGCATGCACGTAGTGATTAAACGCAGGCCCACCTGGGCGTTCATATGTACTTATAACCATAATGGGTTTTGTTTCAATTTGATTTTTAAAATCATATTGTTTATTTTATTTTATAAACATCATGTATGGTTCTCTTATTTGATTATAACATTTTTAATATAATAGTAAAGCTTATATTATGTATATATTATTATAAATTAACAATTAATTAATAATACGACATTATTTTAAACTTTCATGAATTATAACATTTATAATTCACATCGCAATTTTAAATTATTTTGAATTAATTTTAGCAACTTCTATAATTTAATAGTAATTTCAAATCTATCTATTTACAACCATTATGATTAAAAATTTAGAACAATTTAAAATTTTATTCATAATCGTGATAAATTTTAAATTCAATATAACAATTTTAAATTAATTTGTGTATAAGTTTTATGAATACAAATTTAAATTTTTTAAGTTGATTCGTAACCTTTATAAATTTAATTTTAGTTTAGATTAATTTTAAATTCAAATTTCATATATTATTTATCATAACACAATGCGGGCTTTGATATTATTATTTGATAAGGTGCGTTAGACAACTGGTAAAAAGGAAAAGTTTCAAAAAAAATTCCATTTCAATTCATTATGCACTAGATCTTTTATAGCATTATCATTAATAATCTTGTTAACATTAACTCATATTTAATGTTTATTGCATGAATCTTTTTAGGTAAAAATTTGACTCTAACCTATGTGCTTTGGTCAAAGAAAATCAATGATACTTGAGTAACAGGCATGTCCTTTAGGCAAGTATGCTTGTTCAAAGTCCGTTTAAAAGCTATTTATGCAAATAGGAAATTGTCCATGTCCTTGGTCACAGTATTAATTTCAATTTGACCTAATGGCTAAGTCCTAAATCTAGGCTTTTATTTATGCTTTAAGAAAAATGAAAAAAGTGGAAGAAGTACAATTTGTAAGTTAAGGGGTTACATATTTATAGAGAATTCAGACCCTCTAATTTCTGACCCATGATACTCATATAAAATGAACGATAATGATTTATTGATGTGGCACTTGCTCGGTTTGACGTGTGGCATAATTCTCCTTTGATTCCTTTATGACGACAAGGCATAGCTAATCCAATCAGTGGATGCCACATGGCTTGCTGGAGTATTGATTTCATATAATTCTCCAACATGCGATAACTTCAATTATCAATTTGCATTAGTTTCTTCATTATCATCAACTTGCAACAACTCCATGAATATTAACTTGCGGTAGCTTCATCACAATCATCAACTTGTGATGGCTTCAACGATATCAACCTACGATGATTCTTTATAATCATCACTTTGTAACAGTTTCATCAATATCAACCTTCAACATACGATATCTCTATATTCTTCCATATGCGATAAGAACTTCAACATGCGAAGGCTCTAATCTTCAAAATGTGATAGCTCTATAATCTTCAATACATGATGGCTCTGTAATCTTCAATATTGCGATAGCTCCATATTCTTCAACACGCGATAATTCTACAACCTTCAATATCCGATAGCTCCATATTTTTCAACACGCGATAGTTATACAATCTTCAATATGCGATAGCTCTATAATCTTTAATACGCGATAACTCCAAATTTTTTTTAACATGAGATGGCTCTATAATCTTTAATATGTGTAGCCCTATAATATTTAACATGTGATGGCTCTATAATCTTCAATACGTGATAGCTCCATCAATATTATCAACTCGCGATGACTTCTTATTACATCAACTCTTGATGACTTCCTATTACATTAACTTGCAATAACTTCCTATTACATTAACTGGTGATTGGTTTTCCTCAACCGGTGATCGCTTAAAAAATTTCTATTATAACATTTACACTCCCATCCTTTTAATGAAAGAATTATACACTTTAACATAAGTACTCGTTCTTTATCCCCTTTCTCACTAGATCTTCATACCCCTTATTCCTTTTCTATTCCTACAAATAATCTCCCTTCATCTTCTTCCATTCTTACCAGTTCATTCAGGATTAATCAATCTAAAAATCAAATTTCCTTTGAACAATTTTGATTCTCAAATAAAATTTTCCTTTGATAATTCTTTTCAGTTTTATTATTATTACTGATATTATTTTTATTCTGATGGTTTTGGATTTTGATTCTATGTTTTTCATTATTTTTGGACCTTTTTAGTGCTATCGATTTTGAACATCCGCCCAATTTTTGTTGAAGTTCTTTGTACTTTTTGCTTTGACCTCTTTTGGCCTAAATCACCTGCTTCGTTAGTGGGTTTTAGTTTTTATTATTCAATACTCGCTCTACTTTAAGCATTTTACAGCAATTTCTTGTTTACTTTTTCACTACTCATCTCAACATGTGATATCAAGTTGTGATAGCTAGTTTTCCTTAACACGCAAACATGTGATAACTTGTTTATTCAATACATGATAACAATATACGATAGCTTGTTTATTCAATATGCGGTAGCTTACCAATTTAATTGACACGCGATAATTCAACGTGCAATGGTCCATCTATTTATTTTATACAACATGCGATAACTCAACATGCGACAACTATTTATTTGTTCAATATGTGACAGTTTATTATTATAATTATTTTTTATGGGACAATGTACTTTTTCATCCAATTTTTGATAGGCCATTTGTTCATTTGCAATAATCAACTTGTGATTGCTTATCATCATCAGCATGTTATTGCTTAACATGCAATAGCCTACTTATTTTTTATATATCACCTGTTAGCCTTGTTCGGCTATACTTACTATTTCATTACTTGGAAACTTATTAATTTATCTTTGCAAAACCATTGTGCGGTGTTAATATCTAACAACTATTGGTAATATACTAGTTCAGAACTTATATGAAAAGAGTCTGAAGTACTATTAATACTCACACTTTCCTTATTTGTTATTGAAAAATGTAAGTAAACTAGGAGTGGGTTGTACCCAAGTTTTGGATTCCTATTAGCTTAATTATTTGTTGAGGTTTGTTAATCAAATTTTTGGCCAACGCTTCAAATGGTACTTTCTCTAGGAAAGAGGGGGTTGGTTAGGTTGAAAGGTACGTTAACCCAGATAATAGCTCCTACGTTTTACTCCATAGTTGATATATTTGGACTTGAAGATTACAATGTAGGCAGAAGATTTAATCTTTTAATCGGAAGGTTATTACCATATGTAGACTTGTTTTGAACCTTCGTGAAGCTTTTCTCTACAGCTCTAATGAAGATTAACCAAATGTTATCTTTTAAAGTTGTGCTCCAGTGATTCCAAAAGGTTTGTATGATTGACTCCGTTGGCAACAAGGTGAGGAATGGAATCCTAGGCGATATGTGAAGACCCTTGACTTATCGAAGGGTTTATTTGCTCTTAGGAAGTTGAACTTGATCTGGCCGAAAGGTATTAGAACTCTAACTACTGGTTTAAACTTTTACACTTATATTGTTTCGAGGGGTTTGAGTGGTCGGCTGATGACCGTGGAAGGTTTGATTGCTACTCGGATATAAGTATCAACCAACTTTAGATGAAGCAACTCGATTACATTGCCGAAAACCTTGGAAGTTTACTACTTATATTAATCCAGATTGGCTATTGGCCCTATTGATGGGAGAAAATAGAAAGCTCAATATCTTTCTTTACCTAAACGATAGGTTCAACCAACTATCTTCAGACCAATCGGCCATAACCTTGATCCTGCAAATTGGTAGTACTACAACAAAAGGATAAGTAATCAATAAAACGGTTCACAAAATCAGAAAACTTCTCTTGCCATCCTTTATAAGGTTTTACTTTTATTGAATTTCCTAAATTAGATCCCCAATTAGGGTTACAAAATTCTGATTAAGAAGTTACAAGATTTTCGAAAAATGAAAGCAAAGTCCCCCAGAACTGGACCCCTTGAGTCCTATTTATAGATGCTAGTGGCATCCCATCAGCCTTATGCCTTTGTCTGGTACGAAAGGCTACCTTTGGTATATGGTTGTAAACCTTCCTGTCTTGCCTGAAGATAGTTTTTTGTACATTGTTGTAGGCCTCTCATTATTGTCGAATGGTTCGTTGATTGTGTATTATCATGGCTGCCGGATGCTGCCAAAAGGTTTTTTTTCTTCACTTGTTTTCAAGAAACCGTTGCCTTTACCGAAAGGTCTGTTATATACATAGCGCATGAACCTTCCGATCCACCGAAAGGTATATAGACTTTGTGAACCCTTTTACCTTACCGAAAGGCCATTTTTTCCTGCCCAACTGCTGTCGAAAGTTGTAGCTTTTCTAGGTGATAGCGGAAATTGTTTTCTGTTGACTTATAAGCACTGCTTTTACCTAAACCTTCTGGTAACATCGGAAGGTGCCTTGCAGATATATTATATATCCTGAAAAGCTTATTGCACTTTCGGAAAGGTTATTAAATAGTGGCTTTTACTTGCTTTGACTCTTTCTTCTCTTTTGAATTCCTTAGATGCTCGAGGCGAAACCTTTCGACCTTTCGTAAGGTTTTAGGTTAGTGGACTTCAATGGTTTCATCCCTTCGGAAGTTCCGAGAGGTTTACCTACGCTCTTCTTTTTCTTGCTTGTCCAGGAGTCCTTAGTCCTAACCGGAAGGCTAACCATTAGTGTAATAAGGTTTTATTAAATTATCTTAATGATATCCATATTAAACTTTTTTTTACTTAGGTACTATGGCCAAAAACAAAAAAATCTTTTAAGGCATCCCTTTCTCCCAAGCTTAAAAAACCTGAAAAACTCTATACTAACTTTTAGTCTTATTCCTCGAAACAAGATGACATAGATTCCATGCTGCACCATTTTAGGATTTTCTAATTGGCCCTTCTGATAGGATCAACACCCCTTTCGAGGTATTCTTTACCTTTATTCTCATTCATATATGGTATTCCTGCTACTTGCCCTTCAATGACATCATCATGAGTGCTCAGTCTTTCCTGTGGATTGCCCTTATCCAACTTGCTCCAAATTCCTGCATTTGTATTTACCCTCCTGTTGTGTTATTCAAAGAATTTAGGTTAGAGGACTAGACCCCTTCGACTTTATGTTCACTTACCACCCACCAAAAAGTCAAGTACCAACCTGAGGGTTCTATGTTCTATCTCTACCTTGCTAATAGTAGGCTATTTCGATTTAGTTAATAAGACCAAGGTTGGAACCATCAATTCTTTTATGTAAGATGATTCTCCTCTGAGATATCTAGGAAATTCTCTATTCTTGGTTCGTCATTGGTCTCATCTTTTACTTATTATTTTATAATCGTTTTATGCTAATTTTTATCTATTAGATTCTACCTCAAACAAAATTGAGCCTAAAATTCTAGCAAAAACTGAAAGGCATAGAGATGCCATCAAATACTCAAGGAGCGGATTGACACTCCTTTATGAGGAAATGCGAAGAAGATACTCTTTAAAGCCATTTCATCAAGTTTTCAGTGAGCATCCTATTACAAAAAGGAATAGATATGGCTCATTATACCTCATCGCCACACAAATTGAAGTTTTTTGATTAACCGTAACATTCCCGTTTTTAAATCAAATTGAAATTGGAAATAAATTTAATTTTTGGAATTAAATTATGGTTTAATATGGTGTTTTCCAAAATTAATAGATATTTATTTGTTTATTAATATAAATGAATGTAAATATGATTTTTTTAATAGAATTTCTAATTGGAAATTCTGAAAATAAATATTTTGAATAATATTTTAATTATAAGTTTAATATCCTAAGTTTATAAATATAAATGTATTAAAAATAAAGTTGTATTAACTAACTTATAAATATTTATTTGTAATGGATAACTTTTCAAATCATTTGTTTAAATTGTATTAGTACAAAATATAATGTAAGGAAACAAAATAGATAAGCATATCATATAATTATGATAGAGTAGGGATTTAAAATTTAAAAATATACATATGTAAAATCTTTAAATGAAAAGAGTTTAAAATAAAAAAATATATTTATAAATGTATGAATAGAAAATAAATATGAATATATTTATGTACTAAACTAAATTAAGTTTAAATGTAAAAAAATCTATGTGAGATAGAATTTAATTTTAATGAAAATATATGAGAACATATAAACAAGATTTAAAACTACATAACATATATGTAAATATAAATAGATAAATATGTTTTATAAATTGAAATCAAATAAGGGCTATAACATAACTTGTAAATATATTAAAAACAAGGTCTAAACATAAATTTAGTACAAAATGACATTTGTAATCTTTAAAAATGAGTGTTTACAAGTGTTGATACAAAATAACATGTGGAAAAACAAAAATTTTCTTTTAAAAATTTAAAATACGAACATTTTATAAAACATATATAATACAAAGGACCAGGTTATTTTCTGTTTTCTTAAAGAAAAAAAAACAAAAGTCTTCAAAATCCGAAGTAAACATATTCGATTAAAACAAATATCAAAACAAAAGCTTAAACCCGAGTATAAGAAAAATCAGAAAGCAAACAAACTTAGATAAAAAAGAAAACAAATTCAAGTTCATCAATCTGGAAACAAGATTTCAATTCAAAGATCTGAAGCTTGTGACCAGAGTAGATTCAATCAAGTTCAGGCTAAAATCAAGATCAGATTCAGACAACTTCAACAAGCTTCAAAGTTGCAGATTTAAAACTAAAAGAAGGATTTAAATTCAACAACAAAGACAAGTTCCAGTTTTGCAAAAAAATTAGCCAAGCTTCTCTGTTTCTTTGTCTTCATCAATATAAGGTGAGCAAACTTAAATTTTAAACTAGTTTCTTTTGACTTTTTATGTCTGTGGTGATTGAAAAGTGTTTGAGTATGCTTGTTTATATATAGAGTTCATGTCAAAGATAGTGTGCATATTGGTTACAGGCACACAGGTTTGTTCCAGGTTTACAAAGTAAACCATTTAAATTCAAATCTCAAAATTAAAGCAGTTGTGAGTTATAATCTGTAAAAGAAAAATGTTAGAGATACTTAGATTCAAATTGAAAAATAATTTCAACTATAAAATATTAGTAAATAATTTAAATTTGTGAAATTACAGAGAAATCATAAATATGTCCAAAATTTGATGATTTTAAAATTGGGTTTTGATTCCATAATTAGATTCGAATTACAAAATGAGGAATTTTAAAGCAAGAATTCAACTGGAAGGTTTATAGTCGAAACAAAGCAAGCAAATTCAAAAAGTAAAACCAGAGCAAATTTAAGAAAAAAAATCTGGAAGATGAAGATCAAACAACCTGAAAGCATGCAAGTTTAATAGCATCAGTAAAAAAATAGTGTCTGGCCTCTGTCTTCATTTATAGGGTGAGAAAACTCAACCAGTTTTATATCTAAATGATTGGTGAATTAGGATATGTGATGTGTTTGAATTATGTGTATATTTACCTGCATGTTTGTATATGCAAAATATCTGAGAGCGTATGTATGTAGATAGGAAAGTAGGCTCTGTTCTTAGTTATAAGATTCAGAAACAAGAATTTTTTTTCAAGTTCTCATCCTATGATCCCTTTTAGGTTTGAATATTTAAACAAAAGATGTTCAGATTAATAAGATGCCAATTGTAAAAATGGTTTCAAGCATTTATATTTAGTTAATATTCAGAAAATGAGAAAATACAGTAGAATCTTTTAAAACTCTGGAAATCAGAGATTCTTGATTTCATGTTTTGTTTATATAAACATATTACTATCTAAAAATTATGATTTTTAAAATAGAAATCGAGATTTTTAGTATCAATTCAAGGTAGAATCTTCGGGTTGAATGGTAAATGGAAATTTATCAGTTTTCGATGATCAATGAGGAATTAGGCGTCGAGCTTTGGTCTGAGGGGAGATGTCGTAATAGGGATTAGAGGAAAATTCGTGATTGAGCTTGTAGATCATCAGTGTGGCAGAACGATTATGATCTAGGGCTTAATGTGCAGGTTGGGTCGTTGTCAAAACTGAGGAGAGATCATCGTTATTAGCGCGTCGAGTTCACTTGGGTCAAGGGGAATCAGAGCGTGGTGATGTGGCGGAGCAAGGGACGGGGTTGTGAGGTCTCCAGTGACCTGAGGCGATGGGTCGAAGGAAGTTTTTGATGAACAATTTTGATCAGAGGCAAGTCGAGTAGCTCGATTTTTGTTTTTGGTTTGAATTGTCGATCTTGCTAGTTGATGGAGTTGAGGTGGTCGTAGATGATATGTCGGAGGCCAAGGCGATGGTCAGAAGTGGCTCTGGGGTTGTGCACGTTGCACGTGGGGGGGGGGGGGGGAGGGGTGGCGTATATGTTGTGTTCGAAACAAATTAGGGAAGACGAAGTTAACTTGGGTTCGAACCCGAAGAAATTGGTGAAGAACTCGAAGTTGTTCTAGAGGGGATTGAAATCGTGTGTATCTGGGTTCATAAAAGCTCGGAGAAGATGAAGTAATCCTCGAAGTTGAGTTCGAGAAAATGAATGATGGGCTCGAGTATGCGGGTGCGTTTGCAAATTTAGTGCTAGGCATAACTGAACTAAAATGCAGATCTAAACACATAGGCATTTTCTTGGGGTCTGTTTAAAGTACAAGAAGTTTTAGAGTTATAATGAAAATTTTGTTCAGTTTTAAAAGGCAATAGAAAGTGTACAAAGTTTTTAAGAAATTTTTATTCAAAGTTTTTAAGGTATAAGAAATCAAATAAGTTTCCACGTTAGAATTATTGAATAAGATTTTAAAACAAGTTTCAAGGGTTAAATGTTAAGACTAAATATTTTAAATTGTTTTGAAAAATAAATTGATTTTGAAATGATGTGATGATAATGAATAAATTTCTAAGTATTTTCAAATGGAGTTTAATAGTGTTTGAATAAAAGAAAAAGGTGATTATGGTAAGTGTATTGAACTTCAATTAATCAATATTTATTGTATAAAATAATTTCAAGCATTTAATTTAAATGATGTAATTAAGTGGTGAATTAAGATAAAAAGGTTTGCTTACTTGATTACTTAAAGAATATTTTGCTAATGTGATTAATTTATGGTTAATTAATTTATGTAATTAATTAAGATAGATAATCAAAAGTTAGTTAAGTGATAACTTTAAAAGTTAATTAAATTGTAATTAAAGGATAATAAATTCGTAATTAATTAATTGAGGAATAATGGGTTAATAGAAAATTTTAATTAATTAACAATTAAGGGTAAATTACTTAATGCAATTAACTTAAGATAAATAAAAGGGCAATTAATTAAAAGATAAATTTATTTATGAAAGTAAATTAAAGATAATTACCTTGTATTATTACATAAAAGATAATTACTTTGTGTAATTAAATAAAAGCTAATTACTTAGTGAAAATTAATAAAGGATAATTGATCAAGGGTCAATTAATTTAATTTAGAATGATTAATTAAAGAATAATTAATTATTAATAAAAGGCTAATTAATACATGATTAAAGAATAATTAATCGAAATAATTTAAAGTTCATTAATATTAATTAACCAGGGTTTGTAATTCATAAGTAATTAATCTGATTTGAATTAATCAGATTATTTACTGATCTTACTCATGAATGTTTAGGATTCTATTGGATGATGGAATTGTTTGATACCCCTGATTGTGATGCTCTGTTTTGATTTGAGCTATGTTTACTGCAATTTATTATCTGTGACATACCTGTGATCTGTGACTGAAAGATAAGCGTTACGATTGGTTTGTATCGCTTATCAAATATAAGCGTTATAGTTTATACCGCTTATTGAAATATATTGTTGTATTTGAATTTGTGCTGATTGATGATGTTGTACTTTTATTGTGCAAAACCCCTGGACCACACTATACACACACAAATATGGATTTCACGAGGAAACCAGTTAAGTCACAAATATTTGAATTTAATATTTTAAAACAGTTTTAATGTTTGAATTTTGAATCCAAATGGTTTTTGAAATGAAATTGTTTTGAAAGCTATGAACAAACCTTTATGAAAGATAGTTAAGCTTTGTTTTGAAATTGAAGAGGATTTTTTTAAATAGTGTATCTTTTATATATAAAAGATTTGAAAACGAGAATTGTTTTGAAAGTTATGAATGAATCTTTGGAAATTGTTTTAAAAGCTATAAAAATGAGTCTTTGATTTAAAGACCGGATGAGTTATCCAATTTGAAATAGAATTGTTTTGAAAGGCTACGAATAAATCTTTGATAAAGATTGGAGAACCTTGTTTAAATTGAAAGGGGTCTTAAGAGTGAATCTTTTGTTTAAAAGATTTAAGTGTGGAAATTGTTTAAACCATTGAAGGTTTTTGAAATGAATATTTTTGTTTAAAAAGATTAGAAATGGTAATTTGTTTAAACCATTTGAAAGAAAATTTTTGGGTTTTAAAGTTGTGACTTAACCGAAATCCCATTATCCATATGTTTTTAAATATTGCGCTCATTGTTCGGTTTAGCCGGGAGAGGACCTTTGTGTCATATAACCCATTTCGAATAATGATACGACGATATGGATAGCATTTGAAGACCGCTGGTGAAGACCGGATACTTTCGAAAGCGAAAGGATGACCTGTCGAATGTCTCTGCACCGAATGGTCCCCGGTATAGAGATTTGATCACCCTTGTGATGAGGAGTCTGGACGTGATTAGGGATTATCCGGATTTGCAAGGGCTTCTTCGGAAGTGCCTTCGGTTCTGTTCGAACCCGGAACAGACTTGTATGGATGTGTGTCTGACGTTACACTTTGAGATGTAAAACCCGTTTCTATCAAATACATTTCTGTTTGGTGGAGGAGATTTATTCTCTTAGCTTAACACCCTTCTCTGAGACGTACGAGCTCAGAGGTTATGTAGCTGATGGTTACTAGTGATACATTCCCAATTTGGTAATGTGGCATACGAAGTGCTGCCGATCATTTGTTAATCAAAGCATGGCTTTCGTGTAAAGCGTAGCTTTGTGGACGAGACTGCATCGAACCTCACAACTCGGAATGGTCGAAACAGGAAGAATGCGGCAAGGTTATTTGGGGGTAGCGCCCCCTGAGGGTATGTTCATTTCCTTCTGGATAGAGGTGGTATCATGGTATGGAGCCCAGATACTTAACCTATGTGGTTGCTGTAAATTTATTACTTTGTGGTTGTTGGTGAATCCCGGGATAAAGGTCGGTTACGACCGGGGGATGGCATACTCGTGTCAGTAGTTACCTAGTTACAGAGGTAACCCGGCCTTGTGTTGGCAGAGATCCGGTTAGGTTCTCGGGGCGTCCCTCCAGAGGCGTACCCATGTGGCAATGGGAAGTTCCTTGGCCTGACCATTTGTTGGAAAACCCAAAGAAATAATACGCGCCCAGTACGGTTTTATTTGTATAACCTGCCATGGGACGTGGCGGTAACCTGCTATTGAACATGGTAGTTATAGTAGGCATAAGTGCGAAATGCTATGCTGGGTAAGATTAATATTATACTTTCGAAATATTTTTCCACTATGCGCTGATAATAATATCAAAAATGTTTTCGCGTATCAAGCATGTTTGACTATCATAAGAAGAAATCTCCTCCAATTCTACGTTTGCATGGTGTGTGTGGCGGGAGGCCTTATGATAGTTTCATTTTCCAAAAAGCATTGCGGATTTCAAATTTAAATTCTTTTGTTTGTTTTTAAAGATAAAATGCATTTTGTTTGCTCATACCAGTCCCACGACTGACCCGGAGTTTACTGTTCCTTTCCTAAACTCTGGGTGCCCACAATTTTCCACACGGGCAGTCTAGAGTTGGGTTTTTCAGATAGTAGACATAGATATCGATTCTGTAGCATTGTTATCTTGTATCTTCGATATTGATTCATATTGTATCATTGTTGTATTAAATGTTGTATATCAATGATATTCGTTCTTTTTTTCCGCTGTGTTGTTTACTTAATTGTGTTATAAGCTCCGGCACGACTTGAATTTCAACGTTTGAATCTACGGCATTTAAGTACAGTGGAGTACGGATGTCGATTTTCGAACACTGGAATTTGGATCGTGACATTAACTCTTCGATCCAATGCTCGTCCCCTTATAAGCTTTGATTTTATCCTAGTTTCATTCATTATATTTTCATGTAAAGTAAATAGTGATTCTTTTACTCGATCATTTAAGCTTTCTATTGTTTTAGATGTTAGCTTGGTCGATCTAACTCTTTTGTAGTTGAGCAAGGATCCTCCAAATTTACCTTTTTCTCCAAAAGCTCCTGGAAAACCACCTCTGCCTCCTACCTTCAAAGAGGATCATCGCCTTTGACTATTGTAGTGAGAGGTACCTTTTTATTAGCAAAAGCTAAGAAGCATAAGGAATCTGGTAGCACACAATTCTTATTTGAGCCTCTTTTTAAAAAACCAAAAGAGATTAATCCTACTTTGGCATCAAGCATAGTTCCTTCCTTTGGTGTTGTCACAACTTCTATTCCTTCCTCACTTCCCGTCATTCAGAGCCCAATTATTGATGCCATGAGCTCACCACTAAATAATTCTTTGGGTTTTCTTTATCAGCAACTAGGGTTCGATTCACCTCTTCTTCAAGATGTTCCTTTATCAGGTTCTAGTTTATGGCTTCTTGCCCCTTGAATTCGGAAGAACTACCTATGTTGATCCTCTAATCCCTTACTATCACTTCTTTGGGTTCAACTGATGCTCCTCTCACTTTTTCATAAGATGTCCTTATTTTCCTTTTGTGACAACTTGTTATGGTACATTTTACTCTCTTTAACATGTTAGTTTAATTAATTGATGTGGGTTTGACATCCATAATGCCTTTTGGATTGGAAAACACTTATTCCTCCTTCAACAATCTTCTTCATCCTCCTCTTAAGACAAGTCATCATTGCGAGAGCTGAATTCTTCCCTTTTTTAGAAGATAAAGACTTTGGAAAATGAAATTAAGAGTCTCCAAACTAATAACATATCTCTTTCCACTGAAAATTTTCAAATCATGTTTTTATTATATTTAAAGGAAAACAAAAATCATGAGTTAGAAGAAAAGTTCAAGACTTTAGAAAAGGAGATTTCATAGAATCACTAAGAGACAAAACAAGCTTAGCTTGAGGCTTCCAACTTTAAAATATCTCATCTAAAGTTACCAATCTAGAAAAAAGTTAACAAAGAAGAACCTATGGTTTAGGAAATAAAAAACAACCCTACACAATGTCAAAACCAAGGTTTCCTCCTTTTTGAATTAAACTTTTTCCCATTGGAAGGACTAGAATCCTAAGGCTGTTATATTCACTGCATACAAAGGCAACATTGACGGATGCCCAGATTTGGACTTCCCTTCTCATCCTTTCACATTACAAAAGAAAATTTGACATCATTCTTGATTGCATTCCTAGAGATCTTCCTGAATTCAGGGATGATGACCTTGTCAACCCTAAGAAGTATTTAGCTTTTGACAATCTTCCATCCAATGATGACGAATCGAAGAATGAAGAGGAAGATAAATCTGACAACAACAATGATGATGGTGGCGGCGGCGATAGATATGGTGCTACCAATGACAAAGATAAAGACGGTTCATCAAAAAGAGATAGGGATGGTGATTCAACAAACAACGACCTAAGTGGATTAGGGGCTCTTCATGAGATGGGCCATGCTACTGACTTTTCTCCTCCTAATGCTGAATATTGAAACACCGATACATCGCCACGAAAAGGTCCTCATGGTGGTCTAGCTCTATTTGGCCTAAGAAAACTCAATCATTCATCTTTTGGCCCAACCATCATGCCAAGATCTTTAAAAAAATCCTCCATAGGTAAATTACCTTCTAAATCCTATTTACTCATTCTAAATTTCCTTTATGGAGTCTTAAAAGCTTTCTTTTGATAGTTAGCATTGGACATAGGAAGAAGACATAAATTATTTTGGGATCGTGCAAGATAAAAATAGGGATGAAATTCTATGACTCAATAGAGAAGGGGAAAGGCTGTGCAAGGATTTGAATGAGTCGAATGATAGAATATGAGACTCCTAAAACACCTCAAATACTTAGAAGACTTTAGAAATAAACGAATTGCACCGTTTCTCTAAAGATCTAATTTAATTAGTCAAATTTTCGTAAGGAAAATAAAGAACTTACTACTCTCTTTTGGATGCTGATTGAAGTTAGAACCAAACTAATGGAATTCCTTTACTTAGTTTAATTTAGGTTTCCTATGACTAATTTTTCTTTCCTGGACAATGACCGTGGACGCTTAATCAGACGATGGCATAAGAGGTATCTTGAAGGGCGTGGATCGATTCCACATCCGGGAGAATGTTGGAATTTACCCAAAGTCTCTACTACCCTCTTAACTATTAATTCACTTTCTCCAAACAGGGTCAAGTTTCATTACTAAATATAACAAGGAGTTTATACTTTATGAGCCTTTGTGACAGTTGTTGTATAGTATTAATATGTGCTTTAGTTGATGTAGTAATAAACTGTTTATATAAAATCTATATTTTGACTATTGGTTTGTTATGTCATGGATTTGTATTTTTTGAATTTGTTTCTATTTCTTCTCTATCTCCTATTCCAAAAGACATTTTAAGTAAATTGATTAGACATAAAAGGGATGTTAAGGAAAATTCCTCTTTATTTAAAAGGTCCCATTTATCAAAATGTTTTTTTCTCCGCGACCTTCATTATATATATATATATATATATATATATATATATATATATATATATATTCGATTCACTAATTTGGACTTTAATTTCTTAGGAGACCGCAATACCTTCACGAGATATGAATCAATTATGTGAAATTATTGTGTAGTGAGGTCAGTGCCTCTTACAAAGAATGGGATATCGAGGCTTATCCCCATCAACACTCCTCATAGCATTGGGCTTTCCCTACTAAATTTCCATTCACCTTCGTCTTTTCGGAAAATACGAGATGCCCTTTCTCAATCCATGGATGAATGAAAAATAAACGTGAATGTTGTTATTATTATTGTTATTTTTATATGAATGTAATAATATCAATTGTACTTCAAACTATTGACAAAGTATTTTTTTTTGATGTTTCTCTCTTTTACTAAGGATTTGTTGTTATTAATGTCTTGATCTAGAACAATTGTTTCTTGATGATCCTAACCTTAAATTAAATCTAAATAACATCCAATCCAGGTTAATTATAGCCATGGAGAATCATTATTCCAATTCTGCTTTGGGCTTGTCATATTGGTAATCTCGAGGATAATAAGTGGTGTGAGTAATATATTTGATTAAATTCCATTGTAGGAACTTCCCGAGAAATGATCACTAAACTTGAAAGGAATATCACTTCCAAAGATAAAGAAATTCTTGGGTTGATGGGAAGACTTAATTCAACATTTGACCTTCAGCAATTGAAGCATGATACAAAGACCGCTTAGCTTACTCAGAACATAATTGAGTTAAAGATAGATTTATTAAGGTCTAGGAACAAATGTAAATTGTATAAACTCATTTTAAGAGAATGTGAAGGACTCCCTAAGCCAACACCTGTAAAATCTTCCAAAAAATTCCTTTATAAGTTTCCTCTTCATCTCAGGGTCTCCTGAGATGTAGTGGTAGTGTAGTCATTCCTTCTCCAGCATCTTTGCCATCAAAAGGTGATTCTGGGGAACTTGTTAGGCTAAGCAGCTCTTTTAAGTTTGAATGCAACTAAAGAATAAAACGATATTGGGAGAAAAATAATATAGAGGTATTTTCTAATCTTAGATTGGATGTAGAAACTTTGGAGTGCAAGAAAAATGAGCTTACACTGAACATTCAAAAGCTCGAGACTAACCAGAAAGATTTATCTTATCAAATTTCTTAGTTGAAGAGTGCCAACAAAACATAGAAAAAGGTATTAGCTTCTTAGATTGATTCTATAGATTCCCTTAATGTCATTTTTCATAAGGAAAAGAAATTAAAGTTTGTGGTGATCCAACATATTACTGTCCTACCCTTTGCGATAGAAACTTTGATGAAAAAGGTAAAAGAACTTAAAGATCAACTAGAATTGATGTAATTTTATATCCCTAATGTAACAACTCTCATTCTATGATGTCCCGAGCCACTAAAAAAAGTGGAATTGGCATCACGGAACATCACTGATAGTGGATCATTTTTAGATAAAATATAAAACAGATCACAAAGCTATCTAAATTATTCTACACTTTTTAAAACTCACATCGAAGGGAATAAAATATAATAGTAATCAATAATACAATCCCAAACAATATAACAATAGGGGATTAAATAAATTCTAACTACAACATCTCTAAGTATACTGGGAACGAAAATAATATAATATCTAAGAATAAATGAAATAAAATAGTAGACAGCTAATGGGCGAATGCATGTGCGGCTCCGTAATATCATCGTGCCTCCAAGTCACCATCAGTCCTCTCTATCAATCTATCAGAGTATAACTCAAAAGAAAAAAAATAGAGGGGTCAGGCATACATTTGGTGAGTGAAACACAGCATATAAATGTATAATTCCTATAGACCAGTAAATCAACACTTAATCTCGAAAATAATACCTTAATATGTGTCATTTGTACCCAATAAGTCAGCTAAACATAACATAATACTAAAGTGCAATCATACGCTAAGGCCATCACTAAATCCTACCTATGCCTAATCATTCATAAATGATTGGGACCAAAATCAAAACTCGCACGTCGAAATCGTATATGATTCGCTATTGAGGAACTATATGTCTCGGCCCACCATCGCTAAATCGAACATCGAGGACTCAACTAGTCTAAACGTACCCTCTTGTCAATACGTATGCAACTTACTACTGTAGAACTATATGTTTCAGCCTGCTATTATTAGACGTCATTGGTCAAACCAAATAAATCATTTGCTTTAAAAAGCATACCATAACGTCTGCAATATCGAAATCATCATTAAAGGTCACCGGTCACACCAAAAAACCCATTTCCTTTGAAAAATGTGTCATGCCAATCATTGACCATGCATCGAAGAAATCATTTCCTCTATAAAAAATTAACGGCAATATTTTCGCTAGATGTCAATGGTTACATCGAAGAACTTATTTCCTCTAAAATTGTATGCCACGTTAATACTCGGAATCATCATCGCCAGATGTCATTGGTTACACCAAAAAACTCAACACTATCTCCCCTACCATGTGATTTTTGTTCCTAGAAACCTTAGAATTTCACCAATATTCCTTTTCCGTATTGTAATACTCATCTCTATGGTCATTTTGATAGGTATATCGTCAAAATCCACTAAGAAATGAAAGATATACACCATTTTCGAAGTTTGACGGAGAAGGATGAAATTGATGTAAGAGATTTCATCATCATTCTTCATTGTTCGGCTCTGCTGCACCTTCAATCCTACAATTTATGCCTCTAAAATGATATGAGATCATAGCACTCTTCGCATTCTTTAATTTTCCACCGGCTTCGTAGAAATCCATTGAGAAAATGAGAAGTTATGAATTTTCAAAGTTTGGCGGAGAAGTGGGAGAGAAGAAGAATTAAAACTGTTACGGATAATGATTTTTGTTTTAAATATGCTTAGGTTTTGATGAAGATCACGGCAAGATATTTAAATTAATATAGGACTAGAAAATAAGGTCTACGCTTCTATTTATAGGCTAAAATAACACAAATTTAGTCTAAAATCTCATAAATAATATATTATGAAAAAGCCACTAGTTTTGATTCTAATTTCTAGCCCCTTTAACCAAATTCAACAAGTCATATATGTTTTTTGACTTTAAACGACATTTCGGACGTAATGGATTAGGCGCCAAGGCCTAATTCTAGCTCTTGTAAAATTTAACTATTTTGCTTTTTATGTGAATTATTTTACGCTTTTTAATTTAATTAATTAACATTGTAAAATTACGGGGTGTTACATTCTCCCACACTTAAAAGAATTTCATCCTCGAAATTCGAAGAAATGGACAATGCAACATACTTTACATCGTACAAACATACAAAACAGACATAGTTATTTCCATATAGCATCCAATATACAATAAAAGTGAAAATACAACCAAGATTATATAATACACGTGACAGATAAAATACTATGATATGAGATGAGTGGAAATGTAACTAAATTTCCTACTTATATGAATGCAAAGAAAGTGCAACCAATATGTATGAAAACATCCTAATGTATGCATATGTTTATATATGCATATATATCTATATGCAACATCCATATCAAAGTGCGTGTAAATCACCATGTCCATAAACATAATCAGTAAACACATACTTAGAGGAATCATAAAAGGCATATATAAAATTATCTATTATAAAGAAGACATAAGTATGGATATTTATCCTAGGTTGGAATATACGTACATATAAGCTAACACGGTATGAATTGTTATAGTTCAAATAAAGAAACTAGAGCAACCATAACATGTCATAACGATGTGCATATAACCAACTCTAACATCCATACATCCATGCCTATGTCAACTAGTTGGCTAAATCGATCAGGTAAACAAACAACGATCTAACGAGTAAACTAACCTACAAACTAACCAAAAGAGAAACTTATGGGAAAACAGCACATGATGGGAAGGTCTAATCATCTCCTCAAGCTCCATTACACTCCTATCCGAACCTTTTCCTGTCCATACTTAGACCAACTTCATTTCCTCATATTTATTTCGTATCATATCAAGTCCTATGATGTGATATACATACGGAGTATTATAGACTCCCTCTCTACATTCACCTTATATGTTGACTTGTCTCTACCATAACCACTAATCGTCAACGTGTGTTTGCAGATGGGACAAACACAAAACATGTGAACACTCACCAATTTTTCAAGAGTCCGCTCAAACGTGCAAATTCTCTACTCTTTATAAAATCGGGAAAGGCCTAACGACTTATATTGTTAGCTTTCCCACATAACATATCTCAATAGCGCGTCCTTCTCCTACATATCTACCTAATGCGAACTCTCTATGCATTTATATCCTATGCAATTTCCATCCATCAACATATCACTTAGGTGTCTCTAATCATATAATGTGCCAATATAACCTAAATTTAAATAGATTGCACTATTATTGTATCTTCATTGTCAAATACCTTTTGCAACATACTTCACCAATTGCTTCTTCATCTTCTGCCATACCTCACTAAATTCATTCTTTAAGTCCATGGGCATGACAACATGATATTAGACGGTGTCTTACCATTAAGTGGAAAAAAATTTAAAATTTATGGGTGAACTGCACACTCTATCATCATTTAATTTATAGATACCACAAATGGATGATGCCTTAATCTCGGTAAACACAATATTACTATAACAAACTCAAATTCTATTACTTTGAAAATAGTTGAAGAACCATTTTTCTAGTTATAAAATTCTGTGAAATTCTTTTTCAAAATTTTAATTATAAATACCCTCCAATTTCTTTAAATCCAAATAACTTGAATAAAATTCAAGTTTTGTATTTAAAATATTATTTATACATAAAATCTCCATTCAAATTGAAACCATATTTGTTTCAAAATCCATAAAATATTCATATCAAAATTCTAAGTTCAAAATCTATAAAATTCCTTTTCAAAGAAATTTAAAAATCCTCTACTTCAAATTTGAATATAAATTTACTAAACAAACTTGAAAAAAATCAAGCTTCATGCTTTATAAAATAACATTTAATAGTTCTCAAATTATTTTATAAACTTTAACCATAGATTTTATCACAAGCTTATGAAGTATCTTTTTCATATTTAAACACTCCAAATTATTTCAAATAATTTCATAACAACAACTAATCGAGTTAGTGATTAGATGAAACACATAATCATCTAACTTCGTGAGCAAGTAACACAATCCATATCACTTTTTAGATCAAATACACTTATTAGATTAAATAACTAACATCTAACATCTCAAAATAGCATTTGCATATTCTTTTCAAATCGATAATATATTTCAAAAATCCTTAGGTTTAACTTCCATTTAATTGGACTAAATTGAGCATCTCTCTTATTTTCCCTTAAAATTTGAAGGGCCAAGTTCAATAGGTTTAACAACATTTTTTTGTTAGATTATAGGGCTAGCTGGAGTATTGATTTTAGATAAATATTTCAACATGCGGCAGCTTCAATTATCAATTTGCGATAGCTTCTTCATTATCATCAAATTGCGAGAGCTCCATCAATAATAACCTATGATAGCTTCATCAAAATCAACTTGTGATGGTTTTACTTATATCAACTTGTGACGGATATCAACCTGTGATGGCTTTTTCACTATCATCAACTTGTGACAGCTCCATCAATATCAACTTCAACATGCAATATTTCTATATTCTTCAATATATGATAGCTCTATTATCTTCAACATGAGATAGCTATGTGGACTTCAACACGTAACAGCTCTATAATCTTCAGTATGCAATAGCTCTATAATCCTCAACATGCGATGGCCCTACAATCTTGAATATGTTATAGATCTATTATCTTCAACATGCAACGGCTCTACAATCTTCAATATGTGTTAGCCCCATCAATCTTACCAACTTGCGATGACTTCCTATTACATTAACTTGCAATAGCTTCTTATTACATCAAATTATAGTAGTTTCCTATCACACCAAATTGTGATAGCTTTCTATTACATCAACTTGCGATAGGTTTTCCTTAACCCATGATGGCTTAAATTTTTTCTGGTATAACAAATCCAATTTGGATTTAAATTAAATTATATTATAATTCTATAGTAATGTTAATTTGATTACAATGTCATTATTTAATAAAGTGTGTAATGAGATAATTTACAACTTATATAATATTTATCTAATGGTAAATTTAATGGTAAAGTTATTTTCTTACATAATCATATACATATTTATGTGTCTGTATGAGTATATAATTTTGAACGATTAATATCTGAATGGTAATTGTTAATAAAATAATTTTAATATAAATTTATATAATTCATATTTAAAATTAATATTTTATAAATGATTGTTATAAATTTAAATGATTTAAATCTGCCATGAAAATAATCATATATTTGAATCAAACAAATAATGTCTTGACACATCTACTTTTACTAGTGTTGATATTTAAATTTTTAATGGTACTATTAACATTATAACATTTAATTTACAAAATCTAAAATTAATGTATAATTTACTGTCAAATAATGTTAATGTGTTCAGACTTTAATTTGGGATACAACAATGCAACTATTATGTTAAAAGAAGTTTGTATGTACGAGTTATCCCAGTTTAAATATTCGGTGGTCAATTTGTAATTCATAAAATTAAGGGTTTTGTCAATAAAATAACATTTCTTCTTCCCCAAAAACCCTAGCTGCCATTATCCACATTCGATTGAATTTCTAATGCCACTACTGGCCACTGGAGAAGCAATCGCTATGTCCAACGAACTCCTCGCATAAAGATGAGTTCATCCATGCCCTTCAGTTTAAGCTAGATCACCATCTTTAATACCCTAATTCAAAATCAAATCATGTTAGCCTTCGCTTGAGTTGACGCTGCATTCTTCGACAGCCTGCAGCCTCCATGACGAGAAGAACAAAGATATAATTGATGTAGTAATGATGAAGATGGAAACATGCATGTCAAATGATAGGTTCTTGAATGGATGCATAAATAGTGATCACCAAACTTTTTTTATAACTTGTTTACAATAATTTATACATTAATTTCAAAATAGTTTAAAAATTCTTGGATAATCCTGCCGGCCGAATATACTTTAAACCGGTCCGCTTTGCCTTTGAAAGAACTCATCTCTAAGTGCATGGTGGAGTTGGATATAACCCATTTAAGTGAGTCTTATCCCTTAAATTTAATTAATCCCATTTACTTAGATCATTCCCGTACATATTTTTGCCCTTCACGTTTTAACCAAGTTTAAAATTCTAGCTACCAAAATATTATATATATATATGTGTGTGTGTGTGTGTGTGTGTGTGTATGTATGGATAATTCATTATATTTATAATAAGGCCCAAAAAAATTGAATAAACATTTATATTTTAGCAATTAATCTTTTGCTTTATAATAATAATAATAATTAAATAGTAGTAATAAATTAAATAGTAGAAATAAATTATTCCAATAAATTATTTTTGGCCAAAAGATGAGAGTTGCAACTATGTGACTTCACGAAATTTGCTGGAATACTGTGGTGGACATAAGTTGCTTACAAATTATCTAGATGAAATCCAATTTCTTATTTTTTAAAGCGATAGCCTTAAGCAATGTTGTTCGCACACATTGTTTCCTAATTATAACCATATCACTTAGATATATAGAGGTTTATCAATTGCTAAAGCTCTAATTATACCTGTAGTTAATCGCGAAGTCTGATATTGAAGTCCATGGTTCTATCTAACACATTTATCGATTAACCAATTTTCTTTTCCAAAGACTTTAACTTTAAATTGACTATAGAATATAGTGATACTAAATTTCTATTCAAAGGAGATGAATTCTCTCTTGAATATTGTTTCACTTCAAAAGGTTTTACTTAAAATGATTTTCATTGTCGTATGATTAACCATAATTAAAGTATAGTTAGATCCTTAAGTTTCGTTATATTCTCAAGTCAAAAGACTACAACACATTATCATGTGAGATGTTTTATTTTACTTTGACTATAGAAGACTCTCGATGAGTTACTCTTTTATTGTTCCGAACAACTACATATACGTAACCATTTAATGCCCAATGGTTACGGGTATTTATTGCCCATCATATCAAGAGCATTAGATGCAAAATTTTCAATAGATTTATTCATATCTCGTTCTCGGTCATTTTGAATAGGAATATTTAAAGATAAGTGTTTATTTTATATGATTCAATACTCATGGTTATGTACACAAATGAAACCGTAGTTGACTAAATATTTATCCTAAGGATTTTCTACTTATATATATTTTAATGTATTTAAAGCATTAATCATATCCCAATATAACAATATATATAATAGTATATAGAATCAAAATTTTAATTTATTTTGAATAAGATTCATTATAAGAGTTACTTTATATAATCAAATTACATAATTTCCACAAGGGCACAACCTTAACCCTTTTAAGGGCTTTAACGGTAAGTAATTAAATGGGTTGAGAATATCTTCAAATCTTTTATAACAAATATGTTTGTGAATGGGATTGGTGATAAATCATTAAATCCAGAAGCTGTTTGAGACAGGGCAATCTAGTGTACCCGATTCTCATTGACATCTCTATTGGTGTTTTCAGAACCATTGACTTTTGGCTGATGATCATGATCTGAGAAAAGAGGTAGGTCTTATAAGATTGGTAGGTTCTTCTATTATTGATAAAGGGTAGTCACTCTTCAATATGATGACGACACCATCCTTTCTAGCTCCCCATAAACCTAAATTCATCACTACCTAAAACTTCTTTATTTACATCACCGAACCATTTTCTAGTTATCCTTAAACTTTATCAGAAGCTCAGTTGTTATGGTTGTCTTAGGGATCGTTGGAATTGTACCTGCATGTAGCAGGTAAAATGGATGAATTTCAATTTTTTTCTATTTTAGATCTTATTAGGCCTATGAAATCTAAATTATTTTAGATTCAATCTAAATAGTTTTTAACAAAACCTTATATTTATGTAAAGATTTTTTTAGCAAGGATAGCCAGCATTTTAAGTGTACCATCCACTTTTATTGCTCAAATCATTTAAATAACAAGTGACTGGAACATGCTCCATATCAGCTAATACAACTACAACAACATAACTAAAATGCAGGAGATTGATAAACATGTCTAAACTACTATCCAAAGAAAAGACCACTAGTCCCCTCTGTTATTACTGACATCAGCGTCATTACCGAGGCCATGTACAGTTATAGAACTAAAGAAAAAAGGTGCAAGATAAGGATCAAATGACCTTGAGAGGGTGGTGTATAAATACTTCCTATCCCATGATGCATCCAAAAACAATAGCCAATTGAGCCGACCTTCACTTCCAACTTTTATCAGAGATAGACCTTCCCCTCCACATGATATAAGAGTCTTCTAAATTCCCCTTCTTCACCTACAAACATAAGATAACCATTCGATGGATCGTACCTCATTTCCGTATCAATATGAATCTAAGCACGTTCATCAGGGTTCCCATAAATAACCTCCTCTTTGAAAGTAGAGGCAACCATGACTAGTGCATTAGAGGAAGCCTTTTCTTCATGGATAGAGATAATAGGGATAGAGGAAGAAGGAGACAGATTCTTAATCTAAGGAACCCACTTCAAAAATAGCCTAGGAAAAGGTATCTTATTAGGAAGAGATTAGGAGGCAGAGTCCGACCCCGCCATACACAAGTTTGATGTATAACTAAATGACTAACAGTTATGCAAATATCAGGTTTCCACTTGTACTGTATGTCCACTTCCACATCATGACCTTCTACTAATCTAAATTTCAACTTCAAGTGCAATGGCCTAGAAGGTGAAATCTCAATCAAAGCTCTACTACACAATAAACTCTTACGATCCCTAGTAGTAGTATCAAAACACTTGAGGTCACATAGAGGCTAGCAAGCCAGTTCAAACCAATCAAGGGCTGCAGGACATAAGGAATATGAGTAAAAGTGACCTAAACCAGAATAGAGAGAACCTGCTCTCTAGCTTTATCCACCCCAAGACTCCATGGCGTGACAATAAATAGTTTCCTCGCAATGATTATTGGACTAGACTTAAGAACTCTAAGCTTATCTTCCCTTTTAGCGAATTTGGAATAAAACATGGTATTGAAATATTGGACTTAGAAACTACATGTTAATTTCCAGACGCATTTGCATTGATAACGTACATCTTTATATGGAGGGGATGAATCCAAGAAAATCCAGCTTCGAACTCAAAATAAAAGTTTAGCCCCTCTTGAATCACTTTAGCTGGCAGAACATTGACACCATCAATCACAACAGTATTGAAAGTTCTTAGTGATAAGGTACCTACATTTTTGGGCAGTGACTTAAATAATGATGACCACTTGTTCGGAGCAGCTACACCAATAGATACACCAGGTAACTCTGGAGAAACATGAGCAAACTTATGCTTGTCATTCCCATAGGCAACACGCATGCATTCTCCATTTCCAACCTTGCAATAGTTTTCAAAATCACCGGTCAGAACATCAAGCACCTTAGCCAAAATGAGACCACTACCATCACCCTCCATATGAGCAATACATTCACCATGGACTGGTCTATCAAACTAAGTCCACTGTCTAATGTTAATAGAGGTGGCAACCATAAATAAAGGAGAAAGAGCGAACATACCCTGAGGATGACTGTTGGTAGTACCAGAGATCAGATTTGCAGGAATTTCAGTATTTGACATATCCAAATCTGATACGAGAGCTTGTAAAATATTAGTAGGGTTAGAACATGACACAGGACCATACGGCGGAGATACCAAAATTGTACTGAATTTCGCATTATACCCAGAGGAATGTAGGCCAGACGGCGGAGATCCAGGAACACATTGACCAGAGGTAACTAAGTATGGGATACCGAAGGAGCACCCAGATCTGGTCAACGATGGAGCTGAATCAGGCGGCACTAGTAGATCTCAAGGGTGCGGCATGGAAGGAAGGGAAGGCGATTCTACTTCATAACTACTCTTGCTATACACGTATTATGAAGTGTATATATGCATCAAATATGCTATATATGTAAATGCACGTGCCATATACCAATGTGTACATGGTTTAATGTGCCTGTATATAAGTGCTGGAACTTACATGTAATAGACACACTAGCCCCTTTATATATGTGTTTGCTCTCTATTATTAGCTTATTAATACATACACACATAGATATATACATAACTATATATAAGACACATACATATGTGTATATATATTTCATTTGAATATGTTGACTATTTCAAGTAATTCAAATTAGTGTTTAAATTATCTTAGAACCAGATCTAGAATAAAATCTATCTAAAATTCAAATTTAATTTTGAGATATTAATATACTTAAATCTATATACATAAATATACAAATATATATATACACATGCATATACATGTATACATATAAATTTTAAATTTATTTATAAAATATTAATTTGTAAATATAAATAATATGTAAAATAAATTTATTTCTAAATCTTTCGACCAAAACCTTTTCTTGACAAAATAATTTTTTTATACGTCAAATACATGCAAATTTATATCATTAATTAATAATATTCCTTAAATTATAAAACCCATATGGATTCCATAATAATATTTTTAGAAAAATACTAATTTCATTAGTAATTTATAATTATAAAACTTTATACATATATATGCATATATGTCTAATGCATAATAATTTATCAATTTTCAAAATTATATATAAATATTTTTTAATTTCGTATTTTATTATGAACAAATATATATATTTATATATATATATAATTATTTTAATATATACAATAAATACATATATTAATAAGGATCAATAAATTATTGATATAATTTATATATATTAGAAAACTAAAAACTAAAATTTTAACTTTAAAATGATTTTAAAATCAATTTTATATTCGGTTTTTTTAAATTGGCTAAAATGAAATTTTACACATATGTACCGTTACACCCATTTTCGACCATAATGTATGAAGGGGCGGACCAATTAACAAAAGAACTATGAAGTATATGGGAATGGCCGAAAATGCATGTAACAGACTAGATAGATCCTTAGAAAATACTATGGGTAAAGATTAGTAAAACAAGTAAACATCATAAAATGGTCAGCCAAGCGAATAATGCAGTAGCTTTTAGAACAGCAAGCCATGCCATGAAACATACGGTGTATATCCAAAGCATTAAAATAACTACAATGCTTTAACAAAACATGCAAAAATTCAAACTAGAACTGCGCTATCGTAGAGAAAAGTATCCCAAACAATCTGTGGTCAACGTAGTCTACACACTAGACTGCATCGCCATCTTCGATAAACACTGCACCGTCACACCTTCAGACAACTCCGTCATTCCTAGGCCACAAACTATCTCCAGACCTGCGCTGCCATACCATCTTTGCCTTATAATAAAATCATAATGTAACACCTTAGCAGAATATGGTTCCATAATATACAACTGTGCCACAATACCAAAATAGTTATACAAGCAGGAAAACAAATAAAATTAGAACTGTTAACGTAGATATGTTTCATGATACACTTGATCTTCCAAATGTTTAGTGCAGATGCAGGTCACTAGGATATATATGGCGCAGCGCTAAGGTTATACCAAATACTCAAACAAGAACCAAAACAAAAAAATTGCATTGTGCTCATCAACCAAACTGAGTGGGTGCATCGACAACTCCAAAGAAAGAAACCACTTCAACATACAAAATAAAGTCACTATTATTCTGTCAAAGCTTAGTTACCATAATTAAACCGAGAAGACATGTTGCACTACGATATCTCCAAGGTCAAACTGCACCACTATGAAGAAACCACGTCATATCACCAAGGCTCGGCCCCAAACACTACTACCACAACAATTACAGACTGTGCCACCGCTTCATATTAGAACAAGCATAAGCAATTCAAAAACAAATCATAACACTGGCCCTTTGGGATGTGTTATGCTGAAGTAGTCACAAACTTATCAATTCATCAATTTCAATCAACAACATTCCAAATTCAAATAATCCTGCCTAAATCCAAATCTCCCAACTTCAACAATCTATGCACGTGATCACAATCAACAAATGGAAGATACATGGAAATATCAGATGGTGGGGGATGAATGTAGCGGATTGACATAAGTAATCCATGAGAATTTTGTGCTGTAAATAGAAAAGTACTATAGTAAAGAAAATGAATTTTGATTAAATGTGTGAAAAATTACATTATATTCTTATACTCTTTTCTGCTATAAAGTCATTATACGAGAAAGAAGAAAAATAATAAAGATTTGACCCATGGGTGTAGAATTTTCTTTGAAATTCGAATCACATAAGTTTCTGTGTCCTTTACTTTATTACATCCCATTTTCACTAGATTCTATTTAGCTTAATTTTGCTAAGTTTGGCACCTAAACTAACTTAGACATCTTAAAAAATAGTTAAAGTGTCTCTTCATAATTGTGTAAGCATCCCATAATACAATTACCACATTAAAGGAAAATTTAATATTGCTTAAATTTGTTGATTCCGAACTAGTAGGGTAGTAGGAGATTTAATCACCCCATTTGAAATCGGACGTTGTGTGAAAAAAATCTAACCAACATTTTAACGCTAGAAGGATGGCCCCTCCCAACAAAACCTTGATAAAATTCATAACCTAACCCACTTCCAGCGCTTTCCAAGTAACCTTGGGCAATGCATACGGGAAATTCTTCTACATCCCCACCACAAGAGCCTGAACACTTAATCACAAAACTAAATAAACCCTTGGCCATTTCTACAGAAACAAACTATCCACCCCCATAGAGCAGCCACAAACTCCATCCTTGATGAAGTCAACACTATCGTTGCTCAAATCAAAAAAAAGCTTATCTCTTATTAAGAAGTTAGTAACTCAAAATTATAATAGATCTGCAAACTCCCATAGCATCATGGCCAACCACCAACTTTCTCCTACTGCAAAGAAAGTGCATACAAATGAAAAACATGGTATTCTCATCAATGAAATGGTGGTGTTAGAGTACTTAGTTCTTCCCTAATCTATATTCTTGTAATTCTGAAAATTTAAATGTTGAAGTTGTACCAATCCCTAAGAACTTCTGCCTCCAAGACAGATATAACTTTTAAAATCTTAAAGTGGACGCAGGCCTCGCTTTGTCGAACAGCTATAAATGATTGTGACTTGTTTATTTCTCATTTTCATCTCTTTATATTTTATTCTCAACATAAACTTCTGGGTATCTGTGCCATTTTTGCTCAAACATTTTGGTGCTTTCATTGAAAGCTTGATTCTCAAGCTATTTGGATCCATCATCTACGTTGGAATTCTTACATCCAAGAGATATATCCTATTTATCTACCTTTCAATTCTATAAGCTAGATTTGCAAAGATCTGCTTGAAGCTTTCTACTATGACCCCATCAAGAAGAGACCATTCTACCAATTCGAGAGCTACTACTGAAGCTGATAATCAAAATCTTCAACAAGGAGATGGACTTGTCCAACCTACTCAAATGAAGATCCAAACTCCAACTGACATCGTGACCAGAATAGAGATGGATATGATGATGAAGCAAACGGAAGACAAATTCCATACTAGTTAGAATGAGATGAATCAGACGATGCAACAAAGCTTGAGGCTGTTGAACAAGCTAACTCAAAATAGCCGTGTAAGGAGTAGAAGGTATTCTAGTTCTTTATCTGAAAGTTCATCATCATTCGAGCAAAGACGGAGGAACAAGAAGCAGAAGAGGACTTAGAATGCCATTGAAACATCTCACCACGGAAGAGGACGAGCCCCAGGCTCAGGTTTTAGGGATCGGTACTGACCCAAGGTTACGTAACATCCCCTATCTTGAGGCTCGAAGCTAAGCGCTATAGATGCTGCAGTCATCTATAGTATTAGCTTCCGATGGAAAAATACGGTAATGTTAATGGTATCCATAATATCAAAAGCACATGAATATGAAATAAAATCAACACATATTTAAAAAAAACCTTTTTGACTACATTTCAAACCAATATTTCATATTCCGATACATAATCCCAATGATATCTAGGTTTTGATCAAATATAATTATTACAAATTACGCCAAGCATGACATAAAGATGCCCCTTTGGATGATCAGAGTACTAAACAGACATCTCAGTTTCAAATACATCACATTGGAAATAAAACTAATGACTCCAAAATAGCTAACTTTTGCCTCTTGCTTGTCTTTGGAAGCTTATTTTCCAACCTAATAAACCTAAAAACCCTTAACTCTCAATCTACTCAAATTAATTTTGAGCATCTGAGAGTTTAAGGGGAAAACATAAACTTCAAGTCAGACATAAAGCATGGTGTGAATAATACTAGCACATTTCGGTTTACTGATATTTAGTGAGGCCCTACCGTTTAGGGAACGGGTTTCCCCTCACTAATATCCCTTTTAATACTTATCTTTTTGCAAATAAGAATCCTACAATCAAACTAATGAAAGCAATAATAGCATTATCATATATGCACATAAATCAAATAATCAATGGACTATCTGTCCAAACAATGTTGTTTTGTTCGGCTAACTACTAACCATTGGCTGACTCGGGCCTACTAGAAAAAATAAATAATCTAACTACTGTTAGATGCACTCTTGGATGGTCTATCCTTAACTTACTTCTCTCAAGGTCAACTGATCCTAATGGTTTTGCGGGCTTACCAATAACCTATCTTTCTCTGTATATTCCTTTCTATGTGTAACATCATTTTAGTCTTACATGATACATAGCCTTACACACTGGAATTTTGGACTTATATTAGCTAGGGGCTATTAGCTACAGTATAGGGCACAACCCTATACTAATCCCATCCGGTATTCTAATATCTAAGTCATCTACTTAGGGTTAACTACCTCATCAAATACTAAAAGTAACCTTTCGAAAAAAATTAGGGATCCCCCTTTCGAAACGTTCATTATACATCTTTCGAAAGCAGTAAAGTTCTTTACTTAAAACAAACCTTTCAAAAGTACTAGGTTTAAGTAAAAGTTTGTGGAATATAGCTTGGAAACTATTTAAAACCATTCCTTTCGAAACATTTGGGTTTAGCTTTTAATAGAATAAAAGGGTCTTAAAAGAACTGAGGCAAAAGCATTGCTTTAGAAAGCATTATTCCTAAGTGAAAGAAAGCGGATGGTTTTGAAATCGACCCTTTCGAAAGCATGGAGAAGCGGCTTCAAAGTTTAAAGGCAAAAGTACCCTCTCGAAAGAATTGGTTCGAACGGTTAAATGCGGCAGCAGGGGTTTCGACACCTTCGAAAACTTGTTTTAAAAACAAAAGGCGGCAACCAATTCGAAAGATCTTTTGATAAAACAAAGGCACATTTGACTTAGTCAAAAGCTAATATAACTCCTTCGAAAGCCTCATTTGTAATCAAAATAGTTCTAAGTTTATAAGAGCCATTTCTACCCCTTTGAAAGCATGTTTCGACTCTATACCTTTTATTTTTCCCCAATCCACTGTGAGGCATTGATACCTTACGTATGGGTTTTGACTTGGTTGGAAGCGGATGTATGGTGTCAAAAGGTGGCTACTATAAGGGGCAAAGAGGTAATCCTTTACAAAACTGAATTTTAACCTTTTAAAGTAATATTTTTCCAACCAGCTTGCCTTATTTATCAACGTACAATTGGTTGCCAACTCTTTTACATAACCTTTTTCTAAAAGTGCTACCGAACTCAGTAATTAACAATTTTAAAACATTTAACAAATTGCCCTTCTCCTTTTCTAAACATATAAAACATGCAAGTCCCATATCTTAAATAATTTTATATATGTAATAAAATGCTTAGGAGAATTTTCCAAAATTTTCCATAAATCACTTTTAATACGTTGTTTGATATATTTGAATTTCTCACCCAAAGCTAACATATAATAGCCGAAAATAATTTAAACCTAATTTAACCATTTTCTTTTGTTGAAAATTCATAATAAATCAACAGCAACTTAGAAAATTATGAAACTTGAAACCCATCTCCAAAATAATGCTTTTGACCTTATATAAAAAAGGCAAGCCATTTGGATGTCATTTAATAGTTTTTTTCAAATCAAATCTTATCATAAAATCTGTATGAAATGACATAAATAATCAACAAGCATATATATCCATTTAAATAATCAAAACATGGCATTTTTCTTGCAAAATAAATTCAGATCTTATCTAGAAACCTAAGCAATAAAAATGAGATATAATCTATTATTCACCTTAACTTTATTGTTAAGAAGGTTGAGATTTTCCTTTGAATTGGTTTGATTAAGCTTCCTTCTTAAATTCTTACTTATCTTCCACTTGCTTTCTTCTAATGGTGGCCGACCAAACTCTATCTTCAGTTTTGTTTGTGAATGTTGAAAATGAAATGGGATAAGGGTTTAGGGTATAAGAATATAACCTATTCCTATTTTCCCTTATCTTATTATCTTTACCTACTTCATTTTAAATTTCCATTTGTTTATTCATTACTTAAGGCATGGCTACCTTATAATTATATAAATCTCAATCTCTTAACCACTTTAATCTTTACATTATTCTATTTAATTTATCTAATTAAATCTCCTAAATAACGTTAGTCAAAATTAGGGTCGTTACAGTTAGAGGTCGGTATCGACCCCTCCAATGGTGGGCCCAGGGCCCATCCGCTGGAAGGTGGCATGAACTTGGGTTCAGGACGCGCTGCTATTAGTCAGAATTTGGAGAATCATGCTACTGCTGATGATATTGCTCACGCAAATCAAATGAGGGGCTGTTGGATGAATGGATCTCCAAGTGGTTGGAGAACCTAGGTACCAAGAGCCAAACCGAGAGTGTTCGCTGGGTCAAACACTTGGAGTGGAGCCTGATTATCGCCATTAAGTCGTAGCTGTTGACCCGGACTACTTGAAGTATATGGTCAGGAGAGTTGTTAGTGAAAATCATTTCAAAAGTAACAGCTAACGTAAAAAATGGATCAACACCCTGAATCAAGTGTGAAAGCACCGGCCTTAATGGAAATCCAGAAAAAACAAAACATAGATCACAAAAATAAGCAGATAAAAAGAAGAAAAGATAAAAGAGACACGAAATTTTTATAGTGGTTTAGCAAAATCTATAGCCTACATCTGCTTTATAATTTATTTATCGCTTGCAGTTTCACATTACAAGAGATTTTGAGGAGGAGAGGAGAAGTCATATTCTTTATTTCATTTTCTTCCTTTTTTATTTTGCAATACAAGGTGTATTTATAGCTATAAGCCTTGACCCAATGAAGGTGTGGAATTGTGGGACGCTGACTAGACTGATATTAATTGCACCGTAATCTTCTTATTTAAGGTAAGGATGAAGGGAATTAAAGAATATTTGATATGGAAATGTTTGGCATTAATAGTAATAAATAAGAAGGTTATCATGGCTTTTATTGGGCATTAAATCCGACTTTGATGGGTAATGAATTGGTATTTGTGGTGGAGATATGGCTAGTTTTTATTAAGTAAATGAATTTGTATTTATGGTGGAGATATGGCTGCTTTTTATTAATTATTTGAGGTAATAAATGCAAGGAAATCAAGAAGCAAATCTTTAATTTCTTCTTCAAGGATGGTGACTAATTGCTGGATAACATTTGCCCCTCGAGTATGCCTTGTTGGCAAGGAGGTATGCTTCGCTCAAGAACTTATGTTGGTGAAAGCAAATTGTTGGCATCAAATTCTCATCTTTCTGGATGTTTGACAAATGTTAAGTGTCGGACCATTCCTGCACAAGGAGATAGAGTTAATCATTCATATTCGAGAGCATTCATATTCGAGAGATACTTTAGAGAGCATTTTTTAGGTCGCTTATATAACTTTTGATTGAAAGCAAGAACGATGCTGTAAATATTTTTGAAAAGTGTCGCTCTTAGGAACGAATCAAAGCATGGCTGTGGACCTCTCGGGGTCGCTCATCACATGTGTAAGTCATTCTCTAAGCACTAACCTTTAAAACTATTTTTATGCAAGAAATCATTTTTTATGAGGTGTCCCTGTTGGGAAGGAATCAGAGCATTGGAGCGCTTATATTTGGGATCGCTTACATGAGTAAATCTCTTCCCAAATGCTAACCTTTAAAGCATTTTGGTGACGTACAATTCAAATGTAGAAAGGAATTTAAATTCTAGATCTCTTTTTTAGTCCAATTAAGTTGATAATAATTTCTATTTGATTAACAGACCCAGGAGTCTGGTACTTATCTGAGTGGGAGCTTTGCATATCCCCTGTTTTTGGTCCTTGCTGGTTGCCCTCAGCTATTTGCTTCGTGGTAGAAGAAAAGTTTGAATGAGAGGATGCCTCCTGGTTGCCCCTTTGCTGAGTTCCTTCCATAACACTTTTAATTGTATGAGGCTTCTTTATCTTCTAAAAGCTAGATCTAGGAACTTGTTTTCTAGATCTAAATTTTCCCTTTTAGATCTGGAGTTGGATCATCATCCTAACATAGAATAAGCTTTAGATCTGATATTCCCTTGTTCTTCTCAGTGAAAGCACCAAAATGTTAACCCAAAAAATGGATCAACATCCTGGATTAAGCGTGAAAGCACTAACCTTAACGGTAATCCAGAAAACAGCAACATAGACCACAAAAATAAGCAGATAAAAAGAAGAAAAGATAAAAGAGACATGAAATTTTTATAGTGGTTTGGCAAAATCTGTTGCCTACATCCATTTTATAATTTACTTATCACTTGTAGTTTCATATTAAAAGATATTTTAAGGAGGAGAAGCGAAGTCATATTTTCTGTTTCATTTTCTTCCTTTTTTTGCAATACTAGGTGCATTTGTAGCTATAAGCCTTGACCCAATGATGTTGTGGAATTGTAGTGATGCTGACTAGTATGATATTAACTGCCCCATAATCTTCTTATCTAAGGTAAGGATCAAGGGAATTAAAGAATATTTGATATGGAAATGGTTGGCATTAATCAGTAATAAATAAGCAGGTTATCATGGCATTTATTGGGCATTAAATCCGACTTTGATGGGTAATGAATTTGTATTTATGGTGGAGATAAGGATGGTTTTTATTAAGTAATGAATTGATGTTTATGGTGGAGATATGGGTGCTTTTTATTAATTATTTGAGGTAATATATGCAAGGAAATCAGAAAGTAAATCTTTAATTTCTTCTTCAAGGATGGTGACTAATTTGCTGGATAACAGTAACGATGAATAGGGTACCTCTCCCAGTCAGAATCCGTTTACAGAGAACATTCTACGTGGAAGATACCCCTGGAGATTCGTAATGCTAACTATGCTATTGTACGGTGGAACGACGGACCCTAGGAAGCACTTGATGAAATATGAATGGCATATGGATTCAGCAAAGCTTCCAATGCCATGAAATGCCATTGTTTCTCAATTTTCTTAAAATGAGTAGCTATGATGTGGTTCACTCGACTTTCGCCGAGGTCCCCTTCATCTTCCACTGAGTTATCAAAGAAGTTTGTAGAACAATTTTATGTACATACTACATGTTCGAAGCATGTGATATCTTCGCCAAACCTCTTCCAAGCCGAGGGAGAGTCGCTGAAGGATTTCTTGAGTCGATTCCATACAGCCGTGGTAGAATTTATAGATCTTAAGGATGGCATGCTGATGGCATTGATTAGGAAGATTTGTCCCAATACGGAGTTTGATGAATGTTTGAAAAGGAAGCCCTCATCAACGATGGATGCTTTCTATAGAAAGGCTAACGAGTATTTATGCTTGAAGGAAGCGAAGAAACGTCAATGGAGGACTGGTGCTGTAAATTTGAATGAAGTGATACAAAGCAACGCTATCATAAACAATCTAGAGGATGCTTTGGGAGTGTGGATGTGAATGTTGGTAATCAAAATAAAAATCTAAAATGGAATGATAATGTGGCTAAGAAGAATTCAGATAACAGGGATCATATTAAGACTCTTAAATACGATAGCTATATCGAAATGAACAACTCGATAGAAAATATCTACCTAGCGACTCAAAACACCGAGCAGTATAGAAAATCGTTTCAAAAAAGTCAATTGAGAAGGAAAGAAAGTCAGGAAAGTTCTACAAATTCCATGAACGTCACGGTCACAATACTAACGAGTGCAGACACCTATAGGATATGATTGAGGAGTTTAATTGCAAGAAACAGTTATAGCAGTAAGTGAATGGCCGTAGGATGGCAGACAATGAAACCCTAACGCCCCCTGGGCCATCTTCCCAATGGGGCAAGCTGAGCCTAGTGCTATTGCATTAAAGTGGCCAAAAAAGCGATTTGTGATTAATACTATCATTGATGGGCCACACCCGGCTAATAAAAGTCTAGCGGAGAAGGATAGGTATGTTGATGCATTTAAACATATGAAGAGCGAAAGTTGCTTCGCTATTGAAGATGGGACTCGTGCAAAACAATGCAGAATGATGACTTACGATATTGTTTTTCAAAATAGAGATGCTGATGGAGTGGAAGCTCCAATGATTTACACACTTGTGATCACAGCCACGATTGGTCCTACTATTTTTCGAAAGGTGCTTGCTGAATGCGGAAGTTCAGTCAATATCTTGTTCAAAAGAGCTTATGATCAAATGATGCTGGAAGGGATGGATTTGAAACCTTGTAAGTCTCAAATACCGAGATTCAATAGGATGGCTACTAAGGTCGTAGGATTTATTGAATTACCATTGGTACTTGGCAAGGGTGACCATAAGAGAGTGTGGGTCGTGCCTTTTTTGGCGGTTGACATTTACTCAGCCTACAATGCTTTTCTAGGCCGACCAAACTTGGCTGGGTTTAGAGCGGCTATCGCTATCCGGTGCTTAACTATGAAGTTCCCTACAGAGAAAGGATTGGGAATCATGCAAGGAGACCAGGCATCTGGCTGCGAATGCTATGTTATCGAGCTAAAGGAGGCAAGGCGAAGGGAGAATGGAAAAAATATGGAAGAGACCCTCTACATTAAGGCTTTAGATGCATAACAACTACAGCCTGATCCTTGGCTTGGGCAGTCCAGTCGGTTCCACGATGACATGGACTGACGTAAAGCTAGAAGTTGGAAAGAAGCTCTTGCTAAGTTGACGATCGATGTTCCGGTCTGCCAGGATGATCAAAATTGGGTCCTAAAGGTCGGATCTTAGCTCGATGCAAGAGTAATGAAGGATTTGTTGGTTTTCTCCGGCAAACCTGGATGTATTTGCTTAGACACGGTCGGATATGTGTGGGATCTCACTAGAGACAGCAAGCCAAATATAACTCTTAAATGCGTTCATGTGAAACAGAAATGCCATAGCTGGGTCCGTAGAGATCCGCTGCACTCAAAGAAAAGGTGGATAAGCTAAAGGACAATGGCTTCATCCATGATGCCTTATACCCGAAGTGGGTACCTAACCCTGTCTTGGTGAGGAAATAAAATGGAAAGTGGAGGACATGCATCTACTATTCTAATTAGAATAAAGCGTGCCCCAAAGACAAATTCCCGCTTATGAGGATCGATCAGTCTGTGGATTCGATAGATGGACATGAGCTACTTTCATTCATGGATGTGTACTCGGGATACAACCCAATCCAGGTGCACATCCTAGATCAAGAACACACCAGCTTCATAACTGATCTTGGACTGTATTGCTATGTTGTCATACTCTTTGGATTAAAGAACGCAGGAGCAACTTACCAGAGGCTGGTTAACCTGACGATCGAAGACTATATTGGATGCCCAATGGAAGTCTAAATGGATGACGAGCTCGTGATGTCATGGCATTCAGGAAACCACATTAATGATCTAGCAAAGATGTTTGTTGTTCTTCGAATGTATAGAATGAAGCTTAATCCCTTAAATGCCCTTTCAGGGTTACATCAAGGAAATTCTTGAGCTTCATTGTAAACTCCCATAGGATTGAAGCCATCCTAGGGAAGATCAATGCATTGAGAAAAGTCAAAGCCCAAAAGTCGATGAAGAAGGTCGAAAGCTTAAATAGGAAGGTCGCCGCCCTAAGTCGGTTCATTTCTAGAGCCATAGATAAATGCATCCCTTTCTCCGAGGTGATTAAAAAGGGAAAAAGAAACTATAATGGAATCACGAGTGTAAAGACGCATTCCAAGCTCTAGTGGATCACTTGGAAAGACCTTGCATTCTTCTGAAGCTAGTGGATAACAAGGACTTTCCATATACTTGGCGGTATCGGTGCATGCTTTGAGCGTCGCACCTGTGCGTGAGGAATCTCGCATCCGATGACCGGTCTATTACATTAGTAAGTGGTTGATAAGCGCAGAACGAAACTATCCAAAGCTGGAGTAGCTAGCATATTACATTTTGATGGCTTCGAGATAGCTCCGCCCTTATTTTCAAACTCATCTGATCAAAGTTCTTACCGACCAGCCTTTGCGACAAGTCTTCTAGTGACCTGTGACTTCTGGAAGATTGTTGAAATGGAACACTGAATTGAGCCCAATATTATCACTTTGGAAAGCAATCCAGGGTCAGGCGTTGGATCCGATTTCATAGCTCAATTCAATGCACAAGATGATACATTGGATAAAAGTGGCGAGAAAGAAACTGGATGGAAGATGTACACGGATTGTGCATCTAATGAATGGTATTCTGATGCTGAAGTTGTATTTGTTATTCACAAAGAACACCCGATCTGCTATGCCGTAAAGCTCAACTTTTCGGCAACTAACAAAAAGCCAAATATGTAGCCTAGATTGTAGGATTCAAGATTTCCAAAGGGCTGGGATTAAAGATTTTATACATATTCTACGACTCCCAGCTAGTGGTTTGCCAAGGTCGGAAAGAGTTTCAAGCAAAAGTTGCAAGACTAACTCCTTATCTAAATTGAGTCCTTGAGCTGCTTGTTGACATTGAACATTATACAATCACTTATATTCCCAGAGAGAAGAATGAGAAGGCTGAATCATCAGTTAAATTGGCTAGCTCTGGAGATGTGCAGCTTATGGGCTTGGTTCCGATGGAAGTACTTTCAGCTCTAAGCATCGACTAGATGGACGTCGATTAGATCCTGGTGATCGAGCCTGAAAGGGAGTCATGGATAACTCTGATATGGGATTGTTTGCAAAGAGAAATCCTTCCGGACAGAAGGAATGAATGATTAAAGCTCCTTTGACAAGCTTCGAGACATATCATGCAGGAAGGAGTACAGTACATGAAGGATTTATCTATTTCCATGCTTTGATGTGTCGCTTATGATGAGGCCAAGTGAGTCCCAAGAGAGGTTCATGAAGGGGCCTATGACGATCACATCGGAGGGGAAACAATAGCGAAGAAGATTCTCCGCTATGGATACTTCTGGCCAACTGTTAACCGAGACACGATTGATTACACTCATAGATGCGACAAGTGCCAAAGGTTTGCTAAAATACCAAGAGCCCCTCCAATGGAAATTACTCAAATGGTCAGTCCTTGCAGTTTGGGAAATTGAAATCATTAGTGTGTTGTCGATATCTAAAGGTGGTGGAAAGTACGACATTGTTGCAGTTAATTACTTTACAAAGTGTGTTGAGGCAGAGCCATTAGCCACGATCACCAAAATGAAAGCAATCAATTTTGTTGGCCGAAATGCTATCTGTCATTAGGGAGTTCCATAGGCAATCGCATCAATAACATGACCCAATTCGACAGTACCAAGTTCAAAGATTTATTCCGTCAGCATTGCATAGAAAAGAAATTTTCTATGGTGGTACATCCTCAGGCGAATGGATAGGTTGAAGCTATGAATAAGATTACCAAGTCCATTCTTAATAAGCAGTTGGAAAAGGCCAAGGGCAAGTGGGTCGATGAACTTCCATTGGTACTATAAGCTTATCGAAAAAATCACATATTTATGAATGATCATTCCCTATTTTCCGTAGCCTATAGATTAGAGGCAATGATTCTAGTGGAACTGAAAGTATATTCTTATCAAGTGATTCACTACAAGCCATAGACTAATGAGAAATCCTTGCTAAAGTCTCTTGATATGAACGATGAGAAGTGCAATGCGGCTGAGTTGAGTGCAATTGCATACCGAAACCAAGTCGCATGATATAACAATACTAAGGTCAGGGATCGAACCTTCGAAGTTGGCGACTTGGTTCTCCAATGAATCTTCCTTGGCCTTGGACACTTGGGCGTGATAGAGAAGAAGCTTGAAAATTGAACTTTTAGGGTTGCGATGACAGATGGGATTCCGCTCCTAACGGCATGGAATAGCGAGCAAATACGATGCTATATCACCTAGAAATAAATTCGTAAATAATTGCCTAAAGCCATGTAATAAGACAAATTCTGTCTTTTCCCATCTTTTATGGAATAAAATGGCTTTTCAAGTCAAAGACTCTATCTTCCCTTTATGATTTGACCAACTCGATGATTCTACATATGAATAATGCAAGTATGCAGGTACTTAGAATTAGATGCCAACCAAAACATCTGCGGGTCATGATCGAACACTTTGATTTCTTCTCGATATCTGGAGATAGATATCGGCTAATTTTCACTCCCAACGTAGGAGCAGGAGTATAAATTAAAATGGATGTGACTCGATCGTCCATTAGTTAACTCTCACTCCTGGTGTCGAAGCATGAGTATAAACTAAAAATGAACGTAATACGACCATTCACTCGCTCAACTCTTACCCTCAGATTTGGGGCAAGAGTATAAACTAAAGTGGACATGATAAGACCATCCAGCTCTCAACACTTTTCCCAGAGTAGGCGAAACTAGAGATCCATGACCGGCGTAAGGCAGAATCTTGCCTGTGAACTTTGAATCGCCATTCGTAGTTAGGAACGAATAGAAGTGTACATCCTGGATGAGGATGTGTGAACTATGACAAGTAAATTAAGAATAGTTCCCGCTGTTCGGCGCAATCAAATATTGTGATCCTAGAAACGGATACCCGAATCGTTGTTTTAAGCGGTTAACTCCAACTAATGCCCAGAGCTTGGCACTTCAATAATCACTTTACATTCTCAAGAATGATGAAAGGCCAGTAAATTATAAAGCATACTAAGGATTTAGTTCAACACTAATAACTCAAGGGAATAGATCGCAAAGACATTGAATGGAAAGCATATTTCATAAATACTTAGACAAATCCACATAAGGAGTTATTGAAATAAAAGCCTTTGTTATTCATATGAAATTTGAAAAGCTAAGTATAAGTGTTATTGGCATTAGAAATAAAAAGCAAAAAGCGGGGGTCGAATCCGTGCAAAGCCGACCAAAAACCAAAATAGACTACAACTACTCTTAAAAAGTAAGTCTATTTACACTAAACAGACTGATGCTCACTCCTTCGATTTCATTCTCCCATGTTTCTTCTTAGAGCCGGGAGAAAAATCACTTAAGCTTTCACCTTGTCTTTTTCCTCCTCTTCCTCCACTTTCTTTTCCCTTGGGTGGAGTGCTCTACGATGATCAGCAAGCACACTTTGAGTACTCCCAAGTGAACGAACCAAGATCAGAATGCTATGTGAGAATCTTATGGGCATGCTTTAAGCACTGCCAGGTGGAGGTATATGGACTGGAGCAAAAATAGTCTACCCGAGAATGCGATAAATAAAGGAGGAGGGATAACTTCCATTTTCTCTTGCTTGACCTCCATGGCAAGGAGGATGTCTTACCGAAGTTCCTGCTTAAGTTCGGGCATGGTGGGACTAGATAAAGGCTTGTAAATCCTAGTAATAACAACATTTTTATCAATCTGAGTTTCCTGGGTCTTACCAACTCCTTCGTCGAACAAAGCATTAATGATCTGCTCATCAAGGCTGGGAGTATCTTTAATCGGGATGGTTGGGATCATTGTTGAAGTGGTAGTGGTAACTGATTATGTTACAGCAATTTGTTGTCCCATATGAGAGTCCTTATTAGGAAGCAGAGCAATGTGGGCCTGACTTAGCTTGCGAAATAAAGAGAGAGATTAGCTATGTTAATCGGCGACATGTCAACTTTCTGAATACGGGAGAAGTTAATGAGATACCTTCTTAGCTTTGGAGTTATGTTTTAATCCAAATGCTGCCGGAGTCCCCCCAATAATCGAGAGAGAATGGTAGGTTTATGGATCCCAAGCCTCTCGGGATTATACCCAGGTGTTGGAGTAGCTTAGGACCCAAGCATTTGGCTAGCAGTAGCATTATATAGCGTTGATCTGGAGCCTTTGCCCAAGTTTTTATGCACTACCGAGGCAAGCTTCAGATGAAGGATAAGCTAGCCATCCTTCAAAATCTTGGGATTATCTCCTAGCAAGGTTTCTTTCTCCAGGTGCTCCAAATCCACCTCGCCACCGACGATGAAAGTTTCTTCTTCTTCAACAATCTGCTCTAAGATGAGGGTGAGGATTCTGGATTAATCATGTTTGAACCATTCCAGATTTTGGAATTTGAGCATGTTGGAATTGTACTAGTTTAGAGGAGGTACAAACTTCTCCATCACATTCTCTTCTACCCACTATTCCATGGCCTCGACTTCTCTTTTCATGAGTGTGTCAACGTCTTTCACACACTCGAGCCCTTTATCTCTTTCCTCCCTGGCATGGAGCAACTCATCACGGTAAATCTAAGCTTGCTGGAGCACGTCATCGTTTTCTTTTATTTCATGCTATAGCTTGGTTTTTAGCTTGGCCTTGTATCTATTTGTGGTATCTCTCTCTCTCTCCATTACCAGAGCATGGTTTTGATGGAAAGCTTTCTACATTTCATCTCGATGATTAATCCACTCCTCTTGGAGTGCCATGATGGCCTCCGTGGCTTTCTTATCAGCTTTGGCTTGGAATGTTCTTAGTTTCTCGATCTCAACATTGAGATTAGAATGATTCTCTTATTTTCAGCTTCAATGAGTTTTTGATTGTCGATCTCTAGCTTCCTATCCCAAGAGACTTTGGAAATTTTCTTAGCTACTTTTGTCCATTCATTATAATGGTTGTGAACGTCAATCACACAATCGATGGTCATCTTTTGGACTTTGGCTGAGATTCTTTTTAGATTAGGTACAAAAATAAGACCATCGAAGCAAATATTTGGAAATTCTTCATTTAGTTTGGCCATTCATGCATTGGCCGCAAGCTTTTCCTCCATGGGGATTGGTGGGACTACAGTAGTTTCTTTGTCAGGCTTGTGCTGGGAAGTTTCAGAGCCACTCTTATGATGCCTGCGGTCGGGGTATCGACTGGAGTGATAGAGCATCAGAGCTTGTATAGGAACAGAAGTCGGATATGGGGCATGAGAAGTATCACCATGGGGGATGTCATTATGATGATCGGGTTGCATGTCTGGAGCTCTAGGAGGAGGTGATATGGATCTAGAGAGAAGTTTGGAAGCAGAGTCATATGATGAGCAATCCCTGTTGTAACTGCTTTCTGGGTCATCTCTACCTCGGCTAGAATGACAGCCTGACTCATAATCATGACCATTTCCCTGACGATATGAACTCGACCGAGGCCTTTGTGCTTCGGACGCCTTATTCTCTAGAGATTGATATATGTATTTTCTTTTCTCCATGGATTCTGCAAGGAAAACAAGAATAAGTTAGATCCAACAAACAAGGACACAGGTCAAGTGCAAGTGTTGTGAAGTGCACAAATGCATGTGAGTGTCCTAGTGTCCCCTGGACTGACCGTGACCTAGAGCTTTACTCATAGGAGTAACCTTTCCCATAATGGTATGGATGAAGTCCTTACTGACTAGACAAGGAAGTCGATGCCCACAATACTAATATTACTGACATTGAAGAGCCAAACTCGGTGAGAATTGATGCTAAGCCACAAATGTGCTTGTTGAAGGAAGAGATGGAGCATTCTCTACATCTGTGACTAGTGGGGGTTGGGTAGAAGTATGTGCCTTAGAGATTTTCACCATTAACCTCTTCTTCGGAGCAGGTGGTTCATTGTCCCTAGATTGTTTAGGATGAGACTCATGACTTGCATCGATGTTACATTCCCAGCCTCACTACTTTCATCGATAATTTTTCCTTCCTCGGGGTCCTTTGGTACTTGTTCAATATTTTCTTCCACTCTAGCCTTAGGACTTGGCCTTTGGGGGTAAATCTACATCAATCTCTATTCCTACAAGCGGGTTATTATCATCATCGCCGTCATAGTCATTAGAATCTATTTGGATGATGCCAATGCTGCTGCCCTGTTTTAACAAATTATAGACAAGAAGATTTTCATCCAATAGGAAAGTTGTGATATTTCTATCACCTGCCGGTACCACCATAAGAGTGTTAACATCATTTGAAAGGGCCAAGCTACTAGGTCTTGCCGAAACATCTGGATAGTAAAACAAGGATATGAGTTGAGTTCGCACACTATAAGACAAAATTAATGTAAAGCATTTGAAACAGAACTTACTTCCAGTTATCCATCTCTATGCAAATCCAGGCGGGTGGCAAACATAGAACCACTCCATCTAATAATAGCTTGACTTGTTCCATGCCCAATAACCACTCTGCAACCCCTAATTGGTTCCAAGTAAATCAAAGATGGACTCTATTTTTGGCTCTTGAAGCTTTAAATGTTTCAAATATCTTCATCGATGGGTATTCGATTCAAATGCTCAGAGAAAACCATGTATGTGCTAAGGAGGAAAGCGTAGCTATTCCGATGAAGGTGTTTCGGAGTTAATTGCGTGAAGTAAAGAACTCGTCGCATAAACTGATTAAACGGTGGGACATAACTCACCAAGCACATGTATCTATTGCCAGCAATATACCCTTCTGGAGAGTTGTGTGGTCTTTGGTGATGAGAAGGAGCTAAAAGGTCTTTAAGTGGAATCCCATGCTTATCAAATATCCTACGAAGAGATCCTTCATCGATTTTAGACGCCGCAGAATCAAAAGGATCATCTAATATCATGACATCCTCAAGAGGGTCATGCATTGGATCTATTTCTGGCCCGCCTACTGGCTTTACCGGATTTTCAGGAATTTATCGCTCGACTTCGATATTTTCAAGATTTTTCTGTATGACTTACGTAATCTCTATTATTTTTCCTGCTGAGTTGGATTTTTTTGGGCATATGGAGTTGTTGTCAAACTCAATTTAGCATCAGATTCAATGTATTTGGAAGTTGAAGTAATTGCGGCTTGAATGGTAAAACGTTTGGAACGTCTCCGATCCATTTTTATGTGAAAAATAATTAACATTTGAAGATTAACTACAAGCCATACCCCTATGCTCAAGTAGATTCTAGTGCGGTGTCATGCAGTGTTGTGCTGTTCAGATTTTTGTTATTATCTAAACATTTGTTTTGGCAGTTGATTCTTGAATTCAGGATAACACTCAATAAGACTATCATCGTTGATTGTCCCGACAAGCTTTACAACAATGTTATGCTTTGGAAAAGGCTTAGGAGTAAGAAAAAGTCGTTGGGACACTAAGAAAAATTCTCATGTGAACTAAGAAGTTCTAAAATTTTCTAAAGTGTTGGAGTTGCACAACTCCGAAACTCAAAGAAATTTCACTCCTCATCCTACTTCTTTCGCCCTCACCACTTTCCAAATCACGGCTGTCCATATCCTTAATCACCTTTGTCCATTCAACCACGTCCATCTCCATCGTCAATTTCATTATGAGGATCCGTTTGTGTAAAATGGGTCATCAAAGCTAACGTCCTGGTCGGTGGAGATGAGTCTAACCAAGGAGGAGGAGCGATGCTTGGTGTTGGCAGTGATAGGTGGTAGTGGTTTAGGGCTAGGGTAAAGGCTAAGCTTGATTTTGGGAATGAGGGTTTTAAAGGCAGGAGTTGGAGCGGTGTGAGAACAAATGAACAAGTAAAGGAATAAAGTGGGGAAGGGTGAGTTATATACCCATGAACCTGTATTATCAAGCAGACATGGAAAATTCTCCAAGTTTGAAGTTGGTACCTACTCCAAGAATAGGGATCGATATCGAGTCCTAAAGTAAGAAAAAGAGGAAAGATAAAAATATAGTTGTATATACTAGTATATATGTAAGGGAATACGCTAATGATTGTGCATCTGATTGACCATGTATGCGTACTCCTATCTACTCGATAACGTGCACATAAATACATATACATATACATATATATATATATCCAATACTCGACCACCAAAATAAAAGGGAAATCGAATTCAAACCTGAATAATCCATGGATGGAATCAGTTTGAGATCGTCAAACTTGGAATAACGGATTGGAAGATCATGTTCCAAATTTATCATGCCGGAGCTGGTAAAGTGTCACGAAAAATGGCTATAAACATAACTTTTCATGGAATCGATACACAAAAAGGATAACGACAATTCGAAACATAGAGTGGAGTCCTTCGCAATGATTTTGACTTGTCTCAATTCAAAGCACATCACATTTGAAATGAGATGCACTTTAAGGGGCAAGTGTTATCCAGCCTTTTGACCAAGCAATATTCAGATAAAGTGGACGAACTGAACTTAGAGTTATCACGGCAGGAAGCCCAGAGAGATAACACAGGAGTCCAAAAACCAAGCATAGACAAAGTCACAAGGTAAATGCAAGAACAACTCAAAGAAAGAAAACAATGGCATCCCCCCAAGTTGAGGATCGGTACCAACCCCACTATATGGGTCGATACTGACCCCTAATTCCACCTCAAGTGGACTCCACCTCTTGCCTATATGCCTTACTTGATGCCAAAGGCCTATTTACAAAGTCGTTTATTGAATGCAATTCTCCATCGATCTTCACGAACATCTGAAACTTCAACTTTGCCCTTCCACAACTCCATTACTTAAACTTGAAAACAGGCTAATATTAGTGCAAACAACTATGAAATCATGAAGTTAACCATAAGAGGGTCTGGGATGAAGAGTCGAAGATGGACATTTTAGCCAACTTAGGGATCGGTACCGAGCCTACCTATTGGTCAGTACCGACTCCTATCAACTCACGATGTGGCACCTATTTTCTTGGGAGAATTGGTCTAAATAATGTATAATAGCTAGTAGATGTTTATTGCGAGATATTAAGCTCCCTACCTCTATAAATAGGAAAGAAGGGCTCAATTTTAGGATCTTTTTTAGCTCTAGTTCTTTCCTACTCTATTTTTTATAATTCAAAAATCTAAGTGTCGGAGTTGTATCGGCTTTTAAGAACTTCTACCTGCAAGACAGATTTAAGCGATAAAAACTTAAAGTGGATGTAGGCTTTGCTTTGCCGAACCACTCTAAATGATTATGTCTTATTTATTTCTTATTTTCATTTACATTTCTTCATATTTTATTTTCTACATAAACTAGGTGTTTGTGCCATTTTTGGTTCAAACACCAACCAATTTTTTTGCATCCATCCATGGAGGACCTCATTCAACATGATAGAGTAATAAGGCACGAGAAAGGTATATGCATGAGGCTTGCACAGAACATCGAAATATATACCACATCAGGAAGAAGGCAGTTCTAGACATCACTTTTACCTCTTCAAACTCGACTGAAGTGATATTCCCATATCAAGATCCTTTTGTTGTAACTATGTAGATCTCCAATAGCACAATGTAAAAGGCCTATATAGATTTAGGCAGTTCTGTGAGTGTCATCTTCAAAACGGCTTTAGATAAAATAGACTTACCAAGAGAAAATTTTAAACCGAGCGTTGAATCAATATATGGTTTCAATAACATGGAAATAATCCCAATGGGCATGGCAAGACTACTTATGACAGTTGGAACTTCCTCTCTTCACAAGTCCTTTGCAAACTTTTTGATCATTGACCAACAATCTCCATATAATGCCTTCTAAGGGAGACCTACGCTAAGAGAGCTGGGCATGGTCATATAGAAAAAGGATTTACTCATGAAGTTCCCATCCCCCTCGATAGAGATAGGAAGTGTAAGGGCAGAACAGTTATTAGCTAGGGAACTTTACAATGTAACCATGAATTCTAAAAACAAAATTATTCAGAACTACATTATTTTGTCTTTTGAGCTAAATAATAATGAAAGTAGAAATGAAAAGCCAATTAAAATAACTACACTATAGTTAAATTCCAAGGCAAGTGCTGAAACAGGTCATCTTACGACCACAGTACCTGCGATAAATTTTAAATGGACCTACCTAACCATGATTGAAATGGATGAATATACTCGGTGTATGAGTAGTATCTGCCAAAAAATCTTGGCAGAAAATACTGCGTACCCACCTAAAGAAGATGAAGCGGAAAGTGAGGTGGATCTAAGGTTAGGAATATAGGGAAAAGGCATATAACCGTTGGACTAGAGTTGGACTCATCCGACTCCTCATAGACAATAAAAATCAAAAAGAATTTGGCGAACGAACACGCAAAGAATTGATTAGCTTCTTGAAGAAACTAAAGGATGCATTTTCTTGGGCCAATTCAAATATGACCAGAATTGACCCTACAATCATATGTCGTGCTCTCAATATTGACACCCCGATGTGCATCCCATGAGCGAAAAGCGTGGTACATAGGCTAGAAGAAGTACAACATGCCAAATGATGAAATCAAGAAGCTAAAAAATGGGTTCATTGGGAAGGTATGCTACCCAAAATGGATAGCGAATCTCGTATCAATAAAGAAGTCAAATGGAAAGTAGAGTACCTACATAGATTTCACAAACCTCAACAAAGCCTACTTAAAAGGACAGCTTTCCGTTGCCTAAAATATATCAGTTGGTAGATGCAACAAGCGGGCATGAGCAATTGACCTTCATGGATGCTTACTTAGGTTATAATCAAATAGAAATGTTCGAATCAGACCAGGAACACACAAGCTTCATAACTAACAAAGAACTTTACTTTTACAAAGTAATGCCATTCGGGGTAAAAGAATGCAGGAGAAATATATCAAAGGCTGGTTATAATAATGTTTGAATATCAAATAGGAAAGAATGTTGAAGTCTATGTGGACAACATGTTAGTGAAATATAAAGCTATGCTAGATCAAGTGAAGGACCTGAGGATACCTTAGCAACTTGAAGGTTATATGGAATGAAGCTTAACGGGAAAAAGTGTATTTGCTATACGAGTAGGAAAATTCCTAGGGTACGTAGCAAGAGCTTGGGAGATAGAAGCCAATCCGAAAAAGACCGACGCAATAAAAATGATGAATGTACCAGCCAAGCCTAACGATCTAATGAGTTTGAATGGGAAAAGTTGTCCTGAGTAAATTCGTTTCCAAAACCACAGACAAATGCATCCCTTTTTTGGTCAGATCAAGAAGGGCGAGAATTTCAAGTGGACCAAGGAATGTAAGGAAACCTTTGAGATATTGAAATCCCATTTGGCCAATCCCCCAATACTCTACAAGTCGATCCTAGGAGAGGACATGTGCATATACCAAATAGTAACATATCAAGTAATTACAGCTGTAGTTATAAGGGAGGGGGAACGTGTTCAACATCCAATATATTTTACAAGAAAATGCTTTAGCAGAGTAGAGTTGAGATACACGCTTATTAAAAAGCTAGCATACAACCTGCTTATAATGGCAAGAAAGCTCAAGCCATACTTTCAAATGCACCCTGTAAAGGTACTAACAAACAAGCCTTTAAATAAGATACTACAAAGACCATAAACTTCAGGATGCCTTATGAAATGGGACATTGAACTGAGCCTAAAATGATATCACATACTAACCTTGTAAAGCAATTAAGCGACATGTATGTGGTGTTATGAGATGAAAAATCTCACTAGCATTCCTTTTTTTTATTTTATTTTAACATGTATGTGGATATAAATATATATAAATTTGCCAATAAATAAATATGTAAAGTCATGATATAATGTGGTTCTAATCTATGCATACGTAATGAAATAAAGAGACAAATATATAGCATAGTATGATTTAAACATTACCAGTATTGTACCATGAATGTTGAATCCAATAACTCCTTGGATTGAAACCATACGCTTCTTGAAACATAGCTAACTAAAGAGATCACCACCCATTTTAACTAGATTTAATTTAATTAATTTAATTCAATTTTTGGTTAGAAATGAAGAAAGGGGAGGCCTATATCCCAAAGCCAAAATAGATGGAGGAGGTGCACATGAAGAGGGAGGTGAGTTTAAATAGGCAAAAGAATGGAGTAAAAGGGGGAATCTAGATCATCCATTTTACCTCTTCTCTTTACCATTTCAAATCCATATTTCAAAAAAATATCACACCGCATCCTGTCCAAGCATGGTTGGCCATCCCTTGGGTACATAGGCCTATATAAAATTTTAAACTCAATCAATATTTACACATTTTATATCCAACTTAAATGTTTATCGATATTATATACTGATACATACATGTATAACATTTATATACGCACTATACTGAATATTTTCCAAATAAATCAAATAATATTTGATTATTAATATTTCATAAATATTAATTAATTCATTTAATTAATAACAATTACAATTTAATTAAATTATGTGATTTTTTAGAGTATTCAACATTGTAGTTGCGCAGCTCAGAGGTGTAAATTTCGTCGTAGATTAATCTCAAACAATTTGAATATTAATGTTCACACATTACCTTAGCGAATGATTTAACAGTTTGATCAAATATATCGCTTACATGATTTTGGTAAAATCCAACTTTTATATTTAAAGCAATCCCGGTTATAACGATTACTTGCAACAATTTTTTTCCTCAAAGCTATATCACATTAGGACCGGTAGAATTTAGTTTTTGTGGGAATTCCAATATAGTTTGCAATCAACTTGTGAATCCTAACAAAAAAAATCCTTGGTTTAATAATAACAGTAATTATTAACTACATTGCTTTTGCCCGAGACTTTGAGTTTAAGTTGACTATATTTGACTGTAATACTAACCTCATATATCCAAGCTGATAATTTCTCTATGGAGGAGTGTTTCACTTATAATGCTTAAAATCAGACTCAAATATAATCATCCAATTGAAGTAGTACCACAAATTAACGATATATAAAGTGAGGTGTCCACATTTTCATCAGTATTCTTAAGTCTAGGGAACTGTGTAATTTATCACTTCAATATTCTTTATTTGACCGTAGTTATGTAAATACATAACCTGTTAGTGCCCAACAGCCATGAGTAATAAACTGCCCAACATTTAGAAAGTGTTACATAATCTAGTCTCGGTTGATGCATCGATATCTAGTCTCGATACATCTTAACTAGGAATATTTAAAAAATATGTTATCTTTATTTTGATAAATTTCTCACTACTACAACACGTTGTAATTACTATGAAATATCAACAAACATATTATTTATTAATTTTCTATTAAATATACTTAAATTAAATAAATAACTTACACAACATATTATGATATATATAATAGAAAGAAAAACACCTTTTATTTCGAACGAGATTTTATTAGAAGTTAATAGTTTACAGTAAATTGTAGATTATCCCTAAGGTTATACCCCTAACTTTGTCAGCCTTCCATTTGCACTTGGGGAGATTTATGGAAGCCAAATCCCATCCCTTTGATCAGTTTGTTGAGGACTGATCAAGGTAGTCCCTTGGTGAGTGGATCTGCTATGTTGTCCTTTATATCTACTCTTTGAATTAAACCTCTTTCTTCTAGATAAATTCTCTAATGAGGTGAAAATTTTGAAGAATGTGTCCAGATTTCTTGTGTGCTCTAGGTTCCTTTATGATCTGCATTGTTGTCACAAAGCAATCTTATTGCATTCAATGTCAGGAATCACTCCTATCTCACTCATAAACTTATGCATCCATACTGCTTCTTTAGCTTCTTTGCTGATGGTAATATACTCAGCCTCCAACGTGGAATCAGCTATTGTTTTCTGTTTGGCACTTTTGCAACTAATAGCCTGCCATTTTAAAGTAAAAATGTGCGTTATAGACTTACTGCCATCGATATCGCTCCGAAAGTTGGAGTCGGTATACACTTTCATAAGGAGGTATCTATACTCATATATGAGCAATATGTCCTTAGTATTTATCAAATACTTAAGTATACATTTTACAATAGTCTAATGTTTTTCTTTAGGATTAGACAGGTGTTTATGGACAGGTGTTTATGCATCAAAATGTGTAAGCCACATCCAGTCTAGTACATAGCATAGCGTGTATTATGAAACTGATTGTTGATGCATATGTTATCTTCTTTATGCGCTCTTTTTTCTCACCACTTTGAGGAGTACCTTTCTTAAAATGGATTATTTCAAATTGCGTTGGGACGTTTCCATGCTTGGAATTCTCTAAAACTTTTCAATATGGTAAGTATGCAAGGGGATTGATATAGTCCCAGCGACCTCTTAGATCTATCCCTATGGATCTTAATACCCAGTATATAGGTTGCTTCCCCCAATTCCTTTGTGGAGAAGTTCTTGGATAGTCAAACCTTCACTGATTACAACAACGTAATGTCTTTACTAATCAATAATAAATCTTGATGTATGGTACTAAAAGCATTATTGGACTTCCTTATTCTTTCTAATATACACATGTTTCCATTCTATTTTGATAAAAAGAAAACTATTTGATTACCTTATCTTTTTGATAAAAACCAAACTATTTGATTATCTTATCAAAACACTTATTCCAACTCCTTGAAGCTTGTTTAAGACCATAAATGAATCTTAGCAACTTGTAATACTTTCCCTTACTCCCAATGACCTCAAAACCCTCAGGCCGTGACATGTAAACGGTCTCTTCTAAATCAGCATTTAGAAACACCATTTCCACATCCATTTCCATATTTTATAGTAGAAGAATGCAGCAATAACTAGTATTATCCGACTGGACTTAAGCCTTGCTACAGGTGAAAATGTTTCGTCATAATCAACACCCTTAATTTAATGGAACCCTTTCGTAGCTAGCCTTGCTTTGTAAGTCTCCACTTGTCCTTTTTTTAAAAGCCACCATTTGCAATGGATGGATTTTATCTCTTCATATATGTCAGCCGAAGTCCATGTTTTGTTTTCAAAAATGGTATCTATTTCAGATTTTGTAGCACTAAGCCGAAGTACAGAGTTTTACTCTATAGTGCTTGTTGGAATGAGAGAAGAATGTTGTCTTCGAAGATGCAGATGTCTTTCTTACCATCTATGAGAAAACTATAGTGTTTCTTTTGTGTGTGAGATTCCTTTTACAATTTCTAATAAGCAGCATGTTTACATATACTGATGAATTTGATTTTCCTGTTGGTTCGACCTCTCTGTTAATTTCTCGAATCTCATCCGAGTATACAATCTCACTATTAATTTCTTTCATAAAAAATTCCTTTTCAAAAGACGGCATGTCGAGAACCAATAACCTTAAGTTCCTTGGTATTGTAGAAGATACATCCCATTGATTTCTTAGGATATCCTATAATTTTACAATGCTAATCTTGCCTACGTTTTATTGAGACCAACATCTTACAGTATACTGGATAACCCCACACTTTCAAATATTTGAGTTGGGGTTTCTTCCCACGCCACAAATTATATAGGGTTTTAAGCATAAATTTAGTAGGCATCAAATTCAATATATGCGCTACAGTTTCCAATGCATATTCCCAATTGGAAAGAGGTAACTTAGCCTTACTCATCGTGGAACGAACCAGGTTCAATTCTTCTATCCAAAAAACAATTCTATCACGGAGTATAAAGTGGAGTAATATGAGAGATAATCCCATTATTTAAGTATTGTTGGTGCTCTTGTCCAACTTACTCATATCCTCGATAAGATCAAAGTATTTTAATCTTATGGTTCGTATGACTTTCGACTTCATTCTACTTATGTTCTCTAATTTTTTCACAGTCATCTAATTTGTTCCTCATAAGATACATATATTTTAGTCTTGAGAAATCATCAGCAAAAGTAACAAAATAAGAAAAATTATCTTTGGTAACTATAGGCATTAGGCCTTATATATCAGTTTGTAGGAGATCCAAGAGTTCATTTTACTTTTTCATTTCTCTCTTTAAAAGGGAGCATAGTCATTTTTCCTTTAAAAAATGACTCACATATATCAAATGATTCAAAATCAAATGATGGAAGAAAACCTTCGGTTTTCAATTTGTGTATTCTTTTCTCACTTATATGTCCTAGCCTCAATGCTATAAATAACTAATATTAATGTCAACTTTAGAAGAATTATTCACAGTACAAGCATAATTAATATTAATAACGTAAATGCCATTATTAAAAACATTATTGCAGATTTAATTTCCTTGAAACATAATGTTCATTACATTATCAAATAATGAAAAATATATCCAGTTTCAGATAATCTAGATATGAAATAATTCCAAAAATAAAAAATTCACATAATAGTTATTTAAACTAAATACAATCCATTAGGCAAAGCTAAGTGATAATTTCCAACTATAGTTACATTTACTAGAGATCTATTAGCAACTTGAAGTCTCATCTCACCTTTTGCCACATGGTGCATGCTCCCAAATCTATGTAGCAAATTATAGATATGAGTTCTGGATCCAATAATTTATTGATTACAAAACAATTTTGAATCATAAACATACTTGTAGGAGTAGCAAAACTATTCTATTTCTTCTCTTTGACAATCTTTAAGTAATCCTTACAATTTCGTTTCTAGTGACCCTTCTTGTGATAGTGATAGCACTCACTGTGTTATTAGGAGAAGTCTTCTTGTTATTCTTATTAAACCTTTTCCTCTTCTTCTAACCATTCAAAGATAACGCTTTCCCTTTAATTATGAGCATTGTGCCTTGATCCATGGATGAAGACTTGGCTAGCCTTAGCATAATAAGCAGCTCCAAGAGCTTACATTCTACTAGTTTATATTACAGTTTAATTTGAACAGCTCAAACAGTGCAGTAAGAGAATATAGGATCATATCTACCTACAGCTCATTTCTTATCATAATATCTAAATGCGAAAGACTATCAATATATCCCTTCATCGTTAAGATGTAATTGTCCGCTTTCATGCCTTTTGACATCTACGTGTTGAACATTTTCTTAGTAACCTTGTATCTAGCAGATAAAGATTTCTCCCTAAATAATGTTTTAAGGCTATCAAATATTTGATGGACATGCATCATTTCTTATTGCCCCTACAATGTCAAATGTACAGAACACATATAACAGTGTTAGGAGTATGCCCTAGGGGCAATTATGTAATTTATTACATATATCTAACTCAATAACCAATCTAGTTCGAAATAAAAGGAGTTTTTTCTATTGTATACTTAATATAGACTGTTATATTAATAAATTAATTTAATTAAAACTTAAAAGTATATTTAATAGAAAATCCATAAATGGTATGTTTTATAATAGTATTTACAAAGTGTTATAACCGTAAGTAATCTATCACAATGAAAACAAATATACCATTTTAAATGTTCATAGTGAAGATGCATCGAGAATGGATATCGATGTATCCGTTGAGACTAGAGTACGTAACACTTTCCAAATATCAGGCAGTGTATTACTCATGACTGCTGGGGGCACCTAAGGGTTATGTACTGATAGTTATTGGATAACTATGGAATGACTCAATCAATAGTTTTCTGCTTCTAATATAACTAAGGTCAAAAAGAAAATATCTATATGACTGATTTACACAGTTCTCTCAACTTGAGAATACTATGGACCTTCAATATGAAAGCTCCGCTTTTATTATAGTCAAATCATGGCACGACGTTCATCGAGTGATTATGCTGGTTTGAGTTGAAGTGTTGGAAGTGAAGCATAATTCAAGAGAGGATTCATCTCCTCGATTACATGAGGTTAGTATCACGATCGACTCAAGTCAATTCAAAGTCAAAGTCTCTAACTAAAGCAATTCGGTTAATAATAATTATTATTATTGAACCAAGAACTTTGTGTTTGGACTATAGAGTTGAATATGGACGATATTGGAATTTTAACCATTATCAAATTCCATAAGTTCAAAGTGATATTGTTTTGACGAAGATAATAAGTGTAAATAAAAGTCACATTTTGGTAATTTCAAAGTGTACTTCAAGGATTTAGTACTTGGGTATGTTTTTATCAAATAACATTTTACAATTTTCTGAATTATATTTTATGATGTATATAATTATATTATTAGTTAGGTGACGATTCTGATATGTATTAATGTTGTCACAACTTAGATTGTTTATATGCATGTATATAATTATAAATTAAAAAATATCAATTTCTTACATACAAATTAGATCTGTACAGCTGCCTAATTTATATGTATTGATTAATATATTATTAGGTTATATATACACATATCATTTATATATATGGTCTATATTTAATTACAATACCATACTATGGTTAAAATTGATCGTATAATTATACATATAACTTTATTACAAGAGTAATTTTCGACGTTAGAAATTAATTTTTATAATTATTTGTTAATATTTAATATTATTCAAATCAATATATACTTCAATAAATCATAAAATCAAATAAGTTTTGAAAATTATTTTTTAAATTTTATCAAATTATTTTATCATAGGAAAAGCACTTGGCCAGAAAAACAAATTGAAAAAAATCATTTTGCTGTTTTTAAAAATTATTATTATAATAGACCAAAAATTAATAAATTAATAATAAATTAAATTTGGCAGGAAGAAAATATGGAAAAAATTACAAACTTCAAAATACCGGATAATTTACTGAAAATTTAAAATTTGAAAAAATCTTTCAAATTTTTTCATTAATATTTTATGTAGTTTTGAATAAATATCCAATTAAAATATAATTTAAAATAATAAAAATTAATAGTAAAATTCTTTACAGCCACATATATGATTTGGAACTAATTTTTTATATTATGTTAATTAATATATATGTGTGTGTGTTTGTGTGTTTATATATTATATATATTAATATACTATATATATGCGCGTGTGCATATATATCATTTTAAATAAGATATTATTTTATCATTTTATATATATTGGTACATATATTATTCATGGTTTTTTTAAATTATATATATAATATTAATATTCAAATAACTTATTAGTATTTAAATAGATATATTATAATAATATGCATATAAATTATATTTAAATGTTAAGAATGTTGTGATAACCCGGATTTTGGACATCTATTAATTGGATAATTAAATGATTTTATTTGGATAAATACATTCTGATAATTAAAAATATCTGAATATGTGTATAAATGGATTTGACCTAATAATAAATGCTGATTTCTAAAGGGATATTTTAAATAGTTGGAAATAAACAAAGATAAATAGATATGCAAAATCTATAAGTAGGAAATTTTAAATATATATATATATAGGTATATAAGTATTTATATATATATATGTATATATACACCATGTGAAGTAGTATATATGGAAATTTGTAAAGGTGCGAATATATATATATATATATATATATATATATATATATATATATATATATGAAAATAAAGTAATGTTTTCTAATTATATATGTGTGTGTATGTGTGTGTGGGTGGGTGAATTGAAACCATTGATTTAGAATTAAATATCCAAAGAAAATATTAAACTAGTATATTTATATAATTATTTTTAAGTATATAATTGGGTTTCTATTTCATCTTCTTTCATATTTTATTTAAGATAAATGAAGAAGAAGTTAAATATTAAAACAATTAAGACATTTATAAATATAAACTAAACTGAAATTATTTTATAAATACTTAAAAAAACTTGTTGATACATAGAATTACAAATGTAAGAAAAAGGGGTATATCTAATGACATTTTTAAGCCTATTTACCAAGTGTCATAGTTCTTTAAAATAACTAATAAAAATTCAAACAAAGTTACACTAACATCTCCATTCTCTATCTCATTTCTTCGTTTTCTATCTGCTAAAATCCAAAACTTAAAATAAGAAGAAGAAAAATCTTAAGCCTGTATCAAAGATTGAACAATTCAAAATCAGAGGATTTAAAATCAATGCACATGCTCTCTGTTCAAACTTTCTAAAAGGTGAGTAAATCAAAGTCTAATTTTGTTACTAAATATTATACTCAGATAAGTAAAAGTAATGTTGAGTGAAACATTTGGATCTGATGTTAAGTATAGCTAATTGTACATGCATTCAAAATATTCAGTTTTTCTTCCTAAGTCCTCTGACAGTTTTGCAACCGAATAATAAAATATATCTCTTGATTCATACAATTCTAGACTATGATTTCCAAAGTTCTATTGTTTGATTTTCAGTGTAGTTTATTTCAAAAATCATTTCACTTAGCTATTGCAAAGTATAGACAGTGAAAAGGATACTTTACTGCAAGCAAACAAATATTGCGAAATTTCAAACATCATAATTTATGGTTTTTCTTATAAAAATAGATTCATCATCGCAAATAACGATTTTTGAGGCTGTTTGCGAAATTTTTAATGGGGTATTGTGTTGAGAAATCGAGGATGAACAGATTTATATCTTCGTCTAAATTTCGGTCGCTAGTTCAATTTCGTGACTCGAGGCGGGGCAGGGAGGAGGAGAAAGGAAAGGCGCATATAAGAAACATAAGCTTGTTTTTTTAAGTGTGTTGTGGCTGCTCGTAGAGGGATTAGGGTTTAAGGGAGGTTCTTGGTGGTGGTCAGATTTGGGTAACTGCGTCGTTTAGAGGAAGTTTGGGATGTGCGGTAGGGAATAGGAAGACAGTGGTGCTGTGGTGAAGGATTGGAAGAAATGTAGCGGTGGATGGACTGCTTGGGTGGCGCTACGAGGTGGATGTAGGGCACGGTGATCTTCATTTTTGGGAAGAGATGCTCGTTTTTTTGCGAATAGAAGGATCACAGTATTTGCGGTTGCAAGAGCGAGTGTGAGGTCTGGATGATCGATGAGTTTGGTTGGCGTCAAGAAATGTTGGCCAGAGGCCGGTGCACGTACACACGGTGATGCACGTTTCGTGAACGGGAGAAAATAAGGAACTGGGAAGTATTTGGGAATGTAAGGGAGAAGGATCGGTGAAGTTTTCGGGCAGAAGTATTTGGGCCTGCTAATTCTAATAGGTTTGGGCTGGTAATTTTTTTAATTATAGGTAAAGTAAAAAAATAGAAAGAGGAATCAGATATGAAATGTTGGGCCTGCCTGATTTAAAATAATTGAAAATGGGAATAAGCAAGTTTTCAAAGTAAAGGTATTTATCAAGATTTTCAAACAAGGTTTTTCAAATTAAAGTATGGATCAAGTTTATAAACAAAGTTTTAAACTTTAAATTATAAAGCCAAATGTCTTTGAATTAAAAATGGTTTTGGTTTTAATTATTTAACCTGAATTTCCAAGTGATTGCAAATGTGATTCAATGATGTAATTAAGTAGGTAATTGAGGTAACTCAAGTGATTTTAAATAGTTAATTAATTAAATTAATTATGAGTAAATTAATTAGTGATAAATTTATTCGTAAGTAAGGATAAATTAATTAAGTAATTAGAGATTAATTATTTAAATAATAATTACTTAAAGTAAGTAATTAAAGGATAAATTTGTTAAGGGTTAATTAATAATTAGTGGGTAATTAATAATCAAAGGTTAATTAATTGAGAATAATTAACTAATGGGATAATGACTTGATGAAAATAATTATAGGGAAATTACTTCATGGAGGTAATTAAGGATTAATTACTTAGTATAATTAATTAAAGGATTAATTAATTAAGGGATTGATTAATTAAGGAAATTAATTAAAGGGTTAGTTAATTAATGAATGTGATTAATTAAAGGATAATTAATCAATGTAGGTAATTGTATTATAATTAATTAGAATAATTAATTAAGGATCATTGTAGTAAATTATTGTTAATTAATTTATGAGAGAAATTTAAGGTTAATTAATGTGAATGGTTAATTAATTTGTGTAATTAAGTAAGGCTAATTGATTAATGTAATTAAGATGATAATTAAAAATTATCAATTAATTGGTTTGTGATTAATTAATTGATTAAGTAAGCAGGATTTAAAAGATGATTGAAATAACTAATTTAATTTATTTAAATTAATTATAAATGATATGACAAATTAATCTTGCTTATGATTGAATGATATTGTATGACTTCGAGTCTCTGATAAGTGATTTGTGATGCTATGTGATATGATATGTTTGGACTGAACCGGATAATATGGTTTGCCTATCTATGATAAATGGCTATGTAAATATGTAATTTGGGATATAAATGAGATTGTTTAAAACTTAAACAGCTTTGTCTTTAAGTTGATATTGAATTCGAAGAGACCAAGGTCACGTATCAGTACATACCCGAAACCACTTCGATTTGGAATCTACAATAATTCTTTATGAATTTGATTTGGAATAATTAGGCTCGAAAGGAATAAATGATGTAAATTTGGTCATTAAATTTGAGTAATAATACTTAGATGTGATTGTAAGGTGTGTATTTGACTTTGGCAAGTTCAGAACTCGTTGTGAGATACGAATTACCCTAGGGATTCTAAATATGTGCTATGCATTAGTATTTTTGTTAGATGGGTTTACTCACGCTAGTTTCTAGCCTGACACGGGTGTTACTTTGATGTAATGCTCGGTTCAGACCGGGTATTGTAGATTTTCAGGTAAGAACTTTCTAGAGCCCAGGAGGCGAGCTGGATGGCAGGAAAGTATGGAGTGTTTCCGCTGTGATATATTGTTGCATTGCTGGGATATGTGATTTTAACTGTCTAGTATTTGTGTAATGGCAGTAACTCTGATATATTGATGTGAATTAACTGATATAGTTTTCCTTTGTATAACTGCTATTATTTGATATTATATTTGATCCGCCGCGAATGTGAGTTTCTGTGACTTGTTTTCTGTTTCTTCTTCTACCTCTTTTCTTCTTTTTCTAACTATCTGGATTTTCGAGGTCGAAAATTCCGGGTCGTTACAATTGGTATCAGAGCAAGGTTAAGCGAGAACCTTGGCTCTGGTGGGTTTTGACAGTATGTAGGACCGTATAATATGGATAAACAGTAATGCAGAGTATAGATAGTAAATAGTGCGGAATATAAAAGCAGTATAGAAAAATGACACCAGAGATTTTATACTGGTTCGGAGCACCGTCCTATGTCCAGTCCCAGACTCCTTCTGGAATTTCACTACAACAACCCTCACTTAACCCGGAGGAACAGGTCTATACAACCCTGAGCAGCAGAACAGGGACCTGAGCAGCAGAACAGGATTTCACCTTAGCAACCGAAGAGGACTTCACGCCTGAGCAGCAGAACATGACTTCAACAAATACAAAAGTATATTTGACACTGTGTGTTCTTGATAACACTGATTTGTCTCTAATAGTACAAACTTCCTATAATCAAATCCTCAAGTGTATGAAGTGTATGTGAAGATATGAAAGGAAGGTAATGCTAAGAATCCAAGATTATGAAAGTTAATTTGGAGATTCCAAGCAATAAAAATGTATGCTCGTTGTTTGAATGTAAATATTAAAGCACAAGTAGAGTATTAGATAGTTAGAATGAAAATCGATTAATATGAAGTGTTTGGGAGTATCTATATATAGTAGTTGAAGAGTTACTGCCATTGGTGAAGGGTTCTGACGAAGAGGAGCGTCCATTTCCGTTCAGAGAAGAGTTGCTTCCCTTCGTAGAAGAAGATATCCTTTCAGAAATATGACAGTTAGGTTCAGGTCAGTCGACTGGTCGTTTTTGGTCAGTTGACTGATTACAGAGTGTAAAAAACTCTCGGGATCAGGTTCAGTCGGCTGACTTAGATCATCCAGTCGACTGAATTTAAAAAACATGCACATTTATGTTAAAATGCACAGATTCAGTCGACTGGTTGATTGTATTCAGTCGACTGAATTCTGTTGTTAAGCAAAAACTGCAGTAGCTCATTTGGTTAGAGTACTTGCCTTCCAATCTAGTGACCTGGGTTTGAGCCTCGCTCCATGCATTTTTTTGAAAACTTGATTTTGGTTAAAATATGCATGCAAGTTTATGTGAATGATGATTCTTGAGGAAAGATTTTAACAAAGCACTAACTAGACTCTATATACATATTTGATGACTCTTGTTAAAATATATAACTATATGAACCATACTTTGAGTCGTTGAGTCAGGATGATGTCGTAGTCGTAGATTCGTGAATTTTTGTCAGCAATCAAAACCTATGATCCAACATTCTCCCCCTTTTTGATGATGACAACTCCATTTTCTACGAACGAATCTTTGATAAGCTTTTTTGATCTTTTCTCTCTCACTGAATATCTTCCTGTAATTGTGCTATAGATTTCTCCCCCTGAATCTATGCTATATATTCCTATTTAATCTTTTTTTCCCCTTAATCTGTGCTTGCATGGTTTATTCCTGCAAATAGTGTTAGAGAGCAATATCTTTCTCCCCCTTTGTCATCGACAAAAAGGAGAGTTTATATGATGATATAAAATATATTTTACATAAGTGTTAACATAGAGCAATATAAAACAAAATAACTACTACTTATAATGTAAGGTATCAGAAAAAATTAACATTTAAAGCATGCGATACCCAAGGTTCTTATAATTTCCTACATTTTAGGAAACCATACCCATTTGGGTGTAGTTGAACCTTTATAAATATAATTTTCATTATTAACTACCATATCAAAATAATCATCAATGTATTTTTCTCTATTTTTCCAATTAACAGGAACCCATATACTTAGATAATTTTTATTCATATTTCCTGTTAATGATTTTGCACTTCTAAAGAAATTATCAACATTATAGGTCATAGTAGTATTTGAATTTCTATACAAATTGGATTTAGGCTTTACTCGAAATTTAGTACTAGCACTATCATTTTTACTATACATGAAAGCATATCTATGCTATTTCTACGATCATTTTTATTATATCCTAAACCCATTTTATTTGAAGTAGACCGAGAATTTTCTATTATTTTAGAAAGATTTTCTCGTCCTTTATTAAAATTAGAAATATTTTTATTAATATCTTCTAGCTTAGTTTTAAGACTAGATTTTTCTAACTCTAATACTTTAGTGTTAGATTTTAAATCATTAATTTCAACTGATAAATCATCATTTTTATTCTTCTGAATTTCTAATTCTTGAGTTATCATAGAAAGTTGTGAAGCTAAATTAGAATTTGATTCTTGAGATTTTTCAAGTTCTTCTTCAAGAATTTTCTTTTCATCTCTAAGCATACTAATTTCCAATTCAGATCTATTTAGTTTTCCTTGTAACTCCTTATTATATTTCTTAGTCTGTTTTACAAAATCTACTAGTTCAGAATTAAGTTCAACTAAATCTTCAAAACTTAGTTCACTTACATCATCATTTGAAGCCATGAAGCATACATTTGCTTGCTCTGTGTCACTGTCATCATCGCTTTCTGATGATGAAGAATCTGAATCATCCCATGTTACAGAAAATGCTTTCTTCTTGAATTTGTTCTTCTTGAATTTGTTTTTCTGTTTTTCTGGACAATCTTTTTTCATATGACCCTTCTTATGACATTCATAACATTCCATGACAGATGATGATGGTTTATTGTTATTATTGTTGCTAGAATTATTTTTGTAGCTCTTGCCCTTTTTATTCTTTTTGAATTTCAAAAACTTTTTGAAATTCTTAGCAATAAATGCCATATCCTCTTCATCTGAGTCAGAGTCATCTTGTTCTGCTTGAAACGCTAGATTCTTCTTGTCTTGTGCTTGAACTTTCTTTGCCTGCAAATTCACTTCATATGACATTAGATTTTCTATTAACTCTTCTGGTTTCATAGTTGAAAGATCGTTTGCTTCTTCAATAGCTAGGACCTTTCTTTCCCATTCATCCGTTAAAGAGTTTAGGATTTTTGATACTATATTAAAATCAGATAATTTTTCTCCTAATCCTAATAGAGAATGATAGATATCTTGAAATCTAGAATACATATCATTAATGGATTCATCTTGTTTCATTCTAAAGTTTTGAAACTGATTTTTGAGCATGGAGATTTTGCTTTGTTTGACTTTATTAGTTCCTTCATGAGTAATTTTAAGCGTTCTCCATATTTCATAAGCAGTTTGACACATGCTAACACGATTAAATTCATTTCTATCTAGTGCACAAAATAACATGTTCATAGCTTTAGCATTGGCAGTAGCATCTAATTTTTGTGAGTTTGACCAAGTGGAATATTCTCCAGTAGGAAGAGTGTATTCATTCTGTGTGATATTCCATGATTCAAAACAATTAGATTGCATATAGATTCGCATACGAGTAGACCAATAATTATAGTTTAAACCATTAAAGAATGGAGGTCGTGCAGTGGATTGACCTTCAATAAAACTAGTATTAGTGGTGTTGTTTTCCATATTAGCAAGATATCAGATAACTTTGTAACGGTTATAAGATGCCTCGCTCTGATACCAAATGAAAATATATGTAGGACCGTATAATATAGATAAACAGTAATGCAGAGTATAGATAGTAAATAGTGCGGAATATAAAAGCAGTATAATAAAATGACACCAGAGATTTTATACTGGTTCGGAGCACCGTCCTACGTCCAGTCCCAGACTCCTTCTGGAATTTCACTACAACAACCCTCACTTAACCCAGAGGAAGAGGTCTATACAACCCCGAGCAGCAGAACAGGGACCTGAGCAGCAGAACAGGATTTCGCCTCAGCAACCGAAGAGGACTTCACGCCTGAGCAGCAGAACAGGACTTCAACAAATACAAAAGTATATTTGACACCATGTGTTCTTGATAACACTGATTTGTCTCTGATAGTACAAACTTCCTATAATCAAATCCTCAAGTGTATGAAGTGTATGTGAAGATATGAAAGGAAGGTAATGCTAAGAATCCTAGATTATGAAAGTTAATTTGGAGATTCCAAGCAATAAAAATGTATGCTCGTTGTTTGAATGTAAATATTAAAGCACAAGAAGAGTATTAGATAGTTAGAATGAAAATCGATTAATATGAAGTGTTTGGGAGTATCTATATATAGTAGTTGAAGAGTTACTGCCATTAGTGAAGGGTTCTGACGAAGAGGAGCGTCTATTTCCGTTCAGAGAAGAGTTGCTTCCCTTCGCAGAAGAAGATATCCTTTCAGAAATATGATAGTTAGGTTCAGGTCAGTCGACTGGTCGTTTTTGGTCAGTTGACTGATTACAGAGTGTAAAAAATCTCGGGATCAGGTTCAGTCGACCGACTTAGATCATCCAGTCGACTGAATTTAAAAAACATGCACATTTATGTTAAAATGCACAGATTCAGTCGACTGGTTGATTGTATTCAGTCGATTGAATTCTGTTGTTAAGCAAAAACTGCAGTGGCTCATTTGGTTAGAGTACTTGCCTTCCAATCTAGTGACCTGGGTTCGAGCCTTGCTCCATGCATTTTTTTGAAAACTTGATTTTGGTTAAAATATGCATGCAAGTTTATGTGAATAATGATTCTTGAGGAAAGACTTCAACAAATCAATAACTAGACTCTATATACATATTTGATGACTCTTGTTAAAATATATAACTATATGAACCATACTTTGAGTCGTTGAGTCAGGACGATGTCGTAGTCGTAGATTCGTGAATTTTTGTCAGCAATCAAAACCTATGATCCAACAGTTTTACTCATCAAGAATAGTGTCAGTGTTACCCTAGGACGAGTTGAATGTGTGTGTGTGCGTGTGTGTGTGTGTGTGTGTATATATATATATATATATATATATATATATATATATATATATGAGAGCGTACTTGTTATTTTCTTATATAAAGATTTCAAAAATGGTTTTAATGAATGATTTTTATAAAAGCTTATATTCTATATATAAAGCAGTAATTGGTTGTTGATATTGAAATTGAATAAGAATTTAAGTGATATATATAAAAATAAGGATTAAATAAGATGAATTAGAATTGGTTTCAAACCAGAAAATAGAAATGGTTATTGTGTTTAATAATGGGATGATTGTTTACCACTAAACAATAAAATGTTTTAAGGAAGTAACCATTAGATGAGAATAACTTGCAAATTAGAAAGGATGTAAATTGAGAAGATTTGAATCCTAAGTCTAAAAACATTTTAAATTGTTTTCAAAATGTTAAGAGAAATGATAAATAGTATTATTCAAAATATTTTAAACGTGATCTTATTTCAAAATAAGAGTCGTTTAAAGCTTTAAAGAAAACTATTTTGAACTAAAACCAAAGGTGTTTTAAATTTAAAAAGAAGTATGGTTTGGTGGGCTAAGAAGTAAATATGTGTAACAACCCGCATAGTTATCGATTGTATATTTAAATATTTTATTTAAATATTTCATCATTCATCGGATTTTAGTCCGAAAATCTACTTTTAGCAAACAGTCAAATTGGGAGTCGAGACCCCTTCCATTGAGTTCAAAATGCCGTTTGCAACCTTTTTGAGTATAAGCTTCGATATGTTTGGGGTAAGTTGAATTTTGCTACTTTTCACTTAGGGCTTTGGGTTGGGTTTCGGCCCATTAACCCCACTTATACTCTAGCTCAGCCCTCTCCTCTCCATTTACTCAATCCCACTCCTCAAACTCAAGCTCCAACTGAAAACGGTGAAAAGGAAAGGGAATTAGAAACTCCAAGCCCTAGTTCCTCTTGCTAGCTCAAATTCTACCTCCAAATTCAAAGAGAAGCTATTGGTAAGCCTTCTCTTCATCTTCTCCAACTCCTTCTCTCTTGAATTTCAGAAATTTCCTAAACCTAATTTAGGAAATGTTTCTCCTTTAAGCTTAGATTCAAGCTTGTTGGGTTGGAATTGAAGAGTGATTGTTCTTGCCATTGCTCTATAGCTTCTTCTTCATTGATTTTGTAAAAAGGTGAGATTTTTATCTCACATCTATGCTTATATCTATCTTTGAATGTTGGGTATGAATTCCTAACACTTATTCATGTGCATTTGCTTTTGGTTTGGATTGAATGGGTTTCAAATTGAAGAACATCAGGTTCGGCCGACCGAACCCCTGGGTCGGTCGACCGACCTGTAGCCCGTGACATTTGTGGGATGTTTTTCGGTCAACCGACCCAGAAAGTCCGGTTGACCGACCTGCTCCTATTTGCCAATTATGCCTATATTGCCTATTTGTTTGAATTTCCAACTTTAATCGATTCGTGTTGTTTCCCTTTTGTTGTTATCATTTATTATCGACTTTGATGACATTTTCTTCGGGAATTTTCGGAAATATCCATTTTGATGGATTTGATATCGATTTCTTTGGATTTTATTCACGTCTTCATATGTGAATTTTTATGATTGATTGTTTCTACAATCACTTTTTGTGATTTGTCACTTTAAAAATATAAAGGTTTTCAATACTAGTAGTAAATATCAAAACTCTTTCATCAAAACGATTTCAACACTATTTCAATACAAAGCTCATTTATTAAAACCGTTTTCCAATCTATTAGTATATACAAACCTTTACCTCACTCGTATGAGAAATCTAATTGAACGGCTTAGTCAAACAAGTGGTATGAAACGCTTGCGTTTACTTCATCGGTTAATTTTTAGACTTGTTCGATTGAATCTCTTGTGACAATTTTCTAGTGGAGATCTACAATTTGTTCGCAAATATTTGAGTTAAGCTAGTGGTTATGGGTCATGAAGCTAAACTCATATATTTACTAGCTTATTGTAATTGACACTTCTTGATGATCGATGATGATCATTTTATGGTTTAGACTAGCGATGTGCGATGTCTCTTTGTCCTCGTCGAGGATGATACTTCAATTTTGTGGAGCTTCGGCTCGTTTGGAGGAGCTTCGGCTCGTTTGGAGGAGCTTCGGCTCGTATTGCGATACACGTGTTGGTGAGTTTTCATGCTCCCGTTCTAGTGACAGGCCTCTTTCCCCTTCATTTGTGATTTCTGGATTTCCACTGATGATTTCTAGAATTTGTGTTTCACCAATTTTCGTGATTTTAATTGATATGTGTTATCAATTTTTGTGCATTGGTGAATTTGTGTGTCATTAACTTTTGTGATTGGCATTGATATTATTGTCAATATTCATGGTTTTGGTGAATGAAAATATAGAGTATGACATTCATTTTGATCTTTGGGAAGATTCTTGTGGTATTGGTTAATCTCTTGTTGATTTTCAATTTCTTATTTATCACAGCTTGGCATTGTGATTATTATACGTTTAGTCATATCTCTTATTCTATATCATTTCATCTGATATTTATAGCTAGACTGATCCATTTGTTATTTTCTTATTAAATAATACTCGGGTCAGACCGAGATGTTACAGGTGCTTCTGCTTGACTTCACATCTGGGATTATCATCCTGTCTTTTGGCTAACTACTTAGATTAGTGATTTATTTTGTTGTATACATTTGAGTTATAGACTCATTGATGTATCCTTATTCTTTTGTCTAGCACTTGTAGCTATCCTTTTGTGTTATTGTGGATCCTGTTTGACCACTACTCTGATGTACACTTTCATGTGTTATATTCATATCTATTTCCGCCTTTGTGATATGGATGTCTGTGATTGATTTGTGTTATGCTTATTTCTATATTTGTTTCCGGAGATATTATAGTCACTGTGTAGTAGCTTTGAGTTTGTGTCGGTATGTCGGATTTCCTCTTGAAAAGAATCCAAGTTATATTTTATCTGGCATATCGGTGCTCACACAAAGCAATTACACGGATGGTCGCTCCTCAACAGCCTTATTCTCCACGCTAGTTGACGACATTACTCCGTAGTGTTCTTGGCTAGCGTGGGTATAGAGGTGGGGCGTCACAGCTTGGTATCAGAGCCAAACTTCGGAACAATGTAGAATAATCTAGCAAGGATCATTGTCCTAAGTCTTTCTTAGGAGTCGTGCCTTAGGATTTAATTCGTGTCTTCGTACCTATTCATCCTATTTTCTTCATGATTCCTTGTTTTATCAATCAAGATTGCTTGATATTTATTTTGAGAATAACTTTTCTTCTTCTTTCTTTCTTAAAGAAGAGAAATGGTTAGATCAAATCGTCCCAGTGTCGGACAATCTAGTGCTACTCCCCAGGATGGAGTATTTATGTCTGCCCAGCAGCTTCTTGATCTAGTAAAGAACGCTCAAGCAGCCGGACCCATTCTAGAGCCTACTCATCCTAGATCCGGTTTTGCACGCTTGTGCAGAGACTATACCGATTTGGGTGGAAGGCCATTCAAGGGATCTGAGAGTGTTATAGAAATTCAAGCTTGGCTCAAATCGTGCGATCGCATCTTTTCTCGCATGAATCTTATTGATTTACATCGAGTCCAAGTGGCTTCTAGCATGCTCCAAGAAAGAGCATTAGATTGGTATGAGATCTTGACTTCGAAGATTATCGAAGCGGATCTTCCTTGGGAGAAATTTCAGGAACGATTCGAATTGAAATTTGTACCGGAGGCTGAAAAAGTAACTTTGGCCCGGCGTTTTATTGACCTTGTTCAAGGTGAATCTTCTGTGACGGATTACGTCGCATCTTTCGAATCTCTCTCTAAGTATGGGGTCGAGTATATTAATACCCCATTGAAGAAAAATCGAAGATTTGTCTACGGCTTGAATAAGAATCTTAAGAAGCCATTACTTCTGAAACTAGAAGTTTCTTTTGATCAGCTTATTGATATCGCTCTTCGTCTTGAAGAGGCCGATAAAGAGTGTGATGTCGAAGTTGTGGGTGCCAAACAAAACTTCAACAACAACATGAAGAGGCCTATTATGTTCAAAGACCCCAATTCCAATAAGAAGGCGAAGCTGGAAGCTTCGGTGGCAAAGACTCAAATCACTAATCGTGGAGAATGCTACAATTGTGGCTCTAAGGACCACTATATAAATAAGTGTCCTAGACCTATCTCTTGCCGCTATTGCAAAGGTGCGGACCATTATATGTCTTCATGTCCCAAACTTCAAAGCAAGAGAGAGAGGGAGCTGAACGACTCTTCTCTTGGTCAAGGTATTTTTCATTCAATCCTCGATGGCTTTGTTTTATTTTGTGATCTTCCTATTTGAGTTCTTTTGATATGGGATCATCTCATCATTTTATATCAACGGAACTTGTTGATTCTTTTTCTTTAAACATTTTTGGTTTGGGAACTTTACTGAGATTTGCAAATCCGGTTGGTGAATCTGCAACACTTAGTTTGTTTGCTTTGTTTTGATGTCGAGATTATTTTATGTCCGAGCCGATTTGCATGTTATGTGTTACTTAGGCTTCGGAATTGATTTTTGTGAAAGGATTGGCTTAATCATTATGAAGCCATATCTTATGTCCCGTGTGGACTATTCTTCTTCGACATTTTCAATATGTTAAGCAGATTTCCATTTTTCTTTGTGATTTTGATTCCAATTTGGTGGCATTATTTTATTCTTTAAGCCCTGATGATGAGGAAAGTGTTATTTATCTTATCTAAATAGTTTATGAAACTTTCCAGTATTTTTGAGTTTGTCTTAGGATTATCTCCTAAGCAATCTTTTGAGTGGTGTTAAGGTCTTTTTAGTTCGACCTTGCCATCGAATTTTTTTATTTGCAACGAGTTGCGGAAGTTAGCATTCCATTTACGGTATTATGAATGACTTATTATATCATTAAGTTTGTCCAGCTTATTTCATCCATTTTATGAATCGAGTATTTTACGAATATCTCGATGACTCCATTCTTGTATTTATTGATTCTGGATGAAAATAGAAATTTAAAATTTTGCAAATCTTTTTCATAAGATTTATTTATAAGTACAATTGGATTTTTGATCTTAAACGAGTAAAGAATATTCTCAAAACTTTTAAGAGATATTTTCATCATATAGAAGATGATTTTGTGATTGTATTGCCCGTTAAGTGCTTTAATAATTTTGGTCGATGCGCTTGATCAACGTTATCGATAGGAATTTCCTAAACGCTTTGATGAGACAATCAGATACGATATATTGACTTGTAAAATGTAAATTTTTCTAGAAAGATTTTTACATTGAGATAATTGTAATTTTGAAAGTTTTAGCTTTTTGGGAAAGAAGATTATTTGAAAGAATTCTTTTTCGATACTTTTATTTTTGTGTTTTCCGAAGGGAACCAAGACTTTATCTTTTGTACCAATGTTAATCGTATTGGTTTGGATGCCGTTCTCTTGCAAAAGAAAACGTTCTACCACTTGTGCTTCTAAGTCATAAAAGCCTATCGAGACTAGGTATGCCACTCGTGATCTAGTGCTCGCGGCTATTGTTTTCTCTTTTAGAATTTGGCATCATCATTTTTGAATGAGAAATTTGTTCTCTACCCCGATCATAAATCTTTGGAATATTTATTTTCTCATAAGGAACTTAATGTTGGCTAGAGTTCCTTGCATCTTATGATCATAATAGTCTTTGTAAACTCCCGGAAGGGAAATCGTGTTACCAATGCGTTTGGTCGTAAGCAATAAGTGGTTGATTCTTTGATGATGGCTGAATGGAATTACCTTTTTATCAAGTTCATCGGACGTTTTGACATACTTCGTTTTATTGAGCTTTATCTCATTTCTTTTATGGGCTTGCATCCAATGTTCTTTTATGGTGTTCGGTTCATTGGACGCACCGTTTTTGTACTGCGTCGATGTTCCGAATTATTTGAGCTTTGGTTCATCTGGCGTACCATCATTGTACTACGCCGTTGTTCCAAATTATTCGAGTTTCTAGTTTCTCGGGTATACTGTTATTATACTACGTCGTTGCACCGGCTCAATTTTCTGTTATTTACGACGTTTTCTCACGTCTTTCTATTATGGAAATGCCTTAGGGATTCCGATTTTTATTCTTGAGCCCGGTGTTATTGAGGAAATTGAAGTTTCACCAGATTTGACTTATGAGCAACATTCCATTCGCATCATTGCTTCGGAGCCTTCAGAATAAAGATGTTATTCTTATGAAAGTTCATTGGTTCTCAGATCCTAAGGATTTCTCTTGGGATTCCTGGGAATTCATCGAGCAATCCCGTTCAGGCTTACCCTTTCATGCTCTTTATGGTGAACTTCCTATTTCAAATTCCTTTTGTGTTGATATGCTTTTATGGTTGTTACTCTTTATTTTCTTCTTAAGTATTGCGAGGACGCAATTTCTTTAAGGAGGGGAGTCTGTAACAACCCGCATATTTATCGATTGTATATTTAAATATTTTATTTAAATATTTCATCATTCGTCGGATTTTAGTCCGAAAACCTACTTTTAGCAAATAGTCGAATCGGGACTCGAGACCCCTTCCATTGAGTTCAAAATGCCGTTTGCAACCTTTTTGAGTATAAGCTTCGATATGTTTGGAGTAAGTTGAATTTTGCTACTTTTCACTTAGGGCTTTGGGTTGGGTTTCAGCCCATTAACCCCACTTATACTCTAGCTCAACCCTCTCCTCTCCATTCACTCATTCCCACTCCTCAAACTCAAGCTCCAACTGAAAATGATGGAAAGAAATGGGAATTAGAAACTCCAAGCCCTAGTTCCTCTTGCTAGCTCAAATTCTACCTCGAAATTCAAAGAGAAGCTATTGGTAAGCCTTCTCTTCATCTTCTCCAACTCCTTCTCTCTTGAATTTCAGAAATTTCCTAAACCTAATTTAGAAAATGTTTCTCCTTTAAGCTTAGATTCAAGCTTGTTGGTTTAGAATTGAAGAGTGATTGTTCTTGCCATTGCTCTATAGCTTCTTCTTCATTGATTTTGTAAAAAGGTGAGATTTTTATCTCACATCTATGCTTATATCTATCTTTGAATGTTGGGTATGAATTCCTAACACTTATTCATGTGCATTTGCTTTTGGTTTGGATTGAATTGGTGAATATTCCAATTTTTGGTATTTTGAGTTCAAATCTTTAAAAATCATAACTTTGATGTTTTGATCATGTTTTTGGTGATGAATCGATGAGCTTATAGGACCGGGTAGCCGATAGGCGTAAACCCCTAGCGTCCGTGCTTGTCCGTTTGCAAATTGAAGGTGTTTGCACTCCTTTGAAATGTGTTTCAAATTGAAGAACATCAGGTTCGGCCGACCGAACCCTTGGGCCGGTCGACCGACCTGTATCCCATCACATTTGTGGGATGTTTTTCGGTCAACCGACCCAGAAAGTCCGGTTGACCGACCTACTCCTATTTGCCAATTATGCCTAAATTGCCTATTTGTTTGAATTTCCAACTTTAATCGATTCGTGTTGTTTCCCTTTTGTTGTTATCATTTATTATCGACTTTGATGACATTTTCTTTGGGAATTTTCGGAAATATCCATTTTGATGGATTTGATATCGATTTCTTCGGATTTTATTCATGTCTTCATATGTGAATTTTTATGATTGTTTGTTTCTACGATCACTTTTTGTGAATTTTCACTTTAAAAATATAAAGGTTTTCTATACAAGTAGTAAATATCAAAACTCTTTCATCAAAACGATTTCAACACTATTTCAATACAAAGCTCATTTATTAAAACCGTTTTCCAATCTATTAGTATAAACAAACCTTTACCTCACTCGTATGAGAAATCTAATTAAACGGCTTAGTAAAACAAGTGGTATAAAATGCTTGCATTTACTTCATCGGTTAATTTTTGGACTTGTTCGATTGAATCTCTTGTGACAATTTTCTAGTGGAGATCTACAATTTGTTCGCAAATATTTAAGTTAAGCTAGTGGTTATGGGTCATGAAGCTAAACTCATATATTTACTAGCTTATTGTAATTGACACTTCTTGATGATCGATGATGATCATTTTATGGTTTAGACTAGCGATGTGCGATGCCTCTTTGTCCTCGTCGAGGACGATACTTCAATTTTGTGGAGCTTCGGCTCGTTTGGAGCAGTTTCGACTCATTTGGAGGAGCTTCGGCTCGTTTTGAGGAGCTTCAGCTCGTTTGGAGGAGCTTCGGCTCGTTTTGCGATACACGTGTTGGTGAGTTTTCATGCTCCCGTTTTAGTGACAGGCCTCTTTCCCCTTTTTTTGATTTCTGGATTTCCATTGATGATTTCTAGAATTTGTGTTTCACCAATTTTCGTGATTTTAATTGATATGTGTTATCAATTTTTGTGCATTGATGAATTTGTATGTCATTAACTTTTGTGATTGGCATTGATATTATTGTCAATATTCATGGTTTTGGTGAATGAAAATATAGAGTATGACATTCCTTTTGATCTTTGAGAAGATTCTTGTGATATTGGTTAATCTCTTGTTGATTTTCAATTTCTTATTTATCACAGCTTGGCATTGTGATTATTATATGTTTAGTCATATCTCTTATTCTATATCATTTCATATGATATTTATATCTAGACTGATCCGTTTGTTATTTTCTTATTAAATAATACTCGGGTCAGACTGAGATGTTACAGGTGCTTCTGCTTGACTTCACATCTGGGATTATCATCCTGTCTTTTGGCTAACTACTTAGATTAGTGGTTTATTTTGTTGTATACATTTGAGTTATAGACTCATTGATGTATCCTTATTCTTTTGTCTAGCACTTGTAGCTTTCCTTTTGTGTTATTGTGGATCCTGTTTGACCACTACTCTAATGTACACTTTCATGTGTTATATTCATATCTATTTCCGCCTTTGTGATATGGATGTCTGTGACTGATTTGTGTTATGCTTATTTCTATATTTGTTTCCGGAGATATTATAGCCACTGTGTAGTAGCTTTGAGTTTGTGTCGGTATGTCGGATTTCCTCTTGAAAAGAATCCAAGTTATATTTTATCTAGCATATCGGTGCTCGCACAAAGCAATTACACGGATGGTCGCTTCTCAACAGCCTTATTCTCCGCGCTAGTTGACGACATTACTCCGTAGTGTTCTTGGCTAGCGTGGGTATAGAGGTGGGGCGTCACAATATGTATATATGTATGGATATACATAATATTCAAAATGATTTGCAATAAACTCTAAGGTGTTGAGTTTCGATTTTCCTGAAGTGTGATGTAAAAACCCAAAGTGATATAAGTTTTGAATTTATAAGTAAGAAAGAATATTGATAGAAATTTGAAATTTGAAGTAAGGATTCAAATTGGGGAAGGTTAATGAGACTAAATTGAATTTAACTTAGAAGAAGTTGAATAAATTTGGAATGAACAACCTGAATTGTAAATTTCAAGATGAAATTGAGATTTAACTTGGGAAGTTAAATGGTTATTTGAATTGAGAGTTTGTGTGATCTCAAAATGGATTTGAGATCTGGAAATTGGATATGGATGGATGTTTTAAAATAACTTAGATAATATTATCCTATTATTATTAATAATCTTTAAAGTGTAAATTGGATTTGTTTAAATGAATGAAGAAATGGATTGTGGTAATATATCCATTATTGAGTTAAAAGGGAAATTAAACTTTAATTTAAAATTAAGGATATGGAATCACTTTGAACTTAATATTTGAATGTTAAGAATTGAATTTGTAAATTAAAATTGTTTAAGAATCGGTTACAAAGTTGGAAGATAAAATTGGGTAATAAATTGAATTTTAAGGATAAAATTGTTTTGAACTCTTATTTGAACTTTGAAATATGTTAAGTAAAGATAATTTAAAATAGAATTTTGAAATTTGGACTCAAAATTTAATTGTTTAAAGATTTAGATTGTTGAATTAAAAAAATAAAGGTTAATTTGATTTAAGGGATTAAACCAACGTTTAAAATTTAACTCAAATTTATATAAATCGAGATGGTTTAAAGTTGCGATTTAAATTGAATCAGTTCAAAGTGAATTTTATTTGAATTAATTAGAATTGTGATTAAAGATGGATAAGTGTAAAATTCAAATGGAAAATTTGAATTGGATTAATTCGAAATGAAATTTAAAGATGAATGAGTTCAAATTCAAATGGGAAGTTGATTTGAATTTGGGATGGGAATGGAAGTTAACTTAATTTGAATTAAAATTGAAAGTTAATTGGAAATTGGCAATTGATTGGAAATGGAGATTGGCTAGTTGTACAGTTGGCTCTGGACTATTTTCAAAATAAATTGTTTTAATATAAATTTCTTAAACCTATTTTCTTAACTATTTACTATATAACTTTTCTTTTTAAAACCCAAAACTATCTTATACTTATTTTATAACTACTTTTGGAACTATTTAACTATTTTGCAAATGTTTTATAACTAATTATTATTTACAACTATTTTGCAATTATCTAACTATTTTATGACTATCTAACTATTTTCCAACTATTTTACAATTACTTAACTATTTTATAATCATTTTACAAATAATAATTATTTTTCATCTACTTTTAATTTTTCAAATTATTTTCTAATTTTGAGTTGGACAGAGTTCAAACTGTTTACGATTAAATATCCACTTGAAATAAGAATTAAACTGATAATCCAAATGGGATTGAAGCAATTGTGAGTTAAGTAATAAAATATTAAATGAATGTGAATTGATTTGGCTTATAGTCAATAGGGATAGATACGTAGGATGTACATATGTTATTCTATTCGTATAACGATTTGATCCAAATTCGAGCACAGAATTTCAAGATAGTATATTGATCCGAGTTGGGATTTTGCACTCGATTTTCGACGACGAACTTGGATAAGGATTTTTGATTGATTCTGGAAATTCTCTGTTATAGTTGGGCTATGCAAGGAGAATGACGGTTTCTGATCAAGGAACCAGATCTGAGTCCGCACTAGGAAGTCGGGTGGGCGATACTAGTTCGGAAGTGATATTACGTGATCGAATGAGCGATCAAATTGGTATAGCATACGGATGATATGTGTACATCGTAAGAGTTTGAATGAAATTGATATTGAAATTTTTTGGATAAGAAATGTAAAATGATTTTTGAAGCGGAAAGTATAGTTTGTGAGATATATGATGAAATAAAGTGGAAATCGGATATTTCTATGGTAGAAATTTACTTTATGGAAGTAAGTAATATGGTAAGTGACTTTATAGAGTAATCAAGCTTGAATATTTTTTTGGCATAAACAAAGTTATGTATATATAATTGATAAACTCCCCTTGTTGAATCTATTGCTAGAAGAAAAGGGTTTTTGAAAATATTTGAAGTATAAAAAGCGATTTATACAAGTATGAAGTGATCCAAAGATTTTTAAAGTTATATATATATATATATATATGAAGGATCTTATGAGAATGATTTTGGAAACTATGAATTTTGGAAAGGCTTTTGATTTTTGGGTAAAATCAATATTGGAATTTGGAAAGCCTAGTTTGAGAATTATCGATTTTGGAATAATCGATTTTTGAGAAAAGAATATTTATATGGGATACATACTAGGTGTATGATTTGGAAGATACTATATGTGTATAGTATAAAGTGTTTCGAAAATGGCTCTGGAGAAAAAGGTGCTCCCTTGAAATGAACTTCGTAGAAGTACCATAGGTTGGTACTACCTTGAGCCCCAAAGGGGGGAGGGCTCTAAAGTGGATCCTGTGTGGAAATTCAAACGAAATAAAGTTCCTGAGGATTATTGGGTAGCGAAAGTCGAGGGCGCTGACGCCTACAGAGGCATTTGGGTTATGTTGTGACGACAGTGTAACTTGATGTCGCTGCGATCTACTATGGACCACAGCGAAAATCGTGTGGAGGTGAGTGTTAATGGTCTACGTTTAGTTTTGCCGGGAAGGCAACGTAACACTGGTAGACTGCGGTCTATGGTCGAGTGAAGTGGAGAAGTTTCATTTTTTGGCAGCGGAATTCGAGGTCCTGATACCTACAGTTATATGGGTTTTTACTATGATAGCAACGTAACCCCAGATATAGCTACGATCTGTAGCGGGTTCCATGGTGTAATCGAGGGGAGTGGAGTGCCTACAGTTATCTATGGATTTTTCCGGGATGGCAACGCAACCATCGGGTTAACTGCGACCATGGATGGAGGTGAAGATTTCTAAGGCATTCTCACTAAAGATGTTTCCCCTATTTTCAAAAATGTTTTCTATATTTTCAATAAAATTATTTTCCAAGTATTTTCACTGGGTGTTGAAAACGGGTTTAACAAGTACTTATAGATTTTCAGTCTTACGCCTGATCAACGTATGACTGAATTTCTGTAAGAACAAGGATGGACTAGTAGAAACATCGAGTTATAAAGTATCATTATAAAAACTATTTTATAATATTTTAAAGTGTATTAAAATTTATCAAAGGGTAATTTTTCTGATAATAATCATTTTAATAAATTCTGGCTTCGTTCCTTTTCGAGGACGAAAAGATTTTAAGGGGGAGGAATGTGATAACCCTGATTTTGGACACCTGTTAATTGGATAATTAACTGATTTTATTTGGATAAATACAGTCTGATAATTAAAAATACCCGAATATGTGTATAAAAGGATTTAAGCTATAATAAATGCTGATATCTAAAGGGTATTTTAAACAGTTGGAAATAAACAAAGACAACTAGATATGCAAACTCTATAAGTAGGAAATTTTAAATATATATACATATAGTTATATAAGTGTTTATACATGTATACACACACACACCATGTGAAGTAGTATATATGGGAATTTGTAAAGGTGTGAATATATATATATGGAAATAAAGTAATGTTTTCTAATTATTATATATGTGTGTGTGTGTGTGTGTGTGTGTGTGTGTGTGGGTGAATTGAAACCATTGATTTGGATTCAATATATTAAATTTCCAAAGAATATATTAAACTAGTATATTTGTACAATTATTTTTAAGTATATATTTGGGTTTCTATTTCATCTTCTTTCATATTTTATTTAAGATAAATGAAGAAGAAGTTAAATATTAAAACAATTAAGACATTTATAAATAAACTAAATTGAAATTATTTTATAAATACTTATAAAAAAACATGTTGATACATAGAATTACAAATGTAAGAAAAAGGGGTATATCCATTGATATTTGTAAGTTTATTTACCGAGTGTCATTGTTCTTTAAAATAATTAATAAAAATTAAAACAAAGTTACATTAACATCTCCATTCTCTATCTCATTTCTTTGTTTTCTATCTGCTAAAATACAAAACCTGAAACAAGAAAAAAAATCTTAAGCCTGTATCAAAGATTGAAATAACCCAAAATCAGAGGATTTAAAAGCAATGCACTGGCTCTCTGTTCAAACTTTCTAAAAGGTGAGTAAATCAAAGTCTAATTTTGTTACTGAATATTATACTCATATAAGTAAAAGTAATGTTGAGTGAAACATTTGGATCTGATGTTAGGTATAGCTATTTGTAGTTGCATTCAAAGTATTCAGTTTTTCTTCCTAAGTCCTCTAACAGTTTTGCAACCGAAAAATAAAATATATCTCTTGATTCATACAATTCTAGACTATGATTTCCAAAGTACAATTATTCGATTTTCAGTGTAGTTTATTTCAAAAATCATTTCACATAGCTATTGCAAAGTATAGATAGTGAAAAGGATACTTTACTATAAGCAAACAAATATCACGAAATTTCGAACATCATAATTTATGGCTTTTCTTTTATAAATAGATTCGTCATCGCAAATGATGATTTTTTAGGGTGTTTTCGAAATTTTTAATTGGGTATTGTGTTGGCAAATCGGGGATGAACAGATTTAGGTCTTCGTTTAAATTCCGGTCGCTAGTTCAATTTCGTGACTCGAGGCTGGGCAGGGAGGAGGGCAAAGGAAAGGCGCATATAGGAAAAATAAGCTTGTTTCTCTAGTGCACGTGGTGGCTTGTCATAGAGGGATTAGGATTTAAGGGAGGTTCTTGGTGGTGGTCAGATTGGGTAACTACGTCGTCCAGAGGAAGTTTGGGATGTGCGGTAGGGAATAGGAAGACAGTGGTGCTTGTGATGAAGGATTGGAAGAAATGTAGGGGTGAATGGACTGCTTGGGTGGCGCTACGAGGTGGATGTGGGAGACGACGATCTTCAGTTTTGGGAAGAGATGCTTGTTTTTTTGAGAATAGGAGGATCGCAGTATTTACGGTTGCAAGAGTGAGTGTGAGGTCTGGATGATCGGTGAGTTTGGTCGGCGTTAGAAAATGTTGGCAAGAGGCGGTGCATATACACACGGTGATCCACGTTTCGTGCATGGGAGAAAATAAGGAACTGGGAAGTATTTGGGAATGTAAGGGAGAAGGATTGGTGAAGTTTTCGGGCCAAAGTATTTGGGCCTTCTAATTCTAATAAGTTTGGGCCAGTAATTTTTAGAATTATAGGTAAAGTAAAAAAAAATAGAAAGAGGAATCAGATATGAAATGTTGGGCCTGCCTGATTTAAAATAATTGAAAATGGGAATAAGCAAGTTTTCAAAGTAAAGGTATTTATCAAGATGTTCAAACAAGGTTTTTCAAATTAAAGTATGGATCAAGTTTATAAACAAAATTTCAAACTTTAAATTATAAAGCCAGATGTCTTTGAATTAGAAATGGTTTTGGTTTTAATTATTTAACATGAATTTTCAAGTGATTTCAAATGTGATTCAATGATGTAATTAGGTAGGTAATTAAGGTAACTCAAGTGATTTTGAATAGTTAATTAATTAAAATTAATTATGAGTTAACTAATTAGAAATAAATTAATTCGTAATTAAGGATAAATTAATTAAGTAATTAGAGATTAATTACTTAAATAATAATTACTTAAAGTAAGTAATTAAAGGATAAATTTGTTAAGGGTTAATTAATAATTAATGGACAATTAATAGTCAAAGGTTAATTAATTGAGAATAATTAAAAAATGGGATAATTACTTGATGAAAGTAATTATAGGAAAATTACTTAATGGAAGTAATTAAGGATTAATTACTTAGTATAATTAATTAAGGGATTGATTAATTAAGGAAATTAATTAAAGGGTTAGTTAATTAATGAATGTGATTAATTAAAGGATAATTAATCAATGTAGGTAATTGTAGTATAATTAATTAGAGTAATTAGTTATGGATCAATGTAGTAAATTATTGTTAATTAATTTATGAGAGAAATTTAGGGTTAATTAATGTGAATGGTTAATTAATTTTTGTAATTAATTACAGGCTAATTAATTAATGTAGTTAAGAGGATAATTAAAAATAATTAATTAATTGGTTTGTAATTAATTAATTGATTAAGTATGCAGGATTTAAAAGATGATTGATGTAATTAATTTAATTTATTTAAATTAATTAGAAATGGTATGACAAATTATTCTTGCTTATGATTGAATGATATTGTATGACTTGGAGTCTCTGATAAGTGATTTGTGATGTTATGTGATATGATATGTTTGGACTGAACTGGATAATATGGTTTGTCTGTCTATGATAAATGGTTATGTAAATAAGTAATTCGGGATATAAATGAGATTGTTTAAAACTTAAACAGCTTTGTTTTTAAGATGATATTGAATTCAAAGAGACCGGGGTCGGGTATCAGTACATACCCGAAACAATTTCGATTTTGAATCTACAATAATTCTTTATGATTTTGATTTGGAATAATTAGGCTGGAAAGGAATAAACGATGTAAATTTGGTCATTAAATCTTGTAATAATACTTAGATATGATTGTAAGGTGTGTATTTAACTTTGGCAAGTTAAGAACTCGTTGTGAGATACGAGTTACCCTGGGGATTCTAAATATGTTCTATGCATTAGTATTTTTGTTAGATGGGTTTATTCACGCTAGTTTCCAGCCTGACCCGAGTGTTACTTTGATTTAATGCTTGGGTCAGACCGAGTATTACAGATTTTCAGGTAAGGACGTTCTGCAGCTCAGGAGGCGATCTGGATGGCAGGAACGTATGGAGTGTTTCCGCTGTGATATATTATTGTATAGCAGGGATAAGTGATTTTAACTGCCCAGTATTTGTGTAATGGCGGTAAATCTAATATATTGATGTAAATTAACTGATATAGTTTTCCTTTGTATAACTGCTATTATTTGATATTATATTTGATCTGCCGTGAATGTGAGTTTCTATGACTTGTTTTTTGTTTCTTCTTCTACCTCTTTTCTTCTTTTTCTAACTATCTGGAATTTTCGAGGTCAAAAATTTTGGGTCGTTACAAATGTTCTAGTGCGCTTTTGTACACAGCGATTTATTTTGAATTATTCAACCATTAGAAGGAAAGATGAATGTACAAGAGTTGATGTGATTTAAGGTACATTTGAGATAGAAAGAATGAATGGTCGCTTCTACTTCATAAAGATACATCGAAAATGAGAATTGTAGAATAATTTGATACTTGATATTGGAAGAAAAAATACGATTTCTATTCTGAAATGTATTTTCATATGAAAAGTTGGTTTCTATGAGATTTTCTTCTGAGTTCAAGATATTTGATTAGAGGACTTTCCGCTGTAAACTAGTTGTAGTATATGAAATATATAATCTATATTAAGTAAATGATAGACCTCTGACTTCGGTACACTATTATAGTAATGGCGGAAATAATGGGAGCATGCCATATAGCACTTATTGATTGCATTAAGTTATAAAAATTGTTTACATAAATATACCAGTATTATTTATGAAATAATGACTATTTTTCGGTGTTGACTGAAAAATAGACATGGTTACATTTCAGTGTAAATATTGTAAATATTCGTTATGTAAAAAATTATAATGTGGTATGTGTTTTTGTAATAAAATAATGTCGAAAATATCAAAGTATAAAATATTATTTACATTTATTTGGAATTATAGACTAAGCCATAGTTTTGAGAAATAATTTTACTATACGGTTATGAATCATATGATATTAGTTAATTACATCTCAAACAGTTAAGAGTTATGCACCCATTTAGTAGGAGTATCATAAGAGTTGATGAACTCTTTGAATTGATACATGTAGATATAGCAATCATTAGTTTATTAATACTAAAACGGGTCCATATACTTCATCATATTCACTGATGAGTTATCAAAAACATGCATATGGCAGGCTCATAGAATATAAGGCGGATGGGAAAATAATAATATGCGACAGAAATGATTCGATTTGATTGAATACGTCAGTCTATTGAAAAAGTTTTGAATGTACTTAAAATGAATGAAGATTCAGTCTCAAAAGTCACTCGTCCTTATGATACATAATGATGTTTCGATAAGGAGTAATCAAACTTTATTGGACAAAGCACAATTAACTTTGAGTGAGTTTCTTTCAATAAGGTCGTGTACTTAAGACTAATACACAAGGTTAAAGTTAATATCATCCAAAGAATAGTTTACAAAACCATGCGAGATATCGGTTTATGAGAAACTCCTACATATCCTAGGCCAAGGAATTAGCAGGTTGTGCGAGTCGAAAGACTGCACATAATAACTGCACGTATGAGGTCTTGTATGAAACGCCCCAAGAGAATTTTGGGAACAACAGCCATTAGATGACTAATTTATGATGTGAACATAAATATATTATGAACTAATGAAAAATTAGTTTTATATAAAGCAGTTCACATAATGTTTATGAATGTTCGTTCCATTGCATTGAGAAACAACCATTGTTTCAAGAAATACCAACTTCATAGCGAATGAATTTCTCTAAGAAATTACCGATATAAAATCGATTTGGATATGATCCTAGAATAAAACTGGTCGTAAGGATGAAATGGAATTAACCAAACCTAAATGAACACAACACATCAGAATATCTAGTAAGTATTCTTGTACATTAAAGAGAAATTGTAAGTTTTTTGTCAGTGTCAAGAATAAATAAACCTCTGTTGTCTGATTAAACCTTAGGAGTATTGACTCTATAGTATGATACGATGCATAAATCTAAAATAGATTCCAAGAACATTATCAAAATATGATTTTGATAGATATGATCCATTACACACAGTTGTGTCTTTAAGAGAACGAAAAATGCAGTTGGAATATAATGAGCCACACTGATAAGAATAATACCATGAATTTCAATTATTAAAATTAACGTAACAAATTCACCCTTTGATCTGCTTGAGTTGGCTTGGATTTTACTTCCAAAATAATCGTCGGGTATGACTTTTTGTTTTGGTGTATATGTGTTTAAATAGAAAGTTTCTGGATATCGATTTAGACTAATATGTCTGCATATGACAACCAAAGTGCCACAAAGTCAGTGAGAGTGATATTGAGTTTGGGGATTTTTGAATACAATCCTAGAAAAGATATGAAATTATCATTCCAAAAAGCATCAAAATTTAACAAATATTTTCATAGATGTATCGAGTAGTTTGATTACCAAAATATAGAGGAAGCGTATGCTCATAGGAAAGAAAGTTGAAAAGGTACATAGATATGCATGGACACCTTATCCTTAACGATGTACACGTGTTAAAATTAGTTATTAGTTCTTTCAACACTCAACAATGGATTTGTAAATGATTTCTTTTGTAGTAAGTATAAAAGAGGTTGGGTATGTCTCAAACGATATGTAATGACATCTTATTAGAATGTTTAATTCAGAACATGTGAGATGGATTTGTTATGCATGGGAAATAGGAATTATCATACATGCCATGATGTCAACGATTTAGTGATTTTTATATATATTTGTTATATTAAGAATATATCCAATCCAAATTGGTATCACTAAATGGTTGTTTAAGGTATTCTCGTGTATTTATGATATAGTAGAGAAGAAACAACGAACTCCTTATGAAGGAGTATTCATACTCAAACTTTCATAAGTGATTTTGAGTATAATCAATCAATAGTAAATTCAAGTTAAGAATATTTAGGTTGGAAATGTTCCAAATAAAAGACTGCAGCTGATTCGATGAAAAAAGGCCAAGTATACCGTCTTGATTATCACCACAGCAAAAAATAATGTATATAAATATAAATACAAAAATTTATACCGAGCCGAGGATGATTCCAAATGTTGAGAATCTCATAACATTATATATAATAACAGTGTTACCATATAGTTCTAACTGAACTTGGAGCTCATTGGAAGTTAAGAGACGTACATCAAATTGTTCCATACGATAAAGGTAGTTTGTCAGCGTCGGAGAGAGTTGAATGACATAATAGACAGTAGAAACATAGTAGCATACCTGTTCACCGAAGGACTGACCTAACTAATTTTGAACGAAACCGATTAGAGATGTTGGAGTAAGATTCCATAATTGACACCAAGTGCAAGTGGGATACTGATAGAGTTAGGGATGTGTCTTAAGGGCAATTATGTAATTTATTACGTATATCTAACTCGATAACCAATTTTGTTTTAAATAAAAGGTGTTACCTTTCTACTCGATATGCTATGTTATATTAATTAATTTAACAGAAAATCGGTATATGGTATGTTTTGTGATTGTAATTACAAAGTGCTGTAATCGTGAGTGATTATCACAATGAAAATAATTATATCATTTTAAATGTTCCTGGTCAAGAAGCATCGAGACTAGATATCGATGTTTCCATTGAGACTAGAGTACACAACGCTCTTTAAATGTTGGGTAGTTTATTATACATGACTATTAGAGACACCTAGGGGTTACGTACTGATATTTATTGGATGACTATGGATAATTTTTGTTATTTAATATAATTAAGATCAAACAAAAAATATCAACGCTACTGACTTATATAGTTCTCTCGACTTGAGAATACAGTGGATCTTCACTATAAAATATCCACTTTGGTCATAGTCAAATCATAACATGGTGTCCATCGAGTGATTATGATTGGGTCGAGGGAAGTATTGGAAGTAAAGCACGATGTAACACCCCTAATTTTTGATAACGTTATTTAGGAGATTTAATTAGATAAATTAAACAGAACAATATAAATGTTAAGTGATAAGAGGATTGTGACTTGAATTAATTAATTAAGGGTCGTGCCTAATGAACTAATAAATGGGTTTTGGTTAATTAAATTACATAAGGATATAATTGGAATTCCCGCCCAATGACCCATATCCTTATATATATTTCGTTCCTACCATTTCACTCTTCATTCATGTCATTTTGAAAATGCAAATCATAAGCATAGGAATGGCCGGCCGTTAAGAGAAGAAGAGGAAATCAAATTAAAGCTAGAAAATCAAGCTTTGGGGAAATCAATCTCAATCCAATCTCCTTATCTAGATTAAGGTGAATAATAATTCCTTCTCCATTTTGGTTTTAAATCGTATATTTTCAAATTTAAGGGATAAATTCGTTTTTATGATATATTGGGTGATGATATGCTTGATTCATGATTTATATGATTTAGACAAGATTGTTTAAAAGGATTTTTGCACGGTTTTAGGTCAAAACCGAGATTTAATGTTGTTTAAATGCCATGGAAAAATTTTATGTTGTGAGAAACATGATTTTGGAGTTGGATTTCAATTTTAAGAATTTTCCAAGCTATGGAAAGATTATTATGAATTTACAAAGGAAAATATGGTTATTTGGGTATATAATTTGTTTTGAAAAATATATAAAGAATTTGGGTCTGGAATTTTGATATATTAGATAGCATGATTAAAGTGAATTTCTGGAAGTTTTGGGGATTTTTCCAAAGTGATTTGCTATGCAAAATAAATTATTTTAGAAGAGGGACTTCTTTGCAAAAATTGAAAGGGCTTATTTGATTAACTTAACAATGCTTTAGATCTGGATTAACAGTAGTTATTTTTGAAAAAGAATTTGAAAAGGTTAAGTAAACAATCCAGAGTTGACACGTGGCAGCTTTGTTAGTGTAAAGTTTACTTAAACAAGAATTAAACTTGGTTTGTTCAGAAAAGTGGTTCCGCCTACTTAGGAAAGTGCCTTTTGACACGGTCACTTCCGCCTTCATCCTTGTCGAAACTAACTATGCAAAACCAATACACAAGGTATCGCTATGATGGTACGCAGTGGATTAGGGATAGGCGGAAGGTAAGGTGTCGAAAGCATAGCTTTCGAAGGGGTCAAAACATTGATTTGTTTTGAAATGAAAAGCGTCTGCCTATGTTTTTGTTTTAAGCCTTTGATAGGGTCGAAGCATAAGGTTTCGAAAGAGGTTTTAAAGTGTTTCGAAGGGTTTCCATTAACGTAAGATTACTTTCGACTGGGTTCCTTACTTATAAAAGAATGTTTTAAAAGAAGGGGTTCCGACCTAGTCGGTACGTTGCTGCCGTCCTATACCCGTCCGACGGCATTGAAGATATCAATGATGTCGAAAGGTATTTTGTTTTATAAGTTCAAGCCACTTCCTTAGCTTTCGAAAGAGTTTAGGGATTTCAAAAGTGATGGTTTCAAAATGATTTTCGACACCAACCTTCCAATGTTTTGCCCTGATGTTTTATGCTTTCGAAAGAGATGGTGCCGACGCCATCAAGTTTTTACCCAATATTTTTATATGATAAAGGATGGTTTCGAAAAAGATGCTTTGACTATATTCACTTTGGCCCAAAAAATTATTTAAGTATAAACCTAATGCTTTCGAAAGGGGTACTTTCAATGTTTTCGGAAGGGTTACTTTCATTAGTGTCGAAATGGGAACTTTCAGTTGGTTTCGAAGCTAAGCTTCTAAGTTAGATGCTAGTACATTAATGTATTCGAAAGGTTTCGAAAGGTAGCTTTTAAAGTATTAAAAGGCATGAGCCTAATGTTTTGAAGATATATTTTAAGGCTTTCGAAGGAGGCTATCCTATGAAGTCGAAAGCTAGGTATCGAAGGTATCGAAAGGTTTTATGACCCAAACTCTATTTTTAAAGGAAAAACCCATGACAATATTAAAGGAGTTTTTATAATGGTTTTAAGAAGAAGCTATCTTTGATAAAGAAACTAGTTAAGGGGATTAACCATGTTTTATATTAAACCACAGGAGTGGTATAGTTATGTTGTTATATTGCTTCTTCTAATATGAATATATTCACTTTATAATGGACCCATAATTGCATTTTGGGGATGAGGATATGAGAACCGTGTTAGTCCGTGAGATGATAGTTTTGATGACAACAACCTTAGAATAGATTTTAAAATATAAATACTAATAGTATAAGTTTAGATATATATGTATATGTAGGATTTAACCATGCAGGTACCAAGAATAAAGACTGTACAGTATAGAAATTCAAGACATCAAGATTGAAGACTCATGAGTATTAAGATTATTAAGAGTTCAAGTAATTTATTTTTTAATTAGAAATTTTGTTAAAACTCCTAGAAAAGCACCGGATCTTAAAATCCAATTTATTCGTGGAATGGAATCCACTTCGAGCCTGTTAAAGGGATGGAATCCTAAGTAGGATGGAACCTACGAAAAATCTAGTGAAACATTGTTTTGTATCCGCTAACTTTTTATTCAAAATGATTTTTCAAAATTATATCTTGTTTTCAAAATGATTTCAAAACCTTCCTTTTAAAAGAATCAAAAACATCCATCTTGATTTCAAATACTTTTAGCCTCAAAATAATCTTGAATTTCAAAATCAAGTTATCCTTCGTTTTAAACTATCTTTTAAAACAAAAGTATATTTAATTTTTAATATTTATATATTTAGATTTAAACATAAAATTATAGTAAAATTTTATATATACCAAAATATTATTCTATATATTTATTTAAGTATTTCAACTATATTTAAGTATATTTATAAAAGTTTAAAATAGTTTTAAAATAAGATAAAAGTTATTTTCAAAGAAAAACAAAACATCAAAAATTCCTTTGGGATGTCGACATGCTCAAGTACCCCATGTTGACATTGTGTCAGTTGAGTTCAAAATTTAAATTTCAAAAGAAGTGTCTATTCGTCATAACTCTTCACGAATGGACATGGCTATTGTTCCTTTATAAATAGGGGTTGGTTTCAACGAATTTCAATACAGATTTTCTGATTTTTCACTACTCTTCTTCTTCCACATTTCTATATACATATTCTTACCATTACTTTGCCGAAATCAACATTGAATCTAACTAGATCATTTCTGGTTTGATTCTCTATCACTATCTCAACAAGATCCTCAGTGTTATTCAGAGTTATAGGCTTTTTGTAATCAACTTAGCGAGAAAAGGTGTGATTGTAGCCTTGGAAATCAATCAAGTGAGATAATGTGTGATTGTAGCCTTGGGAAATCAATTGGGTGAACTTGTTGCCTGGGAAATCAAGTATCTCTACCCAGAGGATTGTGATTCTAGAGGGTGTACTTCGTTGCCTTGAAATCGAGGGTGTAATTGTAAAGATTGTTTTTCGAAAGGAAATTCGTACTTGTGTGCGGTACTAGATGTAGGGTAACTCCGAACCAGTATAAAATCCGGTGTGTTCTTTTCTTTATTTCTTTTACTTTATATTTGCATCTGTGTTTGATTCTTTGATTATATCTGTGTCTGAATATTGCATACATTTGTGTTTAAATTAACAAAAGCTCAAAAAGATTTAACAATTCTCTAAAACACTATTCACCCCCATCTATTGTTTATCCTAGCCTTAAGATCCTTAACCCGCATTTATCACAAACCGGTTAAGTTAACCCAGTAGTAAACATAAAATTAAATAAACTGCTGAATGAGTAGAATTGCATCCAAGAGGTTGGAAATACCATAATATAGGATGCTAAAATATAATGGAAAAATATTAGCAGGGGCCAATAGGTTAACAAATTAGCCCATGAAAACTGTATGATATTGGCAGGGTCCAATAGGTTCATAGGTAGCCCATGAAAAGTATGTAAAATGGAAGATGTCTGATAGACGGTTCATAGTTAGCCCATGAAAACTGTGTAAAGGAAGATGTCAGATAGACGGGTTCATAGTTAGCCCATGAAAACTATGATCGGATACTGGCAGGGTCCAGTAGGTTTGTAGTTAATCCATGAAAACTATATCCGGATGAAATATTGACAAATGTTAATAGGTTCCTTGTTAACCCATGAAAATTACGGTAAGAAAAATGGATATTGGAGTTACCAGTAGGTTCCTAGTCAACCCAAGAAAACTAGGATAAGAGCAATATTGGAGTTACCAATAAGTTCATGGTGATCCCATGAAAACTATGTAATTGGACAGGGTGTCCTTAAATGTTTAACCAGTTATTAGTAAGCCCATGAAAACTAATATGTTAGTAGTAATCCTAGAAACTATAGTTGGGACAGATAGTCAAAATTTAATGGGGATGGTAATCCAGAATTAATTCAATTGTTCTGCATATCATCATATTATACTATTTTGAATTGTTTTAACCATTGTGGATGCATGAGAACAATATATGGTTTTGTAAAGGTTTTAAGGTACTAGTGAGGGGAAACTTGTTCCGCTAAGCAGCGTGGTCTCACTAGATATCAAAATGTTTTGAGATGGTAGATTAATATTCGTACCAGGCTTTATATTTGACTCGAAGTTTATGTTTTGCCCTTAAACTCTTGGGTACTCAATTGACTTTGAGTCGTTTTAGAGTTGAGGTTTTCAGGTACCTCTAAAGACGAATAAGCTTCCAGAGACGTGCATGAGGCATGACGGCTATTTAGAGTCTCTTTTCTTTGATTCCGCTATGTTGATTGTAATGGCAAAGTTGTTATATTGCCTGTATATACTTTGATCATCCAAGTGGACATCTTCATATGTCGCTCTTGGACATATGTTGTAATAAATATATTTTCTCTGAACGTGGGTTGTGAATATTGGGACTACATAATGAATTGGTAATGTTTTGATATGGAATGTGATTTTGTTTGAAGTTTAAATTTTTTCCATATTCATGTGTTTTTTGTATCAATGAATAAACATCGCCGTATTTGGTCGTCGAACAATAACAACTATGGATGACTGCAGCATCCGTAGACGTTAATTTTGGGCCTCCAAATAGGGGGATGTTACAAGTTGGTATCATAGCATAGGTTTATGAAACTTTAAACAAAAGTTAAACCTAAAAGATTTTCAAACATAATCCACTGAATTTGAAAATATGATCGAGGTTTGGGTTGATGCGTAGTAGCGTACTTATATTTGATATATAGATATATATATAAGTACGTGTACCACTCTCTCTTAGACTGTACTTCTGTATCTTACTAAGGCTCGTATGCAGATTTACGAGAAAGTAGATATGGAAGCAGGAAACGAAAGAGGAAATCTGGGTGGAGGAAGCACCATGATCAACAGAAATGTTCGACCTAATACCAGGAGGAATCAAGGTCGACAGGCTAATGCTAATCCAAATGCTGAGGCCAATGTAGGTGTTGGATATCCGCCAGTAGATGCAGGAATGGTGTACTAGTTATTGGCCAATCTTTTGCAAGCTGGAGTTGCCGGTAATGTTGGAGTAGCTAATCATGTGGCTTTACTTGGATATAACTATGCTAAGCTAAGAAGAGACTACACCATTTTGTGTGGAAAACCGTTTGTTGGAATGGAGGATGCAGTTGAAGTTGATAATTTGCTTCAAAGTTGTGAAAGGATCTGTACTGATCTAGGCTTGGACGATGGGGAAAAGAGAAGGCTAGCCTCTAGGCAGTTGCAAGGGGCAATACTTCGTTAGTGGAATAGTGTGACTACCGGAGTTTCGAAGGAAGAGCTGGTATGAGTTGATTTCAGCAGAAGGTTTGAGAAGAGGTTTCTATCTGTGGTTGCTAATCGGCATTGATGAGGAAGTTCATGGATCATGTTCAGGAAGAGATGTCAGTGGTCGAGTATGCTGCTAAGTTTGATGAGCTGTCTCGATATGGATATGCTTTGATTGAAACTGATGTAAGAAGGAATGAAAGGTTCATTCGAGGATTGGGACCTGAGCTTGCTAGAATAACCATGATCCATTTCCGAGAACCTAGTAATGTGATGGTGGAGATGGCCATTTGCTATGATGAGATGCTTGCTATTTTTGCTAGAGAGAAGCCAGCTGAATCCTAGGGTCCTCATGGAAAGAAGAGGAAATTCTTTAAGAAGAAGGGAGCCCAGAAAGTGGATGTTGTCAAGAAGGCATAGGCTGATTTGGTGTGCTACAAATCTGAAAACAAGGGTCATTATGCAAATGAGTGTCGGTCGGGTAAGGGGAAGAAGGCTGCAGATAAGAAGAATGTGAAATGCTTTAACTATACCAAGTTAGGTATTACAAGAACAAGTGTCCCGAGCCAGTCAGGGCGGACAAAGGGAAAGTTTTTGCTATTGGATCATCGGTTAGGCCTACTACAGCTCATAAACGGAAAACTATGATGGAAGGTACATTTTTGATTCAGAGTATACCAGTTAGGATGCTTTTTAATACCAGTGTATCACATTCATTTATGTGACGACCGCCCATGACTCCCGCACCAAAACAAGGAAATAATGCGCTGAAAGGCGTGCCAGGCAGCCATGGGTGACCGTCAAGGGTAGAATAAACATCGCAGAATCTATCGCATAACTCACAGCGCATGGATAAAATACAATAGAGAAATATATGTATAGTGAAGCTTCATAACAGAATATCATCAAATAAGCATCTTAGAAGTTTGATACAATCATCAGAACAGTCAATACATCAAAACCTCACTACAAAGCACTCAAAGTATATACAGCGGAAAAACCCAGTACATAATATGAAATAATATGCAAAAGCCTCCTGCTCGTCTTCGTCATCATCAACGTAGATCTCCAAGAACAGCACCTGTCACCTGCTACCTAGTCTGCCCATCCCAACATGGATGAACAGCCCAAGGTAATAAGAGGAGACATAAAACCTTGAGTCAGACAAAGTCTTAGTGAGCAGTAAATCAACTATCAAACATACCAAAAGAGTATAAGGGATAAAAGGAATAGGAACCAAACCATCCCACTCCACCCCTTTCTACAGTGATAGCTCCCAGACACACATTAAGGAGAAGCAAGCATAACATAGCAGGCAATTAAAGTAAAGCAATAATCACTCGAGTCAAGGTCGATGTTTTCCAAATACAAACCCCCAAGGCCTAAACCAAGATCAGATAAGCACCCAGAAAACACCGCTCTTGAGACCGAATGACGATACAACCAAACGTCCAAACATCCATGACTCTGGCTATCACTGTTAACCATGCTTCGAAATCACCGTTAATTGAATGACCGACTCCTTCCTGAGCCATCTATCAAGGGCTAATGATAACCCCGGTTCTAGACATAACTCCGCACGTCATCATGACCCGTGCCTAGGAATTTTCGCAACTACCCAGAGTACTCGACCACCTACCTGTAGTCTTTAGGGTGTCCAGACCACCTACCTGTAGTCTTTAGGGCAACCCTTGTACTCTTGCTTTTGAGTCTGCTAGAACCTTCAACAACGATGAAATCCAAGCCTTCTAGTCATCCTCCTTGACGACTATTCCCAACCTAGCCCAAACTACCTCTTGAGCCATCCATTATCAATCAACTCGAACTACCCTTCAAGTTATCAACATGCTTGGAGTAATCCTTCTCGATTATACCAAGGTTACATCACATCATGCCTCGCCTCATCTTCATCATAGCAAAGGCTCATCTTAACATCATGGTTTGCCTCATCGCATCATGGCAAAATTCCATCTCAACATCATCCAATCCATACATATGAGCTTCAACATCCACTACATATGCCGTAAGCAACTTTCACCATTAAAAAGCCTCTTCCGTAGCCTTTGAATCGTCTTTGACCATACTTGTCCAAATCTATCAACTAGATAATTCATTCACAACAATCAAACAAGGCAAACATTAATCCAACAAATAAGTAATCAATCAAGATCTAAATAGGCATTTATAGCTAAAATGGCAATTTCGTAAATAAATGATCATGGATCTAACATACATGAATCAAGGGTTTTTAGCATAGATCTAACAAATATAAATCATGGGTTTTGTCTCTACAACTTGATAAATGAACTTGCATACGTAAACATCTTCATAAGTAATGGATCTACACTTGGATCTAAAGAAATATGCATAAAATCACTATCTACAACACTCCAACAAACCACCAATCCAATATACTCCTTTGGGTCCGCGTGAGAGATAACCACCACTCGCCGAATCACCCAAACACTTCAAAAACTAATCACTTCAGATCTGGGCAGCAAGGATTCAAGCTTGATTCGTCGAAATCCCGCTTGAAACGATGAAATCTAGCTTCGTTGGATGAAGATCTTCAACTTTGGCTCTTGGATCTTCGATCTTGATCTTCGATCTTGGATGGATGTTAGAACTAGAATGGAGTGGAGAAAAGAAGATGAAGAAGTGCTGTAGTCGAGATTTCAAAATGGCAGCACTTCGTCGCTTCAAAAACCGGTGCCAAAAAGTGAGCCAAACCCCTCTATTTATAGGCTGAAATCCCCCATGAGTCGTCCGCTCCTATGAGTCGTCCACGACTCATGACTCACGACCCAAACCACTACGACTCACGACTCAACGCAACTCAAGGCAAATACGACACAACACACACACACGGCACAGCATGCACACGACTCAAGCCCCTACCGACTTAACAACACACGACCTAAGAACATACACGAGCTAAACTATCCTGCCGACTCAACGACCCAACTAATACGGCCTAACGACTTAACTATGTTGCCGACTCACGACTTAACACTACACAGGGCCACACGACCTAGTTCCCTGCCGACCTAACACTAAGTCGTCTGGACGACTCAACTACCAACGACCTAAGCCTTAACTCCTTATGCCGCTACCCTATGAGTCGGCATCCCCTAAGCCGTTAGTTTCCCCTAGGTCAGCCAATCACCTTAAGTCGTTCCTTCCTATGAGTCGGTTATCCTATGAGTCGCTCACTACCTTGACTTGGTCCAAACCTTAAGCCGCTGCCTACTAACTCGCTAACAACCATAAGTCGGCAACTACCACTCACTCCAATAAGTCGGTCAACCTATAAACCGTTGACCCCATGAGTCGGCCACCTACCCTAAGTCGCTCCATCCTCTAAGTCGGTCACGACTTAAGTTCCACACGACTTAACTTTAACACGACTTATCTCTAGAATGACTCAAGCTCCAAACGACTAAATGCAACTAATATAAAATTTATCGACACGTAAAATACGGGTCGTTACATTCTCTCCCCCTTAGGAATTTCGCCCCCGAAATTCCAAACAAACAAGAGAAATCAAAACTATTCTGCATGCCTACCATCCATAACAATCAACAAACCATGCATCCAATTACTATCCTAGCATGCAGAATTCTAAGACTTAGAACAAGTTACAAATTCATGAGATGTCACGACACCTTAGGGCCATACCTCGAAGAGTTCGGAATGAGCTGCCTTCATCCTCTCTTCCTCCTCCCACGTACAGTCGTTAACATCATCACTCCATTGTATCTTGAGCAACGTAATCGTCTTCCTCCTAAGCTGTTTCGTGTCGGTTTCAACAACACGAAGCGGCTTACGAGGTCTCGTAACAACTGGATCAACCTCCAAGTCTTCACAGCTGTCAGCAGAAACCACTGCAGTTGGGTCATGCACATACTTCCGTAGATAAGATACATGGAAAACACTGTGCACACCCGCCATCTTTTCCGGTAACTCCAATCTATAAGCGAGCTTTCCAATTCGCTCGATAATCGAGAATGGTCCAACAAATCTCGGAGTTAACTTTCCTTTCTTTCCAAATCGAATAACATTCTTCAGAGGAGAAATCTTCACAAAAACCATATCACCTATGTCGAATTCCAAATCCTTACGACGATTATTGGCATAACTTTTCTGACGATCTTGGGCTGCCTTCATTCGTTGCCGAATGATCTTTATACAATCCGAAGTCTGTCAAATCATCTCTGGCCCAAGTATCAGTTTTTCTCCAGTTTCCAACCAACATGTCGGTGAGTTACACGGTCTTCCATACAGCGCTTCATATGGTGCCATACCAATACTTGACTGGTAGCTGTTATTATATGCAAATTCCACCAAATGAAGGTGATCTTCCCATGATCCTCCGAAATCCAAAACACAGGCTCTGAGAAGATCTTCCAAAACTCGGTTGACTCTCTCAGTCTGACCATCTGTTTGAGGGTGATAAGCTGTACTCAAACACAACTTGGTTCCCAAAACTTCCTGGAAGCTCTTCCAAAATCCACTAGTGAACAATGGGTCTCGATCGCTCACTATACTCTTCGGAACACCATGGAATCGAACAATCCACTTAACATACAACTCAGCCAACTTCGATGCAATCCTAGTTGATCGAACAGGAATGAACCTTGCACTCTTAGTTAAACGATCTACAATGACCCAAATCCCTTCATTCCCTGTCCTGGTTCTAGGTAGACCATCGATAAAATCCATCGACACTTGCTCCCACTTCCATGTAGGAACCTCTAATGGCTGAAGTAATCCACTGGGCTTCTTCTGCTCAGCTTTCACCAACTGGCAGTTCATACACTTGGAAATAAAATTTCCAACATCCTTCTTCATACCTTCCCAATAATAGGTTCCCTTCATATCCCGATACATCTTATTTCCACCCGGATGAATCGTCAACTTCGAGTGATGACTTTCCCTAAGGACTTCATCTCTCAGTCCATCCACATCGGGAACAACTAGTCGTCCTTGCTTTCGAAGCCAACCCTCTCGATCGACTTCAAATCCTTTATCCTTTTCTGGATTCAATCCATATTCCAAATCTCGGATAATCTTGACAAGCTTATCGTCTCGCTTTTGGCTCTCGCCAATTCTCTCCACAAGAGTAGGCCTTATAGATAAGTTTGCCAACATCTCAGGTTCCAATTCACATCTAGGCCTGAAGTCAAATTCAGCCAAATATTCTAGACTCTTCCATTCCGAAAACATGGCTCCTAATCCTGCATGTCTTCGACTCAACGCATCTGCCACTGCGTTACCTTTTCCCGGAGTATAGGCTATACCAAAATCATACGATGCCAAGAACTCTAGCCACCGTTGCTGTCGGAGATTCAAATCCTTTTGGGAGAACAGATACTTCAACGACTTATGATCCGTAAACAACTCGAATCGAACTCCCAATAGGTAATGTCTCCACATCTTCAAAGCAAAAACAATCGCTGCTAACTCCAAATCATGAGTCGGGTAATTCCTTTCATGCGGCTTCAGTTGTCGACTAGCATACGCAACAACTTTATCCTTCTGCATCAGCACTGCTCCAAGTCCAGTACCACAGGCATCGGTGTAAACCACCATCTCATCATTCCCACTTGGAATAGTCAAAACAGGAGCACTTGTCAGTCGCTCTTTCAAGATTCCAAAAGCTTGCTCACACTTAGCATCCCAACAGAACACTTGGTTCTTCTTCGTCAATCCTGTTAATGGTGCAGCTATCTTGGAAAAGTCTTTGATAAACCGACGATAATATCCTGCTAACCCAAGAAAACTTCTCACATCAGATGCATTCTTAGGTCTAATCCAATCCTGGATCGCTGCCACCTTAGCGGGATCAACCGCTATTCCATTTCCAGAGATAACATGGCCTAAGAATCTCACTTCACTCTTCCAGAAGTGACACTTCGAAAACTTAGCCTTCAGTTGATGTTTCCGCAAGACTTCCAAAACAATCCTCAAGTGTGTCTTGTGTTCCTCCTCAGTTCTGGAATAAATCAGAATATCATCCACGAACACAAGCACGAACTTATTCAACTGATCTCTGAACACTCTATTCATAAGATCCACAAAATATGCTGGTGCGTTAGTCAATCCAAACGGCATTACCAGCCACTCATAAAATCCGGATGGTGTCCTAAAAGCAGTCTTCGGCACACTATCCTTAGACACTCTCAACTGGTGAAATCCCGTTGCCAAATCCATCTGAGAAAACACCTTAGCCTCGTGAAGCTGATCAAACAAGTCATCTATTCTCGGCAATGGATACTTGTTCTTCTTAGTCACCTTATTCAGCCCACGATAATCCACACACAACCTCAACGATCCATCCGCTTTGGTTGCGAACACAACTGGTGCACCCCATTCGGACACACTACGCCGAATGAATCCTTTCTGCAAAAGGTCATCAACTTGCACCTTCAGCTCTTGTTGTTCCCTAGGCACTATCCGCCTAAGAGGCATCACAACGGGTCTGGCTCCCTCAACTAGATCGATACAAAACTCGATCTCCCTATGCGGCGGTAACCCTTTGACTTCATCAAAGACATCCTTAAATCCATTCACAATAGGCACCGATGACAGTCCATCCCGTGGAACAACCAGCGAATACATGAAGCTCATGAAGACGCCTTCTTCATGCTTACATCGTATCACTACCTTTCGCCCTTCCACATTCCCGACTGTCACCTCCAGCCTCTCACAATCAATCCTTGCCGCATACTTTCTAAGCCAGTCCATACCCAAAATAATTCCGAACCCCGCAAAGTTCAGAACAAAGCAATCACAAACAAAAGAGCAATCATGACTCGACACAACTAAACCACGGCATATCATACACAAACATGACGAACCCCCAACTGGATTAGTCACAACCAATGGCCTATCAACAATATCCGGTTTCAAACCTAACCGGCCTACAAGATCATCACAAACAAAAGAATGCGACGCTCCAGTATCAAACAACACTCTAACTGAAACACCACAAATGGAAAGATTACCTTGAACCACCACACTCTTCCCCTTCTCTTCAGCAGTAGGAGCTTTTGAAGACGACGGCACAGCTTCCATAGCATAAGCTTGTACAATCTGCCTATCTTTCCTTGGTTCTGGGCAATCCTTCTTGATATGTCCCAGCTTATCACAGTTGTAACACTTTCCCGGCACCTTGGGATTCTTGCAATCTCTGAAGAGATGGCCCTTCTGCTGACAGTTGTAGCAGGTCACTTCACCCTTCGGCTACTTCTGGCCATCCTTACCCTTCTGTTGCCACCGCTTCCTCTTCTTGTTGCCACCTTGCTGTGGTTTAGATCCTTCCTTGGTTACAGCAACAACAGAACTCTCCCTAGGAAACAAACTCTCGTGCCTGAGAGCTTTCTCCACAAGCTTCTCAAACGGATCGTCTAGATGATCCACCAACTGTCTCCCAAGATAAGTGTCCAAACCGGTCACAAACTTCTCATTCTTCTGATAGGGAGAATCAATATACGATCTGGCATACTTGGACAAAGCTTCAAACTCAGAAACATACTCAAGAACTGATCTTCCACCTTGCTTGAGTTCCACAAACTTCTTAAACAAGACAGATTTCTGAGCCGTAGAGATGAACTTAGCTTCAAATCTGACTTGGAATTGCTCCCAAGTAATCTCCTCCTCCGGAGTATCAATGGTGATAGAATTCCACCAATCTGAAGCTCTCCCTTGAAGTTGCCTTGATGCAAGCTTCCTCTTAGTTGCATCCTCGATTCCCAAATCACCAAAGATCCTCCTACAAGCATCAATCCATCTCTGCACTTCAATAGTTGATTCCGTTCCCAAGAAAACCTTTCCTCCAAGAGAAGTATAGTCCTTACAAAGCTTAGTAAAATCCACCGATCTTGGAGCTTGAACTTGAACTCCAACATCTACTGATGACCCCGAAGCTGGTATCCTCCTCATGATCGAAGTCATCATGGCCTCAAACATAGGAGCATAATCAACAGCTTCCCTAGCAGCACGGTCTTCCCTAGCAGCTGGTCTCCCCCTTCGACTCATCCTTAATATCTACAAAAAGGAATGACTTAGAACACCTTGAGAAACAACTGCATAAGGAGTTCAAATCCTTCTAAACTACTATATTATATATAGTAGTCATTCATCAAAATACAATTACGTCTCTCTTACGTAGTTACGTCAGCGAGCGTTGGCTAAAATCGATTAACCTTGCTCTGATACCAAATGTGACGACCGCCCATGACTTCCGCACCAAAACAAGGAAATAATGCGCTGAAAGGCGTGCCAGGCAGCCATGGGTGACCGTCAAGGGTAGAATAAACATCGCAGAATCTATCGCATAACTCACAGCGCATGGATAAAATACAATAGAGAAATATATGTATAGTGAAGCTTCATAACAGAATATCATCAAATAAGCATCTTAGAAGTTTGATACAATCATCAGAACAGTCAATACATCAAAACCTCACTACAAAGCACTCAAAGTATATACACCGGAAAAACCCAGTACATAATATGAAATAATATGCAAAAGCCTCCTGCTCGTCTTCGTCATCATCAACGTAGATCTCCAAGAACAGCACCTGTCACTTGCTACCTAGTCTGCCCATCCCAACATGGATGAACAGCCCAAGGTAACAAGAGGAGACATAAAACCTTGAGTCAGACAAAGTCTTAGTGAGCAGTAAATCAACTATCAAACATACCAAAAGAGTATAAGGGATAAAAGGAATAGGAACCAACCCATCCCACTCCACCTCTTTCTACAGTGATAGCTCCCAGACACACATTAAGGAGAAGCAAGCATAACATAGCAGGCAATTAAAGTAAAGCAATAATCACTCGAGTCAAGGTCGATGTTTTCCAAATACAAACCCCCAAGGCCTAAACCAAGATCAGATAAGCACCCAGAAAACACCGCTCTTGAGACCGAATGACGATACAACCAAACGTCCAAACATCCATGACTCTGGCTATCACTGTTAACCATGCTTCGAAATCACCGTTAATTGAATGACCGACTCCTTCCTGAGCCATCTATCAAGGGCTAATGATAACCCCGGTTCTAGACATAACTCCGCACGTCATCATGACCCGTGCCTAGGAATTTTCGCAACTACCCAGAGTACTCGACCACCTACCTGTAGTCTTTAGGGTGTCCAGACCACCTACCTGTAGTCTTTAGGGCAACCCTTGTACTCTTGCTTTTGAGTCTGCTAGAACCTTCAACAACGATGAAATCCAAGCCTTCTAGTCATCCTCCTTGATGACTATTCCCAACCTAGCCCAAACTACCTCTTGAGCCATCCATTATCAATCAACTCGAACTACCCTTCAGGTTATCAACATGCTTGGAGTAATCCTTCTCGATTATACCAAGGTTACATCACATCATGCCTCGCCTCATCTTCATCATAGCAAAGGCTCATCTTAACATCATGGTTTGCCTCATCGCATCATGGCAAAATTCCATCTCAACATCATCCAATCCATACATATGAGCTTCAACATCCACTACATATGCCTTAAGCAACTTTCACCATTCAAAAGCCTCTTCCGTAGCCTTTGAATCGTCTTTGACCATACTTGTCCAAATCTATCAACTAGATAATTCATTCACAACAATCAAACAAGGCAAACATTAATCCAACAAATAAGTAATCAATCAAGATCTAAATAGGCATTTATAGCTAAAATGGCAATTTCGTAAATAAATGATCATGGATCTAACATACATGAATCAAGGGTTTTTAGCATAGATCTAACAAATATAAATCATGGGTTTTGTCTCTACAACTTGATAAATGAACTTGCATACGTAAACATCTTCATAAGTAATGGATCTACACTTGGATCTAAAGAAATATGCATAAAATCACTATCTACAACACTCCAACAAACCACCAATCCAATATACTCCTTTGGGTCCGCGTGAGAGATAACCACCACTCATCGAATCACCCAAACACTTCAAAAACTAATCACTTCGGATATGGACAGCAAGGATTCAAGCTTGATTCGTCGAAATCCCGCTTGAAACGATGAAATCTAGCTTCGTTGGATGAAGATCTTCAACTTTGGCTCTTGGATCTTCGATCTTGATCTTCGATCTTGGATGGATGTTAGAACTAGAATGGAGTGTAGAAAAGAAGATGAAGAAGTGCTGTAGTCGAGATTTCAAAATGGCAGCACTTCGTCGCTTCAAAAACCGGTGCCAAAAAGTGAGCCAAACCCCTCTATTTATAGGCTGAAATCCCCCATGAGTCGTCCGCCCCTATGAGTCGTCCACGACTCATGACTCACGACCCAAACCACTACGACTCACGACTCAACGCAACTCAAGGCAAATACGACACAACACACACACACGGCACAGCATGCACACGACTCAAGCCCCTACCGACTTAACAACACACGACCTAAGAACATACACGAGCTAAACTATCCTGCCGACTCAACGACCCAACTAATACGGCCTAACGACTTAACTATGTTGCCGACTCACGACTTAACACTACACAGGGCCACACGACCTAGTTCCCTGCCGACCTAACACTAAGTCGTCTGGACGACTCAACTACCAACGACCTAAGCCTTAACTCCTTATGCCGCTACCCTATGAGTCGGCATCCCCTAAGCCATTAGTTTCCCCTAGGTCAGCCAATCACCTTAAGTCGTTCCTTCCTATGAGTCGGTTATCCTATGAGTCGCTCACTACCTTGACTTGGTCCAAACCTTAAGCCGCTGCCTACTAACTCGCTAAACCATAAGTCGGCAACTACCACTCACTCCAATAAGTCGGTCAACCTATAAACCGTTGACCCCATGAGTCGGCCACCTACCCTAAGTCGCTCCATCCTCTAAGTCGGTCACGACTTAAGTTCCACATGACTTAACTTTAACACGACTTATCTCTAGAATGACTCAAGCTCCAAACGTCTAAATGCAACTAATATACGATTTATCGACACGTAAAATACGGGTCGTTACAATTTATATCCCAGTGTTTGGTAGATAGCTTATGCTTAGAGCACATATACCTTGTTACTTCCTTAGAAGTTGCGAATCCAATAGGAGGGATGCAACTATGTGGATGAGATGTGACCAGTTAGAACTTGATTTATTAGGTCATAAGTTTGCATGCAGTTTGTTGTTTATGATTTCGTAGATTTCAGAATCATTTTAGGTATGGATTGGTTGAAAAGGTACGAGGCTAGGATATTCGGCCAGGATGGGGAGATATCTTTGAGATACCCTAATAGACATAGTCGAATTGTATTATCAGTAGAGAATTCTGACCAGAGTAGTTGTTCTTTGTTAAGTGCAATGGAAGTGGGAGAAGAGTTAAGTCAGGTTCGAATTGCAAGAGAGTTTGCAGATGTATTTAAGCCAGTCATAGAACTACCACCGAAATGAGTTGTTGAGTTTCGAATAGATCTTGTGCCAAGAGCTGAACCTGTGAGTAGACCACCTAGCAGGATGGCACCGACTGAGATGTAGGAATTAAAGGTGCAACTAGTGGATCTAGAAGGAAGGAATTTTATTAGACCAAGTAGTTCGCCTTGGAGAGCAGTCGCGGTATTCGTGAAGAAACTAGATGGGTTGTTAAGGATATGTATCGACTATCATAAGCTGAATGAAAGGACGATAAAGAATAAGTATCATTTGCAGAGAATTGATGATCTGTTTGATCAGTTGAGTGGAGCCAAAGTGTTCTCCCAGTTGGATTTGGCGACGGGGTTTCATCAATTGAGATTGGCAGAGGACATCATTCCTTTAACTGCATTCTAGACTAGTTATGGTTCGTATGATTAGTTAGTAATGCCATTCGGGTTTACGAATGCACCTTCTTTCTTTATGGATTTGATGAATCGGGTCTTCTGGAAGTATTTGGATAGATTCATGTTGGTGTTTATGAATGATGTTTTGGTATACTCTAAGGATGAGAAAGCGCATGAAGATAATCTTAGAGTTATGCTAGGGATGCTGAGGCAGAATCAGCTAAGTCGAAGTTTTCCAACGGTCATTTTTGGAAGAAAGAGGTTAAGTTTCTTGCTCATGTGGTTTCAGAGAAGGGATCGTCAGTACATCTAGATAGGATCGAAGCTTTAAAAAATTGGAAGAGACTAGAGGCGGTGATCGAGATCATAAGTTTTCTTGGACTTGCTGGCTATTACCGGAGATTCATCAAGGATTTCTCGCATATAGCAGTGCCTTTGACTAAGCTTACCAGGAAGGAAGTGAAGTTTGTTTAGTCGGACAGATGCGAGGAAGCATTCCTTAAGTTAATGCATTTGTTGACTAATGATCCAATGTTAGTGGTTCCAGATGGTAACCAAGAGTTGTTAGTATACATCGATGCGTACGGGACTGGATTGGGAGCAGTATTGATGTAGAAGGGCAAAGTCATTGCCTACGCATCTAGGCAGCTTAGACTGCAGGAAGTAAGATATCCTACTCATGAAATGAGTTGGCTGCAATGATTTTTGCCTTGGAGATATGGTGGCATTACATCTTAGGGAAGGGATTTGAGTTGTTTACCTATCATAAGTCCTTAAGATACTTATTCTCTCAGAAAGAGTTGAATATGAGACAATAGAGGTGGCTGGAATTTTTGGCTGCTTATGAATTTGGTATAGAGTATACCCCAAGGAAAGATAATAAAGTAGCAGATGCTCTTAGCGGAAGACATCAGAATGTGGTGTTAGCTATGTTGGCAGAATGGAAAGATCTAGAAGCTTTGGCTAGTTGTGGTGTGCAGTTAATATCGACAGCTAGTTCTAGTCAGAGTACTACAATGTTGTCCTGTTTAGAAGTTCGACCAGTGTTGATCGAAAGAATTGCTTCTAAACAGAAGGAGGATCCATTATTAGCCGAGAGGATTAGAAAACTTGAGGTTGGAACTGAGGTCAATGATTTGAAATATTTCTGTCTCGACTGGAGAGGATGGTTGAGAAGAATGGAGGGTTTGTGTTTCGGATGTGGAGAACTTGAGAAGAGAAGTTCTTGAGGAATGTCATCTATCTAGTTTTACGATTCATCTTGGAGGGACCAAGATGTATCAAGATATTAAGAGGAGCTTCTATTGGGAATACATGAAGAGAGATGTTGGCTTGTGGGTTAGGCAGTGTGTAAACTGTCAACAAGTGAAGGCCGAACATCAAAACCAAGTGGGTTACTTCAGACTTTAGAAATTCTGATTTGGAAATGGGATTCGATATCCATTTATAAATGGGTTGCCAAGGTCAAGGAGAGGAAATGAAAGTATATGGGTTGTTTTGGATAGGTTAACCAAGAGTGCCCATTTTATTCTAGTAAAGTCGACCAGGACGACACCACTTTTGGCGAAGTTGTTCATGAAGAACATAGTTATACTTCTGTAACGGCCCAAAAATTGTCGACCTCGAAAAGCGGACACTAATACGTCCACTGTATAGAGTGCCGAGCAATCAAGTGTCAGAAATCCCAGACTGTTAGGGTTTAGAAGAAAAGGAGGTAGAATAAGAAACAGAAAACAACAGCACAGAATCTCACAATCGCAGCAGAACAAATATAATATAAAATAACAGCATTTGTACAAAGAAAAGCTGTAACTGTCAAAATACATACAAGATATCATAGTACTACAAATCTGGACAGTTATAATAACTTGTCCTCAACCACTGTCTATACAGTCTATACATCACAGCAGAATATAATCAATAGTCTCTGCCACCAAGCTCGTTTCCTAAGCTCCAAACGTCCTAACCTGAAAATCTATAATACTCGGTCAGTCCCGGGCATTACAATAAAGTAACATCCGAGTCAGGCTGGAAACCAGCATGAGTAAAACCAACTCAATTTGAAATACTTAAGTTATAATGCTTCCTTGAGAAACTAAGGTAACTCGTATAAGCTACGAGTTTTTATCTGATTTTAGCCAAACACTTGTTGCACAAATCATTTGATATTTAAAACACTATCTAAGTACCGTTACCTATTTTTAATGGTCGGATTTACCAAGTTTTATTCAATTTCAGCCTATTTAGACTCTACAATCAAATCCGTAAAGGTTCAAAGTGATTATCAAATTGAGGCGGTTCCGGATAACTCAGATATCTGGTCCCGTTCTACTTGACTCTACGTAACAAATTTTAAAGAAGGTAAATTATTTGAATAGACAATTTTACTTAGGGTGACAATATCATTTAAGTTAATTTATTACAGAATGTTTTATTTAAAATTAAACGTATCATTACTTTTAATCTCACTATTTTGATTTGAAAACAAATATCCTACAGAATTAAGCAAAGATATAGATCGTTACCCCAATTTAACGATCTATAATCCAATACCCAAACGACTTACTCCTGGTTTTAATCCCCTTTGATTAGCCGTAATCATTTATATTTAAAACCAAATTAATTACAAATAAAACAATTTATTAAATAAAAAATGCTATAAAATACTATTCATTATCCATCAATTAATAATAATTTATTTCCATTAAATTATTCTTTAAAATTATAAAATATCATTTTACATTAAATTAAATGGGAGTATGCATTATCTTGTTTATAACTTATAAATTATATTCCTCTTTCTTTTCTTTTCTATTTTTCCTTTTCTATTTTTCCTTTCTCTCTTCTATTTTTGTTTTCTTTTCCTTTTATTTATTTTTTTCTCTTCTTTTATTGTCCCCTTTATTTTTTCTATTTCTTTACTTTTCCTTTTTCCTTTGCTTTTTATTTTTCCTCTACCTTTTCTTTTACACTTTTTCTTATTTTCTTATTTCCTGGCCCACCCTTTTCTTTTCGGCCCATACCCTTATTCTTCACCCCTTCCTTTCTTACTTTTCCAGCTCTTTTCCCTTCACTATCTTATCAATGCCAAAAATACGAGGACGTGCACACACCCATGCACGTACCACCCTACTCGACCACTGATCCACGGCACTGATCACCCACACGAGTCGCCACCGACCCCCACACCACTATGGCCTACCCTGAACCCACGACCACACCATCCTTTGAATTTTGAACCCACGACCAAAAACTGGAACCACCCCTTTATCCCAAAAATTGCCATGCCTCGTCACTACCCGACCTCATCCACTACCCAACTCCGCTGCCAGGACTGCCTCACCCTTCTCCACCTCTTCCACCTGGACCACACACCTTTACGTGCACATCACCACCACCATTGATCAAAGACCGATCCCTTACTGAAACCCACTTTAAACCCTAAACCGGCCTCGACCGACCACCACACCCCACCGTAAATGCTCCACCATTTTTCCCAAACTCTCTACCTTTTCTGCCTCCCTATGACCCAACGCCGACGTCCAATTATGACTGGATCGCCACAATTTGGTCAAAACCAAATCTACGTTCATCTCCTTCTAACTCATCACATACAAATCTAAAAATCATGAATAAGCCGCTAAAATTCGTTGTTTTCAAAACCGATACTAGCTATGTCAAAGAAGACACGAATTGAAACGATCGATTTCTTGAAATAATTGGTGTCTTACCAGTACATCTTCTTTATAGTTTTTCCTACTGGATAATATCACCGAAAATTATTTTTAAAATTTTAGTACACTCAAATACAACCAACAACCTTCCAAACATCAGGGTCTAAAACTATCTAAGCGAAGAGAATTGAAATTTTGAAGAGTTTGAACATGTTAGGAAGTAACAAAGGGAAGAAGAATGTGTACAGGCATTCCAAACGTTCATATCCAGTCATATACATGTTCATTTATCTCTATGCACTATTCAACACTTTATCCCTGTTACCTCTAACATACTTATATATTTATAAAACGATTTGATCTCTAAAGATGAAGTTTACTCACATTTCTGAATAGAATTATATTTGCTTCCCTTTTGGTTTTTAGGACTCCTGTACTTGACTTTACTTGTTTGCTTTGCTCTTTCTTCCTTTTTACTGTCTTGATTTCCTTACTGTTTAATGGCAGGTACTTGCATTTGTGTATATACGTATATTTTGTTTGTGAGGATGTTAACCTTTAAGCAACATGGCAAAGATACAAATAGAAAAGGATGGGAAGGAGCAGGCTGACCTAGTTTACAGGCTTTTGCATTTATTTTTTTTCTTTTCTGTTTTGTTGGTTTGAACATGTGTTGACTTGATTTGAACACAGGTGAATTGATATTTCATAAAAGCTTGATTTTGATTTTTGTTTTGACATTGATAAGATTTTTTGTATGTTAGAGTTGCAATGTGCATTAAAAGCATGTCTCTCGATGTGTTACATGTACATACATATGAATTGATGTGTGTGTGTGTGTGTCTATATATATTATTTTACTTCAATAGTCCCATATGCATCTATATTTATTTACATGTTTCTATATACTCCTAAGCACACACATTATATGTACATATATATTTCATACATATGTATATAAAATATTTTGTTCTGTTTGCCTTATACACCTATATTATATATACATATATACTTATCTTATCCATTTGTATAAGTTTCACTTATGTTACCTACAACAACTCTGAGCCACTTATACAAATTTATTCCTATTTTTAACCATATGCTTTTATTTTAAATCTTTACTAAGGCTTGAGTATATACATACAGTAATATACATTGTCTATGTATATTTTGCCATGGTATGTGTGTGTGTGTATTCACAATTATGCAAACTTTCATATATATTATTTCATATGGCATACATTCAAATACTTGCATATTTATATACTTATATACATATATATTATCATGCGTTATAAAGCTTTGTACATATTTATATATACATTAATGGATATAATATCTTAATTTTAATTGGTGGGGTATATATATATATATATTTTTTTCTATAAGATTTATCATATCTAGACATTTTATGATTCAATATTTATTTTTGTTTTCAAATCAATTTATGGAGACAAATATTTTTAACTCTCGGAAAATTTATCTATTCGACTAATAAAATTCAATATTTCAACGATTAAACCAGTTAATTACCCAATTACAAATGTCAGAAAAACCCGGGTCGTCACATTCTTCCCGCTTTAGAACTTTTTGTCCTAAAAAAGGAATGAAACAAATTTTTTTAATTTTTAAATGTTTATTATCAATTTAATCATTCTTTGAACATTTAACCCATTTCTCTTTTTATTTTAAAACTTCAAAACACTTTTAAAACTACATAATATTACCAAATTAGCTTTATAAAAATACTTTTTATAACTCATGTCTCAACAAGTCCATCCTTGTTTTAACAAAAAATCAATAATATGTTGATCAGGCGTAGGACTGAAAATCTATAAGTACTTAGTAGATCCGCTCTCAACACCCAGTGAAAATACTTAGAAAAAACTTTTATGAGAATGCTCAAGAAATCATCACCCCCTCCATGGATTGCAGTTAGCACGATGACTACGTCGCCATCCCAGCGTAATCCATAGAAAACTGTAGGCATCTGTAGCCCTCAATTTCACCATAGAACTGCTACAGATCGCAGGTACATTCAGGGTTACGTTGCCATCACGGAAAAATCATGTAACTGTAGGCATCAACTCCCTCGAATTTTGCTGCCAAATGAAACTTCACCACATAGATCGTAGGCTACACCAGTCGAGTCCAAATGTAGCCTGTAGGCACTCACTGCCACATGACTATCGATATGGACCACATAGATGGGAATCTACCGATGTTACGTCGCTCTCCCAACGAAGTCAAACATAGACTTAAGGCAATCACTGCCCCTCGACTTATGCTATGGAACGCGGTAGATCGCAGTTACACCAGAGTTATGTTGACGTTACAGCATATCCCAATGAATTTGTAGGCATCAGCACCCTCGAATTTCGCTACCCAAACCACAATCTACAGGAACTGCATTTTTGTTTGGACGTCCCTTGGGATCAAAATTTAGAACCCTCCTTAGGCCTCAAGGCAGAACAACCCCGTGGATCTCCTACTATAAGTTTCAACTCTAAATGGGAGTGCCTTTTCCCCATAGCATTCTCAAAACATTTCATATTGTACACATATAGTATCTTTCAAATCATACTCTTTATATGTATCAAATATAAACTTCAAAATCGATAGTTCTCAACTTGGCTTTCCAAATTCTCAAAATTTGCTTTTTACCAAAACCAAATGCCTTTAAAAATCAGTGGGTCCCAGAAACATTTTCAGTTTTATTCTCATAAAATCATTCTTATATATATATATATATATATATATATAAGTTTATTCTTACAACTTTAAATTGTTCTCATACTTATATAAATTCCACTTTATATTTCAAATACCCTTCAAAGATCATTTCTTTTGGTTATAAATGCAACAAGGGGTTTGAATATATAACTAATCTCATTAACTTCAAATCCAAATTTCCAAGTTCGATTTCCCTTACAAAGTTATTGGCCACATTTTCTTACTTCTTATAAAGGTAAGTTTTCAGTTATAGTGCTATCCAACTTTCATTTTTAACCTCCATATATTTCTCAAAATATACTCTTCCATTCCAAAATCATTTTTGCTTCAATGTCCGATTTGGTTTAAATTCAGAATTGCTTCAATTTCCATTTGGGTTACAACTTCAATTTTTATCACAATTATATTTAAATATAACAAATTTCTACTCTGACCAGTTTGAATTTAGGAAATAGCTTGAATAGTTTTAGACAGCTAAATGGTTGTAAAATAGTTAGACAGTTGTAAAATAGTTAAATAGTTAATATAAGATAGTTTTGAATTTTAAAAAGAATGTTTTGTATGGAAAATAGCTTGGAAAATCAAATAGTTTGAATATTTAAGAAAATAGATTTAAGACAGTTAATATTAGAATATTTTATTGAAAATAGTTCCAGAGTCAAACTGGTTCAATTTCCACACTCCATTTCGAATCAATTTCAATTTCCACTTCCATTTAAATTGATTCAATCCAGACTCCCATTCCAATTAACCTCGATTCCTATTTCAATTTAAATCAATTCCTAATTTGAATTTGAGCTAATTCTCTTCAATTACAATTCCAATTTAATTCGATTTAATTTAATTTTACCTATGAATTAACCCCAATTTCATTCTCAAATTTCTAAACCATATCGATTTATATAATTCGGGTTCAGTTTCCAAAATGTTGGTTTAATCACTTAAATCAAATTAACCTTTAATATTAAATTTAACAGCCCAAGTCTTTAAATAATTCAATTCTGAGCCCCACATTCCAAATATTTATTTAAATTGTTGTGCTTAAACTTATTTCAATGTTTAAATGAGAGTTCAAATCTTTTTAAACAAATTTATTTTTGGAATTCAATTAATTTCCCAATCATAACTTCAAACAAACCCAATTCTTAAACAATTCCAGTTGACAAGTTCATTTTTTTACATTTTAAACTTAACTTCAAAATGATTCCATTTCCATAGATTCAATTTTATTTCTATGTATCAAAATTATTTAAAAGTTTCAAATCACATTTTATTTCTGTTCAACTTCAGGATTGGATATATATCACTTCACTCCATTTCTCAATTTCATCAAAATAATCCAATTTACAATTTTATATATACTGTCAATAGCAAACAGGATGATAGCAGGATGTGTCAAAGTAAAAGAACAACCAAATTAACTAAAACACCAATCAATAGCATCCATCGCAAATTTCCAGAATTCGAAACCTGTTCTTATTTCAAATGCTATTTGAAATTATCCATACACAATCTCCTATCAAATCGATACTTCTCTTTCAATTTTATCCATTTAACTTCCCTAAGTTAAAAATTTTCAATTTCACATTGAAATTTCCAATTCAGGTTGTTTGTTCAAAACTTATTTAACTTCCGTTAAGTTAAATTTTGTATCAGTTCAATCCACTTAACCTTATTCAATTTAAATTTTCCATTCCAAATTTAAATTTCTTATTAATATCCTTTTCCACTTATAAGTCTTGAAAACTCGCTTCCCTTTGGGTTACACATCCATTTCAGGGAATTTCAGAACATACACTTAGTATTTATTTCAAATTAACTTTGAAATCATATATATATATATACACATATATGTATGTATATATATATATATATATATATATATATCCACACACACACACACACACACACACATATATGTATATATATGTGTGTGTGTGTGTGTGTGTACATACATATTTATCCATTTCGTATCAATCCCACTTTAAATTTTAAACCATCTTGGTTTTAAAGCCAAACAAATTTATCTTCAAACAACTCTTGTTTTAAACAAGATTCTTACATTCAAAATATTTTGAATAATATCCTTTATTAAGATACAATATCCAATTTATGATAATTATCATATTTATAAATCAAACATGCCATATTTTTCATCATAGTTTATTGGAAAAATATAACAAGGGTAAATTATTTTAAACACTTTGAAAATTATTTTCGAACTTTCCATGATTTAAATTTAAGTTCGAATCTATATTTTAGCTTAACTTATTTGTATACTTCATGCTTAATCAAATTTCATTTGGCTATATGTGTTTTACCACTTAAATTTTATAACCTTATTTAATTTCATTAACAACAACCAATTCCCTTAATCCACTATAATAATTAGAAAATTTATTCCTTTATATATCAAAATATAACCTTATATGTAAAAATATATTTTTAAACTGTTTTTAAAATCATTATATAAGAAAATAACAAGTATGCCCACATATAATACTCTCGACTCATTCAAGGGTACTACTAACCCTATCTATAATGATTAATCCCTACCAAAACCAAGGTTCTCTCTTAACCTTCAGCTCTGATACCAAGTGTAACGGCCTAAAAATTTTCGACCCTAAAAATCGAGTGTCAGAAATCCCAGACTATTAGGGTTTAGAAGAAAAGAAGATAGAATAAGAAACCGTAAATAACAGCACAGAATCTCATAATCGCGGTGGAACAAATATAATATAAAATAATAGCATTTATACAAAGAAAAGCTGTAACTGTCGAAATACATACAAGATATCGGAGTACAAAAAATCTGGACAGTTATATAACTTATCCTCGACTACTGTTTATACAGTCTATACATCACAGCGCAATATAATCAATACGTCTCTGCCATCCAGCTTGTCTCCTGAGCTCCAAACGTCCTAAGCTGAAAATCTGTAATACTCGGTCTGACCCGAGCATTACAATAAAGTAACAACCGAATCAGGCTGGAAACCAGCGTGAATAAAACCAACTCAATTTGCAATACTTAAGTTATAATGCTTCCTTGAAATACAAGGTAACTCGTATAAGCTATGAGTTTTTATTTGATTTCATCCAAACACTTGTTGCACAAATCATTTGATATTTAAGACACTATCTAAGTACCGTTACCTATTTTAGATTGTCAGATTTACCAAATTTTATTCAATTTCAGCCTATTTAGACATTATAATCAAATTCGTAAAGGTTCAAAGTGATTATCAAATTGAGGCGGTTCTGGATAACTCAGATATCCGGTCCCGTTCTCCTCGAGCCTACGTAACAAATTTTAAAGAAGGTAAATTATTTGAATAAATGATTTTACTTAGGGTGACAATATCATTTACAGGAAAATAGGCACAAGGAAATAGTTACAAAAAAATTTAGCCTCAGGGACAGTAAGTTTGTTTTTTAGTCTGAAGGACACTTTGTAATATAAACTGAAAATGATAGCTACATCTATCATTCTGTGATTTACACTACAAAGTCTCCTTCAGACTAAAAAAACAAGCTTGTCGTTCCTGAAACTAATTTTTTTTGCAACTTCTTCCCGGTGTCTAAAAACCCCTTAAGGTAATTTATTACAGAATGTTTTATTTCAAATTAAACGTATCATTACTTTTAATCTCACTATTTTGATTTGAAAACAAATATCCTACAGAATTAAGCAAAGATATAGATCGTTACCTCAATTTAACGATCTATAATCCAATACCCAAACGACTTACTTCTGGTTTTAATCCCCTTTGATTAGCCGTAATCATTTATATTTAAAACCAAATTAATTACAAATAAAACAATTTATTAAATAACAAATGCTATAAAATACTATTCATTATCCATCAATTAATAATAATTTATTTCCATTAAATTATTCTTTAAAATTATAAAATATCATTTTTACATTAAATTAAAATGGGAGTATGCATTATCTTGTTTATAACTTATAAATTCTATTCCTCTTTCTTTTCTTTTCTATTTTTCCTTTTCTATTTTTCTTTTCTCTTTTCTTTTTCTTTTCCTTTTATTTATTTTTTCCTTCTTTTATTATCCCCTTTGTTTTTTCTATTTCTTCACTTTTCCTTTTCCCTTTACTTTTTATTTTTCCTTTACTTTTTTTACTCTTATTTTTCTTCTTTTCTTATTTTCTGGCCCACCCATTTCTTTTTGGCCCATACCCTCATTCTCCCCCTCCTTCCTTTCTTACGTTTCCAGTTCTTCCCTTCACAATCTTATCAATGCCAGAAACATGGGGACGTGCACGCACCCGTGCAAGTACACACCCACCGATCACCCACACAAGTCCCCATCGATCACCCACACCACTATGGCCTACCCTGAACCCACAGCCACGCCCTCCTTTGAATTTTGAACCCATGATCAGAAAATGGAACCACCCCTTCATCCCAAAAATTGCCATGCCTCATCACAACCCGACCTCATCCACCACCCAACTCCGCCGCCAAGACCGCCTCACCCTTCTCGACCTCTTCCACCTGGACCGCACACCCCTACGTGCACGCCACCACAACCATTGATCAAAGACCGATCCCTTACCGAAACCCACTTTAAACCCTAAACCGGCCTCGACCGACCACCACACCCCCACCATAAATCCTCCACCATTTTTCCCGAACTCCCTACCTCTGCCGCCTCCCTCTGACCCAATGCTGACCTCCAATTACGACTGGATCGCTGCAATTTGGTCAAAGCCCAATATACGTTCATCTCCCTCTAACTCATCACATACAAATCTAAAAATCATGAATCATCCACTAAAATTCGTTGTTTTCAAAACCGATCTAGCTATGTCAAAGAAGACACGAATTGAAACAATCAATTTCTTGAAATAATTGGTGTCTTACCAGTACATCTTCTTTACAGTTTTTAGTACTTGATAATATCACAGAAAATTATCTTTAAATTTTAGTACACTCAAATACAACCAACAACCTTTCAAACATCAGGGTCTAAAACTATCCGAGTGAAGAGAATTGAATTTTTGAAGAGTTTGAACACGTCAGGAAAGAACAGAGGGAAAAAGAATGTCTACAGGCATTCCAAACATTCATATCCAGTCATATACATATTCATTTATCCTTACGAACTATTTAACACTTTATCCCTATTACCTTTAACATACTCATATATTTATAAAAAGATTTGATCTTTAAAGATGAAGTTTACTCACATTTCTAAACAGAATTATATTTGCTTCCCTTTTGGTTTTTGATACACTTGTACTTGACTTTACTTGTTTTCTTTGCTCTTTCTTCCTTTTTACTGTCTTGATTTCCTTACTGTTTGATGGAAGGTACTTTTTGGCAAGGCCAACTTGTTTTTATAGTGGACAGTCCACAATTTATTAAAAAACATAACCAAAATACAAAAATGCTTAGTAGAAACTAAGCAGGTCAATAGGAAGATGCGGCTTCAAAAACACAAGCATGTTATGCGCATTTGATACTGCATCTTCTCACGACAAAATTTTACATAACAAAGTGGAAATACTAGAGTTAGTCCTCATAAATCTTCGTTTATTCCCCTCCTCCCATATCGCAGCAACCGTTAGCTTGAAAAATTTGAGAAGACGAGTGGTAGAAGTGGATTTCCACCTTGTTTCTTGGAAGATACGTATCCATTCAAGCTTGTAATCTCTGGAGGGAGGAGTCTCGTGTATGTGATGTAGAACGCGTTTCCAGAGCTGGAAGGAGAATAAGCAGCTAAAGAAAAGATGCCCAACGTTTTCAGCAGCACGATTACATAGAATGCACGGCGAGTCTTTGATAAAATGTCTTCTAACAAGATTATCTTGAGTTTGTACAGCATTCATCAGACATTTCCACAAGAGAAGATTGTGCTTTGGTTTCGATCCTGATTTCCAAATACGAGCGTGCCAAGGAAAAGGAAAGCTGTTATAACTGTGTATGATTGCTTTATAAACCAACTATATGCTATGTTGCTTGGCGTTCCAGCTTAGTCCCGGCTGATCAAAAGGCATATATGAGTTTCTAATCGAAGTCCAGAGATTCGTCAGTGTGGGAGAACTGACATGAGGCAGATGTATTCCCTCATTGTTAATATAAGAACCAGCATTAGCGTTTTGAGGGATTCCAGAATAATTAATAAGGGTATAATTGATCGAGTGGGATAGTATCATACCAGTTGCACACCAAGGGGAGTGCCAAAAGGAGTTGTTTGTGCTGCATCGAACCAAAGGCAGGTAATGTCTTCTATTCTCAATCAGTCTTTTCCAAAGATAGCTAGCATCATTGGTAACATTCATGGTCCAAAAATTGCAACTTTTAAGATTGTAGTGTCTATTCCAGACAGCCCACAACCCCTGATTATTGCTAAGTAATGTGTTAACATGATGAGAGGCAGTAGCAATGTTCCAAATTTTAAGATCAATGATGCCTAGGCCTCCTATATTATAAGGGGAGATAATCTTTTTATAAGCAATCGGAAAAGTTTGTTAGAATAAATATTTCCATGCCACAGAAAATGGTTAAATGCACGATTTAACATGTTAATAAGTTTTATAGGAATGATGAACAACCTAAAATAGTACGTACACATAGAAATGGCGATGCTTTTTAAGATCACAAATCTGCCAGCTTGTGATAGTTTATCACCATTATATGTTTTGAGCCTAAATGTTATTTTTTCGTATAAGGGAAGGCATTGGGCGTTGGTTATTCTGGATTTACACATCGGAGCACCTAAGTACATGGCATTGTTATCTATAGCCTGAAGACCATAAGCATGAAGAATATTCAGGTAAATATTTTCTGGAACTCCAGCAATATTAATTTGAAATTTGCTTTTATTTAGGTGGAAACCAGTCATTTGATTAAAGACTTGAAGTGTGGAGAAAATGTTGGTGATGGATTTAATATTTGGTTTAGAAAAAAGCAAGAGATCATCAGCAAACATCAAAGTAGAAATTTGATGTTTCTGACATTTAGGGTGGAAGTCAATATTTTTTTTAGTGCATTCCATAGTAATCAAATAGGTAAGAGCTTCCATAACTAAGATGAATAGAGAAGAGGAGATAGGATCCCCTTTCCTAATTCCTTTTTGAGTTTTAAAATAACCAAATGATTCACCATTGAGAGAAAAAGACACATAGACAGTAGAAATGCATGTGTATATCCAGGCTAAAAAGGGTAAGGGAAAATTCATCCTAGACATAATAGAAATGATAGCATCCCATCGTACAGAGTCGTAAGCTTTCTGAATATCTAACTTTAGGAAACATCTAGGAGAGATGTTTTTCCTGTTGTACCCTTTTATAAGTTATTGCGATAGTAAAATGTTATCAGTTATAGATCTCCCAGTTATGAACCCATTTTGGTTAGGAGAAATTAAATCGGAAAGGCAATTTTTCATGCGAGAAGAGATAATTTTAGCAATGCATTTGTAAATAACATTGCAGCAGGCAATGGGCCTGAAATCAGATACAGTTTGAGGAAGATTAACCTTAGGAATAAGAGCAAGTTTAGTATGATTAATGCCGTTCAATAAAGTGTTGGTTTTGTAGAAATGTTGTATAGCTTTACAAAAATCATATTTTATAATGTGCCAACATTTTTGAAAAAAACAGTGCTGTAAAACCATCAGGACCAGGAGAGCTTGTGGTTTTCATTTTTGAAATAGTTTCATGGATTTCTTCCGGGGTGATAAGTTTAATTAAATTTTCAGATTGCTCATTAGTAATAGTTTTAAGCGTAAAGTCATTTAGAACATGCAAATTAGGATCTGTGTTATTATGAGCAAATAGATGCTTATAATAACTAAGAAAGGAATGCTTTACACTCGTTTGCGTGTTCACTTCAAAACCATGCATATCTTTAATCATGTGAATTAAGGTAGAAGTCTTTTTTAGTTTCAATGAATTATGAATTTTTTTAGTGTTTTTATCACCTCATATATCCCAGTTAAGCCTGTTTTTAGCACGGAGCATAAGTAATTCAGTTTTGATAGCTATTTTGAATTTTTTGGTTAGCTCATGCTCTTTATCCGAAAGCACTAAATCACAAGGATTATCCTACATCAGAATTTATATGGCATTAAGTTTAGTTCATAATTTAGTTGATAGAAGGTTACCAGTACCATATTTTTGCAAAGACCAAGCTTTGATAGAAGCTTTACAATCTTTAAGTTTTGATTGCAGAATGAACATGGGATTGCCAAATTTGGGAAAGGCCAAGACTTGCTCGATCAAAGGTAAGAATTCAGGATCTGAAATCCAGCTGTTGAAGAAACTAAATGCGGAAGGACCTCTGTCATTCCTAGTGCCCCAGTCCAGTATGATAGGACTATGATCAGTAATAGACGGAATGGGAAAAAAGGAAATAAGAGCAGGCCAAGCATTAAAAGCAGATGTATTAAAATAAGATCGATCCAATTTGCAAAACGTTCTAACACCAGATCTGCTACAGTTGTTCCAAGTATAAAAACACCTGTTTTAGGAACTTCATGTAGATGAGAGAGTAGGATGGCGTTATTCAGGGGAGCAACATCAACAAAGGACAGAGGTAAACCACCTAGCTTATCTTCAGATTTTTGCATGCAGTTAAAATCCCCTAAAGAAATCCATGGATTAGTAGAGTGCATAGTAGGAAGTAAGTCAAGAAAGAGTTGTCTATCAGCTTTGTTGTTATCTACATAAACAAAAGTAGAGTTAAAATTGAAATTAGCAGCTAAGTGATTTCTGTTGCAATGTATGAATTTCTATGGGTAGCATTAGTGTTAATGGAATAAACTTGGGGGTTCCATAAAATCATTAAACGACCGTATGGGGCAGTCAAATGATTGTGAATTAAAGCCCAACCATGGGCAATAAGTTTAGCAAATGAGTATGTTTCTTCTTCTGAATATTTTGTTTCACTGAGGCATATGATTCCCAAATTGTTGCCTTCGATGAGTTGTTTAATTCCATATACTTTGGCATATGGCAGGTACTTGCATTTGTGTATATATGTATATTTTGTTTGTGAAGATGTTAACCTTGAAGCAACAAGGCAGAGATATAAATAGAAGAGGATGGGAAGAAGTAGGCTGCCTAATTTGCAGGCTTTTGCATTAATTTTTTTCTTTTCTGTTTTGTTGGTTTGAACATATGTTGACTTGATTTGAACACAAGTGAATTGATATTTCATAAAAGCTTGATTTTGATTTTTGTTTTGACATTAATAAGATGTTTTGTATGTTATAATTGCAATGTGCATTAAATGCTTGTCTCCCTATGTGTTAAATGTACATATATATGAATTGATGTGTATATATATATATTATTTTACTTCAATTGTCCCATATTCATCTATATATATTTTCATGTTTCTATATACTCCTAAGCACACACATGATACATACCTTAATTCTTATGTACATATATATTTCATACATATGTATGCAAAATATTTTGTTTTATTTGCCTTATACACTTATATATATACACATATACTTATTCATAGCCATTTGTATAAGTTTCACTTATGTTGCCTACAACAACTCTTAGCCACTTATATAAATTTATTCCTATTTTTAACCATATGCTTTTATTTCAAATCTTTTCCAATACTTGAGTATATACATACTATAATATACAAAGCCTATGTATATTTAGCCATGGTATATATGTGTGTGTGTGTATATATATATATACACACACACATTCACATTTATGCGAACTTTCATATATATTATTTCATATGGCATACATTCAAATATTTGCATATTTATATACTCATATACATATATATTATCTTGCATTATAATGCTTTGTACATATTTATATATGCGGATATTATATCTTAATTTTAATTGGTGGGGTGTGTGTATATATATATTATTTATTTTCTATAAGATTTATCATATCCAGAGATTTTATGATTTAATATTTATTTTATTTTTCAAATCAATTTATGGATACAAATATTTTTAACACTAAGAAAATTTATCTATTCGACTAATAAAATACAATATTTCACTGATTTAAACCAGTTGATTACCCAATTACAGGCGTCAGAAAAACCCGGGTCATCACAACTTCATGGAGTTCTTAGTAGCATAGTTAGTGACAGAGATGCTTTTTTCACTAGTGAATTCTAGAAGAGTCTACAAGATGTATTAGGCACTAAGCTCAAGATGAGTACCGCATATCACCCACAGACAGATGGGAAGATAGAGAGAGTCAATAAGATGCTTGAGGATTTGTTGAGGGCTTATCTGTTGGACTTTGGTGGATCTTGGGAGGATCACCTACATTGGTTGAGTTGTCCTATAATAATATCCACCGGACTAGTATAGTAATGGCACCTTTTGAAGCGTCGCATAAATGGCCATGCAAATCCCCTGCATGTTGGTTGGAGACTGGATACAAATTGGTCTTAAGTATAGATTTGGTAAGAGAGGCGTCGGAGAAGATTGAGTTAATCTGAGAACGAAGAAAGGATGCTCAATCCAGACAGAAGAGTTATGCAGATAAAAGGAATAAAGACCTAGAGCTCTCAGTGAGAGATATGGTTTTTATTAAGGTATCACCGATGATGGGTATGGTATGGTTTGGCAAGTCTGGAAACTTGGACCTGAGATATGTTGGTCCATTACAGATTATAGAGAGGATTGGAAAGCTCGCATACAGAGTTGAGTTGCCGAGCAGCATGGTAGGTGTCCATAATATATTTCATGTGTCTCATCTTCATAAGTATATGCATGATCCAGTGGATACTATTCCTGAGACGGAGTTGGAGGACTTGGTAGTAGAGCCTAGTTTGACTTTTGTTAGACAACCAGTTAGAGTTGTAGCGAGGGATGAGAAAAGATTGAGAAACAAGATAGTCAAGTTGGTGAAGGGTCAGTCAAGAACCATGAGAAAGACTATACTAGGGATACAAAGGACGAGACACGGGATACTTATCCCGATCTACTTTGGGTGTATGTCTATATTAAATTTATATAGATATTTCCTAGTCAGGTGGATTAGTATGGAGTCATTACAAATGATTGCTATGTTTAGTATTTAGTCCTTACTGAATTTCGAGGACGAAATTCGTTATGGAGGGAAGCCTGTAACAACCCTAATTTTTTTATAACATTATTCATGAGATTTAATTTTATAATTAAATAGAATAATGTAAATGTTAAGTGATAAGGGATTGAGACCTGAATTAATTTATTAAGGGTTGTGCCAAATGAACTAATAAATGAGTTTTTGTTAATTAAATTACATAAGGGTATAATTGGAATTGCTGCCCAATGACCCATACCATTATATATATTTCGTTCCTACCAATTCACCTTTTCATTCACATCATTTTGAAAACGTAAATCATAAGCATAGGAAGAACCGACCATTAAGAGAAGAAGAGGAAATAAAATTAAAGCTAGAAAATCAAGCTTAGGGGAATCATCTCAATCCAAACTCCTTATCTAGATTAAGATGAATAATAATTCCATCTCCATTTTGGTTTTAAATCATATATTTTCAAATTTAAGGGAAAAATTCATTTTTATGATATATTGGGTGATGATTTATTGATTCACGATTTATATGATTTAAACAAGATTGTTTAAAAGGGTTTTGCATGGTTTTAGGTCAAAACCAAGATTCAATGTTGTTTAAATGCCATGGGAAAATTTAATGTTATGAGAAACATGATTTTGGAGTTGGGTTTCAATTTTGAGAATTTTCCAAGCTATGGAAAGATTATTATGAATTTTTAAAGGAAAATATGGTTAGTTTGGTTTATAATTTGTTTTGGAAAATATATGGAGAATTTGGGTCTGGAATTTTGATATGTTAGGTAACATGATTAAAGTGAATTTCGTGAATTTTTAGGGATTTTTCCAAAGTGATTTACTATGCAAAATAAATCATTTTAGAAGAGGGACTTCTTTGCAAAAATTGGAAGGGCTTATTTGTTTAACTTAACCATGGTTTATATCTGGTTTAGCCGCAGTTATTTTTGAAAAAGAATTTGAAAATGTTAAGGCAACAATCTGGAGTTGACACGTGGCAGTTTAGTTAGGGAAAAGTATGCTTAAACAAGAATTAAACCAGGTTTGTTCAGAAAAGTGGTTCCACCTACTTAGGAAAGCGCCTTTCGACATAGTCACTTCCGCCTTCATCCTTGTTGAAACTAACTATGCCGAAACCAATACACAGGGTATCACTATGATGGTATGCGGTGGATTTGGAGATAGGCGGAAGGTAAAGTGTCGAAAGTATAGCTTCCGAAGGGGTCGAAACTTTGGTTTGTTTTAAAATGAAAACCGCCGGCCTATGTTTTGTTTTAAGCCTTCGACAGAGTCGAAGCATAAGGTTTCGGAAGAGGCTTCAAAGGGTTTTAAATGGGTTTCCATTAACTTAAGATTGCTTTTGACTTGGTTCCTTACTTATAAAAGAAAGTTTTGAAAGAAGGGGTTCCGACCTAGTCGATACCCTACTGATGTTCTATAGCCTTCCGACGGTATTGAAGATGTCAATGCTTTCGAAAGGTATTTTGTTTTATAAGTTCAAGCTGCTTCCTATATCTTTGGAAAAGGGTTAGGGGTTTTGAAGATGATGGTTTCTAAAGGGGTTTTGGAACCAACCTTCCAATGTTTTACCCGTATGTTTTATGCTTTAGAAAGAGATGGTGCCGACGCCATTAATTTTTTCCCTAATATTTTTATATGATGAAGTATGGCTTCGAAACAGATGCTTTCGACTATATTCACTTTGACCCAAATAATGTTTTAAGTATAAACCCAATGTTTTTGAAAGGGGTACTTTCAATATTTTCGGAAGGGTTACTTTCATTAGTGTCGAAAGGGGTACTTTCAATTGGTTTCAAAGCTAAGCTTCTAAAATTAAATACTAATACATTAATGTATTCAAAAGGTTTCGAAAAGTAGCTTTTAAAGTATTAAAAGGTAGCCTAGTGTTTTGAAGATAGATTTTAAGGTTTTCGAAGAAGGTTATCTTATGAATTTGAAAGCTAGGTTTTGAAGGCATCAAAAGGTTTTATGGCCCAAACTAAAGGAAAAACCCATGGTAACATTAAAGGAGTTTTTATAATGGTTTTAGAAGAAGCTATCTTTGATAAAGAAATGGGTTAAGGGGATTAACCATGTTTTATATTAAACCCACATGAGTGGTATTGCTATGTTGTTATATTGCTTCTTCTAGTATGAATATATTTACTTTATAATGGACCCATAACAGCATTTCGGGAATGAAGGATAGGAGAACTACTTAACCCAATAGTGAATATAAAATTGAATAAACTCTTAAATGAGTAGAATTGCATCCAGAGGTCAGGAAGACCAGAATATAGGATGCTAAAATATAAAGGAAAGATATTGGCAGGTGCCAATAGATTTACAAGTATGCCCATGAAAACTGTATGATATTGGCAGGGGTCAATAGGTTCATAATTAACCCATGAAAACTATGTAAAATGGAAGATATCAGATAGACATGTTCATAGTTAGCCCATGAAAACTATATGTAAAGGAAGATGTCAGATAGACAAGTTCATAGTTAGCCCATGAAAAATATGATTTGATATTGGCAAGGGCCATTAGTTTTGTAGTTAGCCCATGAAAACAATATCCGTATGAAATATTGACAGATGTCAATAGGTTTCTAATCAACCCATGAAAACTAGGGTAAGAAAAAGGGATATTGGAGTTACCAATAGGTTCCTAGCCAACCCATGAAAACTAGGATAACAGCATTATTGGAGTTACCAATAGGTTCACAGCGATCGCATGAAAACTATGTAATTGGACAAGGAGTCCTTAAATGTTTAACTGGTTATTAGTAAGCACGTGAAAACTAATAGGTTAACAGTAATCCTAGAAACTATAGCTAAGGCTGATAGTCTAAATCGAATGGGGATAGGTAATCTAGAATTAAGTCAATTGTTTTGCATGTCATCGTATTATACTGTTTTGGATTGTTTGAATCATTGTGGATGCAGAGCAAAATATATGGTTTTATAAAGGTTTCGAGGTACTAGTAAAGGAAAACCTGTTCCGCTAAGAGGCATGCTCTCACTAGATATCAAAATGATTTGAGATGATAGATTATTATTCATACCAGGCTTTATGTCTAGCTCGAAGTTTATTTTTTTCCCCTTAAACTCTCGGGTACTCAATTGATTTTGAGTAGTTTGAGAATTGAGGTTTTCTGGTACCACTTAAGACGAATAAGCTTCCGGAGACGTGCAGGAGACATGATAGCTATTTAGAGTCCCTTTTCTTTGATTCGGCCACGTTGATTGTAATGGCAAAGTTGTTATATTTCCTGTATATACTCTGATCATCAAAGGGAGCATCTTCATATGTCGTTTTTGGACGTATGTTGTAATAAATATATTTTCTCTGAACGTGGGTTGCGAATATTGGGATTATGTAATGAATTCGTATTGTTTTGATATGTAATGTGATTTTGTTTGAAGTTTAATTTTTTTTCCATATTCATGTGTTTCTTTATATCAATGAATCTAAACTGTTGTATTTGGTCGCCGAAGAATAATAATTGTGGATGACTGCAGCATCCGTAGCCATTAGTTTTGGACCTTCAAGTAGTGGAATGTTATACACGATTTAAGAAAGGATTCGTCTCCTCAGTTATAGGGGGTTTATATCACGGTCAACTCGAGTCAACTCAAATTCAAAGTCTCTGGCCAGAGTATTTCGGTTAAAAATAATTGTTAACCAAGGACTCTTTATTTGGAATATAGAGTTAAATATGGATGATATTGGAATTTTGATCATTGGAAAATTTTATAAGTCCAAATACTACAAGGTACACAATGGTTTCCGAAGGCTCATAACTGTTGACGGCCCTCCCGAGCCATCGGAAATACCAACGGAATACAGAACATGGATTTCGTCCATTTCCAACAGCGTCGACGATGACTTTGCGATGGCTTCCGCTGGTTATTCCGATGGTGCTTCCGACGGTTTTTTTTAACAATGCCGACATCCACATGGCTTAAATTTTTTCCAGAAAACTGTCGAACGCTATCAGAATATTCGACCGGTAAACAGTAGGGAGCCGTCGTTGTTAGTCGAAAATTTTGACTTATAGGCCGTCGGAAGCCGTCGGTATTCGTCGAAGATCTGGGTTTTTTTTCTACGGCCAAACAGCACTCTCGTATCAATATATATCACAACACATCAAAATCAATATATATATATATATATATATATATATCAGATATATAAGCTAAAATCAATATCAATATCAATAATAATATAAAACTCGAACATTATCATCTCAAACTCAAAAATTTCAAACCAATACAATACAAACCTTCCATCATCAGTCTCACACATCCGACTGTAATATCTACATCCAACAGCAATGTACAATATATACATCCAATGTCAAACCCCACAAATCAATATCAAACACCCCATGTCCATAAATCAACCTCACGATCTCTCATTGTATATATATACACCAGTTTCAAAAACAAAAACTACAAAACGTACCTCATGACTCATTGTCGGCTCCGAAACCACCAAACGAAGAGAATGCTCCATGAAGCTCTACATACTCAGCCAAATTCTAGTTCAGTTGCTCCATTTGTGATGGTCGGAGGCGGTCCTGCTCCTATAGCTGTGCAATCTACTGTCGAAGCTCATTAATCTCAGCATTGTCCTAAACCTTTTGATAAGCCTTTTGTGAGGTCCGAGCCTACAAAACAAGTTGAAATATGTTTAAGTTATTATGTAACTTTATAAAAATTAGGCAATTTTTATAACTTAGTTAATTTTTATAAATTATCCATTGATTGTCGTAGCCATAGCACCTATTTTCCTGTATCTGGTCCATAACGGAGTCGAAGACAGCATCCTTCTCATTAGTGGTCAACTGCTTCCATCCCGAATGCTCAACACCTGCGCACGTGCTTATATGAATCTTTCCTGCATTGCAAAATTAAATATTACACGACATTATTTTAATTTTTTATAAATAATTAATTAAAATGATCATTATTAATAACTTATAATTTAAAATATACTTACATGTGTGGTGTATGTTTTATCATCTTCATGGCAGGCATACGACACTGATCCCTCGTTATCGGTCTGCTTGATGGCATGGGTATGCGCAAATACGTCCATATATGAGACAGGAGCCTTACACGCCATTTTCTACAATAATTGGTGTATATTATTGTTGTTTAATAAAATTTATATTAAAAATGTAATAACTGTTTGTAATTGCAATTAATCAATTTACCAGGTCCTCACGAAGTTTGTGAATCGAGCCACCATGGTGTGTGACTGGATTTTCCTGCCTATTCACCGAGTTTCTGTCTTACTCCGTCTGCAAACTAAAAATTAAGATTATATTTTACTGGTATAAATATTTACTCTCCAGTAAAAAAATTAAGGTGATATCTGATAGACTTACCTAGAATTCATCTATACTCCACCACGCGACCCAAGTATCTCATACGTTGGTGCCCATCCAGCTTGGCTTCTTCTTAGATTTTCTGATGGTAGACATCGTATCCTGGTAATTCTTTGCAACTTTAGAGTTCCAGTGGCTCTGGTAAAGAGAAATGTCCTCCTCTTGTAGGTCTACACCCTCTATATAAATGTTGAAAAAATATAAGTTATACATTTGTACTTAGTCAGCAAATTGTAAAGTGATTATATATAATGATATATAATTTTACACTTACTAGGAAGTCCTGCCATATGCTCTCATATACATGCTCTGAGATCCTTCTCCATTTCAGCTAGTATGCAATCATACGGCTCGTGTATGCCTGCTTAGCAATGCTGAGAACTATGTTTGTAGGCTCAAGTTTAAAACCTCTGCATTAAATATGATACAGATAAATCATGACTAACATATCGTACAAAATATTCATAATACTGAAGTAAATTTAAAACTTACGAGCCATCTGCTTTCGATAGCAATCTAACCACCGTACACGGTGCTTCCTGCGACGGGCCGTTGCCATCACCTCCGCTGCGAACTGTCCCCTTCTAAGATGAAGAGGTGGAACCAAACCGCGAAGGACTCTGACACCTGAAGAAAGATGTCTATAATACTTGTCATATACATACTATTTTATTATGGAAAAACATATCATTCAATTATGTGTGAACATATCAAGATTTAACATCAATAATCACATATGACATACAAAAAAATTTAACATCAATACTCCCATAAATTACCTTTTCTCAACATGTATACTATTAAATCAGTCCTCGTTATTTTCTGATTCAAACTCGGTCTCGTACTCTATATTGTTTTCCTCTGTGGTTCAAATGCTTCTACTAATACATTTGATTCATCATTTGGAGGTCAAAAATCGGTTTGATCATCTATTATTGTAATTTCGCCATTTTCCTCGATATCCGCTTGGTACGCTTGTTCGTCTTGAATATTTTTTCCATCAAACGTATATCTTACCTTCATTTAAAAATTGTAGACCAATCTGATCTATCTCTTTTTAGAGATGGATAAGGAGCATAATAAACTTGTAGGGCTCATTTTGCTAGTATAAATGGATCGTACTTAAGATAATGTGATGTATGCTTTATTTCAATAATATTATATTTTTGGTGCACATTGATTCTAGAACTTAGAACATTACTAAACCAGTTGCATCTAAAAAAATAAACTTATTCCACATGTTTGGTGAAATATGTTAATTGCAAAACCTGAGTTAACATGCCATAAAAATCATTTATGTGGTCATTAGGATCATCACTACTTTTAACATATACACCGTTATTGTTAGTTAAATTTTCAGCTCCATATTTTTTGGATTTGAATTTGTATCCACTGACGAAGAATATTGGATTTGTCTTGACTTTTCTTTTTGGTCCCATCTTAATATGTTTCAATCCTTCGTCGACCATACAATTTCAGATCATATTCGTGGTTCGAAAAACAAGTAGAAATTTTTCCGCTGATATCGCCACATGTCTGGTGAGAAACATAAATGAAGTTTTTATACACAACCATGGACGTAAATTGTAAGGCGTAACGTTTATAGGCCAAGATGAATATTTTAAACCAAATTGAGAGAACGGTGAAAATCCATCCGTACGTAAACCAAGTCTAACACTACAGCTCTCCGCGGTGAAAGCGGGGTATGTCTAATTAAAATTATTCCATGCTTCTTCATCAGCTAGGTATGCTAACGTACATTCTTTCTGTATTCTCATACGGTGCCATCTCATATGATGCGTGGTTACAGAAGATGCGCATAACCTTTGAAGCCTAGGAGTGATATTTAAGTAATGCATATGTTTGTAGGAAACTTCATTTTCCTTCATTTTTCTTGGTTTGTATCTTTCCTGATTACATATTTAACAATTCCTAAGATTGATGTCTTCTTTCCAAAACAACATGCAACCATTCAAACATGTATCTATTTTTTGATACGGCAAACCAAAAGCTGAAATAAGTTTTTTCACTTCATAACGATTTTCGCACATTAAATTATCGAGTGGCATGTGCTGTTTTACAGCTTGTACTATAGATGTAGACCCAGCTTCTGTGAAGTTGGATTTTAATTTCATCGCAATGTATTCTACAGTTATTGATAGTTGAGTACTACTTGTACAACCACCCCAAAGTGGTTTCTTGGTGGCATCTGATAAATCATATTTATTTTTTTGCTCCAATAATTGGTTCTTCTTCGACATTAACACCGTTACCATTAATTTCAATGGTACAGAACATTGAACGTGCTGCATCTTCAACCATATCTTCTATGAGATTCATGGGAACAATTTCAGTATCTACCTCCTCCTCCGACTATACGGGATTAGGTGCTATAAGTTCTCCGTGACGATCCCACACCAAATAATTCGACGCGAAACCATATTGACGCAAATGAACTATTACCATATCCGATATCAAATGCTTCAATAATTTACACCTATTGCATTGACAGTGAATTTCTTCGTTATTCGCATTATTACTTAAAGCGAATTTAATAAAGACGTATACACCATCTTGAAAATGTTCACTTATTGAGCCTCCAATATCTCATTTTTGTTAGTATATCCAACTCAGATCGATAAAATAATTGACTATTTTTCCTACTTTAAAACATAAAAATGTGTTAATCATTTACGTATTGACATTTTATTTTTCAATTAAATTATACATTTAAATTTTCGCAAATATATAATATTATTCTACTTAATTTTATTTTCAAACGGATTTACACAAATTATATGAATATAATCTACAATTTTAGGTTATTGTTTTACACTTTTACGATTGCTCATCATAATCCCCATTACAAACACAGTAGTAATCATATTTTGTAACTCATTTCAATTTTTACGATTCAACAAAATTTTGGCAGTATTTTCCCTTTGTTCCCTATATCGTACACATATGTATGTACACAGGGAGCAAAAAATGTGATGTCGAAATTTTTTGAACTGTTTAAAACGAAATGATTTGCAAAATATAATTTCTTTATTGCGTTTGTAACTTGTCAAATACAGGGACAAATCCAATAAATATTGTATCGAATGAATATAAATGTCCGTTCTGTGATAAAATCGAACATCCATATAATGATCATATGCAATTCTTGTCAAACAGGGCCAAAAACAAAGAGATTTATAAAAAGTAAAGCGTATTGTACTACAATGTTTACAATAATTTATTTACATTCTAAGAAACACATACACTAAATCATCGTTTTCGTCATTTTAAAAACGCATATACTTAATCCTGAGCATCGACTCTAATTAATCCAAACTGGCCCTAATACGCGTATGCACTAATTACTCAATACATATACATCAATTAACGCACATATACACTAAACAAATTATTTTCTCAATATTTAAATGATAATCAATTATAATAAAAACCTAATTAGCATTCAATATGGTACAAAAAAAAATCAATGCGGTATTATAAGCAATTATAGCAAAAATTAACCCTAATTTACAAAATCAAAATTAAATAGGGTTTATAAATTAAATCTTCTTACCGAAAAATAGCTAATGGAGAGAGAGTTGAAAATTGGAGATGGAGACTTGCTAAAGGCATGGAGGAAGGGTTGGAGGAGCTGAAACTGATTTGGGGAGGATAATGATAATGAACGAAACTATCAGCCCAGAGTTAAGATTTCGCGACTTTGCGACGGCTTCCAACGGCCACCGAAGGCTTCACTTGCAACGGCTTTCAATGATAGCCGTCAGCTAATTTATTTTATTTTCATTTATGCCAAGGCAATTGCTTGCCATCAGCAACCGTCGCAAAAAAATCAACGAGCCGTCGGAGGCCGTTGCAAAATGACGTCGTAATTAACAGTGTTTCTAGTAGTGAAAGTTATATAGTTTTGACGAAGAGAAATGGTATAAATAAAAATCACAACTAGGTTTAACAAAATGAAATTGAATTCTACCAAAACCAAGTAAGTGATAAATTTGTCCAAAATGTCACACCACCTACTAAGTGATATGTGAACGTTAATATTCAAATAACTTGATATTAATCGCTGACTAAATTTATAACTGATGAGTCACATAACCGAAAGGATGAATTCTCCTTTGACCAAACAATTTAATTAGTTTGGAATTGTTATAAATTAATTAAATTAATTAATATTTATGAAATTTAATTATAAAATTTTGATTATGATTTGAGGAATAAATCTTTTAAATATATGATCGACATATGATATCGATAAGCGATTGAATTGAATTTAATTAAATAATATTTTCTTTTGGCTCAAAAGGGATTTTGGCCCATCATCATGGTGGGATTTTTGGCTACAATATGGACATATGGGGTGGCTCAAAATGAGGTAGAGATGTTAGATTTTGGATGGCTCGGATTGAGGGAGAATTAGTATGAGATGAGATTCACTATTTTCTCTCTTCTATACACTATTTAAACATCTCTAACAATAGTTGCAAATGTTCTTTTTGCTACCTCTTCATTCATTCATTGTTGGCCGAAAATACACCATAGTCCCTCCACCATATCAAGCATAAATCAACTCAAAGGTTATGACTATCTGATAGTTAAATGTCAACGGTTCAAGAACTAGCAATCTGCCGAATCAAAAGGTTTCAAAGGGGAGAGTTCATCTTTTCGAAGTGTGCTTCAAGGCTTTGGTTCTTAGGTTTTTTTTATCAAACAATAGTTTACAATTTTATGAATAATATTTTATTGTGTATATATATTTATTATTACATTGTTAGTTATGTGACGATTTCGATATGTATTAATGTTGTCACAAGTTAGTTTGGTTATATGTACATATATACGTATAAATTAATTAATTTCTTATTAAATTACATATACACATACCATTTAATTATATATATACATACATGGTTTATATTTAATTACAGTATCATACTATGGTTAAAACTGATCATATAGTTATATATATGTTAGTGTGCGTGAAACTTTTTAGTAATAGTGATTTTCGATAGTAAGAAATTAATTTTTATAAGAAGGAATTAGGGGAAATGACAAACATTGAGAAAAAATTAGGCTGAAGGATAAGAAGATTTATTTTTAGGCTGAAGGACAAATGCTAGTTATAAATAGCATTATATTCAACTTTTACACTATACAAAATGCTAGTTGTATCTAGCATTATATTTAGTTTTACACTATACAAAATGCTAGTTATAACTAGCATTATCCTTCGGCCTAAAATACAAACTTGTAGTCCTTCAGCCTAATTTTTTTAACTTTGTCCTTGTGCCTACTTTCCTATTTTTATAATTATTTATTAATATTTAATATTGTTTAAATCAATATAGCACAAAAATAAATCATATAAAGCCAAATATGTTATGAAAATTATTTTATCATAAGATAAGCTCTAGGCCAAAAAAAAGGATCTTTTTACTATTTTTAAAAATTATTATTATAATCGACCAGAGATAAATAAATTAATAAAAACTATGGAAAAAAAATTCAATCCTCAAAATATCATATAAGTTTATTGAAAAATTAAAATTTATAAAAATGTTTTGAAAATAATTTTTAGTTAATATTATATGTAATTTTAAATAAATATTCACCAAAATATATTTTAAAATAATAAAAATTAAAACTAATTTTTTTGGTGTTGTACGTACGATTTGGAATTTTTTTTTGTTTATTTTTTAATTAATATACATAAATTTATGAGTGTGTATATATCATTTTTAAATAAAATATTATTTATCATTATATATATATATATGCGTGTGTATTAGTACAGATATTCATGGTTTTTTTTAAAAAAATTATACATATAAATTATTTTAATAATCAAATTACTTATTTATATTTAAAACGTTATATTATAATAATATGCGTACGTATATTATTAATATATTATTTATAAATTTTATACATGCATACATATACATATACATATACATATACATATACATATATGTATATGTATATATATAGTGGAAATTAGCCACGAGGGCCTCTTTAGCAAGTGTAATTAATTTCTAAGACACACAATTGAAATAATTACTTTTAAGGACAAAATGCAAAATAATTAGTTTCTAAGGCCTAAAAACCTATGAAATTATGTCCTTAAAAGTAATTGGACTGCTGACTTTGTCCTTGAAAGTAATTATTCTGCTGACTTTGGCCTTGAAATTAATTTTTGTGAATGATCGTAGAAACTAATTGGACTGCAAAGTTTGTCCTTCTGGTGAAATGCCATATATATATATATATATATATATATATATATATATATATATATATGTATGTATGTATGTATGTATGTATGTAATAAGTTTATATACATAATTGCGTTTGGACAACTCATCTTGTTTTCATGTATGTTAATTTTCCCAATTCAGATCCTCTTTCCTTTTCTTTCGTCTCCAACTCGCCTTCTTCAACTCTGGCCTTCCTCCGCTGTTCGTCTTCAAGCCTCTCTTCCCTCCTCATACCCGTCTATTTCCTTCTCTAATGGCGAAGAACCGAAAAGATAAAGCTAGGATTCGGCCTCTGTCAAGCAGAGCTCCTCGTCTATCACACGCTCTAGCCATCTTTTCTCAGTGTTTCCTGCTTTGAGTTCTTCTGGTTCGCATCTTTCCTCTGTTTCATCTTATTTAGCGAAATCTATTCCGCCCATTGAAAATGTCTGCAAATTGGATCCCACTGCAGTTGATTCTGCTTTCCCCCTGCGTGAGTTTATTGATATCCTAGCAGACTCATTCAAAGCCCCCATTTCTGGTTTGACTAATAAGCCGACCGAGACTATTGTTTCACCAATGGTTGCAACAGCTGCTATTAGTTCTGGAGCACTTTGGAGCGATAAAAATCCCGTAGTTGCTGTAGTTGGAATTGAGTCCAATCTTGGTGGTAAAATATTGCATGATAGTGTGAATGATGATTTGGTACATGTTGTGCAAAATCCCATGGCTGCGGCTGGTATTTATATAAGGCTGAATGCACTCCACATGCTTGTGTTATTGCAGCTTCACAAATTGTTGCTCAAAATGCTGTTGCCTCAGTTCAGGCATTGCTGATCCCCCTTCTATTGAAAAATGGTCAACACTTTTTTCAACTTTGCTAGGGAATGCAGAAGTATACATTCCCAGGTCTTTTGAAACGGTTGAAAGTGAGGGCTTCGTGGTTCCCCCGGTTGAAGTTATGCAAGCAGGTACAGATTATTGGTCAGATTATTTGGTCGGTTTCTTTCTTGATTCCAATCTATCTTACTTGGATGTGCGTGATCATTGCCGAAGTGTATGGAAACCTAGAGGTCTTAGTGTAAATTATGTCAATGGTATGTTTTTTTTTCAAGTTTTATCGTGCGGAAGAAAGGCTTCGTGTTCTAGAATCTGAGCTATCCATCATTTCTTGCAAGCCATTTACAATAACGACATGGATCCCGACGATCGATGGAGCTAGAGATCACGTACTGTCTATTCCTATCTGGGCACATTTTACTCATATTCGTTCAATTCTTCGGCCCTTGATAGGTCTAAACTGGTTGACCAACATAGCTGGAAAGCTAAAATGCTTTGACATATACAATGGCTAGGAAGAAGCTGGTCTATACTAAGGCTTTGAAAGAAATAACTCCGATAAGCCTCTCCATTCAAAGTTTAAGGTACATATCGCACAAGGTCATGATGTTTTTGTTGATGTGAATTTTATTTGGAAACCTGATATTTTCACGGTATGCCGATCTTTTGGCCACATTGCTGAAGCTTGTAAACAAGTGATTGTTGATCCTCTTCTTCCTATTCCGAACAAGATCCCTCTTCCTCGTCCTCCGGTGAGGAAATTGGTCCTTAAGAGAACGTCTGTTCTTTCTCCATCGGTTGATATTGCATTGTCTATTTGTCCGACATCACCTACTGCTAGTGGTCTTGGTTCTAAGTCCTCTAACGCCTTATCTGAAGAACAAGTGCAAGTTCCCCAGTGATTAAATGGAACTCCATTGAGAAGCCATCGAAGCATGTGAATTTGAGATGAGATATGGTTTATAGTTTGATAGTTATTATATGTTTGTGGGAGGAGACGGGGATAGTCGACGGTTATATTATCATATGGTTGGGGATAGTCTGGTTCTTACCTCTGATGGAGAAGATGTGGATGCCAATAGAGTGTTTTGGCGGATGATTCATGTGATTGAAAATATCTTTACCTTAGTGATCTAGTGAATTTTGTTTCTGGATTGGTAGATCATTTCTCTAGTTTTATTCATGTCATTGGGCCTCTTTGGTTTTTCTGTTGATGATGGCAGTGGTTCCTCCTCTCAGGAGGACGTTTAGTTTTTCTGTTTTCTATTTGCTACCAAGGTATTTTAGCTTCACTCATGTATTGCATTTGTCAAGTGGCAAGGCCACTATAAAACTATGTATAGATGTTCTGTGCGTATGCAGAACACCTGTTTTATATTTTTTTAATAAAAGTGGCACGTCCCACTATAGAGCGGGCTAGTCTTGCTAAATATATATATTTGGACAACATACATTGCATATTGGATAAGCTAACTTGTCTATTGCGATGTTAATCAAAACATCTACATACATGCATGTTATACCTTGCACGAACTGACAAGTTACACATGCACACATACATATATGTATATCATACATACATACATACTTATATATACATATGTTATATAAATTAAATAAAACTATATAATTTATAAATTTAAATAAAACAAAAGGTTGTGTTTAAATAATATTTAGAAATGTTCTAAATGGATTAGACTTTATAGGGCCAATAAAGATCCAATAAGAGATTTTTTTTGTAAATCACTCATAACTTCTGCTACGGGCTGGCACAATTCCATCAACATAAACTTGGGTGTTTGCTTAGTCCATAAAACATTTATTATAAGTTAGTTTGGGGTCCACATAACCGGCGGGTCTTTTCCTTGGAGGTTCAGTTGTCTACTACCATAAGCTTTCATACATAATTGTTATTTTAAATGCTCTTAACCAGTCCATGTACTTAGGTCCTATGAGTTTATCATTTTCAAAAACAACATTGGTGTAGAAATTATTCTACAAATTTAATTTAGTAGATTAGGAAGTTACATTCATAGTAGATGTTCTTATAATATTAATATGGTTAAACATTACATTTTATTTTACTAATAAGCTTCCACTATATTTCTATGTTTCTCAAAACCCTAAAAAGAAACATAGAAATCTTTTAGTTTCTCTATGGATGTTAGGACTCGCATACCTTAGGATTCTGACCTTGATGAAAGCTCAACAAGTTATTGGTCTGCATGCGATGGATACGCCTTACCAGTTGTATACAATTCAACTTATAACATTGTGGTCTTTGTCCTAATCTAATCTTTATCTTGAGGAAAGCACAACGAACAAAGAAAGATCATTCACTCGTATCACCATTTCACGACGGTCTAAGTATAGTGTACGTACCTTGAGGAAAGCTCAACAAATATGTACATGTATCTTACTTCGTTTATTCTATATATTAATAGTACTAATGTAACATCCCCAGCTTGATGAAAGCTCGATAACTAGAAAGCATGCAAGTAATTTAGTAATATATAAATGGCAGAGGATAACACTTATATTAAAGATTCATAACTTTAATATATTTTAAATAAGTGATATCGAATTATGGAATAATATTTTTTTATGAAATACCCTCATGATTCAAGTGTCAAACACATCTGAAACCACTATAAACGTACTCTATGTATATATTTATTCCTTAAATCTAATTTGGGTTTCTTAATTTTTCTATAATAGTTTATAATTTTAGTTAACTTATATAATAATCTTATGTGTAATTTTATATTAATTTTATTAATTTAGTTTCATTTGATTAATTAATTAATTAAAATAACATTTTAATTAATTTTATTTCATTCATTTTAAATGATTTAAGTTGAATATGCATACTGTAACGTTCATAGTAATACATATATATCTCAATATATATGTATTTTATTATTTATTAATTAAAAATTAATGAATTAAATTAAATTAAAATGATTTGCAGATATATATATATATATATATATTACCTTAAACATTTTAAGATAATTCTACATATATAAATATAATATGTTATTAAATTTTAATCGATTAAGATTTAATTAATTAATTTAATTAACTATTAATTAATTTTCAAAAATAATTATTTAATTTTACAACATTTATATTTTTTTACTTATTTTGAATTTAACTTCTTAAATTTAACATTTTATTTTAGTTTCAAAAAAGATTTGAAAATTAGCTCAAAGCCCAAATTCAAATTGAAGCTTTACATTAAGGATAATCTTTAGCCTACCTCAGCTTTTGGCCCAGGCCAGTGGCCAGTAGCCAGGTAGAGTAAGGTATTTGATTACCCCCAACAACCCAAATTTAATACTACAATTCTAGAAACTTTAGTAAATGAGAATGCTTTAATCAGTTGGTTGTAATACTGCTAATTTAGACCGCATAGGCTATTAGGCACTGATACCATCTAGGCCAGCATGAAACGGGTTAAGTGGACGAATTTTTAAAAAAAATTCCAATTCATATTTGGCATATGAAGTCTAAATTGATTTAGATCTAATCCAAATAGTTTCAAAAAAAATATTTTTAAATTGATTTATATAAATATTTGATTTTGTATATATATGTGTATATATAATATAAAATGCATGTGTATCAAATACACACATATGTTTAAGTGTACGTGCAACATATAGATAAATACATGGTTAAATATGTCCATTTATAAGTGATGGGATTTACACTACAACGCATATACTATCCCCTTCATATACAATCGTATTGTCTGTTATTTATTTGCTAACGCACGCTTGCGCACATACACACATATGTATAACCATAACCATATATATAATACATTTACGTATAAATTTAAAATTGAATATGGTTACCGTTTCAAATAATTCAAATTAATGTTTAAAATATCTTAGGCAGATTTAAAATTTAAAACTAGATCCAGATTTAGGATAAATTTATTTGAAATTCAAATTTAAAATTTAAATATTAACATGTTTATATACACATCCATAAATATGTATTTATATATAATTTTTCTGTTTTTAAATATATACATAAGTATAATTTTAAATTTATTTATAAAATATTTATTTATAAATATACATAACATGTAAATTTAAATCTTTCGGCCAAAGCCTCTTTTACAAATTAAAATTGTATTTTAATTTAACTCATTAAATAATATTGTTTTAAAATTTTAAAATCCGTACGAATTTCATAATAATTTATTTAAATACTATTTTTTTAAGTAATTTATAATTATAAAATTATATATATAAGTATATTTAATGTATAATAGTTTAAAAAAGTCTTAAAATTATATATAAATATATCTTAATTTTGGATTTTATTGTATATATATAATTTTAATATACATATATACAAATGTATATATGAATAAGGATTCATAAATTAATTATATGTAATATATGTATATGTATAGAGTTACAAAATTAAAAATCAAAATTTTAATTTAAAACTGATTTTGAAGTTAATTTTATTTTCGTTTTTTTAAGATCGGTCGAAACAAAATTATACACGTGTATATATTTTTTATTTATCTTAACTTGCACATGGATATGTCTATATATGAAACTAACGGCAAATAAATATGTAAATTCATGATATAATATGTATATGGTCTACACATACGCAATAACATAAAAAACATGTATATAACAAAATATAATTTAAACATTAGCAATATCATAGCCTTGATATTACACCTTGAATGTTGAATCTAATAACTCATTGGATCGAATCCACGCTCTTTTAGAAACACGACCAATTGAAGAGATCACCACATTTTTAACCAGATTTAATTTGATTTGGTTGGAAATGAAGAAGGGGATATTTATAGCGTGTGGCCAAAAATAGATGGAAATGGAGGCAAAATGTGAAGTACAAATGAAGAGGGATGATGAGTTTAACATATCTTCCTTTTTATCCATCTCTGTACCATTTCAAGGCCCATATTTCAAATAAATATCAAAAACTCTTCCCCTCCAAGCATGGTCGTCCCTATGGGCATATGAGTCCACATATATTTCTAAGCCCAATCAATATGTACCCACTTTAATTCTGATTTAAATGTTTATCGATATGTTATATCAACATGTAAAAATATAAATTTTATATATGCACTTTATTAAATATTGATTCGGATAAATCAAATAAAGTTTTATACTTAATATTTCACAAATATTAATTAATTTAATTAACTTATAATAATTATAAATTAATTAAATCATATGGGCTATTGGAGTATTCAACATTGCGGTTGTGCGATTCATGGTGTAAATTCAATTAGCGATTAGTATCGAACAATTCAAATATTAACGTTCACACATCACCAGAGCAAGTAGCGTGACCGTTTGGCTAAATTTATCACTTACAAAATTATGATAAAAATCCAATTTTGCTATTTTAAGCAGTTCTCAGTTGTATGATTATTTACAAAAACTCTCTTTGTCAAAACCACATCATATTAGGACTTATGGAATTTGGTTATGGTAAAGATTACCAATATCGCCTACATTAAAGTAGTAATCCAAACACAAGGTCATTTTTTCAATAATAACAATTATTCTTAAATGTACTACTCTGGCCTGAGATTTTTGAGTTGGGTTGACTACTGTTGATCATGATGCTAACCTCATATAACCGAGGAGAAGAAATCTCTATTGAATGTTATTTCATTTCCAATACTTCAATTTATGCTCAAGTATAGTCATTTGATGGACATCATGTCACAATTTAACTATAATTAAAGTGGAATTTCCAGATTGGTGTTTAATGATATTCTCAAGTCGAGAGAACTATGTATTATTTTCACTTTTATATTCTTCGTCTGACTTTAGTTATATTAGCAAACAAAAAACTATCTATCGAGTCATTCCATAATTATCTAACAACTATCAGTACATCGTTGGCTTTTGCGTTTCCGACCTTAGTTACAATCCAAGCAATCCTACATTCCATTATTAAAGGGTTTCCTAAAATCATCAAGACATAAGCATATTAGCACAACTACCATAGTTGGCAATGGACAAAAAGATGAAATTCTTGTTTTGTAACAACCCAAAATTTTCGACCTCGAAAATTCGACACTAATACGTTTACTGTAGAAGTGTCGAGCAATCAAACGTCGGAAATCTCAGATTGTTAGGGTAAAGAAGAAAGAGGTAGAAGAAGAAATAGAAAACAAAACACAGAATCTCACATTTCGCAGCGGATCAAAATATAGTATCAAATAATAGCATTTATACAAGAAAAGCTGTAATTATCAGGTTACATACAATTCATCAAAGTTACAACCATTTACAAATAGACTAGACAGTTATATCAACCTGTCCCAGACTATCATCAATACAACTCTATTACACAGTGGAATATACTCCATATGTTCCTGCCATCCAACTCGCCTCCTGAGCTCCAGAACGTCCTAACCTGAAAAATCTGTAATACTCGGTCTGACCCGAGCATTACAATAAGTAACACCCGGGTCAGGCTGGAAACCAGCGAGAGTAAACCCATACAACTTAAAATACTAAGATATAACACTTATTTGAAAACCTGGGGTAACTCGTACCTCACAACGAGTTCTTAACTTATTAGAACCAATACTTATTTCACAAATCAATCCCTAAGTACCACTATATGGTTCAATGGTCCAGTTTACTTAAATTATTTCATTGTAGCCTATTGATTGCACATATCAAATCTATAAAGAATTATTGTAGATTACAAATCGAAGTGGTTTCCGGTATCTGCTGATACCCGACCCCGGTCTCTTCGAATCCATTATTATTATTTAAGCCAAATGTTTAAGTTTAAACAATACAATTTATATTCAGGATTTCATATTCACACAACAATTCACCTCAGATAGATAACCCACAATATCACAGTTCAACCAAAGTATCTCATATCACAAAGCATCATAAATCACATATGAGAGATATCAAATAATCTAAGTCATTCAATAAATCTTATTCATTTATAAGCAAGATAAATTAATTGTACGATTTCTAATTAACTTAATTGCTTTTAAACCCAGCTTACTTTAACATTAATTAATTACAACCATTAATTAATCATTCTTTAATTATCAATCTAAATTAATTATCCATAATTACTTTCATTTAGTAATTATCCCATTGGTTAATTATTCTCAATTAATTAACCTTTAATTATTAATTAATTTATCCTCTAATTACTAATTGAATTAACTAACCCTTAACAAATTAATCCTTTAATTACTTACATTAAGTAATTATCACTTAAGTAATTACTTACATTAATTAATCTCTAATTACCAATTAATTAATCTCTAATCACCAATTAATCAATCTCGAATTAAATAATTTATAATCCTTAATTATTAATTAATTAATCTTTAATCATTAATTAATTAATTAATTTCTCTTTAATTACTTCATTAATTTAATTATTCATTAATTATCCAAGACCTTAATTAACTTTAAGATAAACCTTTTCTTTACTAATTTCTAAATCATTATCAAGATCTTATTTAATAAATCTTGAAATCATTTATCATTAACATATAATATAAAAATAATTACTCCTTTAATTTAATGTATAATTACATATTTAAAGTAAGTTTAAAATAAACTTAAGAATCTACTTAATTTATATATGTAACATAAATCATTTAACTTCCTTAAACCAATTATTTAAATAAAACATTTATTATATATAAAAGAAAATTTATTTAAGAAAAGATTAAACTTGATTTATTTTAAATTTCAAAATCTTGCTTTTATTTAAATTTTAAAATTGTTATAAATCATTCACTTCGGGTTCAAAATCTTGCTTTTATTTAAATCTTGCTTAAATTAAGTTTAAATTTTCAAATTTAAAATTGATATAAATCATCTAACTGAGAATTTGTGAAAGATTGTTGTTGTGATTTCCATTTCAGGTTTTAAGTTTCTTTAGTTTGCTAAGGTTTTCGTTTGAATAGAAGAAAATGAGAATAGAGAGGAAATAGTAATATATATATATATATATAACTTTCTTTTAATTTTAATTATTATTTTTAAAAATAAGAGAACTAAGATACTTGTTTATTATGCAAGTTATTATTCTTACAATTGTTAAATTGATGATAAAATTAACTTACATTTGTAATTATGCATGTCTTTATGTCTTTTATATGTTTTCATATTAATTTTATATTATATTTATCATTTAGTTTGTATTTATATATATTTACATTTTATTATATTTAGTTTTATGTGTTTTTATATTAATATATATTTACAAACCATATTTATCATGTATAAATCTTAAAAGAAGTATTTAATCCTTTTATTAAATCTTTTTCAACTAAAGCTATTATATCTAATATTAATAAATATTTATCCAAATATATATTTATATTATCAGAATTATTTATTCAACTTATAAATCAGTGTTTCAATAGTTAAAATCAGTAAATTATCTAATTAACAGATGTTCAAAAATCCGGGTTATCACATGTTTAGTCCAATATCTTTGTCTTCGCTTCTTCCAAATTTATTTTACATTACCATTGACAAAGCGATGAAGGTAAGTTAGACCTTGGCTAATGGTTCTTGCTCAATCACCTTTAACATAGTGGTCATAAATAATGCAATATCTCAATTATTTAAACTTATGTCTATGTTGAATTCAATCCACCTCAACAATCTTCCTAACACTCATTCCTGGGGCCTTGAGGCAAACGAGAGTTTTCTGTTAGCTCTTTATACCGATCTACAACTTTCACGGCAAAATTTTCAATTGGCATTACTTATGGAAAACCAAATCCCCAACTCCTCCCCTCCCCCGAAATTGCAGCACACACATTTTTTTTCATACATTACAAGCTTTGTAACATCCCATATTACTTTATCGATTATAATAATATTTATTTTGGATTTTTATTTGTAATTTTAATAGATAAATGAATCAATGAAATTTTAAATTGAAAGAATTTAAAGTTAAATGAAATTTAGCTCACATTTTTTTTATAGAGTTGACATAAGTAATAAACAAGGTTAGTAAATAATTTTGAATTTTTATCAAATTTAATTCAATAAAAGCAATTTTTGAATTTATTTGAAAATTTATATTTGAAAATTCCAATTTGAAATTTAAATTACAATTTTGAAATCCAAAGTTGTTTGGGAAATTACTTTGGTATAATAAATAATATTTATGGAATTTCGAAAATTATTTTGAAAAATAAAATAATTATTTTATAATTATGGAAAATAGAAAAACAATATTTTTATAAAAGAAAAATCATTACAAATATAAAATAAAATTTGAACTAAAACGTCTCGAGAGAAATTTTAATCTGAAAATGAAAAGCGATCGGATTATAAAGAGGTTATAGGGTGCGAAATTCCTTTTATTTTTTTGAAAAAGCGAATAGTTTTTTTTGACCACACGTTTTAACCTTTCATCCTTTACATCATTATGTTATGACTTGTATGTTTCTTCACCCTAAGTGTTATCTCTGCCTACAACTATATAAACTTCATTTCCTCCTGCCTTTGCTACATATATCTCTTCCTTCTGAAACCCAACAAACCATCATCTTGCTTCATCTTCATCACATCCATTATTTACTTCATCGCCATCATCAATATCTTCATCAATCCTCGCTAGCAAAACAAGGTAAGTATTTTTTTTCTTTTCAGTTCTTTTATCTACTACAAGTATACGAAACCGAGTATATCAAGATCACAAACCTTGATCATCGTCTAAAGCCTGAAAAGGTAATTGAAACCCTAGCTTATGTTCACACCACCCGAAACCGTCACCAGAAAGCATCAGGCACAGCACCATTCTTGTGGCGATCGACGTCGAGTTGGGGCATTCATTGCCTAGAATTAACATCACCAGCAGGTCGACCGCTCGAGTGACTGGCGGTCGACCTTCCTATGGAAAATTTGGGCAAAGAATGCTCAGACCTGACACAGTGAATATTTTTTTCATTCCTTTTCATCCTTATTCTCCTCTTGCTTGCTTAATCCTTGATTCATTTGTCAGAAATTCTTTACTGTTCGATCTTTCATGATTAATGATGAAAAATTCAAGTAATAGCCCAAGGATCAGCAATACCGAATATTTAACAAATAAAGCTTAATATGATTATTTTTGTTTAAGATGACGTACCTTGATTAACAACGGAAGATGTAATGGCTGTCATCTTCTTCTTCTGACTTCTAATAATTACTCTTCTTCTCAGAATTCGGTTTCTCTCTCTAAACCTATTTCTTTATATGTTTCTTGATGGAGAAGAATACATCTATATCCCAGGAGAGAGAGGACCCAATCCTTTACATAACATTTAACTCTAAATCTGGTACGTCCATCATATACCAATTCAACGCTTAAGTTCAAACACAGACCTAATGTTCTAATTATAGAACGGTCTATTTATGACTTAATTATTCGGGTCAGATTAAGATTAGAAACTGCATAACGTTAAAGGTAAATGAAACGTTCTATCTATGACCTAATTAATAGGGTCATATTAAGATTAGAAACTGCATAACGTTAAAAGTAAATGAAACGATTGCAGTTTCTAATAGTAGTTTTCTAACATTCTCCCACTTGATCCGATTATACATAATATTAAGTGTTGAACATCATACTATGATAAATTGCTGAGAGTTATGGCGGTTGTGCATTATTAATTCAATGCATTCCCTTTCATATACTACAATACCAGCAATCCATCATTTTATACTCATAATTTATATAAAACAGCATAATGGTCCACATAATGTCTTATATCATAATGATTAAACATAATATCTTTATAAGACTCTTTCTTGTTTAAAATCACATAAAGTACGTACTATCACATTAAAACAAGAGACACATAATTATATACCAGAAACACACAAAGGAGCTCAGAATGTCACACATCAATTATTATTAATACAATCAAGACCCATTCTTTGAACATGTTCCTTAAATTGTCTTGGCTGTAACCCTTTCGTCAAAGGGTCTGCAATCATAAGTTCTGTCCTGATGTGCATGATTGACACTCTTTGTTTCTAAACCTCATCTTTCACAACAAGATACTTCAGTTCCATATGTTTGGCACCTTTAGAGTACTTGTCGTTTTTTGAGAAAAACACTGCTGCAGAGTTATCACAATAAATTTTTAGCGGTTGCTAATGGTGTGGACAACCGTAAGTCTTGAAATAAAGTTCCACAACCATAATGCATGAATTATGGCTTCATAACATGCCACAAATTCTGCCTCCATAGTAGATGAAGCAACAATCGTTTGTCTCACACTTTTCCATGATATGGCTCCTTGAGTAAACATAAACTGGTAACCAAAAGTTGATTTTCTAGTATCGATGCATCCAGCAAAATCTGAATACCTATATCCAATCACCTCCAATTCATTGAATCTACAATACATGAGCATGTAATCTTTCGCGCCTTGAAAGTACCTTAACACTTTCTTTGCAGCTTGCCAATGTCCCCTTCCTGGATTACTTTGATACCGCCCTAACATACCGACCGCAAAACTGATATCCGGTCTAGTATAGATTTGAGCATACATTAGGCTAACAACTACAGATGCATATGGAATTGATTCCATTTCCTTTCGTTAAACATCATTCTTAGGACATTGCATGAGATTGAATTTATCACCTTTCTGTACAGGAACTTTCCCAGGTGAACACTTACTCATTCCAAATCTCTCTAGAATCCTTTCGATATATCCTTTCTGAGACAATCCCAATATTCCTTGTGATCGATCATGAAATATTTCTATTCCAATCACATAAGATGCCTCTCCCATATCTTTCATTTTAAAGTTCATTGAGAGAAATTCCTTAGTCTCATGCAATATGCTTAAATTATTTGCAGCAAGCAAGATGTCATCAACATAAAAGACTAGATAAATAAACTTGCTCCCGCTGATCTTTTGGTATAAACAGTGATCAATCGTATTTTCCTTCAAACCAAAAGATGTAATAATGGTATTGAACTTTATATACCATTGTCGGGATTCTTGTTTAAGCCATATATTGACTTCTGAAGTTTACACGCCAATTGTTCTTTACCTTTTACAGAAAAACCCTCAGGTTGATCCATATAAACATCCTCATCAAGATCTCCATTCAGAAAGGCTGTTTTCACATCCATTTGATGCAATTCCAAATCATAATGTGCTACTAATGCCATTATTATTCTTAGTGAGTCCTTTTTCAAAACAGGAGAAAATATCTCCTTGTAATTAACACCATCTTTCTGAGTGTAACCCTTAGCAACAAGTCTAGCTTTATACCGTTCGACATTACCACTAGTGTCGTGTTTGGTTTTAAAAACCCATTTGCATCCGACTCTTTTACAGCCATGTGGCAACTCAACGAGATCCCAAACTTCATTCTGTTGCATGGATTTTAGTTCTTCTTTCATGGCATTAATCCATTCCTTTGACTCTTTACTTTCTACAGCATGTGAAAATGAAACTGGGTCCTTGTTGATTCTTATATCATAATCTGATTCTTGCATATAAACCATATAATCATTAGAAATAGCTGACCTATGATCTCTTTGAGATCTTCTTAATGCTACTTGTTGTGGTTCATGCATATCAACATTATGTAAGTCATTTCCTTCAGGAAATACTTCTTCATTTATATGTTGTTCATCATCATGCTGTTCTCTAACAGCTGGAAGAACATTTGGAGTAATAGTAGGTGGAAGAACTATTCTAGGCAATGTAACATTTATCCTTGTTTCCTTTATTTCCACTATTTCTCTTCTAGTACTCCCACTGACTTCACCAATCTCAATGAATCGTGCATTACCGGTTTCTATAATTCTTGGTCTATGATTAGGACAGTAAAACACACATCCTTTAGATTTTTCAGGGTAACCTAAAAAATACCCACTAATCGTTCGAGAATCTAATTTCTTTTCATGTGGATTATAAATTCTCGCTTCCGCTGGACAACCCCAAACATTCAGGTGTCTTAAGATAGGTTTCCTGTTAGTCCATAATTCAAAAGGAGTCTTTTGAATAGCTTTACTAGGAACCCTATTCAACAAATAATTAGCGATTTTGAGAGCATACGACTACAAATTCTTAGGTAGTGTAGAATCTGACATCATACTCCTAATCATATCTATTAACGTCCTATTGCGCCTCCCTGCTATACCATTTTGCTATGGTGTATCTGGCTTTGTGTATTGTGCACATATGCCATGATTTTCGAGGAAATTTGCAAATGGACCTGGACACTGGCCTGACTCATTATATTTGCCATAATATTCATCACCTCTATCAGACCTTATGCTTTTCACCTTTTTATCTAATTGCCTCTCAACTTCCTTTACAAACATCTCAAGGACATTCACAGATTGAGATTTTTCAAAAAGCAAATAGACATAACCATAGCGGGAAAAATCGTCAATAAAAGTGATGAAATACTTTTCTCCATTAAAGGCTGGAGTGTCCATAGGTCCACAAATATCAGTGTGTATTATTTCAAGAAGCCGGCTGCTTCTAGTGGCTCCTTTCTTATTATGTTTGATTTATTTACTTTTAATACAATCCACACACAATTCTAGATCACTAAAGTTCAAATTTGAAAAAATTTCATTACTTACTAATCTCATCATTCTTTCTTTGGATATGTGACCTAGTCTTTTATGCCATAAGCAAGCAGAATTTTCATTCAACATGCTACGTTTTCATCCAATATTATTTATTACATTCAGCAAGGAATTCGCATAAGTGTCATTCAGTTTCAATTTATATAAACCATCAATTAGAATACCAGAACCAACATTAGCAGTATTCTTATATAAATCAAAACAACCAAATCCAAACGTACATCTAAAACCAGAAATATCCAAATTACTTACAGAAATAAGGTTTCTAGATAATGATGGTATATAAAGGGTACTATATAAGTCTAATACATATCCACTTTCTAGAATTAGACGATAAGTCCCAACGCCTTCTATTATGGATTTCATTCCGTTTCCCATAAAGAGAAAACGATCTTCATTTGGATTTATGGTTCGAATCATAAGAAATCCCTTTCTTTTCGAACCAAGCTATCCTTTTCGGACAGTCATTTTGATAATGTCCTTTCCTTTTACAGAAATGACATCGAACATCCTTTAGTTCCTTCTTTTCCTTATCCTGCCCATTCTTAGCAGGTGCCTTTTTCTTGAAATGACTTGATTTTCCATTCTTTTCTTTACCAGCTTTATTACTCACAAAACTTACTGAGTGATTCACTTGATTTTTCAAACGTCCTTCTTCCTGAACAAGTCTACTGGCCAATTCATTAACATTCCACTTATCCTTTATAGTGTTATAGTTAATTTGAAAAGGTCCATATTCAGAAGGTAGCGAGTTCAGGATAAACTGGACAAGAAAATAATCCTCTACTGTAAGTCCAAGGGAGTTTAACCTTGCTGTAAGATTAGTCATCTCTATAATGTGCTCTTGCATAGTTCGTGACCCATCAAACTTCATGGTCATGAGTTCTGCCACAAGAGTATCAGCGAGTGACTTATCAGCTGAACGAAAACGCTCTTCCACAAACTGCATATATTCCTTAGCACTTTCTGTTTGCGAAATTGTTGACTTGATGTTGTTAGCAACAGTCATCTTAATAAACATGAGGCTCAAACTGTTACTGCGTTCCCATGCTTTATGTTGTGATTTTTCTGTCTCGGTACTAGCTATTATAAGATCAACAGGTTTATCCTCAAGGAGTGCCAAGTCAAGATCCTGAACACCTAAATGGAAATTGACTTGTTCTCTCCATTCAGACAAATTAACACCAGTGAACAATGTAACAGATGAAGCATGTTTATTCATGGGAACTACTGCAAATCAAAATTTAAAAAAAAATTGAAATAACTATAAGCTCATAGCTAACGCGATTCAGATATGTACATAATAGTATGATACAGCACTCCTTTGGGTAGATACTACTTATACTTAACATAATTAAATACCAAAACATAAGTAAGTAAGAAATATATTCAATTAAATAAAACTGACATCTTTGGATGATCAATATTTATTTAATCAAGATATCTATTAAACCTCATCATGTCAACTAGTTATAGAACAAGACTTTCCTTTGGGTAAGTTCTTCGGCTCTACCATTAGTGACGCCGGTTTTTTTGGGTATTATAATAACTGGCAATTTCTATCAATAATCATTATGTCACTTATGCACTAAATGATTATTCTGATTTTGACCACTTTGGTGATTAAATCATAAATCTCATGTGCATAATTGACTTATAACACATACTTCATTAAACATCATGAGTAAAGCATAGAACAGATCGATTGCAATCAAAGGAAATATTCAGTTATTGATTGGTTGCTTTGATACCAAATGTCAGAAATTCTTTACTGTTCGATCTTTCATGATTAATGATGAACAATACAAGTAATAGCCCAAGGATCACCAATACCGAATATTTCACAAACAAAGCTTAATATGATTTTTTGTTTGTTTAAGATGACGTACCTTGATTAACAGCGGAAGATGTAATGGCTGTCATCTTCTTCTTCTGACTTCTAATAATTACTCTTCTTCTCAGAATTCGGTTTCTCTCTCTAACCCTATTTCTTTATATGCTTCTTGATGGAGAAAAATACATCTATATCCAAGGAGAGAGAGGACCCAATTTTTTATATGATATTTATCTCTAAATCTGGCACGTCCATCATATACCAATTTAACGCTTAAGATCAATCACAGATCTAATGTTCTAATTATAGAACGGTCTATTTATGACTTAATTAATCGGGTCAGATTAAGATTAGAAACTGCATAATGTTAAAGGTAAATGAAATGTTCTATTTATGACCTAATTAATAGGGACATATTAAGATTAGAAACTGAATAACGTTAAAAGTAAATGAAACGATTGCAGTTTCTAATAGCAGTTTTCTAACATCATTTGCACCTGAATGATGACTGAAAGATTGCTATACACATTTTAATCTCATTAAATTCATACTATTAATATTAAAGTGAAGATTTGAAAAAATTTGAATTACTGTTCAAGTTCCAGAATATTGCCTGCAGACTCAATATTTTGCTACTTTTCTACTTTCTTTTGATTCCTTTGCATTGTTTGGATGATCTGCAATTCAAATCACATTTCATATCAACAAATGAGACTTTGGTTCCATGCTTTAAAGCTTAGAGAGGATGAATGAAGTACTTTTTGAGATACTAAACAATATAAGCATTTTTCGAACCTTAGCCACCTTGATTGCCTGTTGTTTCTTTTGCCTGTCTTAAGCTACTATGATGATTTTGTGTACGATATACATTGCCTAAACAAAGTATAATACACTGATACTCAAATTTAAGATGTTGGAATGAAGATTTGTAGGGTTATTCAGTCTACTGTTATTTGAAAAACATAACCAGATTTGCACAATTTTGTTCTAGGCTCTCGTTTACACTCCCTATGGCTTGAATTCTATAATCGAGATGTTTTAAACCTGTTACGTACTTGCTACACATCTAACAGAATGCTTAAGCTCAGATTTAAAGCAAGGAAATGGATTTTATAGCTCTTTATTTACCGGATGTTCTCCACAAAATATATATACAGGTTATTCAAAAATGATTTCTGAATTCAAAACTTTGAATTTATAGTCTCCTGCAAATTTTAAAATTAACATTGATCTATAAATGATATTTTAAAAGAGGAAAATAAGCACAAGGATAAACTTACAAAAAAAGTTAGGTTGAAGGATAACAAGTTTGTTTTTTAGGCTGACAATGCTAGTTATAACTAGCATTTTGTACAGTGTAAAACTGAATATAATGTTAAATATAACTAGCATTTTATATAGTGTAAAAGTTGAATACAATGCTAGTTATAAATAGCATTTGTCATTCAGCCTAAAAATGAAATTTGGCGTCCTTCAGTCTAATTTTTTTCAAATTATATCATTTTCCCTAATTCTCTCATTTTAAAATTAGTAAACTTGAATATTTCAAAAGATTTTAGCTTGATTTGAACTTAAGTTCAAAAAGGAGTATTTTTCGACTATTAGATATTTTAAAGGTGAAAAAATAAACAAAATTCTAGTTTATTTTTAATCATTTGAAAAACCCGAAAAATATGATTGAATTATTCTGGTGTAAAATTCTTATTTTTAAGAATTAAATTTGAAATAATTAATTTTATGTTGAATTCAAATTCAAAGGAATGAATTTTCATTAAAGGATGGTATTCTATTTAAATAGTTCAAAATGAATTTGGCTTGAACAAGATGAATATTTTTATGAATTTGAAGATTAAAAAATAATTATGAAATAAAGTGAATTTATTTTAGGAATGATTTGAATTTTAATTTAAAACCAAACAGATAAATGGTTTTAATATATATATAAGCTTTTCTATAAATTGAATTTTGGAAATATTATTGAAAATATTTTATAAATAAATTTGAAATTCATTTATTATATAAATATAAACATATATAATTTTGGATTCAAATATTGAATAATACTTGGTTACATTGGAAAAGAATTTATAGTTTGGCTTCAAAGAAAGCAAAAAAAAGACATATATTAATTGCACATTTTGGAAAACATGGGTATATTTTATAAAATATGGAATATGAGTTTAACTTGGGTAAATACAAAATTTGTTTGAATTTGATTCAAGATATCAATCATTTAGTTTATCCATAATTTGTTGTATTCATGTTAAATAAGTGTAAACTTGTTGGACTAAATTTGAATAAATTAAACAATACTTGTCCTTGAATATTGCATGAAATCTATTCATATTGCCAAATATAATTGAAATATAAGTTTCAGTTGATGAATTGTGTGCTTTGATTAAATTTAGATGATTTTAATCCTTGTGTGATCCTAGAAATGCAAGTATAGGATTATATTGTATATTCACCAATGATATATCGATGCAAGTAACTATATTTTAGATATATTGATTTGAATGGATGAATTATCATATTTGAATTGAAATGCTTGAGTACACTATTGCTTGATAATCGAGCTGTATATGCATGACATTAATTTAGGATATAACATAATCTTTGGGAATAATGATGTATTGGAAAACCAAATGTTTTTGAAAGTTGAAATTAAACATTTGACAGGAACGGTATGAGGTATTGACTATTAGATTGCTAGTTTTCATTTAGATGGACTGATTCGACGATCGCAACTCGAATAATGATGACCTTGTCCCTCGTACCAGTGCCCCAAACGATCCATTGGCATGACATATGAAGTTATCAAAGATATCAAAGATTAGTCGGAAGCATAGTGCAAAAGAAGAGAAGTAGCACCACCTAATTAGGATATAATGATGAAGTGGACTACAATATGAGTAGTTTTATTACAATGCCAGAAACCTAAAGGGTGCAGTAACAAATAGATCGTATGAGGGCAAACCACAATTGATCGGAAGTATGCAGATGAAAAAATGTGACGACTTGTCGGGGTAGACAGTCTATGTAGAGGGTAAACTCACGGAGGAAATTTATCAAGTGATATCCTACTGGGACCCGAAGGTGAGAAAATGATTTAGCATTTTCATGGGAAGATGATTTAGCCTTCTCAACATTTCAAGAAGATGATTTAGCATTCTCATAAATATAACTAGAAATGCCGACCTCCTGATTCTCTTGACATGATGTTTTGAATTTATACAACAAGCAACTCATACAATATGGATAGATTATGATATCCCAATTGACTAGAATTGTAACTGTGAGTCATGTTGAATAAAGCCATGACAAGTGTGTTAACATTAATTTATGACAATGAACCGTGGGCTGGATATTGTATGGTGTGAGGGACATCGATGTCATTGATTAATATGTCAATCCCGGCTCCACACTTGCATGTTATTATTGTGCACAATATACTCACAGCTAAATTTCAACCTTGACTTGAGATTTGTATGTATATGACAATGCCTCGGGTTAGACTGAGGTATTGTGTTTCCAGGTTAGCTTCCTATTAGACGTTAGCCTATTTTGTTTATTGAATAGTTCTTGGGAAATGTATTTTATGTTGGAGATTAAGTCTGAGTTCAACAACCGTTGTCCATGAAAATATAAGTCCCACATTGGGAAATATACAAACATGATCTTGTATAAATACACAGAGACTATTATTCACATTGACCAATTGGTTTTTGTGAATGACTAAGTAGCTCTCTAAACAAAAACTAAAAATGCTAACAGTGGTATTAGAGCATCGTACGATGACACATGGGCGCTGAAATATCATCCAACTTTAAATAAATAATTCTTCTTTTCTTTTATTTTACTCCACTTCCGAAAAAATCTCAAGTGATGGAAAATACCATTTAATCCTCATATATTTTAGTCCCTGTTTACACGGGCTAAAATTATGGTTTTTGGATCATAAAAATGAAGATATTTTTAGCTCTCAAGATCTATGGAATATTATAGAAGAATGATTTATTATTTCTGCAGATGCTTCAATGCTTAATCAAACTCGAAAAAAATGAGAGAAAATAAACAAAAAGATTCAAAAGTGCTATTTATCCTACAACAGGCGGTGGCTTACACTATTTTTTCAAGAATAATGGGAGATACAAGCATAAAACAAGCATGGAGCACATTACAGAAGGAGTTTTCAAGAAGTGTAAATGTACGCACCATTAAACTTCAAAATTTAAGGCGTGAATTCGAACTAATAAAAATGAAGGGTTTCAAGACCATAAAGGATTGCTACTCAAAAATTAAAGAAATAGTTAGTCAAATGAGAGCCTATGGGGAGAACATTCTCGACAAGAGAATTATTGAGAAAATGTTAAGTTCTATTCCCTGTAAATATGATCCAATCATGACAACAATTGAACAAACTAAAGATCTTTCTAATTTATTGATGTTCAAATTAATGGGCACTCTTGAAGTATTCGAAAAAAGATTGAGTAGACATGATGATGACTCGGTAGAAAATGCCTTTCAATCAAAGCATAAATAACTAAATCAAAATAAAAGACATAAAAAAATAGGAACGATGGAGAAAATTCTAGAAACAAAGAAACTTCTAGAGACTTCTCTATGAACAAACAAGATAAATATCCTCCATGTGGAATTTTTAAAATGATAAATCATTTGGAGAAATTCTACTCGTATATGGAAAGCCACATTAATAGACACTGCAGAAAGTTGGACATATGGAGAAGAACCACTTCAACAAAGCATCAAGAAAATTTTCATTTAATAGACTAATCATGAGCAGGGTCAAGATTATTGTGATCAGCCTCTTTTTTATGCTAATCAAAACTTCGATGATGAAAACAGTGAAAACTGATACTTGGATAGTGGTTATAGCAATTACATAGCCAAAGATAGAAGCATCTTCAAAGATATTAATGAATCTGTCAGAGTGAAAGTACAGACACTGTTGTAGAATCAAAAGGCAAAGGTACTGTTATGGTATAAACAAATTAAGGTACAATACTTATAAAAGATGTTTTACTGTTTCAAATCTTAAAGAAAATCCATTAAGCATTGGTCAAATTATGGAGAAAGTTACGTTCTTCACTTTGAAGGAGACAAGCACAAAATATATGATAAAATAACAAAAGACTAGAGATAGCCCAAGTAAAAATGAAGAAGATGAATAAAAGTTTTACAATAAGCTATCGATATACTATTAACATTGCCATGAAAGTTCAAGTTGATGACTAATGGTAACGACATTGAAATTTGGTCACTTCAACACTCAAGCTTTGAAATTGTTATACCAAAAGAACATGATGCGAGATCTCCTATGACTAGCAGAAAATAATAAAGCATGTGAAGGATGTCTTCTCGAGAAGCAACATCGATTGTCGTTTTCAATGGAAACACACGGAGAGCAAAAGACTTGTTGGGATTGATCCGCACTGATGTTTATGGACCAATGAGAACACCATCACTCCATAACAACAGGTATTTCATGCTATTCATTGATGATTTTTCTACAATTACATGGGTGTAACGACCCAGAAATTTTTACGATTTTTAATAATGCAATTAACTAAATTTTTCATGAAAACAAACAATAAATATTTGTAATAAAAGTTTGATATTTAGAATACGTCTATTTAAAACATAGCAAGTGTTGGATTTTCATCAGAATATATAGGTGTGTTCAGTTGTGAAATTTCAATTTAAAATTTAAAATCAGTTGAAAACTTGTTAGAAACTAATGTGAAGAAAGAGCAATAAAATTGTATCACAAAGAATATAAAAAATGTACCAAACTGCACATGATACGCTATATCTCCAGTAAAAAACAAGCCATAATTTTGCAAGCATGTATGAAAACTGTTGTATATGGGTATCATCTAAGCATAGTAGAACCACAAGTAAAAGTCATCACTACTTTGAACTTGGCTTTTGAGGTTAAGCTTAATGCGAAATGTTGCTCGGACTACAACAAGGAACGACAGAGTCTTCAAATGAGATTGATATTGCAAAAGATTTGATTCATACTATTATTTTATATGGTGATTGGATGGGAATATGAGTTATAATGTACTAGGAGATTGGTGTTATTGGTACTAACATTACTATTACTGAACCGAAAAGAATAATCTACAATTTGGTTTTCAATATTTGTTTGTATCAATAATAAGTGCTACATATTATGCTTTATCCTATCTATAACAGTATAAATCATGACCTTTTAATGCTTCTACCATACAAAATTGCCCTTTCAGTTGATTTCGGTGAATTGTTTGAAGTTGTTCTGCCATACATATTTTGAAATGCAATCTACAATTTAGTTTTCAATATTTGTTTGCATCAATAATAAGTGCTACATATTATATTTTATCCCATCTATAACAGTATAAATTATGACCTTCTAATGCTTCTGCCATACAAAATTGCACTTTCATTTGATTTCAGTGAATCATTTGAAGTTGTTCTGCCATACATATTTTTGGTAGTTCACGTTGGTACCAAAAAAGTGTGACACCAAAGGTATTACAATTATTATTAAAGATACACACACACACATATCTATGTACATGCGTATGTATGTGTCTCTGTGTGTGTATTTCACTACCACAACCGTATCGCACACAAAATTTTCACCCTTCCTTCTTCGCACACGTCCAACGGACGTGCCACCATACTCGTATATATATATATATATATATATATATATATATATGGATATTTTAGTTTTAATATGAGTTTTAAATTGAATATTGATTTTCAAAAGTGTATATATATATATATATGTAAGTTTATATATATATATATATATACACACACACAAATATGTTTTGACCTATTGATTCAAGTTCGTTTTGCTCTGCTTTGCTGCTTTTGAATTTTTCGTAACCTTCTTTGCTCACTTGGATGTTGTCCCGTGTGCGTGCGCGTGTCCGTGTGCACTAGTCTGTGTCAGTTTACATCGTCCTTAGATGTCGCTGTTTTCTCTAGCCTTGAAAGATGAGCAATCAATCACGATAAACAATCTTTTATCTAGTAAATTGATTTTACATGAAATGACAATTTAAATATGTTGCTAAATTGAATTGGTTAGTAATTTAATTGTTGAATATGCTATATTAATATTTAAATTGTTCACTTATTATTTATCGACATAAGACACTACAATCATGTTATATATTATATTTGAATTGTTAATTATGATCGTATTTGCCATTGATACGCTATGTCATTTTATATTATTATTTTATTATTCTCACACTGCAAATTCCCTGTTAGCTCAGTAATTCCTTATCGGTTGAAATGGTACATGAATGATTTATAGATTAGGGAAAAATCATTATGGGTTCAAATGATAAATCCAAGCGATTTTATTGAATTTGGGATTATGGATTGAAGTGATATATACCTGTAAATTTAATAATTACGGATTGAAATGATAAATATCTATGTCACTTGACCATAAGATAGAAAACCATATACGGACACCGTTGGTCTATTTTTAAATGATTTCTAAGATTTTGAGAAAAGAGGAATATATATGTTTTTAAGAGATATTGATTTTTAAATATAATACAATGATTTTATTTTAATATATGAGTAAAATTAAAAGTTCAAATTATATGTTTGAAATTTTAAATTTATAAGTTAAGTTTTGGAAAATATAATTTTTAAGATTTTACTTAAAATTTTAAATATACAAATAAGATTTAAAAATAGATTTAATAATAAGATTTAATTTAATATAATAAATTTAAAAAAATTAACGAATATATATATATATAATATGTTTTAAACTATTTATTTAGAAATTAGATTAAAATTTGGAAACTAGATTTGGTGATAACTTTAATAAATAGAGGTTGGAAAGATAAATTAAAGTTGACTTGAAATTTAAATCGGTTAATAATGGAATTTAAATAAGGATTGATTTGAACTTATTGATTGTCAGATTTCATATATGATTTTTATAATTTGATAACGGGATTTTGATTAATGATGATTAAAAGAATATTTTGTATTTAAATAAATTGAAATTGAATATCTAAATTTGATTTAAATGTGTAAATTGAGATTTTATTTAAATGTTTATAAAAGTGATTAGGTGAATATTTTAGAATTAAATATAATTCAATTTAGATATTTAAATTTTGATTTTTATTTAGATTTCTAATTTTGATTTATTTAAACGTTATTAGAAATGATTAAGTGAATATTTTCCAATTTAAATAAATTTAAGATTGATTTTTTGAAAATATAAATGAAATTTATCAAATTGAGTTACTGTAAATTGTTTGGATATCTAAACTTTGAAACCTATTGAATTGGGAGTGATTTAAATTTGTAGTTCAAACCCGGACATGAAATCAACATAAATTTAAATGATTTTAATGAGGATTCGAAATTGTTGAACTGAGATTGATTTAAATTGAATTTTGGAACTAAAGTTGATTTGAATTGATTTGTGAAATTGAAGCAAACAATTCTATTTTTGAACTATTTTTAATATATAAATTGTTTTTAATATATAAACTATTTTAATCTATAACCTATTTTTAAATACATTAACTATTTTTAATTTATAACTATTTCAATAAATAAACTACTTTCAATATTCAAGCTGTTAAGTTGGAACTGTTATGATTTGGATTTAATGGATATAAATGTGAATGTTTTGATATGATGGTTTAAACTATTTTATGGTTATGATTTTGAAAGTGAATAATGATTTTGAAAGTAAATATGATTTCGAAAGTGATATGATTTTCAAATGAATATGGTATTTTGATATGAAGTATGAACTGTTTGAAATGATTTTATAAAATGACCACGTTAAGCATTTGGTTGTTAAAGAGATGGGAATCAGATATTGTCATACTCTCTGCCAATACCGAAAACCACTTTAACAACTGTGCACGTGGTGAAGATTCCAGAGCGAAATAGGATGGTTTGGAGAGCGATTCTATATGAGGCATTAACGCATTCCCGACTCCTACGTGTCAGCTTGATGTGACTAAAACAGGAGCCACGCTAAGCCAAGTGAGGTCGCATCTCCGATCGAGCATGCTTCTTTGATACCATTATATTACTTTGTGATTTGATTGGGTGCACCTTTGATTGTGCCTCGAGGTGGGCGGTAGAGCTGTTATGCATTACCACCAGTCCGGATCTGTAAAACGGTAGTATCCTACCCTGGGCATTGCTTCGTGTGCCTTGTCACATGCCTTATCGCGCCCTCTACGAGTTTGGTTCGTGTCGTACCTATGGAGTGCTCCCTGATAGCCCATCAGTTTGGTGAAGTTTACAGTACTATATAGACTACGGCATTTATATAAAATATGTTAAGGGTGATATGGGTAAAGCCTTAACGCTATTTTAATATTTTACTTTACTGTAGACATTATACATGTAGCATATTGTACTATGTATGTAGATAGTTTAACGGATCCTTAAAGGATGGAATCCCAACATCCTTTAAGTTATATTGCATTTCATTTGGACATTTCACTTGAGTTAATTTACTAGCATAAGAATGTTAACCCCGACTCGAGTGTTTTGTGTTTTGTATGCTCGGGTCAGACTGAGTGTCACCGCATTTGAGACTCACCTTTGGAGTTTGGAGCTTTGCTTGAAGATCTGTCTTATATCTACTCAATTTTCAGTTATTTTCAGTTGCTTATGTTTAGACTTGTCAGTTGCTTTTGTTAGTATCTTCTATGTACTCGGTATATTCTGTTGTATTTATTTCAGACTTTGATGTTTCTGTAGTAGCTTCATGAACTACTATTTATCTATTCCGCTGCTTATTGTTATATTACTCTGTGTCTGTGATTCGGTGATTGATTTATTTACCGTATATGTTAAGTTTCGCCAAATATAAATTAACAACATGTTTTTTAACAATTCAAGGATGACATGTGTGGATGATTGTCAATTTGAATGGTTCGAAGCAACAGGTCATTACAATGGGTCTATTTCATCAAATAAAAATCGGATGTTTTAGGAATATTCAAAAAATTTAAGGCACTGGTTAAAAATTAAAGTGGAAAACATGTAAAGAAGCTTAGAAGTGATCGCGGCAAAGAGTATAACTCCCATGAATTTGATAAATTTTGCGATGATGAAGGCATTGAGTGGCAACTTACAGTCTTATATACTCCACAACAAAATGAAGCATCCGAAAGGAAAAATCACATAGTTATAAAGATGGCCAGATCAATGTTGGAGGAGAAGGGCTTGTCCAATGGTTTTTGGGTAGAAGCAATTTACACCATCGTATATATTCTCAACACATGTCCATCTAATGCTGTCTAAGACAAGACTCCTATAAAGACATGGAGTAGACGAAAGCCATCAGCTAAGCATCTAAAAGTTTTTGGATCAATTTGCTACATATACATTATTGATGAAAAAAGACAAGTTAGAAGACATGACTATACGAGGAATCATCTTGTGGTATAACACACAATCCAAAGGCTATAGAATTTATGACTTGCAAACAAAGAAGTTCATTATTAGCCGAGATGTCGAAATTGATGAGAATGCTGCTTGGAATTGAGACAAAGAAAAAGCTGGGAGAAAAAACTTTTTTGTACCAGTATAGAAACCACAAATAGAAGCAGAAAAGTGGTAGAAGAGCCAGATGCATCACTTTTGCCTCCTCAACAAAAAATTTCTTCATTAAAGTCTACACCAAGAAAAGTTAGACCTTTATCTGATATATATGAAACTTGCAATTTAACCATACTTAATCCTGAAAGTTATTAAGTAGCACTAAAGCAAGAAGTAAGGGTCAAGGCAATGAAAGAAGAGACAAAAATGATTAAGAAGAATTATACTTGGGAGTTAGTTGATTTCTCTAAAGATAAAGATATACATGGAAAAAAATGAAAGAAAAAGCGAGTCTACTAAAATCTATTGTGACAACAAATTATCAATAGCAATAATGAAGAATTTACTTGATCATAGTCAAAAAAAACTTATAAAATATCACTTCGTTAGAGAAGCAGAAGCTACTAAATAAGTTGAACTTAAATATTGCACGACAGAGGACCAAGTTGTTGATATATTCACAAAGGCATTACCAAGAGTAAGATTTTGAGTAGTTGCAATCTATGCTTGGAGTTTCTGAAATTTGTATCTAGGAGAAGTGTTGAAGTGTGATACAAATTTTTAGAAAGTTAGAGAACATTATCTTAGAATTCCCTAAAAAGATAGAAAAACTATATTATGTGGCTATTAATTATAAAATCGTGAATTATCTAGAATATTCTATCTATAATCTTCTATTTACACTAGTCTACTGTAAAATGAAACTTATAAATATAAGCTCATGCATATATCGTAACTTGTACTAGAAAGTAATAAAATTTCTATATTTCCAAAATTCTAAGAATCATTTTTTATCAAATTTCTTAATATACTATTTCAACTATTCAACTATTTCATAACCATTTCCCTTCTATTTCTACTATTTATTCAGTGGTATTAGAGTTATGGTTTTGACTAATTCAATTAATATGTATGTGTTTAACAGCCATACGATGCCATGCCACCCGAAATAATATGATCGTATTGTTGGCTTAAATATGCCACACGTGAAGGGAGCACGATGAAAATATAAGTCCCATATCGATAAATATATAAACATGATCCCGTATAAATACAAAGAGATAATTGGTTTGTGATTGACTAAGTAGCTCTCCAATCAAAAATTAAAAACGCAAACAGTTCGAGAGCCAAGTTCTGTAGCAATAATCAGTTTATCCGAACATATGATGTAGATGAGATGACTCAATTAGCCATGACATGTTCAAAGATGGGTTGTAGGAAGAGTTGGACACATTTAAAGTTGATATTTTTTGGAATTTACGTAGTCTAGCGAGCTTTAAGTGATGTAATTTGCGTAGTCCATGTATTAGACAAGCTTTGAGTTGTATGTGTGTGTCTACACACGCACGCGCATACAAGTAAGATACATGTTTCATACTTTATTTATTTGTGTTCTTGATACGTGAGTTATTCAATTCTTGAATTTGTGTACATTACCTTATGTCAAGATGTGATATGCGTTATTATTTCAGCTGTATTCAGGTATTGAAACGTATCAATGTTAATCTAAAATAAGTGTATATGAAATCATTGATTCCATGCTCATTGATCCGAGTTATCAGACAGTAAACAACCTTTGATATTTGGGTCAGTGGATCTGGGACGTCATAAGCATGACACCATTGCTCAATTGAAAATGAAAACTAAAAAACATACACATTTATTACCTGTGTTTCACATGAAATAAAAAGAGGAGAGCACTCAACACCTCTTATTTTCCTGTGACTTATCTAATATGATTTGTACCGCTTGTTCGTCTAACAAGTTACTGGATTTAGACCACTTTAATAGTAATTTTTTTAAAATTGGGCAAACAATTTTGATGCTATGAACACTCCTAAGCTCATATCTAATTTCCATGTGGCTTTATGTTTGATTGTCTAGTTTAAAGGAAATCAAAGGTGTTTGCATTCAAACTATAACAATATTTATAAACTATACAATGATACTATACACTTATTAATATTTGGTCAGTCTACAGCTTTAGGAGACCACAATTTAGGTTGGACAATGGGGGCGGTCAGGAGAAATCATTGGTTAATATCGAGTCAAACTATTGTGTTTCAGCACTCCAACGCATCCCCATGAACGTGCACTTCACTGATCCGTAACAGTGTCATCTTAATGAAGCTTCTGATGTGCCAGTGTCCCGATTGAACATCCCTTCATCGCCTTCTGGAACGGACCCATACGTGGTCTTGAAAATATTTTTTTGTAACAAAAGGAATTCCCAATGTTACATGCCGTCAGTCTCATATATATATATATATATATATATATATATATATATATATAAACACCACATTATGCGTCATATTTCTTGCGATGTGGGACTTAACGTTCAACCCACAAATGGTAGCCACATCTGACAGATCTCCATCTTAGAGAGCATTTCCTCTAACCTTCAATTGGAGCATACTGAAGAAGCTCTGTAGTTGGTCAGGATGCTTCTACTTCTTTACGCAGTTAGTGAGGCTACGTTACCAAATCTCCACCTTAAGGTGAGTACTTTCGCTAAACCCATCTTGGAGCATCAACAAAGCAGGAGAGCAGGCTGCGTATCTAGCTGTGAGATCAGGCTGCTTACATATCTCTAAGCCTCGAGCTGTCTTTTGCTTCGGTCTCTCTCGCATCGTATAATGGTCCCTCGAACCATGAACCCTGATACCATGTTGTGTTTCGGCACTCCAACGCGTCCCCATGAACATGCGCTTTACTAATCTGTAACGGCACAATCTTGATGAAGCTTCCGATATGCCAGCATCCCAATTGAACATCCCTCCATCGTCTCCTAGAACAGACACATATATGGTCTTGGCAACACTTGCTTATAACAAAAAGAATTTTCAATGTTACGTGTCACCAATCCCACATATACACCACGTTATGCATCATATTTCTAGTGATGTGAGACTTAATGTTCAACCCACACACTCTCAAATGCGAGCCACATCAAACTGGATAATGTTGAAAAGCTGGATGAAATACATTGCATCTAAGAGTTTCTATGTTTTGTATGCTATGTGTTGTATGTTATGTTTTGTAATTTTGATGTTCCAAGTGCTGTAAACATTTGCTATCCAAGACTAGTGAATTACTAGCCTTTAGCCTTTTGTTTCATCAAAAGGCATCACGGCCATTTACAATGGACCTCCCACCATTAACCAGTTGTACGTTTATCAATAGTTATTTTGCGATTGCACTGAAATCATGCATATCTATTAAAAAAATAAAAACTATTGTTAATTTAGATGGTTTTGATTTGAACATAAATTAGTAATTGGTGAAATAAATATTACTAGTTATGAATATTATCAGTTAAGTGTCCACATATATGTATTAAATTTGACTTAATGGTATTTTTCACGAGAACACAAAATTAAGATCTTATGAAAAAAAATTAAACCTTCTTTACTTACTCGCTGCATAAAACACTTAACAAAGAAGAATCGTATACGTTAGATAACTTATGTGGCAATAATTAGCTTATTTAAATTAACATTGTGGATGCTCTAAGAGTATCTTTGGTTCAGACGTAGTTGTAATTAACAAACTAAGTCATCAATGTAAATTTAGAAGATAAACGAACACTTATCATTCCATCGATATTTCAATTAAACTGCTTTTGGTTGTTTAAAGATAAAGGTTGAGTTATTGAGATTGATTAAACTTACACTATGAGATGTACCAAAGGTTGATGTATGAAGTTGGATGCAAATGTATTTATTTATACCGGTATGCATGCACCTACGATGCACGTGTACATAGAAAAAGAATCATTCTCATTTCATTTCTTTCAAAAGAAAATTTTTGTAAAAAGATGGTGAAATTAGTAGCTAACGTAATTTGTGTAATTTTGGTATTTATTTTAATTTGGTTATACTTAATTAAATAATTATAATCACGTTTTAACCACTCTGATTCCTTTATCATATCGATAACTAGAGAGGTTTGTTTACTGACTTAAAAAATAAAATAATCCGAAGCTAATTTTTTTATCCAAGCAAATGTTGGAGAGGTTTGTTTACTGTGAAGCCTGAAAAATAAAATATTATGCAGCCAATTTTTTTAGAAGATAAATCTACACGTCCCAAACTTCTCTCTTCGTATTATTCTACAACGTCTCTTTGTTTCCTAAATTTTTCCATTTCTTAAGATGCTTTTTTTTCAATTCAAGTTAATTTTCATTCAGTGTTATCAAATTCGTATAATTATACTTCCTTTCCTTCCTCCCCAAATTTGTCCATATTTCAGCAAAAAAATTTCTTCAATTCAAATTGATCTTAGTTCAGTGTAATCAAATAACGATGATACTTATTGGATTTACGTCGAATCATTCTCGTCATTTTGCCTTCTTAGAATCTCAAACTCGATCTATCAAATTCTTCTTCCTTCAGCCTTCATGATGGCATAGATTTTAATGGATTTTAAAAAAAAATGTAATTCCTCATAAGTGAAGCCAGCATAATGAACAACTATGCTTACTTTTATATATTCGAAAAGGAATGGCTAGTCTATTAGATTTTGTGCGGTGAAATCAAAAGAAAGGCATCCTGTCATTATTGCTTGGCTCATGGATTTGAAAGACAATAGATTAAGATATAATCTAATTAAATTTAACCGAACATACTTGAGGCTTTTTGTAATAGTTAAGTTGTTTAAGATCAAACTCTTTGACATTTTGCACTTTATTACTTGCATGTTTTGATAAATAATAGACTGAAAAAATAACATGTTTGTTCTTTTGTATCCTACTATTAGCATTGATTACTTCATTTGTAAATTAGTAGCAACTTTATCAGTGATACATCACTTCATAAAATGATATTTCTCATAATGTACTATGTAAACTTAATAAAATAAATGGGTTGTTTACTTCCTTTGATCTATAGTTTCCTTTTGTTGGTGCAACTCTATATTTCTATTAATAACTTGGATATAATTGATGTTACATGGATGACTTGTTGCAACCCATAAGGTAATGCTGAAACTTTTGTCATCGTGGTTGTGTGTTGATGTGGATTGTTATACGTCCGGTGTACTAAAACAGATAGCACGCTACAATAAACTCGTCGCACAAGTTTATTAATTAGAATTCCACTACGCTGGAATTCTGTATTAGATAAGTGTAACAATAAGTTACGTTGTAAATAAATTACAACAACAACGTTATACTATTGTAAGAGATAGTACAACTTATAAACGGGAAAGATTACAGTGAATCTAACCAGCATATAAAGGAAATTCCGTCTGAGGCTTGTCGTAACAATTTCCTTAAGAATTTTATTTCAAAACTCTCCCAAGATACAACAGACGTAATCTGCACGAGATTGTAATGAGTATGTCAACTCTGTGATATATATGGAATATTGGGCAGTAGAGCAAAGAAGCAGAAGAAATTAGATTGGAATCGGATGAGAATGTGATCAGTATTCTCTCATATTTATAATTTCGTCCGCATCCCTTCAAACAGTCGCGTCCGCTTGATGGGTCGCACCCGTTGCCTTTTGGTCGCTGCTATTCGTTAACGGGTCGCGCCCTCCTGCTACTGTTTCGCACCCGCTCGTACCGCCTGGTACTGTTTCGCCTGTACCACTTCAGTCGGGTCGCACCCGCTCGCGTTTAGCCGCACCTATTTGCTTCTAACGGGTCGCACTCGCTACTATTCGCGTCCGCTTATGAACAGTCGCATCTCCTTAGGCAAAAACCCCGCGTCCGTCTTCACCCGCCCGCTTTTCTTCAAATTCCAGGCCCAGCCCAGTTTCAGACGAAGCCCAAAACCGTTAAACAGTGGCCTAGTAAAAAGAATGGTCATTTTAGACCCGTACCCGAGCCCGGCCCGGCCCGGTTCGGTTCGATCGGACGGACGGCGGCGGCGCGCGCGCATGTGGTGGTGATGCATGATCTCCCTCCTCACAACGAAGCATACATTTGGGAGCCCCAGGCCCCCAACCTCCACTTGAGAAAGCTATTAATATATTTGTCTTTCATAGTATATTAGGCGATGTGGGACTTACTTTTGTTATCATTCACTTTGTTTGTTTTAGGAATTCCAACAATACCCCACATGAATGATAATATACATATCCCCCACACAAAGCGAAATATCACAGAGTACATATGGAATAATGCTGTATCGTGGATAAGTAGATATTTCACTTTGAACTTTCCCTAGTTAAAACTTATCGGATCTACTTGGCTAATCGGTGAATTATTTCATCTTGAACCGTCGGTCTTTATTGTATATCCAGACAATAAGCTTTACGAAGCATTGATTCCCTTCTCATCCAATCTCTTGGTTGTGTTCATTTTGGTCCTGAACAATTTTTGGTTCTGCGAGTGTTTTTAGAGAATAAAAGCCTTTTAATATTCTCATAGAGCCGACCCAGCTCACACTAACATAGGTGATTGCAACCATTAAGAGTATCCTACATATACCCCACTTATTATTTCCAAGATATGGACATCATTAAAAAAACATAGTTTTAACCTTTAACTACTTCTATAGGCATGCATTATATTTTGCACCATAGGAATGGAGTAGGACCAAGTCCATACAAATGCATAGCTTCTTGAGTTACTCATAACTGGTTTGCCTATTGATCCTAGTCCGTGGGATCTCCAGTCGCTAGGATAGGTTTCCGTATAAGGTAACTCTTGTTGGTTTAGGCTTTTAAACTCATTCCCCTCAATGCGCAGTCAATTTTCTCTCTTGATAAACCTTTAGTAAATGGATCCGCTAGGTTATCATTTGTCCTCACATAATCAATGGAAATAGTTCCATTAGAGAGTAACTGCCTAACTTGTTATGGCGACGACGTATGTGTCGTGATTTGCCATTATACACAAGGTTTTTCGCTCTACTTAGCGCTGCTTGGTTATCGCAGTGAATACATATGGTCGTCACAGGTTTTGGCCAAAATGGAATATCTTCTAAGAATTGACGAAGCCATTCTGCCTCTTCGCCTGCTTTATCTAATGCGATAAACTCAGATTCCATGGTGGATCGAGCTATGCATGTTTGTTTAGTAGATTTCCATGACACTACTGCTCCTGCAAGGGTAAAGACATAAACATTTGTGGATTTTGATTCCTCTGAATCTGCAATCCAGTTTGCATCACTATATCCTTCTAAGACGGCAGGATATTTTCCATAATGTAAGGAAAAATTAGTGGTATTCTTTAAATATCCCAACACTCTCATTAGTGCTTTCCAGTGTTCCTTCCCTGGATTACTTGTATACCTGCTTAGTCGACTTACCGCGTAAGCAATATCTGGTCTGGTGCAATTCATCAGATACATTAAGCATCCTATTACACGAGAGTATTCCAGTTGCATTACACTTTCATCAATGTTTTTATGCAGTACTTCCGATGGATTAAAAGGTGTCCTCACTCCTTTAATTCCATACTCTTGGAATTTTTCAATCACTTTGTCTACATAGTGTGACTGAGATAGTTCAATTCCATTAGGTGTTCTTATTATTTTGATTCCCAAAATAACGTCCGCAACTCCTAGGTCTTTCATATCGAAATTGTTGATTAACATCTTCTTTATAATCTCTATTACTTTAGTATTAGGACCAAAGATTAGCATATCGTCTACATATAGACAAATCATCACATATGATTGTCCAACCTGTTTGTAATAAACACATTTATCACATTCATTTATACGAAAACCATTTTTCATTATGACACTATTAAAATTTTCATGTCATTGTTTTGGAGCTTGTTTTAGTCCGTATAGTGATTTCACTAACCGACATACTTTGTTTTCATTTCCTTTGGAAATAAAACCCTCAGGTTGCTCCATGTAAATCTCCTCATCGAGATCTCCATTTAAGAATGTTGTTTTTACATCCATCTGATGAATTTCCAGATTATATATGGAAGCAATTGCTATTAACATTCTTATAGAGGTTATTCGTATAACCGGTGAATAGGTATCAAAGAAGTCCACTCCTTCTTTTTGACGATATCCTTTGGCTACAAATCTGGCTTTATATTTATCTATAGAGCCGTCTGATTTCAATTTCTTTTGAAAATCCATTTGCAGCCAATTGGTTTTATTCCAGGTGGAATATCAACTATTTCCCAAGTTTTATTACTTAGAATTGAATCAATCTCACTTTTAATTGCTTCTTTCCAACATGAAGATTCAGAAGATGACATTGCTTCCTTGTACGTTTGAGGTTCGTGTTCTAACATATAAGTTAAAAAATCCGAACCAAAAGTTTTGGAAGTTCTTGCCTTACGCTTCTTCTTGGTTCAACCTCCTCGTTGTCCTAATGAGTTTCATCTTCACATGTCTCATCTCTGTTATCTCTTGTCCTTTTGGGGACTGGATTTCCATCGTTTCTTTTATGTGGGAACACATCATCAAAGAACGAGGCATCTCTTGATTCCATGATTGTATTTACATGAATAACATTTATATCAGACTTGAATACCAAAAATCTATAGGCACTACTATTTTGGGCTGGCCCTAGATAATAACAATCTATGGTTTTTGGTCCAAGTTTGACCTTCTTTGGAGGCGGAACTGGAACTTCTGCCAAGCACCCCCACACTTTGATGTATTTAAAACTTGGTTTGTGTCCTTTCCATAACTCATATGGAATTGCTCCTGTTTTATTGTGAGGAACTTTGTTTAATATGTGATTAGACATATTTAAGGCTTCCCCCCACAAGCTCGTCGGTAGACCAGAGGTTAAGAGCATTGCATTAATCATATCTTTTAATGTTCTGTTCTTTCTCTCGGCTATACCATTTTGTTGTGGTGAATATGGTGTTGTTGTTTGATGAATTATTCCATTCTCCGCACAGAACTATTCAAACGGTGACTCATATTCTCCACCTCGATCAGATCTCAATATCTTGATCTTTTTATTTAACTGATTTTCTACCTCAGCCTTGTATTTTATAAATGCGATTATTGCTTCATCCTTACTATTTAAAAGATATACATAGCAATATCGCGTATAATCGTCAATAAAAGTAATAAAATACTTTTTCCCACCTCTTGTAGGTAGTGATTTAAAATCACACAAATCTGTATGTACCAAACCTAATGGTTCGGTGCTTCTGTCAACAGATTTAAATGGTTGTTTGACCATTTTTGCTTCTACACATGTCTCACATTTGTAGTTCTTATCTACTTGGAAATTTGGAATCAATCCCAAGTTTGATAATTTCTTCATTTTTCGGAAGTTTATGTGTCCTAATCTATCGTGCCATAGTAAAATTTCGTGCTCAAGCAAGTAAGAGACTTCAATTTTATTAATAGCACAATCAGAATACATAGATTTATTGCCGATAACGGCTATGTTTGCCTTAAATAGGTCATCACATAAATAACCCCTTCCGATATACATTCCAGCTTTGAACAGAACCATCTTGTCTGATTCGAACACAATTTTGAATCCTTTCTTTGATAGCACTGAGCCGGAGATCAGATTCCTGCGTATGTCTGGAACGTGAAGCACGTCATTCAATTTGACAGTTTTTCCAGAAGTGAACTTGAGGATAACTGTGCTACTGCCTTCGATCATGGAAACTGCAGAATTACCCATGTAGAGTCTTTCTTTCTGATCGAATTTCTGGTATGTTGAAAACATGGATTTTTCAGAGCAAATATGACGAGTAGCTCCTGTGTCAACCCATCATTGTTTAGGGTTCTGAACCAAATTGCATTCAGAAATAACCGCTGGAAAGTTAGACTTATCCATTTTCATGTTGTCAACTGTTGTCATCCCTGTTTTAGCGTAAAACGGTAAAATTCTTAAGATGTTATACGTCCGGTGTACTAAAACAGATAGCACGCTACAATAAACTCGTCGCACAAGTTTATTAAATAGAATTCCACTACGCTGGAATTCTGTATTAGATAAGTGTAATAATAAGTTACGTTGTAAATAAATTACAACAACAACGTTATACTATTGTAAGAGATAGTACAACTTATAAACGGGAAAGATTACAGTGAATCTAACCAGCATATAAAGAAAATTCCGTCTGAGGCTTGTCGTAACAATTTCCTTAAGAATTTTATTTCAAAACTCTCCCAAGATACAACAGACGTAATCTGCACGAGATTGTAATGAGTATGTCAACTCTGTGATATATATGGAATATTGGGCAGTAGAGCAAAGAAGCAGAAGAAATTAGATTGGAATCGGATGAGAATGTGATCAGTATTCTCTCATATTTATAATTTCGTCCGCATCCCTTCAAACAGTCGCGTCCGCTTGACGGGTCGCACCCGTTGCCTTTTGGTCGCTGCTGTTCGTTAACGGGTCGCGCCCGCCTGCTACTGTTTCGCACCCGCTCGTACCGCCTGGTACTGTTTCGCATGTACCGCTTCAGTCGGGTCACACCCGCTCGCGTTTGGCCGCACCTGTTTGCTTCTAACGGGTCGCACCTGCTACTGTTCGCGTCCGCTTATGAACAGTCACATCTCCTCAGGCAAAAACCCCGTGTCCGTCTTCACCCGCCCGCTTCTCTTCAAATTCCAGGCCCAGCCCAGTTTCAGACGAAGCCCAAAACCGTTAGACAGTGGCCTAGTAAAAAGAATGATCATTTTAGACCCGTACCCGTACCCGAGCCCAGCCCGGCCCGGTTCGGTTCGGTCGGACGGACGGCGGCGGCGGCGCGCGCGTTTGTGGTGGTGATGCATGTACATATTACTATTATTCTTGAACTTGTTTATTTTTTAACCGGCCATTTCATAACGTGAATTGTGAAATACACATTGCAAGCTAGGGATAGTGATAGTGGAATAATAATTTTGAACTTTAGGGATTGGATAGGTATCATTTCTGACAGACAGGGGGGTAAATGAATCAGATCGGACGAAGGTGTGCCATAATCCCGTCCTATAAAAGATTCAAACGAGTACAGAACGGATAAGCTTTAAGTTCATACATTGTTGGTATGAGCCGAACAGTGAACGTAAAATGTTCGGACAATAGAAAAACATCGAACATTTTCGAATGTATATTTCTCATATATTATTTCTTGTCATATTTCGTATCCTAAATGAAAATTGTATGGACACGGACTATACGCCTTACGGTCTCGGACCGAGTTGGACGTCGAACATTCGTACAAAATTTCCAGCTCTATTGACAGTAAATGCAATACAATATTACAACTACTAGTTATCCTGCACACTACTGCATATGCTTCTTGACATTGTCAAATTTACTAGGTATAAAAAATGGTGAACATCGTTAACTTCTTATGTAAAAAGTTCATTATCCAATTCAAACGATATCACATGAATCGCACACATATGAAAGTTGTTTTCATGCGTCTCCACTTCCATTTTCCAAACCCAAAAGGATAGGTGAATTCTATATAGTTCGATTGAACTACACACCCTTTTTGAGAAGATTGCAGAGCATATTATTTGGTCTCTACCAGCTTTGCGGTAATAAATCATAGAGTTACTCGATAACGTCTGTTTTGTAAGGTTAACATTTGTTTCTATCTTAACTTTTTTAATTACTGATCTTTATGTGCATCCTCTTCTCGATGCATATTTGAATATTATTTGAATTTCAACATCACTACAAGAGAAACCGGCTATTCCAACGGCTCCAAGCCGTTGGGAGCCGTTGGAGTAGCGTTCATGTTTTCCAATGGCTTCCTACGGAAGCAACGGGTCTATTACAACGGCTTTTCCAACGGCTTCAAAAGGCATTTAGCCAATGGAAGCCGTTGGAATAAAATGACCAAGCAGCCGTTGGTAGCCGTTGCTAATCTGAGTGAATTTTTTTTTATAACAGCAAACCATTCACATTCCAGCCATACACAATCAATATATATCCATTTCCATTCCATTTCCACTCCATTTCACATATATATCACATATCCAACACATTATATCACAAACAATATAAACAACCAAAAATCAACATCAAACATTACATTTTCAAACCAAACTTCAAGTCAATATGTACAACAAAACCTTCACCAACACCAACTCCAACTCCATATTCAAGTCAATATATACAACGCAAACACTTAAACTTCACCACCTTAAAGTCAATATATGCACAATAACCATCAAACACAATCCTCACCGCCTCAAAGTCAATATATACAATAACCAACCAGAAAGACAATAATCATCATATTTCTCAAGCATCATCATCACCTCCGGAAGCACCAGACGACGAAGGGAAGGAACCATGTCTCTGTGCGTACTCCGCTAAACGTTGATTCAGCTGCTCCATTTGTATAGCGCGAAGACGGTCCTACTCTTGCATCTGCTCAACCATGGCTCTAAGCTCTTTTATTTCAGCTTTGCCACACGCCTTTTGAACCGTCCGAACCTGCAAATAGAATGTGAGATGTTCACATTTGTATTATAATCATTTTCTTAAGCAATGCATATTTTAAAATATAGAAACGTAATTAATGTGACCTTAAGCAATGCATATACCACAAGGAAATGCATATTTTATTAAATGATAATGGTGCAAGATAATAATGGTGCATATTTCTTTTTTGGTTCATGTTTTTGGTTCCTAATGTAAAATAGCGAACCCTTTTTTTGGAATATATGCCACAAGGAAATGAATTCTTTTTAATACAATATGTAGGTGTTAAAAGTGTTCTTATATATTTTTTTTGGTTCATCCATTTTCATCACATATCTTTGTATATTTTTCCTTTTTTACTTATGTAATATTTATAAATCACGTATATATTAGATTTAACTCAGGTAGAAATCATCATATGTATAGTGTATCTATAGGTTAATTTATTAAATATAATATTGCAATGTTTATAAGATTACTGCTTGGTTTCCATAGCCATAGCGCATATTCCGCTGCGTCAGATCCATAATTACGTCGATAATATTATCTTGCTCATCTACCGTCAACTCAGCGATCCGATTCTGAAAGCGGCTCTACCCGTGCCTCTTGAAACTTTGCCTAAAATAAAAAACAATTATAGGTTAAAATTAGTAGAATATGATTTAAACTTATCGATATTAATAAATAAAATCTAAAATATGCATACATATGCAGTCGTCGCCTTATCATCATCATCCCACTGATATGTAATATTGTCAGCATTGTTTGCTTGTCTTGATGTGTGGGTGCAGGTAAATACCTCCATCATAGACACGGGACGTCCAGACGATCTTTCCTGCATTAAATAATTTATATATTTTAATTTTTCATAGTTAATTACTGAACTAATTAATATACAAAATGTAATAACGGTTCAGATTCGTAATTGATAAATTTACCAAGTCCTCGCGGTGATGCTGAAAAGACTTGGATCCGCCACGATGCGTTACAGGATTCCTACTTCTATTGGCAGAGTTCCTCTCCGACTCCACCTGCAATTTAAATTGAATATTATATTTACTAATTGCGAAATAATTAACTATATATTTGGTAGATTTACCTTGAACTCTCGGTCTCCCACCAACTCATGCAAGAATCCCATGCGGAAGCGCCCATCCAGTTCGGTTTCTTTCCCGATTTTTTAAGAGCTGACATTACCTTCCTGTAATTTTTGACGACCTTCGAATTCCAGTGGAGCTGAACCATGGCGACATCGGGCTCCGCCAAGTCCACTTGCCCCTGTACAAAGAGAAAATATTACTAATTGTTCATTTATACTTATTCATATAGTATAGTGGTATAAACTCACCAGAAAATCCAACCAGATGGCCTCTCTGACTTGATCAGGGATCTTACTCCACTTAGGCCAGCAATCTGTCATCCTGCTCATATATGATTGCTTGGAAATGCCAAGCACAACTCCTGAGGGCTCCAAATCAAATCCCCTGTGTTAAATATAAAACAAAGCTTTACGCAAGTATATATATGTATGAACAAATTTATATTGTTATAATTTTAATTTTGATACTTACGCTCCATCAGCCTTCAGCTGCAATTATACAAGTGGTCGAGCCGGAGGCTCACCACTACTCTCATCGGCCAAGCGAGAAGAGCTACGACGTTTGGAGCCTGACATAATACCTGTTGAAAGTTTCATTTTTAATTATAGACAGATAAAATGATGATGATATGTGGTGCATGTAATAAAGTCATTTTTACTTGATAGTGCATGTAATGATGATGATGATATGTGATGCGTGTGCATGAATAATTGTAAAAATTATTGGATATTACTCTGTCCTCGTCGTTTTCCGATTCAGACTTGGTCTCGTGTTCTACATCGTTTTCCTCTACATTCTCAAATGCTTCGACTAGTACATTTGTCTCATCATTTAATTGTCCAAAATCAGTTTGATCGTCTGTAATTGTGATTTCAACATTTTCCTCGATATTTGCTTGATAGGCTTGTTCTTCTGGAATATTCTTTCCATCGAATGTGAATCTCGTCTTGGTTTTAAAAACCGCAGACCAATCCGCTTTATCTTTTTTTAGAGACGGATAAGGGGCATAATAAACTTGTAGGGCTTGTTTGGCTAGTACAAAAGGATCGTACTGCTTATAATGGGAGGTATGTTTTATTTCTATAAGATTATAATTTGAATGCACGTTAATACCAGAACCTGGAACATTGCTGAACCATTTGCATTTAAACAAAAAAACTTCCTCCGCGGGTCTTATAAAATATGTCAATTGCAAAATCCGGGTTAACACGCCATAAAAATCATGTATATGATTATTAGGATCATCACTGCCTTTAACAAATACACCGGTATTGTTTATTAATTTTTCAGCACCGTATTCTTTGGTGTTGAATTTATATCCATTAACTAAAAATATTGGATACGTTTTAACTTTTCTTTTCGGTCCCAACGCCAAATGTTTTAATCCTTCATTGACCATATTATTTGTAGGATCACAAATGTAGTTCGAAAACCAAGTAGCGAAATTTTTGCTTAAATCGCCGTTTGGATTTTGTGATTCATAAACACTGCAAACAAAAACATAATATATTGCTTTATTATTAATTTACACATGCAGTATTAAATTAAATTTATCAAAACTTATAATCTGATAATTACCTAATAAATGGTGCAACTTCTGGACAATTAAGAAGAATATATGTGTGTGCAACATGGTAATCTCTATCATCTAGCCATACTTCTACACATTTTCCAACATGTCGACCATGTTGTTTAAAAATAGATAACATTGCTTCAGAAGAAGAATCTTGTTCAACGGCCTCATCATTACGCGCAACACTTTGAAATGATAAATTCACATGATCGTTGAAATAATGAGAGAAAAAGAATGATGCTTCTTCTTCGATATATGATTTGCAAATTGAACCTTTAACTCAAGCTTTTTGTCTCACTTTTTTCTTTAAATGATTTAAGTACCTAATAAAAAATATTTTATATCAATATTGATTTTTATTTATAGTTAAATTAACATTTACATATTCAGTATTAATAACATACCTCTTGAATGGATACATCCATCCATATTGCACAAGACTTCGAAGACGTGCTTCAGATGGAAGATGAACAGGTAAATGCTCCATTACATTGAATAAACCTGGAGGGAATATTTTCTCCAGTTTGTAGAGCAGTATAGGGATTTCTACCTCAAGTTTACGAAGACGGTCAACTTTTAACATAGTTGAACAAAGCTCCTTATAAAATAAACTAAGTTCTGTTGTAACCTTCCAAACTTTTACGGGCAACAATTCTTTGAAAGCGACGGGTAACAAATTTTGCATCATTACATGACAATCATGGCTTTTCATCCTACCCAGTCTTCCGTTCTTATAGTCGACACATCTACGAATATTAGATGAAATTCCATCAGGAAATCTTAATCCTTCCATCCATTTTAACAGTACTTTAAATTGGTTGTTATCTAGTTTATAACATGCTTTGGGTTTTTTATGTAGGATCGATTTCACCACAGAGGGAGGGTGAATAGGGTGATGCTATTAATTATAAAAATTTACTGCGGAAGTTTATATAAAATTATTTCAACACAGATATATCAAAATAATAGCAACATAGATAATAGCAGAATAATAAATGCAGAAATAGAACGACACAGAATTTACCCAGCTTTGGAAAAATCCGGCCTACGCGGTGCCCCCAAGGTTTATACTAAAAATTAAGCAGTCACATGCTTACACACGTAAACTCACGACACCCGCTATTGACTAACCTAATTCTACGCTCAAAACCCTGCCACAACTCAGCCACTGAGTTGCGAATTCTCAAACTATGCCACGTAATTTGTCCCATAGTCACACAACTAGAAATTACAACGGTTTAACAGAAGAATTTAAAACAAATTTAAATGAAACCCTAATTTAAATAGTTAAGCTTAAATTAAAACAATAGTAAGGTCGGCCCCCTTTTTCTTTTATATCTTTATTCCTCTTTGCTCTGTGAAATGGCGGCCTCGTTCTTTCCTCTTCGTTGTGTAATTAGGGCTTTGAATAAATTTGAAGACGCCGACTTTAATTAGATTGATCGAGTAGTTGATTTCCATTTCCTTGCTCTGTCGATTGATCGTCTCTTGAGATGCTTTCGGCTGCTTCTATTTAATTGAGTTCGACTTTGATTCCGGTATGTAATTTATGCCTTTTTCTCTTTGGTTTGAATACTTGAACTCGATGCATTTACAGCCGATGATGATAGGGTTTATATAAGGTTTAATCCCCTGTATTTTCGTTCGTCTGGAGTTATTTGAATTTGTCAATTGCTCTTGCTTGGCAGGTCGATGTTGCTTGGATGCTTGAGATTGATTCTGACTTGTCCCAATTTGTGTATATTTGATTACTTGATTTTAACTGCATCGATTTTGAACTCGCTTGTTTCCTTGATTACCACGGCTTCGATTTTGAGTTGTTTGAACTTTTCCTGGTCATCACGTCTCTGACTTTGATTTGAAACACGACTTTCTTTGACATTGATTAACACGGCTCTGACTTGATTTTTGAAATTGATTTTGTTGTGATTTTTGCATCACTGCAATCTGTACTTTAGCACAGCATTGAATTCTATGTGACTTCGACATTGCTTTGGTTTCTTGACAACCACGGCTTATGAATTCTTTGACGATGTTGATATTTTTTTACTTCGGGACAGACTTTGTTTATGAGTAATGGATGACTTCGGCTATTTTCTGATACTTAGTGTTGACCATTGTCTTTGTCGAATCTGCACTGTTACTTCAGTCTTTGACATCACTGACTTCGGTCATTTTTGAAAATTCTTTCTTGATTATCTAGTCTCTGACTTATGTTTTGTTCGACATGTGTGTTCAAGCCTGTAGTTTCATACATATCACTGCACATGTTGTTCACTATGTAGTTGTATGCTTTGCATTGTATTGTAGTCACATATGTGAACTTGAAATCTAGTGCTTTATCTAGTTCATCTCTGTAGCCTGGTTGTCACGTATGCTTCAGTGTTGCATTTCCCTGTAGTCTTCATTGCACTGTCCACTGAACTTCGAGTCATGTAGTTCATGTGCAGTTTGTAGTCTTTTGAAACTGTCTTCACTGCTACCATATGTGTGCTGTATATTGGCTTGAGTCTGATTCATGTCTGTTGCTTGAATGTTGATTTGGGTCTGATCTTTGATTTTGAGGCTGCTGCACTATTGCTTTGGTTAGATGCACATGTATATTTTGTTCATTTTGGTTTTTCTATCACTATATGTATGTATACATGTGTATATACATATGTATATATATGTTTTTGCATTGACTTCATGTAGTTTGTACCACTGCCTTGGTTCTGTTCGCACCAGTTTCATTTGAGTCTGTTCATGAAGTTGTGCAGAGCTATTGTCCTGATTTCCATTGTGTACATGTTCATGTATTCATTGTGAACTTCATTGTTTTGTTTTGATCTGGTTCATGTATATGTGATATGCTCCATTTGTATATCCACTTGAGTTTGGTTGCTTTGTTTGTTCATGTACATTTGAGTTTGCTTTGATATTGAACTTGATCATTTCATGAACTTGCACCTGTGTTGAATCCAGCTTAAAGCTCGGGTTTGACCTTGTGCTCGTGTCTTGACTTTATTTGTATTGCACTTGAGTTGAACCCGACTTTTCATTTGGGTTTGACATGTGCTCACCTGTCCCTGTAATTTTATCAAGTGTATATATTGGTGTGCACGGCCTTGTGGCATGTACAGTGATACACTGTGCATGTCACAAGCTGTTCGTGTATGATGAATTAAAATTTAAATGATGACGAACAACCCAAATAACCGAGGCAAATAATATTTTCAAAAATTACATTTTATTTTATACTGCAAAAATATTTTCTTTTCAATTTTACTGTGTCAGTATTTATTTTTGCAGATTGCTCAGATGCTGGATTCAAGTTGAAGATGAAATACGAGTGAATGAGTGAATTGTAGTGAGGTGCATTTGTAAATTAGAAATTGTGATGTAATCAAAATTTTATTGTAATTGAAATTGTATATATATAACGAGAGCTCAAATTTGTACTATTCAAAATTGTAATAAATATTTGTTTGTATAATATATTCGTTTGAATTTATATTCTGTGTTATTTATTTTATTCAGCAAATGTTTATTTAATTATGTGAAAATGTAATAATACATTAACAAATACATTTAAATGAATATATATATGTTTATTATCATCAAACAAAAATCATATAATCGCATATTCAACATTTTAGTGTCATTTGGCTTTATATGAAGCTCAGGACGATTACATATTTCTTCTCTATCACGTCTTAATTTCAGATCGTCCTTAATCTTGCCCTTAACATTCAAAAGTGTATTAAACACATTATCGATTACGTCTTTCTCGTTATGCATCACGTCAATGTTATGACGGATTAAGAGATTTTTCCAATAAGGCAACTCCCAGAATATACTCTGTTTGCACCAATTATGAAACGTCGCTTTACCTTGGATTTCTGTTTGTTGTCACTACATGTATGTATACATGTGTATATACATATGTATATATAAGTTTTTGCATTGACTTCATGAAGTTTGTACCACTTCCTTGGTTCTGTTTGCATGTGATCTTGTTAATGACCAGTTTCATTTGAATCTGTACATGAAGTTGTGCGGAGCTACTGTCCTGATTGCCATTGTGTACATGTTCATGTATTCATTGTGAACTTCATTGTTTTGTTTTGATCTGGTTCATGTATATGTGATATGCTCCATTTGTATATCCACTTGAGTTTGGTTGCTTTGTTTGTTCATGTACATTGGAGTTTGCTTTGATATTGAACTTGATCATTTCATGAACTTGCACCTGTGTTGAATCCAGCTTAAAGCTCGGGTTTGGCCTGGTGCTCGTGTCATGACTTTATTTGTATTGCACTTGAGTTGAACCCGGCTTTTCATTTGGGTTTGACCTATGCTCACATATCCCTGTAATTTTATCAAGTGTATATATTGGTGTGCATGGCCTTATGGCATGTACAGTGATACACTGTGCATGTCACAAGCTATTCGTGTATGACAAATTAAAATTTAAATGACGACGAACAACCCAAATAACTGGTGAAAATAATATTTTCAAAATTACATTTTATTTTATACTGCAAAAATATTTTCTTTTCAGTTTTACTGCGTCAGTATTTATTTTTACAGATTGCTCAGATGTTGGATTCAAGTTGAAGATAAAATACGAGTGAATGAGTGAATTGTAGTGAGGTGCATTTGTAAATTAGAAATTGTGATGTAATCAAATTTTTATTGTAATTGAAATTGTATATGTATAGTGAGAGCTCGAATTTGTACTATTCAAAATTGTTATAAATATTTGTTTGAATAAAATATTCATTTGAATTTATATTCTGTGTTATTTATTTTATTCTGCAAATATTTATTTAATTATGTGAAAAATATAATAGTACATTAACAAATACATTTAAATGAATATATATTTTTATTGTCATCAAACAAAAATCATATAATTGCATATTCAACAATCTCCCCCTTTTGATGATAACAAACATATATTTAAGATTTTGAATTTGTTAAATATATTTGATCATTCAATTTGCTCCCCCTATTTGAATGCTTCCTCTCTACACAAAGATCCCCTTTCATATGTGCATACAATTAAAAATATGCAAATGAGCCTAGATGCAAATAGAAAATATTTGACCTTTACTTGATTTTATTTGACAAAATCTTAACTTTTCTTTCCCCCTTTTGTTATCAGCAAAAGAGTAATAGTGTTAGAAAAATAGAGATAAAGTTATAGATATTAATACAACATTAAAACTCAATCGAATATAAATATAATATTTCAACAAAAATCAAACAAAAATTATAAATACTTTGTTTGAAGCATATTCCACTATAGAATGATAGGGATGATTTCATCATATAAAACGATATAGTTGTGTCTATTTGTGGTATATTTATATCAGGAATTTGAATATCTACTAACTATGCATAACCATTAGGACTTTTAAATGAGATTAGTAGTATTTCTTTTTTTATTTAAAAAAATGAATTCAAGTATCTTCTAACCACGCATAACCGTGAGGACATTTAAATGGGATTAGAATCAACATGTTTATAAATCAATTTTGATATGTGTTCCATACATGCATAACCGTGAGGACATTTAAATGAGCATGGAAGCACATAGTAAAAAATTCCAAGTAGTTCACCCATGCATAACCATGAGAACTTTTAAATGAGAGTGAATACTTTGGATTATTATTATTAATAATTTTTTTAAAATATAAAATGAAAAACGAATTATTCCTATTTAAATCACCACATATTAACATACTATAATGGATTATGATGAGTGATGGTCGACAGAAATATGATAGAAATAGGAATAGTCATGGAATATTTATCAATAAAGAGTTTTTATAACTCCTGTTTAAATTTCTAAAGAAATTTACTAATTATACCATCTTGAGTTATAATATATGATTAATATCAACACTCATCACTTTTTCAATTACTATTTACTTTTTCGATAATTAGTAGGGAGAAAAAATTTGCTAAATAAGTAGGAAATCAAATTTCTAAAACACCTAAGCTGAGACGTAGTTTACAAAAACTATTTTCTGGTAGGGGTTTTGTAAAAATGTCTGCCAATTAAGAATCGGTTGAAATGAAATTTATGCAGATATTTTCCTTGGAAATATGATCTCTAATAAAATGATGTCTAACATCTATATGTTTTGTTCGTGAGTGATGTACAAGATTATTTTCGAGATCAATTGCGCTTTTGCTATCACACATTAGTGGTACACGTTTAAAATTTAGAACATAGTCTTGCAAAGTTTGTATCATCCATAAGATTTGAGCAGAGCAACCACTTAGAGCAATATACTCTGCCTCTGTGGTGGATAAAAGCAATACAATTATGTTTTCTACTTGACCATGCAACTAATGAATGTCCTAACATAAAGCATGCTCCACTAGTACTTTTTCTGTCAACTAGACTTCCAACATAATCTGCATCTGAAAATCCTTTTAATTCAAAATTATCATTTATTGGATACCAAAGACCAAACCGCGGGGTGTGCAACAAATATTTTATAATTCTTTTAACGGCTTTTAAATGAGATTCTTTTGGGTTAGACTGAAATTGTGCACACAAGCAGATAGAAAACATGATGTCAGGTCTAGAAGCGGTAAGATAAAGGAGTGATCCAATCATACCTCTGTATTGCTTTTGATCAACTTCTTTACCTTTTTCATCATTGTCATGTTTAATTGTTGTGCTCATGGGGGTTCTTGCTGGTTTAGCATCTTTTAATCCAAATTTTTTGACAAGTTCCCTAATATATTTTGTTTGAGAAATGAATGTACCTTTATCGCTTTGTTTGACTTGAAATCCTAAAAAAAATTTAACTCTCCAACCAAGCTCATTTCAAACTTTTCCTGCATGACTTTTTCAGATTTCTCATACAACAAATTGTTAGTAGCATCATAAATGATTTCATCAACATATATTTGAACAATCAAAAGATCATCATTTTCATGCAACAGAAATAGTGTGGTGCCTACACAGCCCTTTTTGAACCATTTTCAAGAAGATAAGAACTAAGGCATTCATACCAAGCTCTAGGAGCTTGTTTTAATCCATATAATGCCTTTTTAAGCTTATATACATGGTTAGGATATTCATGACATTCAAAACCTTCTGGTTGTTCAACAAATACATCTTCTTTTAAAATTCCGTTAAGAAAAGCACTTTTAATATCTATTTGTCGTAGTTTAAATCCTTTGTAGCAAGCAAAAGCTAACAATATCCTAATTGATTCTAGTCTAGCTACTGGTGCAAAAGTTTTATCAAAGTCAACTCCTTCAATTTGATTATATCATTCAGCGACTAATCTAGCTTTATTTCTAATCACATTTCCAGATTCATCATATTTATTTTTGAAAATCAATTTTGTTCCTATGGCTGGATAATCCTTAGGTCTAGGTGCTAGACTCCAAACATCATTTCGCTCAAATTGATTTAGCTCTTCTTGCATAGCCATAAACCAGTTTTCATCATTAAGAGCTGTATCTATGTCTTTGGGTTTTATTTCTGAAATAAATCCACTACATAGACACAGATCACACAGATTTCTAAAGGAGGAACGGATTTGAACATCTGTGATAGGATTTCCTATTATCAATTCTAGAGGATGATCTGCTTTGAATTTCAATCCCTTTGGATCTAGATTCCTTCGAACTTCTTTTGTTGTTGTAGTTTCTTTTGGTTTTTCATTTTCATCTTTTTTGTTCTCCTCCTCAACATTGCTTTTGACCGTTTCCTGTTCATTAATGCCTTCATCAAATTTCACATTGATTGACTCCACAATTGTTTTATTCCTTTTGTTGTAGACTCTATAAGCTTTGTTTCTAGAAGAGTATCCCATGAATATGCCTTCATCGGCTTTTGTTTCAAATTTTCCTAATTGATCACCTGTATTGAGAATATAGCACGGACACCCAAATACTTTGAAGTAAGCAATGTTTGGTTTATTTTTGAACTATAGCTCATAGGGTGTTTTGTTAAGAATCGGTCTAATCATAACTCTATTCATTACATAACAAGCTGTATTTACTGCTTCTGCCCAAAAATGCAAAGGTAGCTCATACTCATTTATCATAGACCTAGCCAACTCTTGCAATGTTTGATTCTTTCTCTCAACTACTCCATTTTGTTGTGGAGTACGTGGTGCAAAAAATTCTTGTTTGAATCCGTTTTCATCACAAAAGTTTTCAAATTCATACTTTTCAAATTCTCCACCATGATCACTTCTTAACGAAATAATAGGAACTCCTTTTTCATTTTGAACTAATTTTGTGAAGTATGAAATTTTTTCTAATTTTTTAGCCAAGAAATGTACCCATGTATATCTTGAGTAATCATTAACTAACACAAAACAATATTTCTTACCACCTAAGCTAGCGATGTCGTTAGTTCCAAACAGATCCATATGAACTAGTTCAAGAACTCTAGAAGTGCTTACATTGTTTTTGGCATGAAACGATGATTTTTTTAAGTTTTTCCAAGGTACACGTTTTACATAAATTTTCTGTATCGAAAACATGTGATGGCAACCCTCTGTCCAATTTTTTTTAATTTGTTTAACAAATTCATGCTAGCATGCCCTAATCGTCTATGCCATAGATTTACTTCTATATCTTTAGCTACCAAACATTTTGAAAGGGTGAGATCATCAAAAGATAGAGAATATATATTACCTTTCCTCTTACCTGAAAATAAGATTTATTTTGATGATTGGTCAACAATTTTGCACAAGTCAGAATCAAAAATAACATTAATACCTTTATCACATAGCTGGCTGATTGATATTAAATTGTGGTGCAGATTTTCAACGTATAGTATGTCATTTAAGGTAAATGTATTGTTGCCTACTTTACCTTTACCGACAATTCTACACTTGTCATTGTTACCCATTGTGACTCTACCACCTCTGTAATTTTCTAGGCTAAGGAACTTTGATTTATTGCCTGTCATGTGCCTGGAACAGCTAGAATCCAAGTACCACTGCTGTTGTTCCTTAGCTTGCCAACATCCCTACACAAGAAGAGAGATTAGTGACCTATTTGTTTTTATAGGTCCATGATGGCTAGTGATAATAGAGTTTGAAAAATAATTTTGTGGAGGCCCAAGACTATTTTTATATGTTCCTTTTGGCACCCAAATTTGTTTAACTTTGAGAGATTTTATATTTGTGCCTTTTGGAACCCAAATTGGAATCATTTTCACGTGTTTGGGTCTATACCAGCAATTGTTTTGATTGTGTCCAATTTTTCTACAAATTATGCACATTGAATTTACTTGATTAATCTCATTTCTATCATTTTTAAATTGATTATACCCAAGTCCTTATCTAACTGTATTAACAGTTTGTTTTCCTAATAGCATGTTCAACGATTTCTCACTTTTTGAAAATTAATCTAAAGTCGTTGATAGTTGTTGGACTTGTGTTTTGAGAGATCCATTTTCGTTTAACAAATGTGTGCAACTTTTAATAGAATTTCTCTTCTTGTATTTTCACTCTCTTTCAAAATCTGAATTTCATTTTCAAGTGATTTCATATTAATTTCTGAATTTTTAATTTCTTCTTCAAACAATGGACACTTGTCACACTTAGGGCACTTGTTTTGATTGTTTTTAACTAATTGTTCAAGCTGTTCATTTACTTCTATCAAACTATCTCTTTGTGATTCAATCTTAGCATATTTATCCCTAAGACGTTCAAAGCACCCATTTACCTCGTGAACATATATAAGTAATTTTGAATGAGTAAGTTTTGGTACCTCACTTGGCTCGTCATCATCACTGTCAGTTATTTCACCATGAAGACACAAATTTCTTTTTCACTCTCACTACCAGTGCTTTCACTTCCATCTTCATCGCTTTCATCCCAAGTAGCTGCAAAACTTCTCCTTTTCAGTTTCTTTCCTTGGCCGAGTCGATTTTGGGGACAATTTAGCTTGATATGACCGGGTTTATTGCACTTGTGACAAATGATTTTCTGCTCTTCTGGGTTGTCTAGTGCTTTGTTTATTCTGCTCTTTACTTGATGATTTTTGGCAGGATTGCCATACTTGCGATTCCACTTTTTGAATCTTCTTATTAATAGTGCTAGTTCTGCTTCACCATCATCTTCACTTTCAGTTGTCCCTTTCAGAGCTATTGATTTCTTTCGAATGCCTCCTTCTTCACGCTCTTCCTTGAATTTCATCTCTAGCTCATAAGTGGTGAGGTTTCCAATGAGTTCTTCAACTTTCATTTGTTTCAAATCTTTTGATTCTTGAATGGCAGTTACTTTGGCTTCAAAACTTCGTGGAAGGACTCTCAAGATTTTTTGGACTATCTCCAATTCTGTGTATGATTTTCCAAGAGCTTTTGATTTATATACGATATTGGAAAGTCGTGCGTACATCTCTTTAACATTTTCTTCCTTGCCCATTGTGAAATTCTCGTATTCGCTACTCAGCATGGCAAGGCGAGATTCTTTGACTAGAGATGTTCCTTCGTGAGTCACGTCGAGTGTATGCCATATTTCCTGTGCAGTTAGACAATGTGAGACACGATTAAATTCAAATTGATCTAATGAATAGATAATAGAATTCACAGCTTTATCGTTAGCATTTTGTAATTTATTTTCTAGTTCTGTCCATTCATCCTTTGGTTTATTTATTTCCTTATTAACAATTATAGTTGGTGCTATATACCATGTCTCAACAATATCCCAAGCGTCGATGGTTTTCAGAAAAATTTCCATCCTATTTTTCCAGTAAGCATATTCACCATTGAACATTGGTGGTCTAATGTGACAGCCCTAGTTAATCAAGCATGTAGAAAATTTAGGTCATTTGAATTCTATTTTAATAAAAGACATATGAATATAATTTTCAAAAAAAAAAATATACTTGTGTAAAAATTGAGAATGTATGTAGTGGTGCATGTGCACACTGTTGTAGTGTACAAACTGGAGCAAGCAATTCAGTAAGAATCTTGCAAGGAAAAAAAAATAACAATGATATAAATAAATAAAAATATAAATTAGTGCATGACCATTGAGTATGAATGCACCATAGTTGAATGAAATGCATGAACAACCTGAGGAAGATTTTTAGCTCTAACTTACATAGCATAGGTGCAAACACAGTAGCTTGTGTGGGTAGAGAATATATAAATACATAGAAATACACATGCATGTACCCAGTATTTAACAGAAACACACACACCTAGCTGGCCGTTCAAATAAACTTATATGCATGAATAACATCCAGAAAAGACAAGAAATGCCTGAGCCAAAGAATTCATGCATATAATGTGTGAAGGAACTTTGCCAAAAAGGGTTAAGACAGGGAAAAAGGAAAATGGCAGGGAGAGGGTAAACTGTTGGGTGAGATTAGGGAATAATGATGAAATTTCTGATGAAAATAAATTACCTAACTAACCTTAAAACCCTAACAACTCCACTATATACCACATCATCTCCTACGGGTGCACATTGGAAGACCAGAAATCAAAATACAGAAAAGGAAGTAAGCAACAGATTAAGGAAAACAATGGCAAACTTGAATCAAGACCTAGGAAGAAGAAACATGGTGAGTAAACTCTCACTTGGCAAGGCATTAAGACCTATGAAAGGCAGCCATTAAATCTTTAGTTTATCTTAATTTTTCTGTGATGTTTTGATATGCATTTTTAGTTGACAATTTTCTGTTGTTTCTGGATTTTGTGTATTGCAGTGCCTTGTTGTTATTTAAATTATGCTTGATTATACATGACAATTTAATGATAGGATGATAATGACTGACTTACTGGTGGAATTTTAAGTTTGAGAAAAATGTTTTTGGTTTAAGCATAAACCAGTAAGAAAAGTAGGGTGCAAGGCAGTAAGGGGAAGGGGGCCCTCTGGCTTATGACTTGCATTTGAAGGGAGGATTGACATACAGTGGAATTTCCACATGCTAAATCTTGATCCATCCTTAGGTACCCTCTGGAAATAAGGTTAATAAGAAAATACATTATAATGCATGGGATGACTACAAGAACCTTATTGCTAGAGAACCCTGGTAGCATTCCATTTTGGAAATGCTCTGAGTTATGCTTCAACCAAAAGTTTGTCTCTGAAGGAAATTAACTTGAAATGACTTTCAAATGTGAGTGATGGTTGAATATATGGTTTACTGAATGTTGGATGGATGTATAAAACTGCTTGTATGCATTGATTAGGGATACAACAGTGTGGGGCATGACACTGCATAGGTGATAGGGGGTTATAGGAAAGAATTTAGTAATTAAACTCAGGGCATGGGTCACCTCTATCAGGTTGGATATGAGGGAAGTGGGTATGACATGGTGGTTGGCTTGCATCAAGGATGGGGTGTAAGTTTGCACATGGCATGTTTATGTCCAAATAGATCGAAGTGCACTGGAAATCAAACAGCAGTTCCAGGCAATGTGCACCAGTGCAACTATGAATGTGATACTGGACTCTTAAGAGTGTTATGAACTTATAAGCAAAAGTGAATATGCTAGGAGTATGGTGGGTGCTGGTATGCAGACCCAGTTTTGATGCTTTAGCAAAATGATAGGGGTTTTGCTTGTTCATGGTTATGAAATGCCTGTGTGATTTGCATGAAGGCTGCTATGAATTCTTGAAATAAGAATTTTCTGCTAAGAAACTGATCTAAGCACATATACATGCATTTAACAATTCATTCACTTTATTGTAAGGATACAAAAATGTGTACATGAGGAAGTGGTTTAACAATTTGAGTAATATAACTAACTCCTGAAATTAAGGTGATGTGGAACCAATTTCATAAATCTTATGTATTGTCAATTGAATTTACTCATACCAGATTTCAATCTGACCTGTTTGTTGCTTGCATCAAATGGGTGTTTCACTTGCATTGTGGAGCAGACCATGAGGTGGTTGCAGGGGAAAAGGATGCTAAATAGTAAGATGTAGACATATGATGCTAGAAGAAATTGCAAACTAACTAAGCTAGGATTTTGTAGGAGAATGGCTCTTCTGTTCTATTTTCAGTTGAAAAGTTTTATGTAATGATGTTTAAATTGTGCTAGAAAAACTTGGCTACTATGTAAAGGATGACTGGGAAGAAGTATGTTGTAATGAAAATTATTTCCAATGAAAGAAAATATGATAAAGGCCTTTAGCTTTATGTTAGAAACTGTGAGCATACCAAATTCTTAGGAATCAAGTAAGGAATCGGTAGGGGATCTGAAGCATATGTGAACTAATATACCTATGTATTAGCTTGTTTAGAAAACTAGAACCTGTTCATTTAGTCACTGCAGGTATCATGAGGTAAGGGAAAACCATAGGCAGAAAAGAAAAAAAAGCACAGGAAATGTAAACCCAGAATTAAAAATGTGCTTGATAATTATTTGTATAAGTGAAACTTGTAGATTTCAACTAATTAATTTCAGAGTCTAACCTAAACAAATCAGTCCACTCAAGAACTAAGGGGAAGCAAATTGCAGCTATGCATGATTATGTGTCAGCAAGTGCACAGGAACATGCACAACCCCAGTTTAGTCATTGGGAAAGAAACTTGGGTAAGTTGAAATGCTATGGGTTAGTTCCCATATTTCATTTAATACACTAATGATAAACACAAGGAAACAAGTAGGAATTAGTCAAATGAATGGCGCAGAGATTCAAATGGAAGGGATCTTCTTGGTTGTTTTAGTTGTGAATGACTCAGTTTGATTTTGTTAAAAAAAAAATGGGCTGAGTTACTCAAAACAAAAATATAAATAAAAATATACTCTGGTATAAAAACTATGTGAATAATCAAATAGTTTTTACAAAGAAGTATATCAATATTTTTATATTGATTGGAGTGGATCTTGGGAAAATAAAAAAAAAAGGAAAAAAAGAAATAATAAGAAAATAGTTGGTCAGAAAAGAAGGCAACCCTAATTAGCCCAAACTAAATTGTGTCATTCAAAAAATAAAATAAAAAAATAAAATGACAAGTAGGAAGGGGTTGTCTCATCTAACTATGGACTGGCCCTCCGCAAAAGCATTATTAAAAGAAGCCATTTTAAAAATTCAATTTTTTTTAAAAAAACCGGTTTTTGAAAAATCAAAATTTTAAAACAAAAATGGTTTTTGTTCCTAGCTCTGATACCACTTGTAGGATCGATTTCACCCTAGAGGGGGGTGAATAGGGTGATGCTATTAATTATAAAAATTTATTGCGCAAGTTTATATAAAATTATTTCAACACAGATAATAGCAGAATAATAAATGCAGAAATTGGATACAAAATTTACCCAGCTTCGGCAAAACCCTGCCTACGTGCTGCCACTAAGGTTTCTACTAGAAATTTAGTAGTCGCACGCTTACACATGTAAACTCGCGACACCCACTATTGACTAACCTAACTCTACGCTTAAAACCCTGCCACAACTCAGCCACTGAGTTGCGAATTCTCAAACTACGCCACATAGTTTGTCCCCTAGTCACACGACTAGAAATTACAACGGTTTAACAGAAGAATTTAAAACAAATTTAAATGAAACCCTAATTTAAATAGTTAAGCTCAAATTAAAACAATAGAAATGTCGGCCCCCTTTTTCTTTTATATCTTTATTCCTCTTTGCTCTGTGAAATGGCGGCCTCGTTCTTTCCTCTTCGTTCTATAATTAGGGCTTTGAATAAATTTGAAGACGCCGACTTTAATTAGATCGATCGAGTAATTGATTTCGATTTCCTTGCTCTTTTGATTGATCGTCTCTTGAGATGCTTTCGGCTGCTTCTATTTGATTGAGTTCGACTTTGATTCCGGTATGTAATTTATGCCTTTTTCTCTCTGGTTTGAATAATTGAACTCGATGCATTTACGATCGATGATGATAGGGTTTATATAGGGTTTAATCCCCTATATTTTCGTTCATCTGGAGTTATTTGAATTTGTCAATTGCTCTTGCTTGGCAGGTCGATGTTGCTTGGATGCTTGAGATTGATTCTGACTTGTTCCAATTTGTGTATATTTGATTACTTGATTTTAATGGCATCGATTTTGAACTCGCTTGTTTCCTTGATTGCCACGGCTTCGATTTTGAGATGTTCGAACTTTTCCTGGTCATCATGTCTCTGACTTTGATTTGAAACACGACTTTCTTTGACATTGATTAACACGGCTCTGACTTGATTTTGGAATTTGATTTTGTTGTGATTTTTGCATCACTGCAATGTGTACTTTTGCACGGCATTGAATTCTATGTGACTTCGACATTGCTTTGGTTTCTTGACAACCACGGCTTTTGAATTCTTTGACGATGTTGATATTGTTTTTTTACTTCGGGACAGACTTTGTTTATGAGTAATGGTTGACTTCGGCTATTTTCTGATGCTTGATGTTGACCATTGTCTTTGTGGAAACTGCACTGTGACTTCGGGCTTTGACATCACTGACTTCGGTCATTTTTGAAAATTCTTTCTTGATTATCTGGTCTCTGACTTATGTTTTTTTCGACATGTGTGTTCAAGCCTGTAGTTTCACACATATCACTGCACATGTTGTTCACTATGTAGTTGTATGCTTTGCATTGTATTGTAGTCACATATGTGAAGTTGAAATCTTATCCCTTATCTGGTTCATCTTTGTAGCCTGGTTGTCATGTATGCTGCAGTGTTGCATTTCCCTATAGTCTTCATTGCACTGTCCATTGAACTTCGAGTCATGTAGTTCGTGTGTAGTTTATAGTCTTTTGAAACTGTCTTCACTACAACCATATGTGTGCTGTATATTGGCTTGAGTCTGGTTCATGTCTGTTGCTAGAATGTTGATTTGGGTCTGATCTTTGATTTTGAGGCTGCTGCACTATTGCTTTGGTTAGATGCACATGTATATTTTGTTCATTTTGGTTTTGCTGTCACTACATGTATGTATACATGTGTATATACATATGTATATATAAGATTTTTCATTGACTTCATGTGGTTTGTACCACTGCCTTGGTTCTGTTTGCATGTGATCTTGTTAAAGACCAGTTTCATTTGAATCTGTACATGAAGTTGTGCGGAGCTACTGTCCTAATTGCCATTGTGTACATGTTCATGTATTCATTGTGAACTTCATTGTTTTGTTTTGATCTGGTTCATGTATATGTGATATGCTCCATTTGTATATCCACTTGAGTTTGGTTGCTTTGTTTGTTCATGTACATTTGAGTTTGCTTTGATATTGAAATTGATCATTTCATGAACTTGCACCTGTGTTGAATCCAGCTTAAAGATCGGGTTTGACCTTGTGCTCGTGTCGTGACTTTATTTGTATTGCACTTGAGTTGAACCCGGCTTTTCATTTGGGTTTGACCTGTGCTCACCTGTCCATGTAATTTTATCAAGTGTATATATTGGTGTGCACGACCTTGTGGCATGTACAGTGATACACCATGCATGTCATAAGCTGTTCGTGTATGATGAATTAAAATTTAAATGATGACGAACAACCCAAATAATTGAGGCAAATAATATTTTCAAAAATTACATTTTATTTCATACTGCAAAAATATTTTCTTTTTAATTTTACCGCGTCAGTATTTATTTTTGCAGATTGCTCAGATGCTGAATTTAAGTTGAAGATAAAATACGAGTGAATGAGTGAATTGTAGTGAGGTGCATTTGTAAATTAGAAATTATGATGTAATCAAAATTTTATTGTAATTGAAATTGTATATATACAGCGAGAGCTCGAATTTGTACTATTCAAAATTGTAATAAATATTTGTTTGAATAATATATTCGTTTGAATTTATATTCTGTGTTATTTATTTTATTCAGCAAATATTTATTTAATTATGTGAAAAATGTAATAATACATTAACAAATACATTTAAATGAATATATATGTTTATTATCACCAAACAAAAATCATATAATCGCATATTCAACATTTTAGTGTCATTTGGCTTTATATGAAGCTCAGGACGATTACATATTTCTTCTATATCACGTCTTAATTTCAGATCGTCCTTAGTCTTGCCCTTAACATTCAAAAGTGTATTAAACACATTATCGATTACGTTTTTCTCGTTATGCATCACCTCAATCTTATGACGGATTAAGAGATTTTTTCAATAAGGCAACTCCCAGAATATACTCTGTTTGCACCAATTATGAAACGTCGCTTTACCTTGGATTTTAGTTTGCTGTTTGGTTTCATGTATCTTTGGATAATCTTTTATAAGTTCATATATATCTTCACTTGACCAAATCATTGGTGGTTGTAAAGTCTCATGTCTATTAGCTATGAAGTTTTTTTTTGTCTCTTCTAAAAGTATGATTAATATGGAGAAAACGTCGATGACAATCAAACCGTGAAATTTTCTTCCCATGCCGTAAAGAAAATGCTCGTGTTTCTTCCGTACAGTAAGGACAAGCAAAACGACCGGTCGTACACCAACACGAAAGCATTGCATATGCAGGAAAATCGCTAATAGTCCATAACAAAGAAGCGAACATCCGAATTTTTTTTTCGATACGTCATATGTTTCAACTCCTTCATACCACAATGTTTTCAACTCTTCGATTAGCGGTTGTAAGTAAACATCAATACCCTGTGTCGGATCATCAGGGTCGGGGACGATAATTGTGAGAAACATATATAGAGTTTTCATACATATCCACGGAGGTAGATTGTAAGATGTAATGATTATAGGCCAAGATGAATATTTAGAACCAAACTGAGAAAACGGTGAAAATCCATCAGTACACAAACCTAGTCTAACGTTACGGCTCTCCGCTGTGAAATCGGGATATTTCTTACCAAAATACTTCCATGCTTCTCCATCAGATGGGTGTGTTAACGTACCTTCTTCAGGTGTTCTCACATTGTGTCATCTCATATGATGTGCATTTACAGATGATGCATACAACCTTTAAAGTCTAGGAGTGATAGGTAAATAATGCATACGCTTGTATGAAACTTCTTTTTCCTTTTTTTTCCTTGGTTTGTATCTTTCTTGATTACATATTTTACAATTCCGATGACTGACATCATTTTTTCAAAACAACATGTAACCATTTAGACATGTATCAATTTTCTGATACGGCAAATCGAAAGATGACATAATTTTTTTCACTTCATAATAATTTTCGCACATTAAATTATCTGATGGCATATGGCGTTTAGCAGCTTGTACAACAGCCGTAAATCATGCTTCTATGAGGTTGTACTATGATTTCATTGCAATGTACTCTGCAGTTTCTGATAATTGAGTGCCGCTAGTACATCCATTCCAAAGAAGTTTCTTAGCAGCATCCAATAAATTGTATATTTTTCGCTCTAACATTTGGTTCCTCTTCGACGTTAACATCGTCGTTATTAATTTCAATAGTAAGGAACATTGATTGTGCTGCGTCTTCAACCATATGTTCTATGAGATTCGTCGTACTAACTTCATCACTAATGACCTTTATTGACTGTTCATTGTTACGTGTTATAATTTCTTCATGACGATCCCATACCAAATAATTGGTTACAAAACCATATTGGCGCAAATGAATCCTAACCATATTCGGTACCAAATGCTTCAATAATTTGCGCCTATTACATGGACAACGAATTTCTACGTCGTTTTCAATATTACTTAAAGCAAATTCGACAAACACATTTACCCCGTTAAGAAAATGTTTACTTATTGAGCCTTCCATTTCTCTTCTTTCATACATCCAACTTCGATCAATAAAATAATTGACCATTTTTTCTACTGTAAAACCTATGATCAATAGTAAAAAAAAATATTAATCAAATTCGATAAACACATTTAGATTTTACTGTTTTTTATAATCCATTTTCGTTTATATACAAAGTTATATTTCTTGCTATTTTATTTACATTTTTGTATCTTTTTTTATGGTCGGTCATCCTACTTTCCATTACAAATACAATAGTAATTACATTTCTTAAATCATATCATTAATTATAAACGATTTTCCAAAATTTCGGCAGCACTTCCTCCGTGTTCCTTGTATCGTATACATATGCATGTACACAAGGAACGAAAAGGAAATGCCGTCGAAATTTTGTGAACCGTTTATAACGATATGATTTACGAAACGTAATTACTTTATAATGTTTGTAACTTGTTCAATACAGGGACAAATCCAATAAATATTGTATCAGATGAATATGAATATCCGTTTTGCAATAAAAAAGGAATATTCATACAACGATCATATACAACACTTGTCATACGGTGTCAAAAATTCACTAAGGGATTTAAATTTTGTTTATGTGTTACCGTTTTATTAAATATACAAAATAAAGCATATTATGCATTATTTTATTTATATTCTACTATTTTATTAAATATATAGTAAATTATATGATTTTTACTAATTCGTAAAATATATAATTCATGTGTATATATATACTAATTTATATACTTATCTAATGCTAATATATTTTGTAAAAGATATAATTCATGTTCGTAAAATATTCGACTAATTCATGTTTGTCTAATATTTTACAAAACATACACAAAATAATTTAAATCAATCCTAACTAATCTAAACGCTAACTCAAATGCGCATTTACACTAAATTATCAACATATGTATATATGTGCATAATATATATACACAAATAATTTGGACATTTGGATGGTAATAATTGTAATTAGCACTTAGTTTGGTATAAAAATCAATCAATAGATCATTAGATACAACTATAACAACAAATTAAACAAAAAATTTGCAAACTTTAAAATTTTAGGGTTTTAGGCAGAACCTGATTTTGAAGTGTAGTTGGATGGAGAGAGGCCGCTGGTGTTGATTGATGGCGTCGGAGTGGCTGCCGGTTGCGTGGAGAGGCTGGGAGCAAGAAAATAGGAAGAGTGGAGGAAGAGGGAGAAGGATTTGGGGTTTTTTGTCGGAGGAGGAGAGAATGAATGCTGCTCTCGGCTTGCTGCAGGTTTACATGAATTATTCCAACGGCTTCTAACGGCCGCAAACGGCAATTTTGCAATGGTTACCACACTACGAAAAAATACTGTAATAAAGACTGCACACTAAAGACTGAAAAAAATTCAGTCTTTGAATTAAGACGGACCAATGACTGAAAAATTCAGTCTTTAACTTTTGTTATTAAAGACCGAAAATCAGTTTTTAATCGGTTTGTACAATTTGGAACTGATTATATACTAAATTACGGTCTCTAATCAGTAGTTAAATGGTTTAATATCAAATGGCTGCCTTTTATTTGATCTTTGAATCTAATGGCTATGATTTGTAATCCATGTCATATTTGCTGTAATCTTAAAACGAAATAAATAATTTTGTTAAGCTAAAAAAGTTTAAATCACGTCCTTTAATTAAGGCGCATTCACCTTTAAACACCCCACCTCCTCCATTTTTAAGTAACTTATTTCTTCTGCACGTAAAGGCAAATCATTTTCATCTTCACGTTACTATTCTTCCCTTCTTAATATTTAAAAGCATGAGATCTCCTCTTAGTAAAATCTAAAAATCAATTTTCACCTCAAATTCTGTACACTTCCCATTTACCTTTCCTCTCACTCATAAAATCAACCTTCACTGTCTTGCCTGAAATTAACTTCTAGTTTCTTGCAAACTTGCACTGTTAGCAATTATTCCAAGCTTGTTAATGAGCCATCAGCATCTAATAAGTCATAAGCAAATTTCCCAATGGTTAGTCCACTGCAAGACTAAAAAGAAGAGCAATGTTTAAAGTGACAAGCAGTGGGTCTTTTCACGTTTGGGCATCCAAAAGCACATCGATTTCTGGAAGAATTTCTCATTCAAATTTGAAGGAAATTGCGGCTTATAAACTTTCTTTCAGAAGCAATTCTTTTGGGACTAGCATGAAAAGTCGAATTTCTTACCTTCCCACTCACGCATAATTCTATCTCCACTGCATTTACAAACCAACTTCTTCTTCACACAGTAAATCAAAACCCAATTTATATTCTTCATCTCTCCACCCAAATTAACTCGCATACTCAAACATACATATATCACTGTCAGAACGTTCAATCGCTCATCCACTAGAATCCCAAGTATTTGAAACTTCCAAATCTAGGTGGACAGAACCACACTCATCTCTAACACAAAGCTATTAACAGCGATTTCAAGCCACGTCTTCCAGTTATTGCGAGACAATCAGATCGACGCTTATGGTATAACAATTGACGCAACGACAAACTATAGATCATCCTTTTTGGTGAAGAGCTTCTAGGCGATGTCTCCTTCAAGCGATTCTCAAATCCAAACTCAAGTAAGGCATTGGCTTCATCACTGCAACATCAAGGTGGCTGCTTTGTCAACAACTCAGATGAAGATGAGAACTCTCCAGATCTTGAAACGCAGGTGATGGGGTCGATTATTGCAGTATCTCATGGCGACGAAGATTACTCCGATTTCAAAAAGAAGATGTGATTATTTTTGCAGGGATGAGATCGAATTTTCTATGTGAAGATTATTTTTGCAGTCACGCATATTTGATTTGTAAATCCTTGCAACACATGTTTAGTGAGCTATCTGTTGTATTGATTTAACTCGATGTATTGTTATTTTCCTACCTTAGTTGTATTTAATGTATTCCATTATTAAATAATAATAGTATAGTGCTGAGTGTTCACCATGTAAAGTTAAATCTCAATTTACCTGATTGTTTGTTGAAATTGCACTTTGGACAATATTTTAATGCTTAGTAACATCTTTGGTGGTATATAATGTTCATAAATTACGAGTATACTTACATATGTGTGTGCATTATATAATATATATAATGAGACTGATTGGAAGCTGCATTTCAGTCTTAAAGTTCAGTCACAAATGATATTTGTGACCGAATTATCAGTCTTTAAACTTTGAGACTGAAATTTCAGTTTCAAATACCTTTTGAGACTTGAAAAGTGATTGGAATATCGTTCTTTAGTCAGTCTTTAGATATAATTTAAAGACTGATACATTTAATTAAGGACTGAAATCGGCAGTCACTAATTCAATTTATTTTTGTAGTGCCAACGGCTTGTTAAAAAATAACGAGCCGTTGAAAATTCCCGTTGACGGCCATTGGAAACCTGTCTTGACTATATAATGTAGTTCTAGTAGTGCATGTATTAAGTTTCTCATCTGCAAACGTAGCACTTACCTATTTTTGCCTTTTTTTTAACTTCAGCGGAGAGGGATTTTGTATATTAATTTAAAGTGCTTGGGGAACATTCTCATTTTATATATTTCTTCATAGTAAAGTATCAAGTATTCATTATTATTTGCCCAGGAAAGCTACTAACCAGAGTCGACTCTCATGATATATTACATCAATATGGTTCTGATACTTGCAAGGCATTGCATCAATATTTTAGAACCGATGTTTAAATTAATACGCTAGTGACTAGACAATGTCTATAAACTCCTAGGAGAATATGCATCTAATCTTACAATACATATTGATAGCATGGGCTACGAGGTTTAATATTAGTATATGTGTTCAAATCTTGACTCGCATTTTCTTCTATCTAATAAGAAAACCAACTCAATGTAGATAGACTGGTTTTGGTCTAACCTAATTGCATCATTGTGATTTTGGAGTAGCTATCAAAAGTGTTGATTATTTCTATCATTACACTTATATGATTCAAACTGTTAATAAATATATTTTCCTTCCTTTTTGGCTTTGACGCTGGACAGTGTAACTTTGCTAATTTTCTAAAATACTCAGGTGGATTTGAAAATATTATGATGATCTCACTAAAGTTATTGTTGAATTACAGGAGACCTATGGTTTGAGCATGGCCTCAAAGATTTTTCATATGCCGCTGAAAAAGAAAAAAAAAATTCTTGGGTTCACTTCTTCATATGAAAATGAGTTTATTGCTGTCATGTAGGAGAGTAATACAATAAGGGTAACTATTTCTTTTTTATATTTTGACATGTAAATGGGACTTTTAGGTTTTTTCATGTACTATCGAGTTTTATGATGCATGGATCTTATTCTTCTAAGATTTTTGCATTGCTAATGTTGTAAGATAAGATTTTTCATAAGGTAAGAATCACGTGACATTTATTTGATATTTGTAAATGTACCGAGAATCTTTCTTTAGATTGCTTATTCTGTTGTTACTTTCTTTAAACATTATCAAGTGCATATTTTTTTTTGCCAACAGGGCAAAGTCTACTACTTATCATTCTTGATTGTAATGATTTGTGTTTATTCATGTTAATTCATTAAGGTAATACATATATGCTTTTTTCATAAAAACAGGTCATCGTTGCTAAGTTGTATTTAAACATTTATTACAGTCACTTGCTAATACAAGAATATAAATATATCCTGCAAAATCAATTTGGAATAATTCAACATAAAAAACTATTCAAAAATTCATCTAAAAGAAACCATTTAAAATATCCTCCTCATATTGTTAGTTCCTAAAGCTAAGGAATATGCTTTGAAATTCAATGTAAAAGCATATGTATTAAAATTGACAAATACAACAACTGTTAGTCGCTTTTATGTTTTGAACTTTTATTTTACTTTATTGATATATAGGTTAAGTGCACGTGTACATGCTACTCGTACATAAATATACTATTTAATATGAAAATATTTGGATCAAGTTGTGATCCATTATGAGCCAATTTGCATGGTGTTTTTATGCTCAAGAGCGACTCTGTGACGATCCACATTCGGCACCCTCTGAATCCCACCTCAAACCACGCATGTACAACCCAGAGCACATCGATTGCAGATGATCATGAGAAGAAAGGGAGAAGAAAGAAGAAGAGAAGAAAAGAAGAAGAGAGAAGCAGAACCAGAACCAAAACCATGTAGAATCTCACATCGCAGCGGAATAACATATAATATAGATCAATAATCTTTATAAAGAGAAACTGCATTATAAATAACTCAATATAAGAGTACACAATAAGTAATCATCAGCTTGAACAGTTATAATAACATGTCCTCATAATGTTGATAATTTACAACAACAACAATCAATGCAGTGGAAAAATAAACAGATACGTATATACGACATGAAGATCTCCAACTCGCCTGCTAAAGCTTTAAAAGCACCAAATCTGAACTTGTAAATATACTCGGTCTCACCGGAGCATTGAAAGGGAAGAACGTCCGAATCAGTCTGGTAAACCAATGTGACAAAAACACATCTCAACTGAATTTATGAAGTTGTCAGAACTTTCCCTTTATCAAAACAAAAGGTAACTCGTAAGACCGAGTCGCAAATAAATACCGATAAGTACGATAAGAAAAACATTTCATATCAAATTCTCTTATATTATAATAGTGTCTATTGCACAAATAATATTAAAACAGCTGAAGTTGTTACAATATTAAACTTCAGCATACACCTTGTAATACAAGGCTTTTTACAACAGAAAATGGCAGGCGCGTATTGGATTTTGAATTTCCATACAAATGACTAGGTGAAGGGACTACCTTTCCGAAATGCGGTACACCTCTAAAGAGATGTACCTAAGGTCAAGATACTCAGTGCCTAAACAACACAAGACCGGCCTACCCCTTCTAGGATAGTACCGAATATGTCATCACTCCGGTCGTTACCGACCTAAAATCCGTGGCCACAAGCATACACAACAATAATCAAATGCACGACATCATAACGCATAAAGATATATCTAGAAGAATGATGACATCTCCTAATGGGAGCGACTCATTTTAGCCTTGCTGCTTCTATCCCTGTTTCATTCATTTTCCGGAGAGTAAGGCCAAAGAGGTATCAATTACCTTTCACATATCACATATCACGTACCACATATCATCTTTGAATACCACATTGTCATTCTCATTGACTACTAATTGTCTTCCATAAAAATACAACATTGAGCTCATACGTTTTAAGGAGGGTGTTAAGCTAAGAGAAGTTGTCTTCTCTACCACCACAAATTATGTTTGTAAAAGTCAATGTATGTAGTTATAGAAATGCAATGTCATACACTCGTTCATACAAGTTGTCCAGGAACAAGACAATCTGAAGGCACTTTCCTATCACATCATGTCGGGAAATCCCTAGGATTAGTAGCGAATAGTTCTTGCATTGGATATTTCATAGCGAAGAGGTCACTGCTACTATATGTACATTGGGATTTTAACCCCAAACGATCAACAAGCAGTCATTCACTATGAAAATCATAAATATCAATATCATCGACCAACCTGCACAATTGTCGCATATATGTTTGTCCGAAGTAGTTTTTAAATAAATCTGATCCCGATTTCTTCGCACCAACAATGCAAAAGCATTTCTCAACTTTACATAGAAACTAAGTCTCATAGACATATCACGTCTCCAACTTTCTACTCGCTAACCTTCGGCCAAGAAGAAAGATCGATAGATTGGAGTAATCACTCCGCACTACACGAATCAACATTCTCAACACAAACGATAATCAAGTCTACACAGTCAGTTACGTACTAAATGTATGATTAGTTAGTTTTCACATCAAATCGAGAAATTAAAATAGCCAAATTTGATAGTCGATTATTTAACTATCAAAGCAACAAACAAAATCTAGCACTTAAGTAATCATTGAGCCTGATTTTATTAATCGTTTATAAATCAAATCGCTTTTCAATTATTCACTTCAAAATATATTTAGAAAGATAATATCCAAAACCATTTCACTTATTGGATATTTGGTTAACATTTCCATATACTTATTTTAATAATAAGTAAATTTACAAGCTATTTTATTTTCAAACCATTTAAACTATAATATCACTTTCCAAAACACCCATTTTATTTAAAGGATTATTAACTGTCCAAAATCGCGAACATAATTCTCTTACCAAATTCATACTTCTACATATTTAATTTAAAGGAACATTCATTGTCCAAAATCGTGAATATAATTCCTTTACAAAATACATCATCTCTACACATTTAATTTAAAGGATTATCCACTGTCCAAATCGTGAATGTAATTCCTTTAATAAACTTACATATTTAACTTATCAAATTAAATTGATTTCACATTTAAACAGTGTTTACGAATTCTATTTATATTTTATAAACACTTCCATATATAAAATTCCTTTTCAACAAATTTCTATTTCTATCTCATTTATAAGTCAAAATCCAATTATAAGTTAATTTACTTATAAATCTATTTTATTTTCAAATTCATTATTTTTATAAATTTATAAATCTCATTTACTTATAAGATTCAACTATAACTCCATTTAAACACTTACAAAATTGGTTTATAATGCAATTACTTTTTTTTTTATAAAATATCAATTTTATAAATCTCATACATACAAACCATTTATAATAAGTTGAAAATCCTAATATAACTTATTTTAACAATTTTAGTCCCACTCATCTTATGTTCATTTCACTTCCTCACTTAAGTTTATTGCAATATTCATATACACATTCAATTGATTTATATTCATTATCCAAATTAGCACATAATCACATTTAATTCTAGTTTTCATTCAATTTCTATTCATTCCATTAATTCTCATTCAATTAATTACATTCCATTAATTTATTTACTTTCAATTTAATTCATATTCAACTAGTTTATATTCAACTAATTTATATCCAATCCAATTCAAATTTATTAACATTCATTCGTTATTTACATTCAACTTCATTTATATTTATTCTTATTCATAATTTATTCATTATTTAGTGTGCTTTTATTATTACTGATATACTTTTGATTTATTTCATAAATCAATTACTTAAGTTAACTTCCTTTGCAATATTCATTTTTTTAACTTAACTTCCAACTTATAATTCAAATTTTAGATTTCATTTCTTAACCTTTTATTTAATCATATAGACATTTGTTTTACTTAATATTCTGTCAAATTATAAGGTATGAACTTATTTACTTTAGTTTTTATGAATATATACTTAAGTCTACTTCCATTCACACTATATAATTTCAAATCATGGTTATATAATCACTTTACAATCTTAAGTGTATACTCTTTTCAATAAACTATCTAATTCAGTTTATATAACTTTTAAAAGTTAAAATTCAATTCATATAATTCATTTTACAACCCAATATTATTTAAATTTTACTTAAGTTAAAATATTAGTTTCATATTATAAGTCCAAACTCATTTCACTTATATTTATCAATTTCAAACTTGGATTTTATTTTTCAAATTATATTTTTCTATCACAACAAAACTTAAATTTTCAATTTACTAATGGTAGCAAATCAATCACACGGAAGCTTGAAAATAACCTTGATGATGCTGTAGTCAACCCTTATTATTTTCTAGTAACAATAGTGAATTCAGTGCTTTTTTATTTCTTTTAAAATCCATTTATTTATAAATCAAATTTATAAATTTATACTTATATAATTTCTCCTCTTTTTTCACTTCACTTATACAAGTTCATTTCAATTTTTTTACCTTTGTTTAGATTTATAATAATAACAACATTTATTATTTAATCACAACAAATAACAAATGATAATACTCAAATATTACCATTCGCTAACCAAAAATCTTATATATTACTATATAAAATATAATCAAGGTAAATTATTTTATTTACCGAATTTCGAAAACAATATTGTGTCCAATCTCCATGTTCAAGTGTTTAGAGATCCCTATCAATAACGTTAGCTAGACGCAAAGATCAGGACCATAAGCCACTCAACAGCTCAATCAACCCAATATAAAATATTTTTATATTCATTAACAAATACGCGCTTATATATATAATACGCATAAACTCAATATAGGGTGCTACTGATCCTATCTATACTGAGTACACATCAAAACCTAGGAATATACTAAATCTAAGCTCAGATATGACGCCGTGACGACCAGCACTCTACACCCTCTAAATCCAACACCAAACCATGCATGTCCGACCTAGAGCGCATCGATTGTAGATGATCATGAGAAAGAAAGGAGAGGGTGAGAAGAATGAGAGTAGAAAGAAGAAGAGAAGAGAAGAAGAAGAGAGAAGCAGAACCAAAACAATGCAGAATCTCATATCGCAGTGGAATAACATATAATATAGATCAATAATTTTTACAAAGAGAAAATGTAATATACATAAGTGCATATTAGAGTACACAATAAGTAATCATCAGCTTGGACAGTTATAATAACCTATCCTCACAATGCCGATAATTTACAACAACAACAATCAATGCAGCGGAAAATTAAACAGGTCCGTATATACGACTTGAAGATCTCCAGCTCGTCTGTTGAAGCTCCAAAAGCACCAAATCTGAACCTGTAAATATACTTGGTCTGACCCGAGCATTGAAAGGTAAGAACGTCCGGATCAGTCTGGTAAAATAGCGTGAGAAAATACATCTCAAATGAATTTATAAAGTTATCAAAACTTTCCTTTATCAAAACAAAAAGTATCTCGTAAGACCGAGTCACAAATAAATACCGACAAGGGCTTGGCTTTACAATAACCAAAACATTTCATATCAAATTCTCTTATATTATAATAGTGTTGCAACGACCCAGGTTTTTCTGGCATTAGTTATGAATATTTAAATGGTTTTAAATATTTAATCTGAAGCATAGATTGATTTTAAATATGAAAGTTTAGTTTTTATTTGATGAAATGGATTCAGAATTTAAATACAACAATTGGTTAAACAATTTAATTATCAAAGTTTATAACTGAATATTGGTTAAAATAATGAATCTTGAGTTTTAAGCTCGATAAAAATGATTTAAACGCTTGTAAAATTTATATTAATAATACGGAAGACAATGCAATTTTTAAAATTGAATTTGGAAGTGATCTGTTCAATTTTAAAAATATATCATTTAAATTGACATTTAAAAATAGCCTTTTGAGGTGCACAGTCTTGGAATTCGTCGAAACTAGATCCATTGGATCTGTAATAGCGTATTATTATCAGATTTCAAATTTCATAGCTTTCATAGTTATCGTTTAGCCGTACGAGATGTAAATGCGCTGAGATTTATATCGAAAATTTAATATAATAACTGGGTCCAAAAAAGCTATCTTCTCCATTTGATCAAGTTAGGATTCGAAACTTTTTCCATTACGTTCGAAATAGGGTTATAACATTATGAACGCCTAGCGGCACTCCTCGATAGGATGTCAAGATTGTAAGTAGCGAAATCGGGATGATTTGAAAAATAAAAATTTAATTTACATATATATATATATATATATATATATGTATATATATGTATACATTTCAATATTTCACATCGGTGCTTTTCATTTCTCTTCACATAAAATCTTTTTCATATACCTCAAATCGTTGTTCACCCACTCCTACACGCTACCTTACCTCGTACGAAGCCGCCCCCTTTTTCTTTTATAAATCACATCTTCATTCATTTCAAATTCACACGCTTTTGAATCAAAAAGAATATCAGAACAAAATGAAAAGGAGGAAACAAATTCATATTCGTTCAAAAAATTATTATACGAGATCAGTTCACAGTTAAAAAACGCGTAGGCCTTTTTCTTCCTCGAATCAAAGTCGTGGCCTCCCTTCTCTGTTATGGGTAGATCGGCATCGTTTTTTGATCGAATCGCTTTGAAGAGGAGCTAGAGGGACTTGAGTGACCGTGCGAGGGGAGGGAAGCTGGAAATTAAAGGCGGTGGAGTCGCAATGGCTGTGGGGAGGTTGAAATGGTTCGTCGCGACAGGTGAAGGAGGCGGCGACTCAGCAAAGTCATGAGGTTATCAGCGCTGTTAGGGTTCAAGCTGCGAAGGGGGGTGGAAGTAGTGCAATGTCGCGCGCGTGCTCGGGGCGGAGTTCAAGGTCGAGGTAGTTGCAACTGAAGTGGGGAGAGTCGCGTGATGTGGTAGATCGCTGGAAGGAGGGCGGTCGGCAGTCGATGATGGAGGCAGTGGGTATATTATCTTTTCCTGTTTAGTTTAAAATATAAACAGATTTTTTTTTTGCTTTTATTTTATAAATATATATAGAAAACATGAAAAGAAAGAAAGATAAATAAATTTTTTACAGTAAGGATATATACCATTATTATTCAATTTAAAGATTTATATGTAATGTATATATATACAGTAAAGGAAAAAGTATGATACAAATATAAATATATATATAAATATGCATATACCTATTTTAAATGTATATATATAAACAGAAATATATATATATATATATATATATATATATATATGAGGTTTGGAAAATATAGAAATTTTAAATGTTGAAAGAATTTGTATAAGTCAGATTTTTATGAAATCTATATAGATTATTTTATAAGTATATGTAGTTTCAAAAGGAAGATAAATATACATGTACACATTTTAAATTTACAAGTTTATTTTAGAAAAATATGTGTTTAGGGTGATTAATTTATTTAGTAAACTTATTTAAGTATTTTAGTCACTTAAAGTAATTTATTAAAGGAAAATTTGTTTAAACTAAATTATTAGTAAGTTAAATTAAATAAATATATGGTAATTAATTGTTTGATTAATTCAAATGTTAGTAAGGTCGAAAATCATGAAGAAAACAAGTCGAGATGGAAGTGGGTTGCAAAACAAAAATAAAGGTGAGATTTTCTCACTCATTTGGATTGCCTTGTTAAAATTAAATGTCAAATTTAATATTATTGGATGCCTGACTTGATTGATAAATTTATAATTTATCTTTCAGATGTTATTTGTAACGACCCAAAATTTTTCGACCTCGAGAATTCGACACTAATACATTCAACTGTAGAAGTGTCGAGCAATCGAACGCTAAAAATTCTAGATTGTTAGATTAAGAAGAAAAGAGGTAGAAAACGAACAAAAACAAAACACAGAATCTCACATTTTGCAGCGGATCAAAATATAATATCAAATAACAGCATTTATACAAGAAAAGCTGTAATTGTAAATTTTACGTACAATACATCAGAGTTACAACCATTTACAAATGGACTAGACAGTTATATCAACCTGTTCCCAGACTAATATCACAAAAATCTCAAATAATATCGGAATACACTCCATATGCTCCCCCCATCAAGTTCGCCTCTTGGGCTCTAGAACGTCCTACCCTAAAAATCTGTAATATTCGGTCTGACCCGAGCATTACATCAAGTAATACCCGGGTCAGGCTGGAAACCAGCGTGAGTAAACCCATAAAATTTGAAATACTAAGTTATAAAACATAACTGAAACCCGGGGTAACTCGTACTTCACTACAATTTCATAAATTGTAATAGTCAACACTTATTTCACACATCAATATCTAAGTATCAAAACTTAGTTTAAATGGTCCAGTTACTTAAGTTATCGTATTCCAGCCTATTTGATTCTAAACTTAAATCTAATGAATTACTGAAAATTACTAATCAAAGTGGTTTCAGTTATTTGCTGATACCCGACCCCAGTCTCTTCGAATCCAATATCATCTTAAAAACAAAGTTGTTTAAGTCTTAAACAATTCCATTTGTATCCAGAATTACATATTTACATAGCAATTCATCACAGATAGACAATCCATATTATCCCAGTTCAATCCAAACATATCATATCATAAAGATCACGAATCACATATTAGAGATATCAAATAATCTAAGTCATTCAGTGTGTCTTAATCATCTATAAGCAAGATAAATTAATTTGTACCATTTCTAATTAATTTAGTTACTTTTAAATCCTTCTTACTTAACATTGATTAATTACAAACCATTAATTAATCATCCTTTAATTACCCATTAATTATCCATGATTACTTTCATTAAGTAGTTATCCCATTGGTTAATTATCCTCAATTAATTAACCTTAATGATTACTTTAGCCTTTAATTACTAATTAAAATGATTAACCCTTAACAAATTAATCCTTTAATTTCTTATATTAAGTGATTATCATTTATGTAATTAACCTATAATTACCAATCAATTAATCTCTAATTACCAATTAATTAATTTCTAATTAATTAATTGATAATCCTCAATTATAAATTAATTAATCCTTAATCATTAATTAATTAATCTTCTCTATAATTTCTTCATTAATTTAATTAATCTATAATTACCCAAAATCTTGATTAAATTCAAGATAAACCATTTATCTTTATTAATTACTTAATTAAATCATTTAACAAACCAAATCACTTGAGCATATATGATTAATTAGAGTTCAATACATTTATCTTTAATTACTTACTAATTCACATCCTTTTATTTTGAAAACAATTTGAGATTTAATAAGATAATTGACCTAATATATAACTATTTCAAACCAAATCCATTTATTTTTAAAAACATTAAATCTTTTAAAAATAAGCTTTAAAACTTGTTTAAAAAAGCTTGTTAAATACTTTCACTTGAAACTTGTTTATTTTCATTTAGCTTGAAACTTGTTTAGTAATTCTTTTGAAAACTTATCACCATTTTCTTCATATTTTCTATTAGACAACTAAAATCTTCAGTCCCAAACTACTTCGGCCCGATCTTCTCCTCCCTTCCCTTCCTTTAACTCCAGTTTCTTTTCCTCACAACTTCACTCACCAATCTGAGACAAACCATGCACGACGACGTTCACATGCACACGGCGTCGATCTTTCGCCGATCATCTTCAATCTTTCCCCCAGACGTCCCCGACCTAGGCAACCACCTTGGCCACACCAGAACTTCCTCTAAGGCCTAAAGTCAAAATTTCGATTTCATGACCACAACCCGAAATGTTCCGACCTCCTATCTCCATCTCATGCACCCTTCTCCGAACCCCAGAGTTTCCCAGAAACCACCAGTAGACTCGCCATGGCCTTGTCTCCCTTAATTTCCTAAACCGCAGTCGCCTCTCACTACCGCGACACCACCATTTTCCCTGAAACGAACCTACCCACAAACTTACCCAAACCCTACTATGGCTTCGCCTCGCCGCCTCGATGGCTTACAAACCATGCCATGGTTTTTCCCAAGTACCCCAACTTCCAAGCTATCTCCTGGCCAAGCCCTAGCCCAAATGTCACTCGCCTTGCCAGAATTTGTTTTTAAACCCAATTCCGTTCAACTCCAGATTCCCCTCTAAATACTAACTTAAAAATCCTGAAATAACCAGTAAAAGTCGTCATTTTCAAACTCGAATTGGATTGTATGATCAAAACTTGAGATTTAACCATTTTAATTTCTGACTTGAATTGATTTTCCAATGTAAATTTTCATTTTCGACAAAATTACTTCATAAGTATACTTGAAACCATTTTTATAAATTGAATCTGATAAATTCAAACAATTTCCTTTCAAAGGTCATAGCATAAAACTATCTATATAAGAAGATATGGATTTTTTTATGAACTTGATTAAGCTAGTTAAAATACAACAAAGACCAGTTTCTATCCATACATAGACATACACATGTATATTTACCTAGAGATTTCAGCTATTTTTCAACAAATTACATCCATGCACACATTTATTCACAACATTACCTCAAGTATTTCACATGCATCAGAAGATAGCAAATATAAAAAAAATGTTTTACTCACCTGCACATGCAAACAGAGAAAGCCTAGAATTTGTTTAAACTGATCTGGACTTGAAGGATCTGATCTTTGAGCTTGTTTGATGTTGAGATGATCTTTGTTTTAGCTTTAATTTGATTTGCTTTAGGTAATAGATTTTAAATTAAGGTTGTTTGATTTCAGTTCTTTGCTTTGATTACTTCAGTTTTGAGTTTGAATTCTTATGTTTGCCTTTGCTTCCAGATTGAGATTGTTCCAGTTTTAAAATGCTTTGAATTTTGTTTTTTTAATCTGCTCAGGTTTTGATTTTGTTCACTGGTTTGTGTTTTCAAATTTGTAGATTTTTTTCTTAAATGAAGAAAATTAAGTGATGAGGTAGGGAGATGTGTATATATAACTTGTTTTTAATTTTAGTTATTATTTTTGAAAATAAAAAGACAAAATGACTCTTGTTTATTTTTCTTTCATTTATCCTTAGCATGAGTTAGTTGTCTTACATGTGCTATTATGCATGAGTTTATTATTTTTAAATGTTTTTTTATAAATCTTTATATTTAAATTTCAACTTAGTAATTACATTGTCTTAATTTATATAAATATGATCTTTTAAAGAAAATAATATAAAACAAATTATATACTAATAAAATCATATACGCATATATTTTATATCCAATTTATTTTAAGATATTTATTCTTTGAATTTCTAATTTAAATTTAAATTTTGTTTTAAACCAACTTACATATATGTACATATATCAAACACATAATTTAATTATTCTTAAAAAATGTTTTTGCCTATTTTTAAATAATTTATAAAATAAGATTACCGACTATAAGATTTATCATTTCCAAATATTTATAATTCAATATTTATTTTAGTTTCAAATCCAATTATAAACATCCAGACATTTAAATTATCAGCATTTTATTTATTTAACATATGCATCAGTGTTCAATAGTTAAAATCTAATAATTACCAATTGTCAGATGCCCAAAAATCCGGGTTATCATATTATTTATATATAGTGGTATATGTATATATTGGAGTGGTTGATATTTCTGCATTATATAGAGGATGAGACCCTATGCTCCCCGTATAATAGCGGATGACCCTATATACCGCGATATCCCCCTCGAAGTGGAATTGGTATTTTATTGGTTGACTAACATCTGTGGATGCAGGATAAAACAGGTTGGTCGGATCCAACTGGATTCCTCAAAAATATTTATTGTTCATATATATGTTGATAGATGATATGATGGACAAATTGATATGGACTATGGGTGAACTGAAGTATAAAATGTTTAAATAGCATGGGAATTGAATTTGGTAATTTTAAATATCATAAATAATTAAATTGAAGGAATTTTAAAAGGAAACTTGAATAGTAAATTATTTATATTGAAAATTGGATTTATTCTAAAGGGAATTAAGTAAATAAAAATATGTTAATTAACTAAGGTTATACTTAACCATTTGAAAACTGGTTTAAGAGGATACTTGAAATTAAAATCATATATTAAGGGCTTGAAGTGATATTAGGATCGATAAACAGATTAGAGATAAATTGGAATTTTATTTAGAGATAAATTATAATATGGATTATAAATAGAACTTGTTTTTATAAATAAATGGAAAACTCAAAGGACTGTATAAATTTATAAACGGGGATTATAAATAAGATAAAAAATGATATCTATGGATATATGGAAAATATAAGTTCATGGTGTGAACTTATATCTAGTTATCAGAATTGCTTCAAAATAAATAGTGGAATATATTTCGAATCTAGGAAATGGGGTTATGGTCGATGTGGTACGAATCAAGATGAATTTATAAAGTGAATTGGTAAATAGTGGTATATCTTAAAAATAGATTTTCATCAAGTTTAAAATTTACTATACCATATAATTTAAAACTATTATTTGGGTTTAGAACATACCGAAATTAGTTATTTGAATACTTAATATTTATTGATATAAATTCTAATTTATAATCACCTTAGTAAATTAATTAGTAACTGGATATGAATTTTTATTGCTTTTAAGATATTGATATTTTAAATTTTATTTAAAACCATATTTGGAAAATAAACCATTCTTCTTATTTTATGTATATGTTTTTAAATGTTTTAAATTCAAGAATAAATCCTCTTAAGATGGGAAGATAATCTAAGTGTATTACGGGAATTTAAATAAATTTTCCAAGCATAAGTTAAGTGAACTGCGAAAGATGAGATAAAATTCACAAAGGAAGAAGTGAAACTGGAATTTAAATAAGCATAAATGGATTTGGAAATATTAAAGGAAGGTAACTAAGAAATTCTAGGATTTATAGAATTCATGAAAAACAAGTTGGGAATATACAAATAAAATTGTAAATGGTTTTGAGGAAAGAAATAGAAAATAAATGAATATTTTCCAAGCGTTGAATATTAAATGGAGCGGGAAAATAGTCTAAGTATTGGGCAAGGATTGAAATGTGTTCCGTGAGAATAAAATGGGTTTGAAATAAACTATTTTTCGAAGTGTTGAAATGTGAAAATAATATCTTGAGTAGATATTTTGAAACAAATAATTAGGAAAATTATTTTAGGCCTGATGATTGCTTGTGAATGTAATTGATAGTTAAATAACCGACTATCAATATTGGCCAATGGCTGATCGTATCGAAGAGGTCGGGATCGAATTTAATTATCCAAAAACCACTTTGATTCGGTTTGAACGTAGCGAATGAAAACCGTGAAGATGATGAAGACGGTGATTCAGTTTGTGCAGACCAAGGACAATTGTGTGGACGAATGCTATCAGACCATCGTCATTGGAGGACAATGAGCATTCTAAGCGAATATGTTCTAAAAAGGTAACGTTTAGCCTTAAGCTTCATCAACCGGGAATGGCTAAAACAGAGGAGATGCAGCAAGGCTAAGTGGGTAGCACCCAATTAGGGTAAGATTTCCCCTGTCTGGATGTCCCATTATTCGGCTGTGTAGGAGGTTACTGGTCCCAACCGCGGGGTGATCTTATTCGGACTATCCAGTAAGGGGTAGCTCCAGTCTTGTGTTGTAGGGAATTGAGAGTGGTCCTTGGTACTCTAATCAAGACCAAGTACTGTGACGAGCAGTACCCCAGTAGCCCGGCCATTGTATGAAATCCAATCTCCAATGAGTGCCTTTAGACTTGTTTGTATACCTATTATGCTAGAATTTAATGAATGTAACAATTTCGGCTATTTGAATATGTATATGTACTTAGACCCTATTATAATATCAGAGGATTTGGATATGAAATATTTTGGTTATCGTAAGGTAAAAAACCCGACATGTTTATTTGTGGCGTGGTCTTGCGAGATACCTTTGTTTTCAAAAGATTCTGGAAATATTAATAATCCAATTGAGTGTGTTTTCTCACGTTGGTTTTCCAGACTGACTCGAGTGTTGTTTTATTATGATACTCGGGTCAAACCGAGCATTACAGATTCAGGATAGGATGCAATGGAGCTTAGAAGACGAGCTGGATGGCGAGGCGTATTTCTATAGATTTGTAATTCTGCTGTGTAAGGACAAGTTACTTAATTGTCCAGATTTGATGTAGTGATTGCATACTCCGATAATGGTATGTATGTATATATAACAGTATAGGTTTCTTTGTATTTAAAGCTGTTGTTATATATTATATTTTATTCCACTGCGATTGTGGGACTCTGATGTTATTTTCTATTTTCTTCTTCTACCTCTTTCTTCTTCTACCCTAGTTATTCGCTCTTTCATGCACTTTGGGTTGAACGGGGAAGTATCATTATCAACACAAAGGGGTACGGAACTGCGGGTCGCTATAAGTGGCATCAGAGCTGAAGATTAAGTGAGAACCTTGGCTCTGGTGGGGATTACTCATTAGAGATAGAGCCAGTAGTACTCTAGAATGAGTTTGAGAGTATTTATAGATATGAGCGCGTATTTGTTAGTGAATATAAATTTTTTAAATATTTTGTTGACTTATTGATTGAGTGGAACATGAATTCTGATCGAGTAAATGGGCCGCTAATTTAATAAGAGTTTGTAAACACTTAAACACGATAAACCGACACAGTATCATTTTTAAGTGGATGAATGAAATAATTTGACCAAAATATATTTTGATATAAAAAGAATTAATTTTCTGAAATTATTATAGATAACTGGAATGTATGGATGATAATATTATAGTCAAAAAAGATTTTAAAATCTGAAAAAGCTTATATTACTAATATGAGAAATTGTATAAGTATAAGTTGCACAAATAGATTATAATTGAAATTGGACTTAAATCGGAAGTTGGAAATTTAAATTCCGAGGAGTTAAAAAAAATTTCTTCTAAAATCCTTGTTTGAATAATTTAAAAATCATCAAGGAATAAGTGATAAGCTTATAAATTGAAATCATTTTGAGATTAAAAATAAAAATGAGGAGTTTAAAATTAAGTTTAACTCATATTAAGTTGAAGATAAAAATCAAATATTGAATTGAAAGTTGGGAGTAAACTAGTTTGGAATAAATTATCAAATTGAATATGTTAATGGATCTAAATTGGTTAAATAAAAGTTGAATTGTGAGTTAATAATGGAGTTTTGAAATGAAATCAAGTTATAAATAAAATTCAACTTGGATTGTTAATAAATTAAATATAATTGGAAATGTTGTCGAATAAAATATGGTTGAATTAAAATAGAAATGGTTTGAATTGCAAATAAAATCCAAGTGAGTAGAAATAAATTGAAATGGCCTTGTTATTAATAAAATAAATTTGAAAATAAATTAAGAATGTGAATTAAAATTTAAAATGGATTGAATGAATAAACTAATTGAATTAAATTAGTAAAATGGAATGGAATAATTGGATGAGAATCAAATTAAAATGGAAATAGAATTTGTGCATGAAAGAAATGGACTTAAGTTATGGAGTGAAATAACTTGAAGAGAATAAGTCAACTTAGGCAAATATTTGAATGGAAGTTTGGCTTAAATGAAATAGATATTTTAATACATAAGTGTGTAATGTTTTCAAGCTTAATAGAATGGTTTTCATATGGAACCCATTTGGACATGAAATAAAATGCAATAAATGGATTGTAAAATAGGATTTGAATGTAATGAAAATGAATATGAATGGAACATAATTATATTGGTTGTGGGTATATTAAAATGGAATGGAATTAAGCGTAAATTAAGTTGGAATTGATTTGAAATAGCTATAAAACTTAAAGGGATATTCTATTAAATGAATATCGTTGAATTTGCATAGAAAATTGTCATTTGATGAAAATGGAAGAAAATAAATTCTATTAATTAATAGAAGCGAATGAATTTGATTTTGAAGTCAAATGTAATGAATGTGAGTTGTTTTGGTTTATAAATGAACTGAATGTAAGCAATTGAGTTGAAAACCATTTAAGTGGAATGAAACAGGATTTGGATTTGTTGGAAGCAATTAAAATTAATATTGGAACATTGTAATCGCTTACGAAAAATTGTTTAGTGTGCATTGCTTTTAACATTCATGTGTTTAGCTATTGTAAATATATAAATGTTATTAAGTTACATGATTTTTGTACTTACATGTTTAAACTGAGTAAGTACAGGTACCTGGAGGCCGTTTGGCTGGATTTTGGTCGCGCTAATTGCTAAATAAATAAGACGCTTGCTTAAAAATGCTAAATAGAAATATGCCTACGCCATAAAAGGAATAAGAATATAAATATTATTGTTTACTTTTGTTTTTCGACCATGTGGGTCGATGTATATATATTTATCTCTCTTGTCAAATTGCAAAAGCTCCTCCGTACAAGGGAGATTCTACCAGAAAAATTCAGAAATTTTGGGACTTAGAAAATTCTGAAAATTTTGGAAAATTCTATTAACGAAAAGTTAGTTTCAAATTGTAATGGAAATGTAGGATTTGAACTAGAAGATGAAAAAAATTTGTTTTGGGTGGAAGTAAAAGGATTAGAAAAGTGAATATTGAGTTTTCACTAAGTGAGTTTTGGTAAGTTAATGGGTTTGGGGCATTCTTCTGCCTTAGCAATCTAGGGGACGAAATTATTTTAAGAGGGGAGGAATGTAACGACCCGGGTTTTCCTGGCATTAATTATGAATATTTAAATGGTTTTAAATATTTAATCTAAAGTACAGATTGATTTTAAATATGAAAGTTTGGTTTTTATTTGATTAAATAGATTCAGAATTTAAATACAGCAATTAGTTAAATAATTTAATTATCAAAGTTTATAACTGAATATTGGTTAAAATAGAGAATCTTGAATTTAAGCTCGATAAAAATAATTTAAAGTCTTGTAAAATTTATATTAATAATACGAAAGACAATGCAACTTTTAAAATTGAATTTGGAAGTGATCTGTTCAATTTTAAAAATATATCATTTAAATTGACATTTAAAAAAAGCATTTCGAGGCACAGTCTCGGAATTCAATGAAACCAGTTCCATTGGATCCGTAATAGCATATTATTATCGAATTTCAAATTTCATAGCTTTTGAAGTTATCAGTTAGCCGTACGAGATGTAAACGCGCTGAGATTTATAGCGAAAATTTAATATAATAACTGGGCCCAAAAAGCTATCTTCTCCATTCGATCGAGTTAGGATTGGAAAACTTTTCCATTACGTTCGAAATAGGGATATAACATTATGAACGTCTAGCGGCACGCCTCGATAAGATGTCAAGATTGTAAGTTGCGAAATCGAGACGATTTGAAAAATAAAAATTTAATTTACATATATATACATTTCAATTATTTCACATCAGTGCTTTTCATTTCTCTTCACATCAGATCCTTTTCAAAACTTTTTCATATACCTCAAATCACTGTTCACCCACTCCTACATGCTACCTTACCTCATACGAAGCCACCCCTTTTTCTTTTATAAATAACATCTTCGTTCGTTTCAGATTCACAAGCTTTCGAATCAAAAAGAATATCAGAACAAAAAGAAAAGGGGGAAACGAATTCATATTCATTCAAAAAATTATTATATGAGATCAATTCACGATTAAAAATTGCGTAGGCCTTTTCCTTCCTAAAATCAAAGTCGCGGCCTCCGTTCTCTGATATGGGTAGATCGGCATCGTTTTTTTAAAAAGGGTGGCGGTCGAATCGCTTTGAAGAGGAGCTAGAGGGACTCGAGCGACAGTGCGAGGGGAGGGAAGCCGAAAATTCAAGGTAGTGTGGTCGCAATGGCTGCGATAGGGTTGAAGTGGTTCGGTCGCGACAGGTAAAGGAGGCGGCGAACTCAACGAAGTAGAGAGGGTATCGGCGCTGTTAGGGTTCGAGTTGGGAAGGGGGTGGAAGTAGTGCAGTGTCGCTCGCATGCTCGGGGAGGAGTTCGAGGTCGAGGTAGTCGCAACTGAAGTGGGAAGGGTCGCATGAAGTGGTAGGTCGTTGGAAGGAGGGCGGTTGGAATTCGATGATGAAGGCAGTGGGTATATTATCTTTTCCTATTTAGTTTAAAATATAAGAAGATTTTTTTTGTGCTTTTATTTTATAAATATATATACATAAAACATGAAAAGAAAGAAAGATAAATAAAGTTCTTACGGTAAAGTACATATGCTATTATTTTTAAATTAAAAGATTTATATGTAATGTATATATACAGTAAAGGAAAAAGTGTAATACAAATATAAATATATATATACACACACACATACCTATTTTAAATGTATATAGATAAACAGAAATATATATATATATATATAAGTTTTGGAAAATATAGAAATTTTTAAATGTTGAAAGAATTTATATAAAATAGATTTTTATGAAATCTATATAGATTATTTTTATAAGTGTATATAGTTTCAAAAGGAAGATAAATATGCATGTACACATTTTAAATTTATAAGTTTATTTTAAAAAATATGTATTTAGGGTGATTAATTTATTTAGTAAACTTATTTAATTATTTTAGTCACTTAAAGTAATTTATTAAAGGAAAATTTGTTTACACTAAATTATTAGTAAATAAAATAAAATAAATAAATGGTAATTTATTGTTTGATCAATCCAATTGTTAATAAACTGAATAATGTTATGCGAGGTCGAAAATCGTGAAGAAAACAAGCCGAGATAGGAGTGGGTTGCAAAATAAAAATAAAGGTGAGATTTTCTCACTCATTTGGATTACATTGTTAAAATTAGAAGTTAAAGTTAATATTATCGGATGGCTGACTTGATTGATAAATTTATAATTTATCTATTCGATGCTATTTATATATAGTGGTGTGTGTGTATATTGGAGTGATTGATATTCTCGCATTATATAGCGGATGAGACCCTATGCGCCCCGCATAATAGCGGATGACCCTATATACGGCGATATCCCCCCCCCCCCCGAAGTGGGATTGCTATTTTATTGGTTGACTAACATCCGTAGATGCAGGGAAAAATAGGTTGGAAGGATCCAACTGAATTCCTCAAAATATTTATTGTTCACATATATGTTGATATACGATATGATGGACAAATTGATATGGATTATGGGTGAATTGAAGTATTAAATGTTTAAATAGCATTGGAATTGAATTTTGTATTTTTAAATATCATAGATAATTAAATTGAAGGAATTTTAAAAGCAAATTTGAATAGCAAATTATTTATATTGAAAATTGGATTTATTCTAAAGGGAATTAAGTAAAATAAAATATGTTAACTAATTGAGGTTATACTTAACCATTTGAAAACTGGTTTAAGTGGAGACTTGAAATTAAATCATATATTAAGGGCTTGAAGAGATATTAGTATCGATAAGCAGATCTGCGTTAAAAATGGAATTTTATTAAGGGATAAATTATAATATGGAATTATAAATAGAACTTGTTTTTATAAATAAATGGAAAATGCAAAGGACCATATAAATTTATAAACGGGGATTATAAATAAGATAAAATGATATCAATGGATATGTGGAAAATATAAGTTAATGATATGAACTTATATCGAGTTATGAGAATTATTTCAAAAGAAATAGTGGAATATATTTCGAATGTGGGAAATGGGGTTATAGTCGATATGGTACGAATCAAGAGGAATTCATAAAGTGAATTGTTAAATAGTGGTATTTCTTAAAACTATATTTTTGTCAAGTTTAAAATCTACTATACCATATAATTTAAAAATATTATCTGGATTTAGAACATTCCAAAATTAGTTATTTAAATACTAAATATTTATTGAAATAAATTCTAATTTATAATCAGCTTAGTAAATTAATTAGTAACTGGATATGAATTTTTATTGCTTTTAAGATATTGATATTTTATATTTTATCTAAAACCATATTTGGAAAATAAACCATTTTTCTTATTTCATATATATATATACTTAAATGTTTTAAATCAAGAATAAATCCTTTCGAGATGGGAAGCTAAGCTTATTAAATTGAATAAGGTTTTAGAGGGAAGATCTTATAGTGGTATTACGAGAACTTAAATAAATTTTCCAAGCATAAGTTAAGTAAACTGTGAAAGGTGAGATAAAATTCACAAAGGAAGAAGTGAAACTGGAATTTTAAATAAGCATAAATGGATTTGGAAATATTAAAAGAAGTTGACTAAGAAATTTTAGGATTTATAGAATTCGTGAAAAACAAGTTGGAAATTTACAAATAAAATTGTAAATGATTTTTGAGGAAAGAAATAGAAAATAAATGAATATTTTCCAAGCATTGAATATTAAATGGAGCGGGAAAATAGTCTAAGTATTGGGCAAGGATTGAAATGTGTTCCGTGAGAATAAAAAAGGTTTGAAAAAACTATTTTCGAAGTGTTGAAATGTGAAAATAATATCTTGAGTAGATATTTTGAAATAAATAACTTGGAAAATTATTTAAGGCCTGATGGTTGCATGTGAACGTAATTGATAGTTAAATAATCGACTATCAATATTGGCCAATGCACTGATCGTTTCGAAGAGGCCAAGATCAAATTTAATTATCCGAAAACCACTTCGATCCGGTTTGAATGTAGCGAAAGAAGATCGTGAAGATGATGAAGATGGTGATTCGGTTTGTCTAGAACCAGGACTACTTGTATGGACGAATGCTATCAGACCATCGTCATTGGAGGACGATGAGCATTCTAAGCGAATGTGTTCTAAAAAGGTAACGTTTAGCCTCAAGCCTCATCAACCGGGAATGGCTGAAACAGGGGAGGTGCAGCAAGGCTAAGTGTGTAGAACCCAATTAGGATAAGTTTTATCCCTGTCTGGATGTCCCTTTATTCAACTGTGTGGGCGGTTGCTGATCTAACCGTGGCGTGTTCTTATTCGGACTATCCAGTAAGGGGTAGCTCCGGTCTTGTATTGCAAGGGATCGGGAGTGGTCCTCGGTACTCTGATCTAGACCAGGTAATGTGATGGGAGGTACCCCAGTAGCCTAGCCATTGTATGGAATCCAATCTCCAATAAGTTCCTTCGGACTTGTTTGTATACCTATTGTGCTGGAATTTAATGAATGTATCAATTTTGGCTATTTGAATATGTATATATACTTAGACCATATTATAATATCAGAGGATTTGGATATGAAATGTTTTGGTTATCGTAAGGTAAAAACCCGACATGTTTATTTGTGGCATGGTCTTATGAGATACCTTTGTTTTCAAAGGATTTTGGAAATATAATAATCCAAATGAGTGTGTTTTCTCGTGCTGGTTTTCCAGATTGATTCGGGTGTTGTTTTATTATGATACTCGGGTCAAACCGAGCATTAAAGATTCAGGATAGGATGCTATGGAGCTCATAAGACGACCTAGATGGCGAGGCGTATTTCTGTAGATTTTTAATTCCGCTGTGTAAGGACAAGTTACTTAATTGTCCAGATTTGATGTAGTGATTGTGTACTCTGATAAGGGTATGTATATATAACAGTATATGTTTCTTTGTATTTAATGCTGTTGTTATATATTATATTTTATTCCGTTGCGACTGTAGGACTCTGATGTTATTTTCTATTTTCTTCTTCTACCTCTTTCTTCTTTTACCTCTTTCTTCTTCTACCTTTTTATTCTTCTACCCTAGTTATTCGCTTTTTCATGCACTTCGGGTTGAACGCAGAAGTATTATTATCAACTCAAAGGGTTACAGAACTGCGGGTCGCTACAGGTGGTATTAGAGCTGAAGGTTAAGCGAGAATCTGGGCTCTGGTGGGGATTACTCATTAGAGATAGAGTCAGTAGTACTCTAGAATGAGTTTAAGAGTATTTATAGATATGAGCACGTATTTGTTAGTGTATATAAATTGTTTTAAATATATTTTTGACTTATTGGTTGAGTGTAATATGAAATATGATCGAGTAAGTGGGCCGCTAATTCGATATGAGTTTGTAAACACTTAAACACGATAAACCGACATGGTATTATTTTGGAGTGGGTGAATGAAATAATTTTGCCCAAAATATATTTTGATATAAAAAATAATAATTTTTTGAAATTATTATAGATAATAGGAATGTTTGGATGATAATATTATAGTCAAAAAAGATTTTAAAATCTGAAAAAGTTTATATAACTAATATGAGAAATTGTATAAGTATAAGCTGCACAAGTAGATTATAATTGAAACCGTACGTCTGAATGACGCAAATTTGAAATCCTACAATAATATAACATTGTGGATCCAATGAAACTAGTTTCATCGAAATCCAAGACAGTGTGAAAAATGACTATTTTTACACGTTAATTAAATATTAAAATTTCCAATTTCTGTAAATTAACTTTTAATTCACTTATAATAGTTTACTAACTCAATTCTAATTCAAATAGAATTTAAAACAACTTTATAAATCATTTTCATTCACATTAAATTCCAAATTCAATTATTTAAGTGATTTAACTTATAATATTCAATTTTCAATATTTAAATTCAATTAAATATTCTAAATTCAAGTGATTGAAAAACTGGGTCGTTACAGACTCCTTCTTTACTCACATGCAATATTAGTTTTTCTTATGTATTAAAATTCCACACACATGCACGCACGCACGAGGGTTCAGTGACATCCCAAACAGTGCAATACCTCTGCTTTCTCCTGATTTCTACCACACAATCTGAAAAGAAGGAGAAATGCATATTATTCAATTCAGATTGTATGGTGGAATCAGAGGGCAACAGAGGTGATGCACTGTTTAGGGTACCATTGAACCCTTCTCATATATATATATATATATATATATATATATATATATATATATATATATATATATATATATATTCTTTCTTGCCTTATATGTAAATTGTTACAAGTTGAGTTAACTTGAAAAAATTCAAAATTTGTTTTTCTCTTTACAAATATATGAAAATTTCAAAATTTTGAGCTCAAATGTCAAACTTAAAACACGTTCAATTTAACGACCCAAGGTTTGATCGCTTTAACTAGGCAATTACATATATTTTATATAGTCAATAAATAGGTTTTTATTAATAAATAAACTCATTTTATTTAATTAATAATGATGTAAAATCATTTTTAAATTTTTTTTTACCAAACTAAATAGTTTGTAGAAAAATAGAAACTGTGACTAAAGAACATTTTCCGAAATTTCGACCTTTCGACACCAAAAAGTTGTCAGAAACGTTGTTCATCTTTGTGCACCATATATGCATATACATAAGAGTTAATTAGCTAAATAATAATACACTTAAGATAATAATATTATGATTAAGTTAATTAACTAATGATGTGATGATTCATGAATTTAAAAATAATAAACATATTATATAAACTAATATCCTTATGTTTTGTCACATCTAAGATTTACGTTTATAATAAGACATAATTAGCCATCATTGCATATAAGAAATGACAAGTGCATGTGATATGTGCCGAAAATAGGAGGTGTAGTGTATAAAATGTTGATGTGATTATACAAAATAATGACATAATTTAAATAATATAAGGTAAGGACAAAACGGTAATCTTCTCTCCATTTTCTCTCTATAAATATGCCCATACCCCTCTCCATTTCTCACATTCATTTCCTATCTTCATTTTCTTCTCCTCCTTCTCCTTCAACCTTTCATGGCTTCTCTTCTTATTTAAAAGTTAGAAATTCAAGACTTTTTGCTTTAAATCGCCTTTTCCTTAGCTAAGAACCTTCCCTACCACAGTATGCACACTTATGCCTCCAAGATACCACCCATCTACCCTATTTCACCCCGGGCCAAGCCCCCCGCATCCTAGGCCGAACCCAAAAAGCACCTGTCGAACCCATTTGTATTGGAAAACCCAAGATTCCATCACTAGTTTGAAGCTTCGAGAGCCGTTGCAAGTCTAGACAAGATCTGAGTCGATTTCGTGGAGTTTAAAGTGAGTAAACTTGATTATTATTATTTTTTGAAGTTTATTGACTTAATTATTTCTCATGATATGATCATATTATGGTATGAGAGTTTTTTAAATATCATATGATTAGAGGTCAATATGGATTAGCGATTTTGGTCAGATTTGATCGTATGTTTGGTATGCGAATGCAAAGTGAGTAAAGGATATACACATATACGCATATGTATATATATACATGATTTGTTATATGAATGTGATGTGTAGTGAAATGATCGATGATGAATTCAACCATTATCATGATGAGTTGAAACAAAGATGGAAACTTTGTATGTAGTCGCCATGGATTTGAGATCGAATTGGAATTATAACTTGTTTTTCAAAGTTCTAAAGTTTGAAATGAGTTTAAAGTTGGATATTAGTTTTAAAGTGGTAATACTTTCAAACTATGTTTTAAAGTCATGAAATAATAAGATAAAGAAGTGGTTTTCAGTTAGAAATGTGTTGGAGCAAATTGCACTAATAGCGACAGTCGTTGTGGATGTCGTTCGACAAAAAAAAAGGATTTTCATTTCAAAGTGTTTTAAAATTTGAGATTGCTTATAAATGTTTCCAAACTTAATTAGTAGCTAAAAGTGATTAAGTTTTGTAATTTAATTATTAATTAATTATTTAGTTAAATAAAAGGGCAATTAGCCTTAATTAGTAATTAAAACGGTAATTAGTAGTTAATCAACACTTAAGTTAAGTTAATGACTATTATTGATTGATTAAGTTTTAATTAGTATTTAACATGATTAAAAAGTAATTAATGGTTAAAATTTATTTAATTAAGTTAATTAGTTCATTAATTATTATTTAAAGTAGATGATTATTTAAATAATATTTAATTAATTAAGGGTTTAACAAATGATGATTTGATCAAACCTTAATCTAGATGCATTAGGAAGTTAATTATGGCTTAACTAAGTACATTAAGTCTAATCAGAGTTTAATTATGATTTAATTTGGATTAATTAAGATTTAATTAGGGTTTAAACTAAATTATTTATTTAATTAAATCTTTTACAAAGGTGATTTTAAATCAAACTGAATGTGTTTTAAATTAATATTCTTTTCTAGGTGAATTGATTCCAAATCAAAGGATCTATGTCTGGACCATTAAGTAGCTGAATTAATTAAAGTAATGATTAGCCAATGTTGACTGATTTATGGAAAGTATGTAACTTGTGTTTAGCACGAATTTTGGATATAGAAATTGAGATAAACATAAGGAGGTAATTTCGTTAATTGGGTCATGATAACCTAAGTATGGAATATGTTTCCATATGTTAATCTCCCATTTAATAGTGAAGTTGTTCACTATTAATAACTCGACCCTTTTAAATTATCGAATGTTTGAGAGACCAGAATCGGATTTGCTTGGTGAGGTTCACGCATGATAGAGGGTTCTCGCTTCTTGTTAGGTAGCGAATGGATGACTCTTACTCCTACATGTCATGGAGAGGTAGTATAAGGCCTTAAAGGGTTGGCTATGGATGTCGAGAGGCTGGCCGTAAAAGCCATTTGAGGTACCAATGTAAGCTACGATGGGTGTGCCCACTGTCAATGGTTGAAAAACCTAGATCTTTACATTTGGTATCTGAGTTTAGGTTATTAGAAACACATAGGCTTTGGAATGAGAGTCAATTTCGAGAGTGCATATTTGTAATTTTTATTCGTATACCTATATATATTCCTGATGGCTATATATGCTCCTGATGGTTAGATCAGCTTGATAGGTTTGATTAGTACTATTTTTTAAGAATTTCTCGTCAAAGTAAATTAAGTGCTATGTCCATATAGTAAGACATGAGCAGTAGAGGCAAACGAGGTAGGGGAGCTAGCAGCACTACGACCACCAATGGTCGGACTCGGACTGGAAGGGTTGGAACTATCGAAGAGCCAACACCAGTGTAGCCAAAGGTGAATTTTGCAACTTTGTGTAAGGATTACACAAATCTAGGAGGGAACCCATTTAACAGAACTGATCTATTGTGGAGATTCAAGCTTCGTTACGATCTTGTGAAAACATTTTTAAGGGTCTCAACTTATCAGATGAGTAGAAATGTTCTTGGCAGCATGGCAACTGCAAGAAGGGGCAACAGCTTGGTGGGATTCCCTTACAATGAATGTTTCAGAAGAAGATCTGATGGGCTCGATTTAAATGACTTTTTGAGGACCAATTCTTGCCAACAGTAGGAAGGACCAAGATGTATAGAAGCTTTATGGACTTGAAGCAAGGGGATTTATTTGCAGTAGAATATGAGACCAAATTCAATGAGTTATCTTGTTTTGGTCCGGAATTAATCAACACCCCACTAAATAAAAACGAGAATTTTTTTGGGAATGAGGGAAAGTTTCCATTAGAGGATGACTGGCATATCAAAGGTTCTTTTGTTGACCTAGTAGACATGGCACTAAGGTATGAAGTCTTGGACAAGAAGAAGTGTAGTCCAACAGCAACAAATGATAATGCTGACAACAATAATTCAAACAAAAGGAAGTTCAACCCAAATCGGATTAAGCGGGGTAAAGGAAAAGGAAATCTAGGAGGGAATAAGGGGAACAAGTTTAAGGACATCACTTGTTATATCTACAAGAAGAAAGGTCATATAGCAAAATTCTGTAAAAACTCCGAGTCCCCGAAGCAACAAGAAGGACCTATCCCTCCAATAGTTTTGAAGACGTTATACTTCAAATGTCACCAGCCTGGGCATATGATAAAGGATTGCCCACTCATGAAGAACGTGCAGCAGGCTAAAGTATATGTGATTAAGGACAAGCCATCAACCTCAGGAGATGCGAAGGGAAAGGGCATTCTTGAAGGTACCCTATTAATTAATGGTATTTTTGTTTGAGTTTTGTTTGATGCTAGTGCCTCCCACAGTTTTATCTCTTTAGAAGTCGTGAAGAAATTTCATTTTATCCCAAGTTCTATAGAAAACCATATTTGCGTATCTAATCATATATGGTGCATAACTCATTTGAACCTAGTATGTGAGGATGTGCCAATTTCCTATCTTTCCCATCATTTTACTTGTGATCCATATATCTTAGATTTAAAGGATTTGACCTTATTCTTGGTATGGATTGGTTACCGATGTATGGAGCTATCTTAGACTATAAAGAAAGAACTGTGACATTAATGAAAAAATTATGAGGCATTGCTAAATTACCTTGTGAGGACCCTGGTATTCATATGTGTAATTTCCTATATACTTTGGAAGCATTTCAAGAAGGGTTAGGATCCATAGAGGTTGTTAAGAACTTTCCCGATGTGTTCGAAGAAGTTAGGAATTTACCCCCACATAGGGAGATAGAATTCCACATTGATCTAGTTCCTCGTGCAAGACAAGTTATTCAACCTAAGAGAAGAATGGCTCCGAGGGAGAGAAGGGAGTTAGTAAATCAAACTCAGGATTTTCTAAGGAATAGATTAATTAGGCCCAATCATTCGAGTAGGGGATCGGCTGTGGTGTTTGTAGCTAAGTCTGATGGGTCTTTGAGATTATGTGTGGATTATATGGAATTGAATAAGTTGACCATTAGGAACAAGTATTCCTTACCCCATACCGATGACTTATTTGACCAACTACATGGAACTACGGTATTTTTCCCAAATGGATCTAGCTACCTAATTTCACCAATTAATGGTTGTCGAGGATAGTATACCCTTAACTGCCTTTAGGGGCACAGACTTTTTCTTTGAATGGTTGGTTATGCCTTTTGGGCTAACCAATGCACCGCATATTTCGTGGATTGTATGAACCGTGTTTTCCGAGTGGTTCTAAATAAGTTCGTGCTTGTTTTCATCGATGACATTTTAATTTACTCCAAATCGAAAGAGGAACATAAATATAACTAGTAAGTAGTTTTAGAAATCTTGAGAAGACATGTTTTGAAAGAAAAGTTTTCTAAATGCACTTTTTGGCAATCGAAGGTAAGATTTTAAGGCATATTGTATTGGGAGATGGTATCTCAGTACACCCAATAAAAGTGGAAGCAGTACAGGAATGGAAGCGACCTCGAATTACTACCGAAGTTTGCAGTTTCTTAGGATTAGCCAGTTACTATAGGATGTTTATTTAAGATTATTTCAAGATTTCATCCCATTTGACTAAGTTGACTAAGAAAGGTGAAAAGTTTGAATGGACTCCAAAATGTAAGGAAGAATTTGGAGAAATGAAGAAGAGACTGACCAGTGGGCCAGTTCTTGCTGTCCCAGATGAGAGTAATGGATTTATGGTTTATACCAATACGTGTGGAGTGGTATTGGGTGCTGTTATGATGTAGAATGGAAGGGTGATTGCTTACGCTAGTAGACAGTTAAAGCCTCATGGAAAGAATTGTGCTATGCATTACTTGGAATTGTTGGCTGTGGTCTTTGAGTTGAAAATGTAGAGGCATCATTTTTTAGGTAAATTCTTTCTTTCTTCATGTTTTATTCGTTCTTCTTTCTTTAGATATTCGAGCAATAGGATTTCCTTCTTCTTCAATTAGGTGAAAATTTTAAGCTTTACACTGATCATAAGTCCCTAAAGTATTTTTTTCACCCTAAAGGACCTGAATCTCAGACAGCAAAGATGGTTAGAGTTATTGGTGGCATACGACTGGACATTCTTTATACGCCAGGAAAAACTATGTAGTGGCGGACGCCTTCAGCAGGAATGCAGTTTTGTCTCTTTTGGAAGTTACCCCGATTCTTCAGCTAAGGATAATAGAGAACCAAAGAAAGGATAGTACTATGGAGAAGTTAATTCGAAGAGTCAAGGAAGGTCGATTTATAGATTTTGAGATGGATCACCTAGGTGTTTTAAGAATCAAGGGAAGATTGTGCGTTGTAGATATAGATAGACTGAGAGAGGAAGTGTTGTCGAAATGTCACAAATCAAAATTGAGTATTCACCATGGGGTCCATAAGATGTATAATGTGACGACCCGACTTTCTTACCACAGAAAATCGCATCATCTTTAAGAAAGAAAGGGATAGAAAAGAGAATAGAAAGAAGAGAAGAAAGAAACAACATCAGAATCTAACAGCGGAACGAATAAATTATATTAATAACATAAATATTACATAGTTTACAACCATTATCAGAGTTCACAGATATACAACACATGCTAGACAGTTATAAACACCTGTCTAGTTATACAACTCAAATCAGTACAAGAAACAACTCAGAGAAAACTACACAGCGGAAAACTATATATATTTACACGCAGAAGCCTCCTGCTCCATTGCTCCTCCACAATTCGTCAAAGTTAACCTGAATCCTAACCTGAATCCCTTGGCTACTCGTAAGAATTTGAGTACCCAAGAGTTTATGAAAAACAAAAATAAACTCCGGGACAGACATGGGTCTGGTGTGAGTAACAGGTTAAAGTTTCTTAACTTTCAAAAACCTTTTTGAAAAGAAAGGTATCACGTAAGACTTCCCACACATAAACATGGAAAAGTTTTTACCTTACGCTAACCAAAACATTTGATAGGAAATCCGATGATATTATAATAGTGTCTAGGGTTTTCAAATAAATAAGAAATAGCCGAAATTGTTACATTCATTAAATTCCAGCTACTAGCCACAAAAGTGGGTAATACAATCAAAACCGTTGGCACTTATTGGATTTTGGATTCCATACAATGGCAGATCTACTGGGGTACCGCCCGTCACAGTACGTGGCCTAGATCAACGTACCGAGGAGTACGCCCGCTCCCCTGCAACACAGAGCCGGACCTATTCCTTTTTGAACAGTTCTGAACAAGACAACCCCGTGGTTGTAGCTAGCAACCACCCACACAGCCGAATATAAAGGGACTTCTAGACAGGGTAAATCTTGCTCTCCAATGGGTGCGACCCACGAAGCCTTGCTGCACCTCCCATGTTTTAGCCATTCCCGGTTGATGAGGCTTGAGGTTACGATTACCTTTAAAGGACATATCACTTAGAATGATCATCGTCCACCTGACGATGTTCTGAAAGCATTCAATCCATACATGTTCGTTCCGGGTCCGAACGAAACCAAAGGCATTATCTCGTTACACTCATTTTGGAATCACCCTCAGAGTTAACGACAATAACCCTTGCACTCTGAACCACCATCTCGAATCTATAAGAATTATTCCGTCAAACTCAATACGGAATCACCCACAGAGTTATACTGACGTATAGTCCTTACACCTCGAGTCTTCACAAAGCTCCATTTTGATTCACGACCTAATGTTATTTGGAATCGATGTTGTTTTCGGATATCCAAATATGGAAACCCGATCCCGGTCTCATCGAAATCCAAGGCGTGTCTTTTAGGTCCAAGTTGTTTTAATGTTTTAAAACAATTCAATTACAGTATCTATATACACACAGATAGATAACTCATAAATCAAAATTGATAATCAACATTATCAAATAACAGGTAACCCACATTATCAATATCAAATAGATATTCCCTATGTCACCATCACAATAGATAACCTATGTTATCATCATAATACAATCAAACATCCATACCACATAATATTATTTATCTCATTACTGAGGTCACAAAGCATCCAAGACAATCAATGACACCCATTCATACATAAGCAATGATTTATTCATCATCATATAATTAATTTAAAATGAATTAAATTAACTATCTCTACCTTTAATTAATTTAAAATGAATTAAATTAATTACTCCATCTAAAATCAATTTAAAATAAATTAAATTAATTACTTCACCAATATAAATCTTGCTTACTTAATCATTTAATTTATTACAATAAGTTAATTATTCATTATTAATCACTCTTGATTAATTATCCTTAATTACATTCATGTAATTATCACAAAATTAATTATTCTCAACTAAACAGTAATTAACCTTTAATTACTTCAATTAATTAATTAACTATAATTAATTAACTTAATCCTTAATTAATTACATTAATTAATTACCTTTAATTACCTATTATTGATTAATTAATCATAATTAATCAACTTTAATTACATCATTAATTATTATAATTAATGATCCCCTTTTATTAATTACCTTAAGTAATTACCTTATAATTATTAATTCTCACAGATTAATTACATTTAGTAATTATCTAACTTAATTTCTATATTAAACAAATTAATTATCCATTAATTTATTACTTAATTTATTACTTAATTAATTCCTTGATTAATTACTAAATAATTAAACCAAATTACCTCATTCTTAAACATCTCCACTTAATTACAACCTGTAATTATTAAACAATTACTTAACTGAGTAATTTCCAAATCATTAATTACATAAAGTAATTATTTATAAAACCCAAGTGTTTAAAATTAATAAACTAAATTAATTAAAATAAACAATCATATTAAACTAAACTAATTTCATTAAGTAATTAATTTCTTAATTGCTTTATCAAGTAATTACAATAAAACCATTTACAATTGATTATTATTAAATTAATAAATCTAATTAATTATAAAAATTAATCATATTAATTAATTGTTAAATAATCCTGGTTAATGACCTTCATTAACCATTCTCTAATTACTTTATAAAGTAATTAACTTAAATTAATTACAAATTAAATTATCTTTAATCATTCATTAATTAAAGTTAATTATTAAATTAATTAGCCTTGATTTAAAACTTAATTACATAATTAACAATATTCATTCATCATTAATTAATGATTTAATTAATGATCTTAATTATAAATTGATTGATCATTAACCAATTATTAATTCCAAATTCAATTTATTAATTACATTAATTAATTAATCTTAATTACCTTATTAATTAAATTAATTCTAAAACATTAATCTTAATTTAAAATTTCAAAATAAAAATAACTTAATTATGTTTAAAAACAATATTATTGAAACTAAGTACTTTTTGAACTTCTTTTAATTTTCATTTTAAAATACAAGTTTTAAAATGGAACAATTTTAAACTTATCAAAGTTTAAATAATTTAAAAAAATTTAAATTTGCAATCAAACAAGTGCTATATAAAAATTTTAAAGTTAAATTCATTTCAAAATTTTAGAAATTTCAATTCATTCTTAATTTAAAACCTTCAAATTTAAATCTTCTTTTAAATTTAAAACTGAAGTTCATTTTTAAACTTAGATTTCCAGATTTCAAATAAATCTTAAAATCTTACTCATATTAAAAAAAACTCATTATTAAAGGTTTAAACTATTTATCAACATGAAATAGTTAATTAAGTTAAATTTTTGAAGCTTTAATTCATATTTAAAAACTGGGGTTTGAATTTAAATCAGAAATTCAACTTGAATTTGAATTTAATCTTAAACTTTACTTTGAACAAAAACTACATATTTTTAAATAATTTTAAAAACCCATATTTTTATACAGGCTTCAAAACCTGGAAATTATAGGTTCAACCCGAGAAAACCCAAATTCTACTTCGAGTCTACCACACATCTTTTCCGAGCCAAACACGCTACTGCTTCGGGCAACTCACTATATCTACTCGAGAAAACCAAACACAGGCCAACCCACAAACATTTCACCAGAAAACACATCGCTGTGCATATGCACGGCGATCCTCGCCCTCTGTGATCATCAGAGACAATCAAACCACAACCAGAGATCCATCGAAGCCCTAACATCATCACCAGATCGAACAAATAAATCAAGAATTCAAAATTTAGTTCCCCATTCCTAAACCTGGAAACTTCAAACAGGATTCTGCTACAAACCTGTCAACGGCGAATTTACGCCTCCCCGACCATCTGACACTCCATCCCTTCGGCCTCGAACTCCCTCACACTGCAACTACACAATCCCCAAAAATCAAAACACTCGATCCATCATATACCTCAAACTGACCCAAGCCTTAACCCCATTCAAAACTAGGGTTCATACAAAGATTTTCAAACCGCTTCCAATCTAACAAATTATATCCACTTCTCTGATTTTTCTAAAGATCTATGATTTTCTTACTCTATAACTCAAAAGAATTCTAAGTTTCCTCAAATCACAGATTGCAAGAATTTTGCTCAAATTCATTTTTGGTTTAAGAACAAACTGCTACTTTATCAAACACCTAAAAATACTAATACTTGATTTAAAAATCAAGTTTCAATTTATATATTTGATTTGTATTACTGAATTACCATATTAATTTGATTGGGTTTGAATAAAATAAACATGCATGATGTTTTCTTCAGTTTCCAGAGTCAAACTCATATTTATAACTTTACTTGATTTTTTTTTTAAACATGAACTTAGGAAAATAAAATAACTTTGCTTTGCAACTTCATTTTAACAGAAAACTAAATAAAAAGGTAAGTGTAACTAATAAAATTTTACCTGGAAAATCAAAACAAATCAGAAGATAAAGAACAGGATTAACATAAACCATTTCACATCAACAACTACTGATAACACAACAATACTATCTATATTCAGAAAAAATGCAAATTTTTTAAAATTTAGGATTTTAAGTTACTCACCTCTTTTTTTTTTATGCAGACCCTCTGTTGATCTTTTTGAAATTTGCAGACAGAATGCTGGCATGCTTTCTCTGATTTAAAATCTGAGTTGGAATTTTATTGAAATGCTCATGATCCTTCCCATAATCACTTGCATGCAGAGAGTAGATGCAATTGCTAATTTCCCATATTCATGCAGATGTTTTTTTTTATTCCCAGGTTTAAACAGAGTGCAGGCTTGATCCATTCCAGGTCTTAAAAACAAAATGCAGGCTCTCCTTTTTGCTTTTTTTTAAAGTGGCATGCAGATCAATGTATATTGATGATTGAATTTGAGGAAGATGGGTTTGATTTTGAAGAGGAGGAATATACAGATGAAGGATTTTTGAGGATGTTCAGATTTTAACATGGTTTAGAATATGCAGATTGATTGTTAATATGAAGATGAATTTGATTTTAGAAGTTTTAAGATTTCTTTGATTAAGGAAAATGAAAATGCAATATGAATGAAGATGCAAGCTTATACAAATGAAATTTTTAGATTTAATAAAAGAAAAGAAAAATAAAAACTAAAATTTTACACTTGTCAAATTGTATATTAGTTTTTGAACACTTGTTTAATCAATGCTTATGAATGCAACACTTGTTTTCTTTTAAAGGTAATTAGTATTTAAATTTACAAAGTAATTCTTGTGTTAGCTTAATTTCAATTTGTTAGTTCATATTAGATATGTGTATGAATTTATAAATGAAAATAAAAACAAATCATGTTTTACAAATTGAAACTTATATATATAATAATTAAACAATTAAGATTTTATACTTTGAATTTTAAATTCAAACTAAATTCAAAATCAATTATTTTTCCAAATCAAGTTATGAATATAAATTCAATTTGAAATAAAAATTACAAATCCTATTCAAAACTTATTTATAAAGACAATACAATATCAATATTGTTTTTTATAAATCTCTTATTATTAAATTAAAATCATTTTAAAAGAAATTATATTTTTATTAATAAAACATCCATTTTATTAAGCCATAAAACCTTTTTGTTTGTTTATTCTAAATTTAAAACTCAATCTAATTTAATTTAAATATTTCAATATTTTTCTTATCAATTTTAAAATCATATATTTATTTATGAAATAGTTTTAAAAACTCGATACTAATTAATTTCAAAATTTCCAATTTATAATGTATATATTAGAATTTTAAAACATGGTTCATTTATTAAATTTAAACCAAAATCATTTATTTAACTTTGAAAAGCTTAAATATTAAATAAAACAAAATTTCCAAATTACTACAAATATTAATACTAGAAAATATGCTTTACTTATTAAAATTAAAACAATACCAATCTATCTAAAATATAAACCATATATTTATATTGTAAATAGAAATCAATTTATTATTTTTAAAAGATAAAATAACCAATTTAAATATTTACTGAAGAAGATTATTAAATCCATTTGAATAATTATTAACAAATTATCAATATCAATTTAATTTTAACTACAGATTATTAAATTGATATTGTTAAAAATTCCGGGATATTACATATAAGGACATAAGGAGAGTCTTTTGGTGGCCAGGAATAAAGTAGGATTTCTCCACCTTTGTGACCAGATGTGCGAGTTGCCAACAAATTATGGGAGATCATCAGAAAACGGCCGGATTACTTCAACCTTTGGTGATCCCTAAGTGGAAATGGGAGATGATGTCAATGGATTGCATAGATGGTTTACCCAAAACTTGGAAAGCAAAGGAAGAAGTGTGGGTCATTGAGGACCGGTTAACAAAGAGTGCACATTTTATCCCGGTCAAGCCAAATAGAACAACAGCTTCATTGGCAGAAAGTTATATGACAGAAATAGTTCGTCTACATGGAGTTCCAATAAGCATAGTAAGTGATCGAAATCATATCTTCACGAGCCAATTCTGGGGAGCTCTGCAAACAGCTTTAGGAACAAAGTTAAGTCTAAGTGCTGCCTACCATCCTCAAACTGATGGCCAGACTGAAAGACTTAATCTTATTTTGGAAGATATGCCGAGATCCTGTATTCTTGACTTCGGAGGATCATGGGAGGATCATATTCACCTGGTTGAGTTCTCTTATAACAATAGCTATCAAGCTAGCATTGGAATGGTGCCTTATGAAGCTCTGTACAAGAGACCGTGCAAATCGCCTGTGTGTTGGGTAGAAACTTATTTAGTGCTTGGTCCAGATATGATTCGAGAAGTGACGAAGGAAGTTGAAATGGTTAGAAGAAGGATGAAGGGAGCTCAGGATTGCTAAAACAGTTATGCTGATAAGAGAAGGAAGGATTTGGAATTCGAAGTCGGCGATGCTGTGTATGAGAAGATAACTCCCATCAAAGTAGTTGTACGATTTGAAAAAGCTGGGAAGTTGGACCCTAGATACATTGGACCATTCAAGATTATAGAAAGGGTTGAGTCACTTGCTTACAGAGTTGAGTCACCCAAAAAATTTTCAAGAGTTCACAATGTGTTACATGTGTCCCATTTGAGGAAAAGCGTGCATGATCCATCTTCAGTGGTGGAAATGGTAGTTTGAGATGACTTGGAAATAGAACCGAACCTGGCGATAGTAAGGAATCAATTCAATATTATGGATCAAGAAGAGAATAATTCGTGCAACAAAGTGATGCGACTGGTTAAGATTCAGTGGAGCGATGATCCCAGAGATTGCACTTAGAAAACTATGGATCACATAAAGGAAGCTTATCCTATATGGATGTTAGGATAGTTACTATGTGCATGTCATGGATGAATTGTTGTTTTTGATGCTTGTATACCTTTTGTACGAATTTTATGGTATGAATATATGATTCCTTTTGTGTTAACTTTTGTTAGAAATTTTGAGGACGAAATTCTTTTAAGGGGGTAGAATGTAACGACCTAGGGTTTGATCGCTTTAACTAGGCAATTATAAATATTTTATATAGTCAATAAATAGATTTTTATTAATAAATAAACTCATTTTATTTAATTAATAATGATAGTGAAGTCGTTTACAAATTTTGTTTACCAAATTAAGTAGTTCGTAGAAAAACAGAAAATATGACGGAAGAACGTTTTCTGAATTTTCGACCTTTCGACACCGGAAGTTGTCGAGAACGTTGTTCGTCTTTATGCACCATATATACATATATATAAGAGTAAATTAGCTAAATAATAATATACTTAAGATAATAATCTTGTAATTAAGTTAACTAACTAATGGTGTGATGATTTATGAATTTAAAAAAATAAACATTTTAATAAACAAGTATCCTTACGTGTTGTCACGTCTAACATTTTCTTTTATAATAAAACATAGTTAGCCATCATTACCCATAAGAAATGACAAGTGCATGTGATATGTGACTAAATTTAGGGGATGTGATGTATAAATGTTTGATGTGATTATACAAAATGATGACATAATTTAAATAATATATGTCAAGGGCAATACGGTAATCTTCTCTCCATTTTCTCTCTATAAATATGCCCATACGCCTCTCCATTTCTCATTTTCATTTCCTATCTTCATTTTCTTCTCCTCCTTCTCCTTCAACCTTTCATGACTTCTCTTCTTATTTAAAAGTTAGAAATTCAAGACTTTTCGCTTTAAATCGCATTTTCCTTAGCTGAGAACTTTCCCTACCATAATACGCATACTTATACCTCCAAGCTACCACCCGCCTTCCCTATTTCACCTTAGGCTGAGCCCCCTACATCCCAGGACAAATCCAAAAAGTGCCTGTCGAACCCATTTGTAAGTGAAAACCTAAGATTTCGTCACTAGTTCGAAGCTCCAAGAGCCGTTGCAAGTCTAGCCAAGATTCGAGTCGATTTCGTGGAGTTTTAAGTGAGTAAACTTGATTATTATTTTATTTTTTTGAAATTTATTAGCTTTAGTATTTTTTATGATATGATAATATTATGGTATGAGCATTTGTTAAATACCATATGATTTGAGGTCGATATGGATTAGCGTTTTGTCAAGTTTGATTATATGTTTGGTATGCGAATGCAAAGTTAGTAAAGTATATACATACATATGCATATGTATATATGTACATGATTTGTTATGTGAATGTGATGTGTAGTGAAATGGTTGATGATGAATTTAACCATAGTCATGATGAGTTGAAACAAAGATGGAAGTTTTGTATGTAGTTGCCATGGATTTGAGATCGAATTGGAATTATAACTTGTTTTTCAAAGTTTTAAAGTTTGAAATGAGTTTAAAGTTGGATTTTAGTGTTAAAGTGGTAATACTTTCAAAATAAATTTTGAAGTCATGAAATAACAAGTTAAGGAAGTGGTTTCCAGATAGAAGTGTGTTAGAGCAAATTGCACTCATAGCGACATTCGCTATGAATGTCGTTCGAGGAAAAAAATGAATTTTCATTTCAAAGTGTTTTAAAATTTGAGATTGTTTATAGAAGTTTCCAAACTTAATTAGTAGCTAAAAGTAATTAAGTTTTGTAATTTAATTGTTAATTAATTAATTGGTTAAATAAAAGGGCAGTTAGCCTTAATTAGTAATTAAGAAGGTAATTAGTAGTTAATCAACACTTAAGTTATGTTAATGACTGTTATTTGATTAATTAAGTTTTAATTAGTATTTAACATGATTTAGAAGTAATTAATGGTTAATAATTATTTAATTAAGTTAATTAATTATTATTTTAATTAAGTGATTATTTATTTAATATTTAATTAATTAAGGGTTTAACTAATGATGATTTGATATAACCTTAATCAAGATGTAGTAGGAAGTTAATTATGGATTAACTAAGTTCACTAAGTCTAGTTAGAGTTTAACTATGATTTAATTTGGATTAATTAAGATTTAATTAGAGTTTAAACTGAACTATGTATTTAATTAAATCTTTTCAAAGGTGATTTAAATCAAAATGAATGTGTTTTAAATCAATATTCTTTTCAAGGTGAATTGATTCCAAATCAAATAATATCTTGTCTGGACCATTAAGTAATCGAACGAATCAAAGTAATGATTGAAAATGATAACTAATTTATGGAAAGTAGGTGACTTGTGTTTAGCATGAATGTTGGATATCGAAATTGTGATAAACATAAGGAGGTTAATTTTGGTAAGCGGGTCACGATAACCTAAGTATAAAATATGTTTCCACATGTTAATCTCCCATCTGATAGTGAAGTTGTTCACTATCAATAACTTGACCCTTTTAAATTAGCAAATGTTGGTTTGAGGAGACCGAGATCGGATGACAAGCTGTTATTTGAAAACCACTTCATACCAACGTAAACGTTCGAATTGGAAGTATTGAAGTCATGATCGAGATTCAAGACTTGAAGCGCAAGGGCTATTTGCTTCTAACCTTGAGGATGATTCCAAAACGGGTGTAGTGGAAATAGTACCTTCAGTTCGTTCATCTCCTAAACAACTTGTATAGACGAATGGTTACATTGTGTCAACATTGGAAGGCAATGTAATCATTCCAAGTGGGAAGTGCTATTGAAAGGTAAATCGTGGCCTCAAGCCTTATCATACGGGAATGACTAAAACATGAGATATACGGCAGGGTCATGTGGGTCGCACCTATAAGGGTATTGATCATCCCATCTAGAACGAGTCCCTATTATCATAATTAAGTCCCATAATGGTTGCTGATCCCAACCAAGGGGATGATCATATTCGGTACTATCTAGTATGGGGTAGGCTAGTCCTGTGTTAGCAGAGGCTATTACGTATGACCTCGATACATTTTCTAGAGGTACACTGTGACGGGCGGTACCCCAGTATCCGAGTCATTAGTTGGAATCCATTCTCCAATACGAGGTTTACAGTTTTGATTGTAAACCTAATATGCTGGAATGTGAGATGCAAGCATATCAGCTATGTTCGCTATTTTCTTTAAATCCTTAGGCATTATAATAATATCATCGATTTTATATAAATGGTGTTTTAGTTATCGTAAGGTAAAATCCATTCGTGTTTATGTGCAGCGTGGTCACACGAAACTTCTATTTTTTAAGGAGTTTTCAAATAAAAATATTGTTATTTGAGTTTACTCACACCAGACCTATGTCTGACTTAGAGTTTATTTTTCTTTTTCCTAAACTCTTGTGTACTCAGTTTTTATGAGTAGTCAAGTGATTCAGGTTTCTCTCAAAAGCATGTTGGAGGAGCTAGAGAAGGTGGCTTCATGGATAGTTATTAATATTATTAAGTATTCCACCATGTATGTATGTATGTATGTATGTATGACCTGTGTCTTTTATGGACAAGCAGTTGTAATTGTCCTAGTCTAGAACTTGTATCATTGAACTCTGATGTAATATTATGGCTTGACTATGTATTATACTACATTACCTATTATATGTTGTTCCACGCATGGCAAGATTCTGTGTTTTGATTAGTCTTTCTCTTATCTTTCTTATTTCTTTAACCCATAATGATTCGTCTTTCGAATGCCAGAAAGGCAGTTCGTTACATATAATATCACATAACTTACAACAAGCAATTTAGTACCCAACGCTCTGTTGATATTTGGGAACTACTTTTAACGTTGATTCATGACTTGGTGGAAAAGACGTTTTTCAAATGCGAGTGTTACGACACATGCTGTGCGCATGACAATAACATACGCTCCGTGAGTAAATTGATTTTTTTACAAATTATATGTGCCTAACATATTCAAGAGAAATGGTTTTCATAAATATTTAGGAATGTTTTTACGTTAGAGTCATATGTAGTTATTTTGAATTTTTATTTCTAAATTGGCACATTTATTTTTTGTTAGGTTTGATTTTTGCTTCTGTTATCAATTAATAAAAAATAAAAATTTATAGAAATTTTAATTTTTAGATCTTATTTTTAAGTGATATTAAGTTTGGTAATATATGTAAGAGAGCATTTTGAATTTGTAAAAGAAAAATTGATATATTCTATTGTAAGTGATATTAACATTTGATAATATATATAGAGAGGCGTTTGAGGAAGTTCACACGGTGTCAAAAAAATATTATGCCCAAGCTATTATAGTTAAGTCCTAATGGAATGCGCTATGCCTGTGCATTTAAATAATATAAATGACATATGTTTTAGAAACGCAAGAATATAAATGTAATAGAATAATACATGATTTGCAAGTGCAAGTTGACATACAAATGGCATGCACGAAAGCGAACTTCTAAATATAAAATAATCAATGAAATGAAGATTTATTTCATTGCTGATGATTGTTATCCTATAAGATTGTATTATTTAAAATAGAACTAAAAATAAAAATTGTAAATTATGTGTCAAACATCAAAAAATAAAATAACTAATGAAAAATGATGTCCTTTTGATAGTGCATCCTTGTATACAATATTTCTAGTGTAGGTTCCGAATTCTCCTTGAACTTCACTATTTTCCACTAAAACATTGGTATTATTCATTGAAATTCCTCTTGATAATATAACATAAAGTTTACCATGGTTGAATAAATCTTAGGTAAGTAAATTCCAATATATGGAATTGTTTGCCCTTGAGCTTTGTTAATAGTTAAAGCAAAACTAGCCTTATAGGGAACTATTTACATAATAAAGTAAATGGTAAATGAATATCTTCAAAGGGCTTCATAGGTATTCTTGGTAAAAAACCCGAGTTCCAGCATTATGACCGATGGAAATCTCTACATCTATGATGTTTTTTTGAAGTTCACGGCATATAAGTCGCGTACCATTGCATAATCCATTTTTTGGATCGAGGTTCCTTAGTAACATAATTGGTGCACCTTTCTTTAAGACCAATTTATGTGGAGGTAAACCGCTTTGATTTATTAAATTCAAATATTCAAGCTGGTATAGATTTCTTATATCATCTTCCATAGAATCGAAAGATTAGTAGACATGGTGATCACCAGGAAAAAGATTTATAACTTGATCATTTAACATATCCACATTTTCATTAAGTGGAGTTATGAAAGCCCTCGTAATCATATATTTTGTATTGAATGCATTCGCATATAAGTTTGGAAAAGTTGAATTTATTGGATTAGTTATTGATTTTTCGTCTTCCCATGGTATCACTATTTCGTCTGGGATTCTTATCATGTTCTCACATATACGTGGCTCATTTCCATCACCAACTCATAGTAGGAAATCCGCATAGGATCTTCTTTTGCCCTCATATTTTGAGTGAGATGGATCACTTTTACATGATTCCATAACGATGATTTAACTATGCACTCATCAATTATTTTTGATATTGTACCATTTTGTATAAATGTAAAACTTGTCTAAAATCCCCTCCGATGATTATAAAATTACCTCCAAATGGCATGTCATTTGCCAATGTGTCTTTTAAAAAATCTATCTAGTGCTTTAAAAGCATATATGTGGGTCATTTTTGCTTCAACCTAAATAAGAACAACCGCTAATCTTATAAGTCCAACCACTTCAGACTGCTTTGGTATTGTACAAATTGATGTTGAAGTTGATTGATTAGGATTTTAAACTGCGAATGTGTTGTTCGACCAGCTGGTAAGATTGTCGCAGCTATCCCCGATGTAGATGTTGCAAGTGAAATTAAACCATCTAACCTAAGTTTTGCAAGTATTGCTCGATAAAGAAAGGTCTTTTCTATCCTACCAGGGCTATTTATGAAATAGATTTTGCTCTCCTTATGATAAGTCACATTACTAATTGTAGTATTTGCGTATTTTTGACATTCATTTAACTTTTGTTAAATGTAAAGTCCTCTTTAGGTGTTACAATAGAATATTGTTCCTCTATCAATTTTGAAGTAAGGAAATTATCATCTATATCATTCCTAATACTTGAAAGATCAAAGTTAGTTATTAGTATATAATGTTTCATTAATAGATCACTATGTTCATTTAGAAGACAATTCTCAAGTATAGGTCGAGCCATTGCACTTGAACTTGGATAATCTTCAACCATATGATAAAAAAATTCTTATAATTTTCTCACTCCCGTTGGTGCACAATAAATTAAGATCGATGTAAATAATCTTCTTAAAGATGACGACATTTGCGTATTTGATGCTTCAACCAAACATGCCTTATACTTTGGTCTTCTTTAAGTAATCCCATATTTTCCGCTACTTGCTGAAACGTTGAGTATTTTATACCATTGATGGTCAGAAGATAGTCAAATGATGGTAGTCCCTTTACATGATTCAAAATAATTCGTATGAAGTAATGTTCTCCTTTGATGGAGAAATATTGTAAATTCGTCCTATGACCTTTTTATGTGATGCTCTTCGTCGCCACTTTTTAATGTATGATATCCAAGTGTATTTCTCTGGACATTCACGGTATAAAAAATTCCTTGCTTATGAATCTTGTGAGTTTGTGTTGAAAAATTCAATTAACATTGATATAGAGAGGTAATCATCCAATAAAGCACCGGACATAATTTTAGTTAGCATGATAAGTCACTAGTTTCCTGCTTGGAATGTGTATCTGCAGACTTTGAATTGAAAGATATATTTTATGCAAGGAGAATTCAAAGATTCTCCAAAAGGCCTCTTAGGGACGTATCTGCCTTGCATCTAAAAACTTTTGAATCTCATCATTTTCAAATTTTGGATGAATTTTCACTGTCATACGATCTGGACCTTTGTATACATATTTGTATAAATATTTGACATATTTGATACTACTACAAACTTCAACATTTACAAGACAATCATACTTTTTCAATAACCATGGGTTATATGGAACAACCCAACGATTATCCATTATAATATCACCATCATTGTCTAGTGCAATGTTTATACAATTATCCCGCCTTCGATAATTAGGGTATGAATCATTACCTTGAATTGTACATGATGAAAATTGCTTAGGATATTTTTTTTTCAATTTCCGTCTTTAATGCATGGAGCATTTGGTCGTTGTCTTCCATATGGCCCATGTGTAACGATCCCGAATTTTAATTTATTTTAAATCAATAATTTAATTTATTTTTGATTTAATGGTGAAATTTATTTTTAAAATTGGTTTGAAAATTATCAAGATGAAGTCTTTAAAAATAAAATAAACAAAGTAAACATATTAAAATAAATTTTAACAACATATTAACGATAGGAAAACATCAACATACAAAAGGCTGCCAGGTAAGTAAGGAAATATATAAGTATGAACTTATAAAACAAATGCAAAATACTTAGACAAAGGCAGGTAAGATGTAATGGAGAGTGTAAAGTAGATATGCAGGCAAGTGAAAGAACATAAAACAAAGTAAAAACAAGCTAATAAATGCAATGAAACAAACCAAAGTATAGTTGTACACAGGGAAATATGGACAAAGCAATTAATGCAAGATATCTCCAGCCCAAAAACAGATCTTGTCAAACCAAAAACAATATTTTTAAGTATGGTACACATAAATAAGCTGTACGAGAAGAAAAAAATATATATATGTAGGTAAGTAAAGACCTGAGAAACAAGGCAAAGATAATCAATGCAATTACTCCAGCCACCAGAGGAAGATCTGCATAGTTGGTAAAGCAAGAAAGAGAAATACATAAGTCTAAGCTAGCAAATAAGATAAGCATGTACACAACAACAATTAATGCAACATGCCTCCAATACAATTCAGCCATGCTTATTGAATAAATAAAGATATAACACTGTATAAACATCACTTTGTATAAACAATATTTATTCACCTGTACACTTTCTTTTATATATCACCAGTAAACTTTTCTCCTATAATTATCATCTTCCTCACCCCAGTCCATTCCTTCAAACCCAAGAAAAAAACTAAAGTGAATATCATCTCCATTTTAAACAAAAGAAATTCAACTTTAAATCAACAACTCAGTTTAAACATCAATCAATGAAAACCAGAGAAGGAAGATTTCAGCAAACAAATGTAGGCCTATTTCAACTTTGTCAAGTCTGTGTCAAAATTTAAAGCAACTCTGTTCAACAATTCCAGGCTCTGTTCTTTCCTACCAAGGTGAGTAACTTTTAAAATGTAAAATATTTGATAACATGATAGTATGGTTAGAATAAGTATTTGCTTGTATATTTAAGTGTAAATCTGTAGTTGACATATTGTGTGCATGCTGTGTTATGCTCTGTTCTTTTCTGGATTAAGTAACATCATTTAAGTAAAAAAAAAAAAACCCAGATGTCAACTCTTTTGATCTTTGTTAGGATGGAAGACTTAAGCACAATATGTTATTAATTTATAAATAAAAGTTTAATACTTATTTCCAGCGAAATAGATGTGAAAGGAGTCTGATACTCCCATATGAACACATATGAATATGATAAAAATCAAATAAAATGAATTGTTGAATCGAGTATATAAGTGGAACTAAAATTTAAGTTTAAAATTTAAGTTGATTCGAGTATATAAGTGGAACTAAAATTGTTGAATCGAGTATATAAGTTGATTCGGGAACTAAAATTTAAGTTTAAAGCAAAGTTTAAATTAACTTTCAAAACAAAGATCTAAATATAAATTCAAGTTCAAGTTGGTTTATTGTCGATTTGAATTGGACGTGATCGTTGGTTTATTGTCGATTTAAACCATCCAAAAATGTGGGTCATTACAATCATCACTTTTGAAAAATATGACATCATCAGATAAATATAAATATAAATCAGGTAAATATAAATTTTGAAAAAAATCAATACGTTTGTTTATATATCAGCTTTGAAAAATGGCTTATTAAACTGAATGTATATCAATAAACGTATCGATATTTTTCAAAATTCATATAAACCAGCTAATGAGGTCTAGTTGGTAGATTTAGTTGGTAGATCAATGATCACGTTCGGCTTAGATTGCAGTATGAATACAGACTATCTTATTTCACATATGCAACACTACAATCAACATCATCCTGCTAGTAACAATAACAAGTCAGTTGTTTAAACTTGTAGCCTATCCTGAAGCAGTACCATAACCTTCCATAAAAAACCAAAAGTTTCAGAATTTTGACCAAGATAAACACCATGTCTAAGTAAGTGGTGCAAACTTTTACAGAATGCAGGCAATTGTAGTAATGGAAGTAGACTTGGATGTGGAAAAAATGTAAATATGATAACGCTCGAAGGAGGGCTTGAACCTCCGACCTTGTGGTTAACAGCCACACGCTCTAGCCAACTGAGCTATTCCAGGTTTGCTATAAAATGATATTTTCATTTTTCCTCTCCTTCAAATCTCCTTTTTTTTCGAAGCTTCCTTTTTCTTATTCTTATTCTTCAAATCTTCTTATTCTTTTCCAAAGCTTCTTTTTTAGTTCTTCATCTTATTCAAAAAAAATTCTACTTTTCCAGACATTCGTCTTTTTTCAAATCCTTTTTTCCAAATCCAAATCTATACAAACTTCTCTATCTTTTTCAAAACTTTCTAAAAAAGGAAAGATTGACGCAGCGGATTAACAAACTTTGACGTGCTATTAATGCTTTATACAAATTGATGTGAATTTCTTCCTCACGAAATGATTCGTGTCAAGTAAAACCAGATAAATGCCCAAATCCGTTGATCTCTCGAGATACCGGATTCTAGCTATCTTCAACACGTTGATCGTGCACGATTCCGCGTTAGAAGATCTACAATTCTTCGACGTTGATCTCGCGTGCGAGATTCTGTGAATCGGTTTCAAGTTCGTTGATTCGAGCGCACTCGAATAATCGAAGATGAAAGAAGAAGGAGATCACACTCAACTTCAACAAAAGTGGCACAAAGCACACAAACAAATTTTATTCAAAATCAATTAACTTTTTACAAATGACCAACCCGTATTTATAGAGATTTTACAACACAGCAGACCGACCTAACAACATGCGACCTAACAGGTGGCCGACCTACGAGCTAACATATACACGACTTAACAGATACAAGTTACAACACACGCGACCTATACATACAAGTCAACAAACGACCTACGACCTAACACATAAGCGACTTAACATCACGTTACAACATACATGCGACATAACAACACCGTACAATACAAAGGACTTAAGAAAATAGAATACAAGCTACTTATCAACAAGAGCGATACGACATAAGCTTCAACGACCTAAAAATCAGCGGCTTAAGCTTCAGCGACTCAAGATAGTGCGGCATCATGCGACCTAAGGTATGAGCTACTTAAAGAAGAATGCGGCCTGAGCGACTTAAGGAAATGCATAGCTTCAGGAATTTGCGACATAAGATCTTGCGACCTAACCATGGAGCGACATAAGAATGGAGCGACTTAACATATACAAGCGACCTAACTCTTTAGGTCGTAGCTCGCTTGTGAGCGACCTAAGGAAAGCTCGCATAACTCGTTATCCTGGTGCACTGCTTCCTCCTTCCCTCGTATCTCGCTAAGTAGTAACCCGCTAGGTCGTTGGCGACTTAAGGCACGCGACCTATGGAAAAGCGGCTTAAGTTGTTGAGTCGCTGGCGACTTCATATAACTCGCGAACGACCTACGACTGAAAGCATGGTGCGCTGCATCAAAGATTAAGATAGCAAGGAAACAAATCAAAAGGAGGAAGTAGTAGTGGATCCAAATCCGACTAGAAAAGGAAAATCCATAAGGTGAGTGTTTAAACTCACTAATGAAATACTAAAATTTTATTACAAGTTAAACCCGTTAATTTGGTTATAAATTAATGATTGTTGGTTTGGAATTTAATTGATATTTAATTTGAATACCTAAACTTCAATATGTGATAACTAATAATCATTGTGACATGTTATTGAATTGGTTGATTTGTTGAACTGCTTGATTTAAATGTTGATTGTATGTTGTGATGGATGCTATTATGATTGAATGTGTATTTGTTCATTATTTTGATATATCCCGGTTATCACCATATAGTTTATTATAATCATATAAATTTCCATATTGATTATTTGAACACTGAATAAATATACAAAACCGATGAATTTCATATATTTACAAGAGAAAAAATTTAGTTTGTTTAGGTTTACTATTTGAACCATAAAAATGATTTTTTGAGAAATAAACCGTCGTTGCCTTATTTGAAAGTTTTCAAAATTAAATTTTGAAACATGAGAAGTTTCCACAAAATTGAACGTTGAAACTGTGGAACAATTTTATAAATCAAATCTCTTGAACTATGAAAATTAATTGGGAATTTTTCTATAAATTTGTAAGTTACTATAATGGATTTATTGTGAAACCTATTATTTTTTGAATATGGAAACAATAATTTCTCCGAAAAATTTGAATCTTCAAAACTGTAGTTATCTGCATTCCTTATTTCACCTAATTTTGATTTAATTTGCATAAGAATTTTAGTTCTGACTCGAGTGTTTTGTCTTTTCATTACGCTCGGGTTAGCTGAGCTTTTAAGTGAATTGAAGACGACTTTCTAGAGGAAGAAGATTCAGTATATTATTGCTATTTATTATAATAATTATTCCACTGCATTATTGTTTATTACCGCTGTATAACTCTGATTTGTATTGTAAAGTGTAATCCGATGTTACTTGTAAAACAGCTTCATGGACTGTTTATTTGACTATTATATTTTCTCAATCCTTTGCGAGATTATGTTTTTTGTTTTTCTTTATTTTCTTTTATTTTATTATTTACTTCAAAACAATCCTCCCTTTTGAATGATTTGAATTAGACGTGGTCGTTGGTTTATTGTCGATTTAAACCATCCAAAAATGTGGGTCATTACAATCATCACTTTTGAAAAATATGACATCATCAGATAAATATAAATATAAATCAGGTAAATATAAATTTTGAAGAAAATCAATACGTTTGTTTATATATCAGCTTTGAAAAATGGCTTATTAAACTGAATTTATATCAATAAACGTATCGATATTTTTCAAAATTCATATAAACCAGCTAATGAGGTCTAGTTGGTAGATCAATGAACACGTTCGGCTTAGATTGCAGTATGAATACAGACTATCTTATTTCACATATGCAACACTACAATCAACATCATCCTGCTAGTAACAATAACAAGTCAGTTGTTTAAACTTGTAGCCTATCCTGAAGCAGTACCATAACCTTCCATAAAAAACCAAAAGTTTCAGAATTTTGACCAAGATAAACACCATGTCTAAGTAAGTGGTGCAAACTTTTACAGAATGCAGGCAATTGTAGTAATGGAAGTAGACTTGGATGTGGAAAAAATGTAAATATGATAACGCTAGAAGGAGGGCTTGAACCTCCAACCTTGTGGTTAACAGCCACACGCTCTAGCCAACTGAGCTATTCCAGCTTAGCTATAAAATGATATTTTCATTTTTCCTCTCCTTCAAATCTCCTTTTTTTCGAAGCTTCCTTTTTCTTATTCTTATTCTTCAAATCTTCTTATTCTTTTTCAAAGCTTCTTTTTTAGTTCTTCATCTTATTCAAAATTTTTTCTACTTTTCCAAACATTCATCTTTTTTCAAATCCTTTTCTCCAAATCCAAATCTATACAAACTTCTCTATCTTTTTCAAAACTTTCTAAAAAAAGGAAAGATTGACGCAGCGGATTAACAAACTTTGACGTGTTATTAATGCTTTATACAAATTGACGTGAATTTCTTCCTCACGAAATGATTCGTGTCAAGTAAAACCAGATAAATGCCCAAATCCGTTGATCTCTCGAGATACCGGATTCTAGTTATCTTCAACACGTTGATCGTGCACGATTCCGCGTTAGAAGATCTACGATTCTTCGACGTTGATCTCGCGTGCGAGATTCTGTGAATCGGCTTTAAGTTCGTTGATTCGAGCGCACTCAAATAATCGAAGATGGAAGAAGAAGGAGATCACACTCAACTTCAACAAAAGTGGCACAAAGCACACAAACAAATTTTATTCAAAATCAATTAACTTTTTACAAATGACCAACCCGTATTTATAGAGATTTTACAACACAGCAGACCGACCTAACAACATGCGACCTAACAGGTGGCCGACCTACGAGCTAACATATACACGACTTAACAGATACAAGTTACAACACACGCGACCTATACATACAAGTCAACAAACGACCTACGACCTAACACATAAGAGACTTAACATCACGTTACAACATACATGCGACATAACAACACAGTACAATACAAACGACTTAAGAAAATAGAATACAAGCTACTTATCAACAGGAGCGATACGACATAAGCTTCAACGACCTAAAAATCAGCGGCTTAAGCTTCAGCGACTCAAGATAGTGCGGCATCATGCGACCTAAGGTATGAGCGACTTAAAGAAGAATGCGGCCTGAGCGACTTAAGGAAATGCATAGCTTCAGGAATTTGCGACATAAGATCTTGCGACCTAACCATGGAGCGACGTAAGAATGGAGCGACTTAACATATACAAGCGACCTAACTCTTTAGGTCGTAGCTCGCTTGTGAGCGACCTAAGGAAAGCTCGCATAACTCGTTATCCTGTTGCGCTGCTTCCTCCTTCCCTCGTATCTCGCTAAGTAGTAACCCGCTAGGTCGTTGGCGACTTAAGGCACGCAACCTATGGAAAAGCGGCTTAAGTTGTTGAGTCGCTGGCGACTTCATATAACTCGCGAATGACCTACGACTGAAAGCATGGTGCGCTGCATCAAAGATTAAGATAGCAAGGAAACAAATCAAAAGGAGGAAGTAGTAGTGGATCCAAATCCGACTAGAAAAGGAAAATCCATAAGGTGAGTGTTTAAACTCACTAATGAAATACTAAAATTTTATTACAAGTTAAACCCGGTAATTTAGTGATAAATTAATGATTGTTGGTTTGGAATTTAATTGATATTTAATTTGAATACCTAAACTTCAATATGTGATAACTAATAGTCATTGTGACATGTTATTGAATTGGTTGATTTGTTGAACTGCTTGATTTAAATGTTGATTGTATGTTGTGATGGATGCTATTGTGATTGAATGTGTATTTGTTCATTATTTTGATATATCCTTGTTATCACCATATAGTTTATTATAATCATATAAATTTCCATATTGATTATTTGAACACTGAATAAATATACAAAACCCATGAATTTCATATATTTACAAGAGAAAAAATTTAGTATGTTTAGGTTTACTATTTGAACCATAAAAATGATTTTTTGAGAAATAAACCGTCGTTGCCTTATTTGAAAGTTTTCAAAATTAAATTTTGAAACATGAGAAGTTTCCACAAAATTGAACGTTGAAACTGTGGAACATTTTTATAAATCAAATCTCTTGAACTATGAAAATTAATTGGGAATTTTTCTATAAATTTGTAAGTTACTATAATGGATTTATTGTGAAACCTATTATATTTTGAATATGGAAACAATAACTTCTCCGAAAAATTTGAATCTTCAAAACTGTAGTTATCTGCATTCCTTATTTCATCTAATTTTGATTTAATTTGCGTAAGAATTTTAGTTCTGACTCGAGTGTTTTGTCTTTTCATTACGCTCGGGTTAGCTGAGCTTTTAAGTGAATTGAAGACGACTTTCTAGAGGAAGAAGATTCAGTATATTATTGCTATTTATTATAATAATTATTCCACTGCATTGTTGTTTATTACCGCTGTATAACTCTGATTTGTATTGTAAAGTGCAATCAGATGTTACTTGTAAAACAGCTTCATGGACTGTTTATTTGACTATTATATTTTCTCAATCCTTTGCGAGATTATGTTTTTTGTTTTTCTTTCTTTTCTTTTATTTTCTTATTTACTTCAAAACAATCCTTCCTTTTGAATGATTTGAATTAGACGTGGTCGTTGGTTTATTGTCGATTTAAACCATCCAAAAATGTGGGTCATTACAATCATCACTTTTGAAAAATATGACATCATCAGATAAATATAAATATAAATCAGGTAAATATAAATTTTGAAAAAAATCAATACGTTTGTTTATATATCAGCTTTGAAAAATGGCGCATTAAACTGAATTTATATCAATAAACGTATCGATATTTTTCAAAATTCATATAAACCGGCTAATGAGGTCTAGTTGGTAGATCAATGAACACGTTCGGCTTAGATTGTAGTATGAATACAGACTATTTTATTTCACATATGCAACACTACAATCAACATCATCCTGCTAGTAACAATAACAAGTCAGTTGTTTAAACTTGTAGCCTATCATGAAGCAGTACCATAACCTTCCATAAAAAACCAAAAGTTTCAGAATTTTGACCAAGATAAACACCATGTCTAAGTAAGTGGTGCAAACTTTTACAGAATGCAGGCAATTGTAGTAATGGAAGTAGACTTGGATGTGGAAAAAATGTAAATATGATAACGCTAGAAGGAGGGCTTGAACCTCCGACCTTGTGGTTAACAGCCACACGCTCTAGCCAACTGAGCTATTCCAGCTTTGCTATAAAATGATATTTTCATTTTTCCTCTCCTTCAAATCTCCTTTTTTTTCGAAGCTTCCTTTTTCTTATTCTTATTCTTCAAATCTTCTTATTCTTTTTCAAAGCTTCTTTTTTAGTTCTTCATCTTATTCAAATTTTTTTCTACTTTTCCAGATATTCGCCTTTTTTCAAATCCTTTTCTCCAAATCCAAATCTATACAAACTTCTTTATCTTTTTCAAAACTTTCTAAAAGAGGAAAGATTGACGCTGCGGATTAACAAACTTTGACGTGCTATTAATGCTTTATACAAATTGATGTGAATTTCTTCCTCACGAAATGATTCGTGTCAAGTAAAACCAGATAAATGCCCAAATCCGTTGATCTCTCGAGATACCGGATTCTAGCTATCTTCAACACGTTGATCGTGCACGATTCCGCGTTAGAAGATCTACGATTCTTCGACGTTGATCTCGCGTGCGAGATTCTGTGAATCGGCTTCAAGTTCGTTGATTCGAGCGCACTCGAATAATCGAAGATGGAAGAAGAAGAAGATCACACTCAACTTCAACAAAAGTGGCACAAAGCACACAAACAAATTTTATTCAAAATCAATTAACTTTTTACAAATGACCAACCCGTATTTATAGAGATTTTACAACACAGCAGAATGACCTAACAACATGCGACCTAACATGTGGCCGACCTACGAGCTAACATATACACGACTTAACAGATACAAGTTACAACACACGCGACCTATACATACAAGTCAACAAACGACCTACGACCTAACACATAAGCGACTTAACATCACGTTACAACATACATGCGACATAACAACACAGTACAATACAAACGACTTAAGAAAATAGAATACAAGCTACTTATCAACAGGAGCGATACGACATAAGCTTCAACGACCTAAAAATCAGCGGCTTAAGCTTCAGCGACACAAGATAGTGCGGCATCATGCGACCTAAGGTATGAGCTACTTAAAGAAGAATGCGGCCTGAGCGACTTAAGGAAATGCATAGCTTCAGGAATTTGCGACATAAGATCTTGCGACCAAACCATGGAGCGACATAATAATGGAGCGACTTAACATATACAAGCGACCTAACTCTTTAGGTCGTAGCTCGCTTGTGAGCGACCTAAGGAAAGCTCGCATAACTCGTTATCCTGGTGCACTGCTTCCTCCTTCCCTCGTATCTCGCTAAGTAGTAACCCGCTAGGTCGTTGGCGACTTAAGGCACGCGATCTATGAAAAAGCGGCTTAAGTTGTTGAGTCGCTGGCGACTTCATATAACTCGCGAACGACCTACGACTGAAAGCATGGTGCGCTGCATCAAAGATTAAGATAGCAAGGAAACAAATCAAAAGGAGGAAGTAGTAGTGGATCCAAATCCGACTAGAAAAGGAAAATCCATATGGTGAGTGTTTAAACTCACTAATGAAATACTAAATTTTTATTACAAGTTAAACCCGGTAATTTAGTGATAAATTAATGATTGTTGGTTTGGAATTTAATTGATATTTAATTTGAATACCTAAACTTCAATATGTGATAACTAATAATCATTGTGACATGTTATTGAATTGGTTGATTTGTTGAACTGCTTGATTTAAATGTTGATTGTATGTTGTGATGGATGCTATTGTGATTGAATGTGTATTTGTTCATTATTTTGATATATCCTTGTTATCACCATAAGTTTATTATAATCATATAAATTTCCATATTGATTATTTGAACACTGAATAAATATACAAAACCCATGAATTTCATATATTTACAAGAGAAAAAATTTAGTATGTTTAGGTTTACTATTTGAACCATAAAAATGATTTTTTGAGAAATAAAACGTCGTTGCCTTATTTGAAAGTTTTCAAAATTAAATTTTGAAACGTGAGAAGTTTCCACAAAATTGAACGTTGAAACTGTGGAACATTTTTATAAATCAAATCTCTTGAACTATGAAAATTAACTGGGAATTTTTCTATAAATTTGTAAGTTACTATAATGGATTTATTATGAAACCTATTATATTTTGAATATGGAAACAATAACTTCTCCGAAAAATTTGAATCTTCAAAACTGTAGTTATCTGCATTCCTTATTTCATCTAATTTTGATTTAATTTGCATAAGAATTTTAGTTCTGACTCGAGCGTTTTGTCTTTTCATTACGCTCGGGTTAGCTGAGCTTTTAAGTGAATTGAAGACGACTTTCTAGAGGAAGAAGATTCAGTATATTATTGCTATTTATTATAATAATTATTCCACTGTATTAATGTTTATTACCGCTGTATAACTCTGATTTGTATTGTAAAGTGTAATCAGATGTTACTTGTAAAACAGCTTCATGGACTGTTTATTTGACTATTATATTTTCTCAATCCGTTGCGAGATAATGTTTTTTGTTTTTCTTTCTTTTCTTTTATTTTCTTATTTACTTCAAAACAATCCTCCCTTTTGAATGATTTGAATTAGACGTGGTCGTTGGTTTATTGTCGATTTAAACCATCCAAAAATGTGGGTCATTACAATCATCGCTTTTGAAAAATATGACATCATCAGATAAATATAAATATAAATCAGGTAAATATAAATTTTGAAAAAAATCAATACGTTTGTTTATATATCAGCTTTGAAAAATGGCTTATTAAACTGAATTTATATCAATAAACGTATCGATATTTTTCAAAATTCATATAAACCAGCTAATGAGGTCTAGTTGGTAGATCAATGAACACGTTCGGCTTAGATTGTAGTATGAATACAGACTATTTTATTTCACATATGCAACACTACAATCAACATCATCCTGCTAGTAACAATAACAAGTCAGTTGTTTAAACTTGTAGCCTATCATGAAGCAGTACCATAACCTTCCATAAAAAACCAAAAGTTTCAGAATTTTGACCAAGATAAACACCATGTCCAAGTAAGTGGTGCAAACTTTTACAGAATGCAGGCAATTGTAGTAATGGAAGTAGACTTGGATGTGGAAAAAATGTAAATATGATAACGCTAGAAGGAGGGCTTGAACCTCCGACCTTGTGGTTAACAGCCACACGCTCTAGCCAACTGAGCTATTCCAGCTTTGCTATAAAATGATATTTTCATTTTTCCTCTCCTTCAAATCTCCTTTTTTTTCGAAGCTTCCTTTTTCTTATTCTTATTCTTCAAATCTTCTTATTCTTTTTCAAAGCTTCTTTTTTAGTTCTTCATCTTATTCAAATTTTTTTCTACTTTTCCATATATTCGCCTTTTTTCAAATCCTTTTCTCCAAATCCAAATCTATACAAACTTCTTTATCTTTTTCAAAACTTTCTAAAAAAGGAAAGATTGACGCTGCGGATTAACAAACTTTGACGTGCTATTAATGCTTTATACAAATTGATGTGAATTTCTTCCTCACGAAATGATTCGTGTCAAGTAAAACCAGATAAATGCCCAAATCCGTTGATCTCTCGAGATACCGGATTCTAGCTATCTTCAACACGTTGATCGTGCACGATTCCGCGTTAGAAGATCTACGATTCTTCGACGTTGATCTCGCGTGCGAGATTCTGTGAATCGGCTTCAAGTTCGTTGATTCGAGCGCACTCGAATAATCGAAGATGGAAGAAGAAGAAGATCACACTCAACTTCAACAAAAGTGGCACAAAGCACACAAACAAATTTTATTCAAAATCAATTAACTTTTTACAAATGACCAACCCGTATTTATAGAGATTTTACAACACAGCAGAATGACCTAACAACATGCGACCTAACAGGTGGCCGACCTACGAGCTAACATATACACGACTTAACAGATACAAGTTACAACACACGCGACCTATACATACAAGTCAACAAACGACCTACGACCTAACACATAAGCGACTTAACATCACGTTACAACATACATGCGACATAACAACACAGTACAATACAAACGACTTAAGAAAATAGAATACAAGCTACTTATCAACAGGAGCGATACGACATAAGCTTCAACGACCTAAAAATCAGCGGCTTAAGCTTCAGCGACACAAGATAGTGCGGCATCATGCGACCTAAGGTATGAGCTACTTAAAGAAGAATGCGGCCTGAGCGACTTAAGGAAATGCATAGCTTCAGGAATTTGCGACATAAGATCTTGCGACCAAACCATGGAGCGACATAATAATGGAGCGACTTAACATATACAAGCGACCTAACTCTTTAGGTCGTAGCTCGCTTGTGAGCGACCTAAGGAAAGCTCGCATAACTCGTTATCCTGGTGCACTGCTTCCTCCTTCCCTCGTATCTCGCTAAGTAGTAACCCGCTAGGTCGTTGGCGACTTAAGGCACGCGATCTATGAAAAAGAGGCTTAAGTTGTTGAGTCGCTGGCGACTTCATATAACTCGCGAACGACCTACGACTGAAAGCATGGTGCGCTGCATCAAAGATTAAGATAGCAAGGAAACAAATCAAAAGGAGGAAGTAGTAGTGGATCCAAATCCGACTAGAAAAGGAAAATCCATATGGTGAGTGTTTAAACTCACTAATGAAATACTAAATTTTTATTACAAGTTAAACCCGGTAATTTAGTGATAAATTAATGATTGTTGGTTTGGAATTTAATTGATATTTAATTTGAATACCTAAACTTCAATATGTGATAACTAATAATCATTGTGACATGTTATTGAATTGGTTGATTTGTTGAACTGCTTGATTTAAATGTTGATTGTATGTTGTGATGGATGCTATTGTGATTGAATGTGTATTTGTTCATTATTTTGATATATCCTTGTTATCACCATAAGTTTATTATAATCATATAAATTTCCATATTGATTATTTGAACACTGAATAAATATACAAAACCCATGAATTTCATATATTTACAAGAGAAAAAATTTAGTATGTTTAGGTTTACTATTTGAACCATAAAAATGATTTTTTGAGAAATAAAACGTCGTTGCCTCATTTGAAAGTTTTCAAAATTAAATTTTGAAACGTGAGAAGTTTCCACAAAATTGAACGTTGAAACTGTGGAACATTTTTATAAATCAAATCTCTTGAACTATGAAAATTAACTGGGAATTTTTCTATAAATTTGTAAGTTACTATAATGGATTTATTGTGAAACCTATTATATTTTGAATATGGAAACAATAACTTCTCCGAAAAATTTGAATCTTCAAAACTGTAGTTATCTGCATTCCTTATTTCATCTAATTTTGATTTAATTTGCATAAGAATTTTAGTTCTGACTCGAGCGTTTTGTCTTTTCATTACGCTCGGGTTAGCTGAGCTTTTAAGTGAATTGAAGACGACTTTCTAGAGGAAGAAGATTCAGTATATTATTGCTATTTATTATAATAATTATTCCACTGTATTAATGTTTATTACCGCTGTATAACTCTGATTTGTATTGTAAAGTGTAATCAGATGTTACTTGTAAAACAGCTTCATGGACTGTTTATTTGACTATTATATTTTCTCAATCCGTTGCGAGATAATGTTTTTTGTTTTTCTTTCTTTTCTTTTATTTTCTTATTTACTTCAAAACAATCCTCCCTTTTGAATGATTTGAATTAGACGTGGTCGTTGGTTTATTGTCGATTTAAACCATCCAAAAATGTGGGTCATTACAATCATCGCTTTTGAAAAATATGACATCATCAGATAAATATAAATATAAATCAGGTAAATATAAATTTTGAAAAAAATCAATACGTTTGTTTATATATCAGCTTTGAAAAATGGCTTATTAAACTGAATTTATATCAATAAACGTATCGATATTTTTCAAAAATTCATATAAACCAGCTAATGAGGTCTAGTTGGTAGATCTAGTTGGTAGATCAATGAACACGTTCGGCTTAGATTGTAGTATGAATAAAGACTATTTTATTTCACATATGCAACACTACAATCAACATCATCCTGCTAGTAACAATAACAAGTCAGTTGTTTAAACTTGTAGCTTATCATGAAGCAGTACCATAACCTTCCATAAAAAACCAAAAGTTTCAGAATTTTGACCAAGATAAACACCATGTCTAAGTAAGTGGTGCAAACTTTTACAGAATGCAGGCAATTGTAGTAATGGAAGTAGACTTGGATGTGGAAAAAATGTAAATATGATAACGCTAGAAGGAGGGCTTGAACCTCCGACCTTGTGGTTAACAGCCACACGCTCTAGCCAACTGAGCTATTCCAGCTTTGCTATAAAATGATATTTTCATTTTTCCTCTCCTTCAAATCTCCTTTTTTTTCGAAGCTTCCTTTTTCTTATTCTTATTCTTCAAATCTTCTTATTCTTTTTCAAAGATTCTTTTTTAGTTCTTCATCTTATTCAAATTTTTTTCTACTTTTCCAGATATTCGTCTTTTTTCAAATCCTTTTCTCCAAATCCAAATCTATACAAACTTCTTTATCTTTTTCAAAACTTTCTAAAAAAGGAAAGATTGACGCTGCGGATTAACAAACTTTGACGTGCTATTAATGCTTTATACAAATTGATGTGAATTTCTTCCTCACGAAATGATTCGTGTCAAGTAAAACCAGATAAATGCCCAAATCCGTTGATCTCTCGAGATACCGGATTCTAGCTATCTTCAACACGTTGATCGTGCACGATTCCGCGTTAGAAGATCTACGATTCTTCGACGTTGATCTCGCGTGCGAGATTCTGTGAATCGGCTTCAAGTTCGTTGATTCGAGCGCACTCGAATAATCGAAGATGGAAGAAGAAGAAGATCACACTCAACTTCAACAAAAGTGGCACAAAGCACACAAACAAATTTTATTCAAAATCAATTAACTTTTTACAAATGACCAACCCGTATTTATAGAGATTTTACAACACAGCAGAATGACCTAACAACATGCGACCTAACAGGTGGCCGACCTATGAGCTAACATATACACGACTTAACAGATACAAGTTACAACACACGCGACCTATACATACAAGTCAACAAACGACCTACGACCTAACACATAAGCGACTTAACATCACGTTACAACATACATGCGACATAACAACACAGTACAATACAAACGACTTAAGAAAATAGAATACAAGCTACTTATCAACAGGAGCGATACGACATAAGCTTCAACGACCTAAAAATCAGCGGCTTAAGCTTCAGCGACACAAGATAGTGCGGCATCATGCGACCTAAGGTATGAGCTACTTAAAGAAGAATGCGGCCTGAGCGACTTAAGGAAATGCATAGCTTCAGGAATTTGCGACATAAGATCTTGCGACCAAACCATGGAGCGACATAATAATGGAGCGACTTAACATATACAAGCGACCTAACTCTTTAGGTCGTAGCTCGCTTGTGAGCGACCTAAGGAAAGCTCGCATAACTCGTTATCCTGGTGCACTGCTTCCTCCTTCCCTCGTATCTCGCTAAGTAGTAACCCGCTAGGTCGTTGGCGACTTAAGGCACGCGATCTATGAAAAAGCGGCTTAAGTTGTTGAGTCGCTGGCGACTTCATATAACTCGCGAACGACCTACGACTGAAAGCATGGTGCGCTGCATCAAAGATTAAGATAGCAAGGAAACAAATCAAAAGGAGGAAGTAGTAGTGGATCCAAATCCGACTAGAAAAGGAAAATCCATATGGTGAGTGTTTAAACTCACTAATGAAATACTAAATTTTTATTACAAGTTAAACCCGGTAATTTAGTGATAAATTAATGATTGTTGGTTTGGAATTTAATTGATATTTAATTTGAATACCTAAACTTCAATATGTGATAACTAATAATCATTGTGACATGTTATTGAATTGGTTGATTTGTTGAACTGCTTGATTTAAATGTTGATTGTATGTTGTGATGGATGCTATTGTGATTGAATGTGTATTTGTTCATTATTTTGATATATCCTTGTTATCACCATAAGTTTATTATAATCATATAAATTTCCATATTGATTATTTGAACACTGAATAAATATACAAAACCCATGAATTTCATATATTTACAAGAGAAAAAATTTAGTATGTTTAGGTTTACTATTTGAACCATAAAAATGATTTTTTGAGAAATAAAACGTCGTTGCCTTATTTGAAAGTTTTCAAAATTAAATTTTGAAACGTGAGAAGTTTCCACAAAATTGAACGTTGAAACTGTGGAACATTTTTATAAATCAAATCTCTTGAACTATGAAAATTAACTGGGAATTTTTCTATAAATTTGTAAGTTACTATAATGGATTTATTGTGAAACCTATTATATTTTGAATATGGAAACAATAACTTCTCCGAAAAATTTGAATCTTCAAAACTGTAGTTATCTGCATTCCTTATTTCATCTAATTTTGATTTAATTTGCATAAGAATTTTAGTTCTGACTCGAGTGTTTTGTCTTTTCATTACGCTCGGGTTAGCTGAGCTTTTAAGTGAATTGAAGACGACTTTCTAGAGGAAGAAGATTCAGTATATTATTGATATTTATTATAATAATTATTCCACTGTATTAATGTTTATTACCGCTGTATAACTCTGATTTGTATTGTAAAGTGTAATCAGATGTTACTTGTAAAACAGCTTCATGGACTGTTTATTTGACTATTATATTTTCTCAATCCGTTGCGAGATAATGTTTTTTGTTTTTCTTTCTTTTCTTTTATTTTCTTATTTACTTCAAAACAATCCTCCCTTTTGAATGATTTGAATTAGACGTGGTCGTTGGTTTATTGTCGATTTAAACCATCCAAAAATGTGGGTCATTACAATCATCGCTTTTGAAAAATATGACATCATCAGATAAATATAAATATAAATCAGGTAAATATAAATTTTGAAAAAAATCAATACGTTTGTTTATATATCAGCTTTGAAAAATGGCTTATTAAACTGAATTTATATCAATAAACGTATCGATATTTTTCAAAAATTCATATAAACCAGCTAATGAGGTCTAGTTGGTAGATCTAGTTGGTAGATCAATGAACACGTTCGGCTTAGATTGCAGTATGAATACAGACTATTTTATTTCACATATGCAACACTACAATCAACATCATCCTGCTAGTAACAATAACAAGTCAGTTGTTTAAACTTGTAGCCTATCATGAAGCAGTACCATAACCTTCCATAAAAAACCAAAACTTTCAGAATTTTGACCAAGATAAACACCATGTCTAAGTAAGTGGTGCAAACTTTTACAGAATGCAGGCAATTGTAGTAATGGAAGTGGATGTGGAAAAAATGTAAATATGATAACGCTAGAAGGAGGGCTTGAACCTCCGACCTTGTGGTTAACAGCCACACGCTCTAGCCAACTGAGCTATTCCAGCTTTGCTATAAAATGATATTTTCATTTTTCCTCTCCTTCAAATCTCCTTTTTTTCGAAGCTTCCTTTTTCTTATTCTTATTCTTCAAATCTTCTTATTCTTTTTCAAAGCTTCTTTTTTAGTTCTTCATCTTATTCAAATTTTTTTCTACTTTTCCAGATATTCGTCTTTTTTCAAATCCTTTTCTCCAAATCCAAATCTATACAAACTTCTTTATCTTTTTCAAAACTTTCTAAAAAAGGAAAGATTGACGCTGCGGATTAACAAACTTTGACGTGCTATTAATGCTTTATACAAATTGATGTGAATTTCTTCCTCACGAAATGATTCGTGTCAAGTAAAACCAGATAAATGCCCAAATCCGTTGATCTCTCGAGATACCGGATTCTATCTATCTTCAACACGTTGATCGTGCACGATTCCGCGTTAGAAGATCTACGATTCTTCGACGTTGATCTTGCGTGCGAGATTCTGTGAATCGGCTTCAAGTTCGTTGATTCGAGCGCACTCGAATAATCGAAGATGGAAGAAGAAGAAGATCACACTCAACTTCAACAAAAGTGGCACAAAGCACACAAACAAATTTTATTCAAAATCAATTAAATTTTTACAAATGACCGACCCGTATTTATAGAGATTTTACAACACAGCAGAATGACCTAACAACATGCGACCTAACAGGTGGCCGACCTACGAGCTAACATATACACGACTTAACAGATACAAGTTACAACACACGCGACCTATACATACAAGTCAACAAACGACCTACGACCTAACACATAAGCGACTTAACATCACGTTACAACATACATGCGACATAACAACACGGTACAATACAAACGACTTAAGAAAATAGAATACAAGCTACTTATCAATAGGAGCGATACGACATAAGCTTCAACGACCTAAAAATCAGCGGCTTAAGCTTCAGCGACACAAGATAGTGCGGCATCATGCGACCTAAGGTATGAGCTACTTAAAGAAGAATGCGGCCTGAGCGACTTAAGGAAATGCATAGCTTCAGGAATTTGCGACATAAGATCTTGCGACCAAACCATGGAGCGACATAATAATGGAGCGACTTAACATATACAAGCGACCTAACTCTTTAGGTCGTAGCTCGCTTGTGAGCGACCTAAGGAAAGCTCGCATAACTCGTTATCCTGGTGCACTGCTTCCTCCTTCCCTCGTATCTCGCTAAGTAGTAACCCGCTAGGTCGTTGGCGACTTAAGGCATGCGATCTATGAAAAAGCGGCTTAAGTTGTTGAGTCGCTGGCGACTTCATATAACTCGCGAACGACCTACGACTGAAAGCATGGTGCGCTGCATCAAAGATTAAGATAGCAAGGAAACAAATCAAAAGGAGGAAGTAGTAGTGGATCCAAATCCGACTAGAAAAGGAAAATCCATATGGTGAGTGTTTAAACTCACTAATGAAATACTAAATTTTTATTACAAGTTAAACCCGGTAATTTAGTGATAAATTAATGATTGTTGGTTTGGAATTTAATTGATATTTAATTTGAATACCTAAACTTCAATATGTGATAACTAATAATCATTGTGACATGTTATTGAATTGGTTGATTTGTTGAACTGCTTGATTTAAATGTTGATTGTATGTTGTGATGGATGCTATTGTGATTGAATGTGTATTTGTTCATTATTTTGATATATCCTTGTTATCACCATAAGTTTATTATAATCATATAAATTTCCATATTGATTATTTGAACACTGAATAAATATACAAAACCCATGAATTTCATATATTTACAAGAGAAAAAATTTAGTATGTTTAGGTTTACTATTTGAACCATAAAAATGATTTTTTGAGAAATAAAACGTCGTTGCCTTATTTGAAAGTTTTCAAAATTAAATTTTGAAACGTGAGAAGTTTCCACAAAATTGAACGTTGAAACTGTGGAACATTTTTATAAATCAAATCTCTTGAACTATGAAAATTAACTGGGAATTTTTCTATAAATTTGTAAGTTACTATAATGGATTTATTGTGAAACCTATTATATTTTGAATATGGAAACAATAACTTCTCCGAAAAATTTGAATCTTCAAAACTGTAGTTATCTGCATTCCTTATTTCATCTAATTTTGATTTAATTTGCATAAGAATTTTAGTTCTGACTCGAGTGTTTTGTCTTTTCATTACGCTCGGGTTAGCTGAGCTTTTAAGTGAATTGAAGACGACTTTCTAGTGGAAGAAGATTCAGTATATTATTGCTATTTATTATAATAATTATTCCACTGTATTAATGTTTATTACCGCTGTATAACTCTGATTTGTATTGTAAAGTGTAATCAGATGTTACTTGTAAAACAGCTTCATGGACTGTTTATTTGACTATTATATTTTCTCAATCCGTTGCGAGATAATATTTTTTGTTTTGCTTTCTTTTCTTTTATTTTCTTATTTACTTCAAAACAATCCTCCCTTTTGAATGATTTGAATTAGACGTGGTCGTTGGTTTATTGTCGATTTAAACCATCCAAAAATGTGGGTCATTACAATCATCGCTTTTGAAAAATATGACATCATCAGATAAATATAAATATAAATCAGGTAAATATAAATTTTGAAAAAAATCAATACGTTTGTTTATATATCAACTTTGAAAAATGGCTTATTAAACTGAATTTATATCAATAAACGTATCGATATTTTTCATAATTCATATAAACCAGCTAATGGGGTCTAGTTGGTAGATCTAGTTGGTAGATCAATGAACACGTTCGGCTTAGATTTCAGTATGAATACAGACTATCTTATTTCACATATGCAACACTACAATCAACATCATCCTGCTAGTAACAATAACAAGTCAGTTGTTTAAACTAGTAGCCTATCCTGAAGCAGTACCATAACCTTCCATAAAAAACCAAAAGTTTCAGAATTTTGACCAAGATAAACACCATGTCTAAGTAAGTGGTGCAAACTTTTACAGAATGCAGGCAATTGTAGTAATGGAAGTAGACTTGGATGTGGAAAAAATGTAAATATGATAACGCTAGAAGGAGAGCTTGAACCTCCGACCTTGTGGTTAACAGCCACACGCTCTAGCCAACTGAGCTATTCCAGCTTAGCTATAAAATGATATTTTCATTTTTCCTCTCCATCAAATCTCCATTTTTTTCGAAGCTTCCTTTTTCTTATTCTTTTTCTTCAAATCTTCTTATTCTTTTTCAAAGTTTCTTTTTTAGTTCTTCGTCTTATTCAAATTTTTTTCTACTTTTCCAGACATTAGTCTTTTTTCAAATCCTTTTCTCCAAATCCAAATCTATACAAACTTCTCTATCTTTTTCAAAACTTTCAAAAGGAAAGATTGACGCAGCGGATTAACAAACTTTGACGTGCTATTAATGCTTTATACAAATTGACGTGAATTTCTTCCTCACGAAATGATTTGTGTCAAGTAAAACCAGATAAATGCCCAAATCCGTTGATCTCTCGAGATACCGGGTTCTATATATCTTCAACACGTTGATCGTGCACGATTCCGCGTTAGAAGATCTACGATTCTTCGACGTTGATCTCGCGTGCGAGATTCTGTGAATCGGCTTCAAGTTCGTTGATTCGAGCGCACTCGAATAATCGAAGATGGAAGAAGAAGGAGATCACACTCAACTTCAACAAAAGTGGCATAAAGCACACAAACAAATTTTATTCAAAATCAATTAACTTTTTACAAATGACCAACCCGTATTTATAGAGATTTTACAACACAGCAGACCGACCTAACAACATGCGACCTAACAGGTGGCCGACCTACGAGCTAACATATACACGACTTAACAGATACAAGTTACAACACACGCGACCTATACATACAAGTCAACAAACGACCTACGACCTAACACATAAGCGACTTAACATCACGTTACAACATACATGCGACATAACAACACAGTACAATACAAACGACTTAAGAAAATGGAATACAAGCTACTTATCAACAGGAGCGATACGACATAAGCTTCAACGACCTAAAAATCAGCGGCTTAAGCTTCAGCGACTCAAGATAGTGCGGCATCACGCGACCTAAGGTATGAGCGACTTAAAGAAGAATGCGACATGAGCGACTTAAGGAAATGCATAGCTTCAGGAATTTGCGACATAAGATCTTGCGACCTAACCATGGAGCGAAATAAGAATGGAGCGACTTAACATATACAAGCGACCTAACTCTTTAGGTCGTAGCTCGCTTGTGAGCGACCTAAGGAAAGCTCGCATAACTCGTTATCATGGTGCACTGCTTCCTCCTTTCCTCGTATCTCGCTAAGTAGTAACCCGCTAGGTCGTTGGCGACTTAAGGCACGCGACCTATGGAAAAGCGGCTTAAGTTGTTGAGTCGCTGGCGACTTCATATAACTCGCGAACGACCTACGACTGAAAGCATGGTGCGCTGCATCAAAGATTAAGATAGCAAAGAAACAAATCAAAAGGTGGAAGTAGTAGTGGATCCAAATCCGACTAGAAAAGGAAAATCCATAAGGTGAGTGTTTAAACTCACTAATGAAATACTAAAATTTTATTACAAGTTAAACCCAGTAATCTAGTGATAAATTAATGATTGTTGGTTTGGAATTTAATTGATATTTAATTTGAATACCTATACTTCAATATGTGATAACTAATAATCATTGTGACATGTTATTGAATTGGTTGATTTGTTGAACTGCTTGATTTAAATGTTGATTGTATGTTGTGATGGATGCTATTGTGATTGAATGTGTATTTGTTCAATATTTTGATATATCCTTGTTATCACCATATAGTTTATTATAATCATATAAATTTCCATATTGATTATTTGAACACTGAATAAATATACAAAACCCATGAATTTCATATATTTACAAGAGAAAAAATTTAGTATGTTTAGGTTTACTATTTGAACCATAAAAATGATTTTTTGAGAAATAAAACGTCGTTGCCTTATTTGAAAGTTTTCTAAATTAAATTTTGAAACATGAGAAGTTTCCACAAAATTGAACGTTGAAACTGTGGAACATTTTTATAAATCAAATCTCTTGAACTATGAAAATTAATTGGGAATTTTTCTATAAATTTGTAAGTTACTATAATGGATTTATTGTGAAACCTGTTATATTTTGAATATGGAAATAATAACTTCTCCGAAAAATTTGAATCTTCAAAACTGTAGTTATCTGCATTCCTTATTTCATCTAATTTTGATTTAATTTGCATAAGAATTTTAGTTCTGACTCGAGCGTTTTGTCTTTTCATTACGCTCGGGTTAGCTGAGCTTTTAAGTGAATTGAAGACGACTTTCTAGAGGAAGAAGATTCAGTATATTATTGCTATTTATTATAATAATTATTCCACTACATTATTGTTTATTACCGCTGTAAAACTCTGATTTGTATTGTAAAGTGTAATCAGATGTTACTTTTAAAACAGCTTCGTGGACTATTTATTTGACTATTATATTTTCTCAATCTGTTGCGAGATTATGTTTTTTGTTTTTCTTTCTTTTCTTTTATTTTCTTATTTACTTCAAAACAATCCTCCCTTTTGAATGATTTGAATTGGACGTGATCGTTGGTTTATTGTCGATTTAAACCATCCAAAAATGTGGGTCATTACAATCATCACTTTTGAAAAATATGACATCATCAGAAAATATAAATATAAATCAGGTAAATATAAATTTTGAAAAAAATCAATACGTTTGTTTATATATCATCTTTGAAAAATGGCTTATTAAACTGAATTTATATCAATAAACGTATCGATATTTTTCAAAATTCATATAAACCGGCTAATGAGGTCTAGTTGGTAGATCTAGTTGGTAGATCAATGAACACGTTCGGCTTAGATTGCAGTATGAATACAGACTATCTTATTTCACATATGCAACACTACAATCAACATCATCCTGCTAGTAACAATAACAAGTCAGTTGTTTAAACTTGTAGCCTATCCTGAAGCAGTACCATAACCTTCCATAAAAAACCAAAAGTTTCAGAATTTTGACCAAGATAAACACCATGTCTAAGTAAGTGGTGCAATCTTTTACAGAATGCAGGCAATTGTAATAATGGAAGTAGACTTGGATGTGGAAAAAATGTAAATATGATAACGCTAGAAGGAGGGCTTAAACCTCCGACCTTGAGATTAACAGCCACACGCTCTAGCCAACTGAGCTATTCCAGCTTAACTATAAAACGATATTTTCATTTTTCCTCTCCTTCAAATCTCCTTTTTTTTCGAAACTTCCTTTTTCTTATTCTTATTCTTCAAATCTTCTTATTCTTTTTCAAAGCTTCTTTTTTAGTTCTTCATCTTATTCAAAAAAAATTCTACTTTTTCGGACATTCGTCTTTTTTCAAATCCTTTTCTCCAAATCCAAATCTATACAAACTTCTCTATCTTTTTCAAAACTTTCTAAAAAAGGAAAGATTGATGCAGCGGATTAACAAACTTTGACGTGCTATTAATGCTTTATACAAATTGACGTGAATTTCTTCCTCACGAAATGATTCGTGTCAAGTAAAACCAGAAAAATGCCCAAATCCGTTGATCTCTCGAGATACCGGATTCTAGCTATCTTCAACACGTTGATCGTGCACGATTCCGTGTTAGAAGATCTACGATTCTTCGACGTTGATCTCGCGTGCGAGATTCTGTGAATCGGCTTCAAGTTCGTTGATTCGAGCGCACTCGAATAATCGAAGATGGAAGAAGATGGAGATCACACTCAACTTCAACAAAAGTGGCACAAAGCACACAAACAAATTTTATTCAAAATCAATTACCTTTTTACAAATGACCAACCCGTATTTATAGAGATTTTACAACACAGCAGACCGACCTAACAACATGCGACCTAACAGGTGGCCGACCTACGAGCTAACATATACACGACTTAACAGATACAAGTTACAACACACGCGGCCTATACATACAAGTCAACAAACGACCTACGACCTAACACATAAGCGACTTAACATCACGTTACAGCATACATGCGACATAACAACACAGTACAATACAAACGACTTAAGAAAATAGAATACAAGCTACTTATCAACATGAGCGATACGACATAAGCTTCAACGACCTAAAAATCAGCGGCTTAAGCTTCAGCGACTCAAGATAGTGCGGCATCACGCGACCTAAGGTATGAGCGACTTAAAGAAGAATGCGGCCTGAGCGACTTAAGGAAATGCATAGCTTCAGGAATTTGCGACATAAGATCTTGCGACCTAACCGTGGAGCGACATAAGAATGGAGCGACTTAACATATACAAGCGACCTAACTCTTTAGGTCGTAGCTCGCTTGTGAGCGACCTAAGGAAAGCTCTTATAACTCGTTATCCTGGTGCACTGCTTCCTCCTTCCCTCGTATCTCGCTAAGTAGTAACCCGCTAGGTCGTTGGCGACTTAAGGCACGCGACCTATGGAAAAGCGGCTTAAGTTGTTAAGTCGCTGCCGACTTCATATAACTCGCGAACGACCTACGACTGAAAGCATGGTGCGCTGCATCAAAGATTAAGATTGCAAGGAAACAAATCAAAAGGAGGAAGTAGTAGTGGATCCAAATCCGACTAGAAAAGGAAAATCCATAAGGTGAGTGTTTAAACTCACTAATGAAATACTAAAATTTTATTACAAGTTAAACTCGGTAATTTAGTGATAAATTAATGATTGTTCGTTTGGAATTTAATTGATCTTTAATTTGAATACCTAAACTTCAATATGTGATAACTAATGATCATTGTGACATGTTATTGAATTGGTTGATTTGTTGAACTGCTTTATTAAAATGTTGATTGTATGTTGTGATGGATGCTATTGTGATTGAATGTGTATTTGTTCATTATTTTGATATATCCTTGTTATCACCATATAGTTTATTATAATCATATAAATTTCCATATTGATTATTTGAACACTGAATAAATATACAAAACCCATGAATTTCATATATTTACAAGAGAAAAAATTTAGTATGTTTAGGTTTATTATTTGAACCATAAAAATGAATTTTTGAGAAATAAAACGTCGTTGCCTTATTTGAAAGTTTTCAAAATTAAATTTTGAAACAAGAGAAGTTTCCACAAAATTGAACGTTGAAACTGTGGAACAATTTTATAAATCAAATCTCTTGAACTATGAAAATTAATTGGGAATTTTTCTATAAATTTGTAAGTTACTATAATGGATTTATTGTGAAACCTATTATATTTTGAATATGGAAACAATAACTTCTCCGAAAAATTTGAATCTTCAAAACTGTAGTTATCTGCATTCCTTATTTCATCTAATTGTGATTTAATTTGCATAAGAATTTTAGTTCTGACTCGAGTGTTTTGTCTTTTCATTACGCTCGGGTTAGCTGAGCTTTTAAGTGAATTGAAGACGACTTTCTAGAGGAAGAAGATTCAGTATATTATTGCTATTTATTATAATAATTATTCCACTGCATTATTGTTTATTACCGCTGTATAACTCTGATTTGTATTGTAAAGTGTAATCAGATGTTACTTGTAAAACAGCTTCATGGACTGTTTATTTGACTATTATATTTTCTCAATCCGTTGCGAGATAATGTTTTTTGTTTTTCTTTCTTTTCTTTTATTTTCTTATTTACTTCAAAACAATCCTTCCTTTTGAATGATTTGAATTAGACGTGGTCGTTGGTTTATTGTCGATTTAAACCATCCAAAAATGTGGGTCATTACAATCATCACTTTTGAAAAATATGACATCATCAGATAAATATAAATATAAATCAGGTAAATATAAATTTTGAAAAAAATCAATACGTTTGTTTATATATCAGCTTTGAAAAATGGCGCATTAAACTGAATTTATATCAATAAACGTATCGATATTTTTCAAAATTCATATAAACCAGCTAATGAGGTCTAGTTGGTAGATTTAGTTGGTAGATCAATGAACATGTTCGGCTTAGATTGCAGTATGAATACAGACTATCTTATTTCACATATGCAACACTACAATCAACATCATCCTGCTAGTAACAATAACAAGTCAGTTTTTTAAACTTGTAGCCTATCCTGAAGCAGTACCATAACCTTCCATAAAAAACCAAAAGTTTCAGAATTTTGACCAAGATAAACACCATGTCTAAGTAAGTGGTGCAAACTTTTACAGAATGAAGGCAATTCTAGTAATGGAAGTAGACTTGAATGTCGAAAAAATGTAAATATGATAACGCTAGAAGGAGGGCTTGAACCTCCGACCTTGTGGTTAACAGCCACACGCTCTAGCCAACTGAGCTATTCCAGCTTAGCTATAAAATGATATTTTCATTTTTCCTCTCCTTCAAATCTCCTTTTTTTTCGAAGCTTCCTTTTTCTTATTCTTATTCTTCAAATCTTCTTATTATTTTTCAAAGCTTCTTTTTTAGTTCTTCATCTTATTCAAAAAAAATTCTACTTTTCCAAACATTCGTCTTTTTTCAAATCCTTTTCTCCAAATCCAAATCTATACAAACTTCTCTATCTTTTTCAAAACTTTCTAAAAAAGGAAAGATTGACGCAGCGGATTAACAAACTTTGACGTGCTATTAATGCTTTATACAAATTGACGTGAATTTCTTCCTCACGAAATGATTCGTGTCAAGTAAAACCAGAAAAATGCCCAAATTCGTTGATCTCTCGAGATACCGGATTCTAGCTATCTTCAACACGTTGATCATGCACGATTCCGCGTTAGAAGATCTACGATTCTTCGACGTTGTTCTCGCGTGCGAGGTTCTGTGAATCGGCTTCAAGTTCGTTGATTCGAGCGCACTCGAATAATCGAAGATGGAAGAAGAAGGAGATCACACTCAACTTCAACAAAAGTGGCACAAAGCACACAAACAAATTTTATTCAAAATCAATTAAATTTTTACAAATGACCAACCCGTATTTATAGAGATTTTACAACACAGCAGACCGACCTAACAACATGCGACCTAACAGGTGGCCGACCTACGAGCTAACATATACACGACTTAACAGATACAAGTTACAACACACGCGACCTATACATACAAGTCAACAAACGACCTACGACCTAACACATAAGCGACTTAACATCAGGTTACAACATACATGCGACATAACAACACAGTACAATACAAACGACTTAAGAAAATAGAATACAAGCTACTTATCAACAGGAGCGATACGACATAAGCTTCAACGACCTAAAAATCAGCGGCATAAGCTTCAGCGACTCAAGATAGTGCGGCATCATGCGACCTAAGGTATGAGCGACTTAAAGAAGAATGCGGCCTGAGCGACTTAAGGAAATGCATAGCTTCAGGAATTTGCGACATAAGATCTTGCGACCTAACCATGGAGCGACATAAGAATGGAGCGACTTAACATATACAAGCGACCTAACTCTTTAGGTCGTAGCTCGCTTGTGAGCGACCTAAGGAAAGCTCGCATAACTCGTTATCCTGGTGCACTGCTTCCTCCTTCCCTCGTATCTCGCTAAGTAGTAACCCGCTAGGTCGTTGGCGACTTAAGGCACGCGACCTATGGAAAATCGGCTTAAGTTGTTGAGTCACTGGCGACTTCATATAACTCGCGAACGACCTACGACTGAAAGAATGGTGCGCTGCATCAAAGATTAAGATAGCAAGGAAACAAATCAAAAGGAGGAAGTAGTAGTGGATCCAAATCCGACTAGAAAAGGAAAATCCATAAGGTGAGTGTTTAAACTCACTAATGAAATACTAAATTTTTATTACAAGTTAAACCCGGTAATTTAGTGATAAATTAATGATTGTTGGTTTGGAATTTAATTGATATTTAATTTGAATACCTAAACTTCAATATGTGATAACTAATAATCATTGTGACATGTTATTGAATTGGTTGATTTGTTGAACTGGTTGATTTAAATGTTGATTGTATGTTGTGATGGATGCTATTGTGATTGAATGTGTATTTGTTCATTATTTTGATATATATCCTTGTTATCACCATATAGTTTATTATAATCATATAAATTTCCATATTGATTATTTGAACACTGAATAAATATACAAAACCCATGAATTTCATATATTTACAAGAGAAAAAATTTAGTATGTTTAGGTTTACTATTTGAACCATAAAAATGATTTTTTGAGAAATAAACCGTCGTTGCCTTATTTGAAAGTTTTCAAAATTAAATTTTGAAACATGAGAAGTTTCCACAAAATTGAACGTTGAAACTGTGGAACATTTTTATAAATCAAATCTCTTGAACTATGAAAATTAATTGGGAATTTTTCAATAAATTTGTAAGTTACTATAATGGATTTATTGTGAAACCTATTATATTTTGAATATGGAAACAATAACTTCTTCGAAAAATTTGAATCTTCAAAACTGTAGTTATCTGCATTCCTTATTTCATCTAATTTTGATTTAATTTGCATAAGAATTTTAGTTCTGACTCGAGTGTTTTGTCTTTTCATTACGCTCGGGTTAGCTGAGCTTTAAAGTGAATTGAAGACGACTTTCTAGAGGAAGAAGATTCAGTATATTATTGCTATTTATTATAATAATTATTCCATTACCGCTGTATAACTCTGATTTGTATTGTAAAGTGTAATCAGATGTTACTTGTAAAACAGCTTCATGGACTGTTTATTTGACTATTATATTTTCTCAATCCGTTGCGAGATTATGTTTTTTGTTTTTCTTTCTTTTCTTATATTTTCTTATTTACTTCAAAGCAATCCTCCGTTTTGAATGATTTGAATTAGACGTGGTCGTTGGTTTATTGTCGATTTAAACCATCCAAAAATGTGGGTCATTACAATCATCACTTTTGAAAAATATGATATCATCAGATAAATATAAATATAAATCAGGTAAATATAAATTTTGAAAAAAATCAATACGTTTGTTTATATATCAGCTTTGAAAAATGGCTTATTAAACTAAATTTAAATCAATAAACGTATCGATATTTTTTTAAATTCATATAAACCAGCTAATGAGGTCTAGTTGGTAGATCTAGTTGGTAGATCAATGAACACGTTCGGCTTAGATTGCAGTATGAATACAAACTATCTTATTTCACATATGCAACACTACAATCAACATCATCCTGCTAGTAACAATAACAAGTCAGTTGTTTAAACTTGTAGCCTATCATGAAGCACTACCTTAACCTTCCATAAAAACCAAAAGTTTCAGAATTTTGACCAAGATAAACACCATGTCTAAGTAAGTGGTGCAAACTTTTACAGAATGCAGGCAATTGTAGTAATGGAAGTAGACTTGGATGTGGAAAAAATGTAAATATGATAATCAATTAACTTTTTATTCAACAAAAGTGGCACAAAGCACACAAACAAATTTTATTCAAAATCAATTAACTTTTTACAAATGACCAACCCGTATTTATAGAGATTTTACAACACAGCAGACCGACCTAACAACATGCGACCTAACAGGTGGCCGACCTACGAGCTAACATATACACGACTTAACAGATACAAGTTACAACACACGCGACCTATACATACAAGTCAACAAACGACCTACGACCTAACACATAAGCGACTTAACATCAGGTTACAACATACATGCGACATAACAACACAGTACAATACAAACGACTTAAGAAAATAGAATACAAGCTACTTATCAACAGGAGCGATACGACATAAGCTTCAACGACCTAAAAATCAGCGGCATAAGCTTCAGCGACTCAAGATAGTGCGGCATCATGCGACCTAAGGTATGAGCGACTTAAAGAAGAATGCGGCCTGAGCGACTTAAGGAAATGCATAGCTTCAGGAATTTGCGACATAAGATCTTGCGACCTAACCATGGAGCGACATAAGAATGGAGCGACTTAACATATACAAGCGACCTAACTCTTTAGGTCGTAGCTCGCTTGTGAGCGACCTAAGGAAAGCTCGCATAACTCGTTATCCTGGTGCACTGCTTCCTCCTTCCCTCGTATCTCGCTAAGTAGTAACCCGCTAGGTCGTTGGCGACTTAAGGCACGCGACCTATGGAAAATCGGCTTAAGTTGTTGAGTCGCTGGCGACTTCATATAACTCGCGAACGACCTACGACTGAAAGAATGGTGCGCTGCATCAAAGATTAAGATAGCAAGGAAACAAATCAAAAGGAGGAAGTAGTAGTGGATCCAAATCCGACTAGAAAAGGAAAATCCATAAGGTGAGTGTTTAAACTCACTAATGAAATACTAAATTTTTATTACAAGTTAAACCCGGTAATTTAGTGATAAATTAATGATTGTTGGTTTGGAATTTAATTGATATTTAATTTGAATACCTAAACTTCAATATGTGATAACTAATAATCATTGTGACATGTTATTGAATTGGTTGATTTGTTGAACTGGTTGATTTAAATGTTGATTGTATGTTGTGATGGATGCTATTGTGATTGAATGTGTATTTGTTCATTATTTTGATATATATCCTTGTTATCACCATATAGTTTATTATAATCATATAAATTTCCATATTGATTATTTGAACACTGAATAAATATACAAAACCCATGAATTTCATATATTTACAAGAGAAAAAATTTAGTATGTTTAGGTTTACTATTTGAACCATAAAAATGATTTTTTGAGAAATAAACCGTCGTTGCCTTATTTGAAAGTTTTCAAAATTAAATTTTGAAACATGAGAAGTTTCCACAAAATTGAACGTTGAAACTGTGGAACATTTTTATAAATCAAATCTCTTGAACTATGAAAATTAATTGGGAATTTTTCAATAAATTTGTAAGTTACTATAATGGATTTATTGTGAAACCTATTATATTTTGAATATGGAAACAATAACTTCTTCGAAAAATTTGAATCTTCAAAACTGTAGTTATCTGCATTCCTTATTTCATCTAATTTTGATTTAATTTGCATAAGAATTTTAGTTCTGACTCGAGTGTTTTGTCTTTTCATTACGCTCGGGTTAGCTGAGCTTTAAAGTGAATTGAAGACGACTTTCTAGAGGAAGAAGATTCAGTATATTATTGCTATTTATTATAATAATTATTCCATTACCGCTGTATAACTCTGATTTGTATTGTAAAGTGTAATCAGATGTTACTTGTAAAACAGCTTCATGGACTGTTTATTTGACTATTATATTTTCTCAATCCGTTGCGAGATTATGTTTTTTGTTTTTCTTTTTTTTCTTATATTTTCTTATTTACTTCAAAGCAATCCTCCGTTTTGAATGATTTGAATTAGACGTGGTCGTTGGTTTATTGTCGATTTAAACCATCCAAAAATGTGGGTCATTACAATCATCACTTTTGAAAAATATGATATCATCAGATAAATATAAATATAAATCAGGTAAATATAAATTTTGAAAAAAATCAATACGTTTGTTTATATATCAGCTTTGAAAAATGGCTTATTAAACTAAATTTAAATCAATAAACGTATCGATATTTTTTTAAATTCATATAAACCAGCTAATGAGGTCTAGTTGGTAGATCTAGTTGGTAGATCAACGAACACGTTCGGCTTAGATTGCAGTATGAATACAGACTATCTTATTTCACATATGCAACACTACAATCAACATCATCCTGCTAGTAACAATAACAAGTCAGTTGTTTAAACTTGTAGCCTATCCTGAAGCAGTACCTTAACCTTCCTTAAAAAACAAAAGTTTCAGAATTTTGACCAAGATAAACACCATGTCTAAGTAAGTGGTGCAAACTTTTACAGAATGCAGGCAATTGTAGTAATGGAAGTAGACTTGGATGTGGAAAAAATGTAAATATGATAAGCTAAAAGGAGGGCTTGAACCTCCGACCTTGTGATTAACAGCCACACCCTCTAGCCAACTGAGCTATTCCAACTTGGCTATAAAATGATATTTTCATTTTTCCTCTCCTTCAAATCTCCTTTTTTTTCGAAGCTTCCTTTTTCTTATTCTTATTCTTCAAATCTTCTTATTCTTTTTCCAAGCTTCTTTTTTAGTTCTTCATCTTATTCAAATTTTTTTCTACTTTTCCACACATTCGTCTTTTTTCAAATCCTTTTCTCCAAATCCAAATCTATACAAACTTCTCTATCTTTTTCAAAACTTCCTAAAAAAGGAAAGTTTGACGCAGCGGATTAACAAACTTTGACGTGCTATGAACGCTTTATACAAATTGACGTGAATTTCTTCCTCACGAAATGATTCGTGTCAAGTAAAACCAGATAAATGCCCAAATCCGTTGATCTCTCGAGATACCGGATTCTAGCTATCTTCAACATGTTGATCGTGCACGATTCCGCGTTAGAAGATCTATGATTCTTCGACGTTGATCTCGCGTACGAGATTCTGTGAATCGGCTTCAAGTTCGTTGATTCGAGCGCACTCGAATAATCGAAGATGGAAGAAGAAGGAGATCACAGTCAACTTCAACAAAAGTGGCACAAAGCACACAAACAAATTTTATTCAAAATCAATTAACTTTTTACAAACGACCAACCCGTATTTATAGAGATTTTACAACACAGCAGACCGACCTAACAACATGCGACCTAACAGATGGCCGACCTACGAGCTAACATATACACGACTTAACAGATACAAGTTACAACGCACACGACCTATACATACAAGTCAACAAACGACCTACGACCTAATACATAAGCGACTTAACATCACGTTACAACATACATGCGACATAACAACACAGTATAATACAAACGACTTAAGAAAATAGAATACAAGCTATTTATCAACAGGAGCGATACGACATAAGCTTCAACGACCTAAAAATCAACGGCTTAAGCTTCAGCGACTCAAGATAGTGCGGCATCATGCGACCTAAGGTATGAGCGACTTAAAGAAGAATGCAGCCTGAGCGACTTAAGGAAATGCATAGCTTCAGGAATTTGCGACATAAGATCTTGCGACCTAACCATGGAGCGACATAAGAATGGAGCGACTTAACATATACAAGCGACCTAACTCTTTAGGTCATAGCTCGCTTGTGAGCGCATAACTCGTTATCCTGGTGCACTGCTTCCTTCTTCCCTCGTATCTCGCTAAGCAGTAACCCGCTAGGTCGTTGGCGACTTAAGGCATGCGACCTAAGGAAAAGCGGCTTAAGTTGTTGAGTCGCTGGCGACTTCATATAACTCGCGAACGACCTACGACTGAAAGCATGGTGCCCTGCATCAATGATTAAGATAGCAAGGAAACAAATCAAAAGGAGGAAGTAGTAGTGGATCCAAATCCGACTAGGAAAGGAAAATCCATAAGGTGAGTTTTTAAGCTCACTAATGAAATACTAAAATTTTATTGCAAGTTAAACCCGGTAATTTAGTGATAAATTAATGATTGTTGGTTTGGAATTTAATTAATATTTAATTTGAATACCTAAACTTCAATATGTGATAACTAATAATCATTGTGACATGTTATTGAATTGGTTGATTTGTCGAACTGGTTGATTTAAATGTTGATTGTATGTTGTGATGGATGCTATTGTGATTGAATGTGTATTTGTTCATTATTTTGATATACCCTTGTTATCACCCTATAGTTTATTATAATCATATAAATTTCCATATTGATTATTTGAACACTGAATAAATATACTAAACCCATGAATTTCATATATTTACAAGAGAAAAAATTTAGTATGTTTAGGTTTACTATTTGAACCATAAAAATGATTTTTTGAGAAATAAACCGTCGTTGCATTTTGAAAGTTTTTAAAATTAAATTTTGAAACATGGGAAGTTTTCATTAAATTGAACGTTGAAACTTTGGAACATTTTTATAAATCAAATCTCTTGAACTATGAAATTTAATTGGGAATTTTTCTATAAATGTGTAAGTTACTATAATGGATTTATTGTGAAACCTATTATATTTTGAATATGGACAATAACTTCTCCGAAAAATTTGAATCTTCAAAACTGTAGTTATCTGCATTCCTTATTTCATCTAATTTTGATTTAATTTGCATAAGAATTTTAGTTCTGACTCGAGTGTTTTGTCTTTTCATTACGCTCGGGTTAGTCTGAGCTTTTAAGTAAATTGAAGACGACTTTCTAGAGGACGAAGATTCAGTATATTATTGCTATTTATTATAATAATTATTCCACTGCATTATTGTTTATTACCGCTGTATAACTCTGATTTGTATTGTAAAGTGTAATCAGATGTTACTTGTAAAATAGCTTCATGGACTGTTTATTTGTCTATTATATTATGTCAATCCGTTGTGAGATTATGTTTTTTGTTTTTCTTTCTTTTCTTTTATTTTCTTATTTACTCCAAAACAATTCTCCATTTTGAATGATTTGAATTAGACGTGTGTCGTTGGTTTATTGTCGATTTAAACCATCCAAAAAGGTGGGTCATTACAATCATCACTTTTGAAAAATATGATATCATCATATAAATATAAATCAGGTAAATATAAATTTTGAAAAAAATCAATTCATTTGTTTATATATCAACTTTGAAAAATGGCTTATTAAACTGAATTTATATCAACAAACATATTGATATTTTTCAAAATTCATATAAACCAGCTAATGAGGTGCGTATTATTAGTTAATATGGTTACGAAATATGGCTTATTAACCTAAATTTATGCATTGCAAAAAGTTGAAACACTAAAGCTAAGGCCAGATCTATATATAAACAAAGTAACACAAATTTGGTACTATATATTTTAAAAAATAATGCGTGATGATATGTAAATCTAAAAGAAGGGTAACATGTAAGCTAATTGATGCCCAGTCAAATGCTGAAAGCGCATATATGCCAATATTATTTTGCTTTTATAAATTCATGATAGCATGCAAACGTGTTATACTTTTATATACTCAATATTACTTTTCTTCTGCATTTGAACTTTCGCAGATGTGGTTACTCTTAAATGTTCTACAGATCTATGAATATTTAAACCTAACTAAGCATGAAAACATATAAATACATGCACAGTGGTAGCACACAACATATAAAGAAGCACACTAAGGAATCGTATCTTGTACGCATTGTTAGACCAACTAATGGCTGTCCTAGGTAAAGCACTTGTCAAAGGTAGAATATCGCCACGGTAGAATATCATATACTGATTACTCCTAGGTTACTATTCATGTAATTAAATAAGGTAAAATTGGGAACAGAGTATACATGCTAATAAAATATTAACAAATAAGTAGCTGAAACAGGAGTAACTTGGATTATCATATACTGATTAGAAAAACAATTTTGAAGTTGAACTATTGAAATGAGATGTAAAAACAATTTTTGCAGATAAATAAATATAATTTTTGAGGTAATAAATTAATATGCCCAAATGTCTATACAACAACTAAAAAATTTCCATGCATAAAATTTTCACTTATATTTTTGTAGTTATTTACACGTTGATATTTTTCCATGAATTCTCTTCATGTATAATGAGTATTGTTAATGTTCGAGAATGATTTGATTTTAGTGCAAGTCGAGTTGCACCTTCAATATGGAAATGATAATTGCTTTGGACATATTTAGATGTGTGCAATGTCCCAATATAGATTGCATGAATTTTTTACTTATGATGAAAACCACGTTGTGGTTAATTCAATTCTTTTTATATATTCGCTTCTAGTTGTAATATAATATACAGCTAGCGTTGTATTGATTTAGATGATAGTACATATACATGCTTACTTTATAATTTCAAATGCAATACCGAGTCCATGATTATGGACCAATTGAAAACATTATATCTCATAATTTTTACCATCTTCTATATTTTGTGGTTATTTTTGTGTTAACAATAAAACTTGTCAACACCCAAAGTTGTTTTTAAGACAAGGTTAGTCACTTTTGATTTCTTTTGGTGGAGAGGAAAAAGGAAAGATGTATATAATCCTTTTAATTCATCCTTTCGAATAGGTTCTTGTTATGATAGCGTTTCTTTTTATTGACCTTTCGACTCAGTCAAAAGGCTTAAGTTGCCTTGTTATTGGTTTTTCAAACTGGATAAATTAGCTTGATCGCTCCTTCGAAAAAGTTTTTTCGAAATAATTGCGGAAGCCTAATGGATGGCTCTTAGATTCAAGGTTATGACCAATTTTGGATGGGTTCGATCCCGTCGAAAGCTGAAGTCTTAAGTGTTTTAGGTTTGGATTGGGAATTGAAGGTAAAACTAGTTTGGGCTAAGGTTTCGATCCGTTCGAAAGTAAAGGTTAATCAGAAGATGGCCTGAAGCCATTAACTCAGGTTACATGGAAATGCAAAGGTTTCGACCAAGTTAGAAGCGGCTTTTCGATGTGGTCGACCCCTGTAAAACATGATTAGATTTGATAAAAACTTTAAAATTAACAAAGTAACTAAGAATATTGAAGACTCTCCTTTCGTAACTCAACAAAGCTTTTATCGATCCACTCTCCCCAATTCAATTTACAAACTAGGGTTCCCAATTTTGTAGAATTAATAAAATACAAGAGTAAATTGACTAAGTTCGGCTCCCCAAAACCAAACCCCTTGGGTCTTATTTATATGTGCAGGTCGGCACCTTTCGATCCAGTGATTTCGACCTGGCCGAAAGGTGGCTTTAGATGCCTTCTGACTCTTCGACACTTGAGCTCCCCCTTGCAATGCATTCGGTGGGCTTGAATGCTTGCGTCTTCATCAAAAGGGGAGGTTGTGCCTTATCTTCTTTATGTTTCTTTATAAGAGCTTTTGACTATGTCGATGGGTTGTTTCCAGGGGTCTTGAAGGTGTTGATCTAGTGAAGGTTTCGACACCATTAATAGCTTCCAATCTTTTGCTTGCGACTTGTTGTGTAACCTTTCCTACATATAAATGGCTTCGACCAGTTCGAAAGGCTTGGTTTGGCTTTCAAATGGACTGTTCTGATTATGGTGTGCTTCTGAGTGACTTGAGTGAAGGAAAAACCTTTAGTTTCGAAAGGTTTGGTGCGCATTTGCAAGGTTGTGATGCATCGTCTTCGAAAGCTATTACTTTAACTCCTTCGAAAGGGCTTCATGCCTACGGAAGCGCTTACTTTGAAAGGTGTTCATAGATGTGGAAGTATGCTTTCGACCCCTTTGACCCCTTCGAAAGGTTTCGATACTTTCAATGTTTGGTTGTTGCATCCCTTTGACTCTTTCAAAAGGTCTTACTGATCTTTCTCTTTCTTGTTTTCCTTTACTTTCTACTCAATAGAGTTTAGACATGGTCGAAAGGATATTTGGTGATAACATTTTATACACAGGGATATTCAGAAACTAAAGAAAATGATGCATTTCATTATGTTGATGCATATGAAAGTGAGGTAAGTGATACTCTAAGTTAGTAAGTAATGAATTGATACGGTCCCTAATTATTTGATTTACCATAACTCTACTGCAATATATGAATGCAACATATATGATACTTAATGCATATATATTCGTACAAGAAAGCTTTATAAAACTAAGGATGAAGGCTAACCTGAAGATAAGTGATGTCAAGTCAACAATGTATTGTGAGAATAAAAGTGAACAGCAGAGAGTGGTATAGAGGATGGAGTGAATGTGAATGGATAGGGAGAATGATATTTAAAGGGGTCAATGTGTTTTTCTAGAATGCTAAATATGCGGTATAAATCTGTAAGATCGCTTTCACCTTAGAGGGGGTGAATAGGGTTTATAAAAATTAATGTGGAAATAAAAACAAAAATAGAAAGCAATGCGATAAAGATCACACGCAGTTTTACCCAGCTCCGGCAAAACCTGCATATGTGCTGCCCCTAAGGTTTCTACTAGAAATTGAGTAATCGGATGCTTACAAAAACACGTAAACTTGCGATACTTTCTAACTCGATTAACCTAATTCTAAGCTCAAAACCCCGCCATAACTCAGCTACTGAGTTGGGAATTCTCGATCTGCGCCACGTAGTTTGTAACCTAGTTAAAACTAGAGTTTTTACAAAGTTAAGAAAGGAAAAGTACAAATTTAATTAAAAACCTCAAATTATAATATAGCCCAAAACAAATATAATATCGGCCTAAATAAAAAAATGCGGTCCAAAGAAAAACGATGCTCTTATTCTTTTTGTATATTCAACCCGATATTCCTCTTTTGCTTTCGTCTTCGATTTAGGGTTTGTTGAATTTGAGCCGCCGCTTGGAAATAGCAATTTGAATCGTTCTCCTTCTACAAAGTTGCTTGTGAAGTTCGATTTGTAGTGCTTGATTTGTGCGGTTTCCTTCGAGAGTTGAGTTGGATGATATTTTGAATTGGTATGTGATTAGCCCTTTTTGATTTTTGATTATGCTTGACTTTGATTCGAGTTTTGGATTTGTTTGTGATTTTTTCTTAGTAAGCACTCTAAATTTTATTAACTCCATTTATCTGCTGATGATGATATTGAGTTAATTTGTAAGGATCGAAACCATATTATTTCGTTCGTATATTTTGGTTTGAATTTTTCAATATTTTAGTTCCTTGGTTGATTTGTAATTGAATGGTTTGCTGAAGTATGACTTGTTCATTGGTTCCATTCTTTGTTGGCAATATTCGATTTTTTGAGCAATTAAACGGTGTTTTTCATTTGCCCATTACTGTTTGAAACAATTCCTTGTCGATTCATGATGTGATATATTTCCTTGGCACGACCCATGGTTGCTTCACTGTTTTTTCTATATTATGATTTGGTCTGGGTTCCCCTATGTTTCCTTCATACCTGAAATTATATGTGTATACATACATACATACATATATATATATGCATATATGCATACATGTGTGATTGTGCTAATCATTGGTTCATGCTCATGTTGCCTTTGAAAATTTTGAAGTCTGGTTGCATGTGTGTTCATGCCTGAACCATGCCTAAATGTATTGCTTGAACATATTGCTATTGTTTTCACGTGCTTGTTAGTCTTGCTTATATTTGATTCACTTGTATTCATGTTCAAGATGACTTGTCTAGTTGAACTGCATTATGATTCCTCGTGGGTCTTCATGTATATTGATTGGTCTAGTTGAGTTGCATTTCCTTGTACCATTTGAGGTCTGGTACACTTGTATTCTCTGTCCTTGTGCACTTGTATTATCTAAACTGTTGAAACTAAACTTGATTGAACATATTCAAGTGCTTGGACATTTTGCTAGTTGATTGGTTGGTCTTCTTATGTACATTTGAGTTGCTGTCTTGGTTGAGGCTTCACTTGCATGCTCCACTTTGTACATATGCATTACATGTTGATATTTGCTCTATACTTGGCCCTTGTGTCATATGCATTGTCATTTGTGTTCATTGTGTCTTTGTACATTTTGTGGTCTGGTTCCATAAGAATGAAGTCTTCAGTGATACGGTCTGCATTGCATCCCTTGTGTTCACAACAACTTGATTGGTCCATATTTGTCCCACTGACTTGTTGAGTTGCCATGTTCTGTGTGGTTCTTGCTTCTTTATTAGTTTTGATTTGTGTTTGCATTGCACCTAAGTTGAATTCAGTCTTGGCTTGGGTTTGACCTTATGCTCACATGTCCATGCAATTTTAACAAGCAAGTGTATATCGGTGTGCACGACCTTGTGGCATGTACAGTGATACATTTTGCATGTCACAAGTTGTTCGTGCAAGATGAATTAAAAAAATGATGACGAACAATCCAAATAACTTAGGCAAATAATATTTTCAAACACACATTTCATTGCGCACTGCAAAATATTTATTTTTCAGTTTTACTACGTCAGTGTTTATTTTTCAGATAATTCAGATGCTGGATTCAGGCTGCAACAGAGTTGAAGATCAAAATACGAGTGAAGATCAAAATATATTTGTAAAATTGTATAGTGAAAATTGTGTTGTAATTGAAATTTGTATCTGGAATTGTGTAAATATAGTGAGAGCTTAAATTTGTACTATTCGAATTTGTAATAAAATATTTGTTTGAATAAAATATTTGTTTAAATAAGAATTCGGAGTTATTTCTTTTATTCAACAAATATTTATTTAATTATGTGGAAGAAAAAATAGTACAATAGCAAATACATTTAAACGAATATATATATATATACATATATATATATATATATATATATATATTATCATCAAACAAAATCATACATTAGTATATTCTACAAGCTCCTGTACCGCATGCATAATGCATTTAGATTCAATGCCAATTCTTTATGATAACTCCTGTACAACGTGCATTTAGAATTTATAGATAATAATATTTTTGGACCTTTCATGTAGATGCTATTTTTTTGGAATCATAGTTTTTGAATTTTTCTTGAAGTTGTGTATATAAAAAGCAACTTTTAAAGAATTGTCTATAAAGAGCAATTTTGGAAGTTCACGGTTGGATCAAAAGTTTGCGCTTTCAAGCCAACTATTAATAAAGATAGTTTTAGGATTATGAGCAAAACCAGGAGCCGAAGTAGAATTAAAATGACAAAAAGAAGGGGATAAGTGGATTCAGCTCACCTAATACAATGTTGAGATATAGGAGCATGATGCCCCATTAATGTTTTTTCATGGGAGGAGACAGAGTCCAAGTAATATTATCGAAATCATGTTCATTCATTAGAAGAATTTTTTATGCTTTTCACCTCTTGATCGACCATCCTCTTAGCCTCAGAACATGGACTAATGTAATCTTTAACTCGACCACTCTAATCATGGAGTAATCTCTTCTTAATGCTAAGTCGTTGGAAATACAACTAAATAGATACCACTGTGGCATGACCTCTCCTTCAATTTAGAGAGAAAATGAAGTCGCCCTTTTTGTCGTGACTTTGGATTCAAAACTACACACAACATATGGATGTATAAGCAGTTTGTCGAACTACTTACTACCTTCAACCCCACATGGCGATATCCCACATATTGATCATCATGTTGTATTCGATATTAGTTCTGTCTATAAGAGTAAGAATTAATGCCTTTATGAAAGTTTATGCTCAAATCGTTTACTTTTACCTCATGCACGGTTCCTCTTGGACTTTACTTAAAACTTCATAAGAAGAGATTGCATGAGAAGAAGAAAAATGCGATTCCAAGATTTTTCTAGTTCTCTTTGAAAAGCTGAAATGATAATTTGAGGGAAGAAAAAGTTATGTGCATTTTACTTTAGATGAGTAAGTTTGTATCGCTTAAATTTACCACTTTCCTATGTTTGAAAGCGCCCGTATGAAATGACAATGAAATTTATTCTATTATATAAGAAATTGAATAAGTGACCATTAGTATTATTCTCTTCCATTCTTCTCAGTCAATATACTCAACTCTCCTTAGTCTTAGCATTAATTTTTCATTTTAACCCTCAATGTATTCTTATTTTTTTCTTTTCACCATGAAGATATTAATATATACCTCCTAGAATTCCTATGATACACCTGAAAATGTTACAAAATCAGTTATGCACTATCTTCCCCTTGTTCTTCATTCTCATTCTTTTCTGTATTCATTCTCAGCTCATATAATGATTCATTTTCCTAATCAAGTGATTATTTAGCATTAATTTACTCTTTTTCTCCCTTCTTCTTATTTCATATCAATATTCTTCATTTACTTCTTATTTCATATCATTTTTTTTCTTTTCACCATGAAAATATCAATATTCTTATTTCATTTCAAGTAATTATTATGCATACATTTCTTTTTTTCTCCATACTCCTTATTTCATACCTATATATTATCATGTTTAATTATTCTTCTATTATTCATAAACTCAAATTTAAAATCTTTTATTTCATATCTCTCATCAAATCAAAGTCATTTCAAGACTCAAATTCTTTAATATCTTAGTATTCAATGTTTCAACATTGAGTAATGAAGTGGATAAGAACATCTCAAGATAAGATTCAACTATTAAATCTATTTATTTCTGATTGTGTTTAACTTTTTTATTTTCATCCTTAAATTCTTACTCAATAATGATGAAAATATGCATATCGTTCCAAGACTGTCTGTTTTTTCCAATTTGTATATTTTGTTTTGCTTGCTTTCTCTTTAAGAGTAATTTGGTCAATATCTTCATAAAAATAAATGACTTAAATGATAAGTTTGTCAGTCCTATTGTTTATTCTTGGATTATGGCATGAATTTTATAAACAAATAATTTTATATCGAAATATAATATGACTTAGCAATTGTACATCATTCGCTATCATATGCACAATCAGATTGTTGGCTTTTTTATTTGTTTCTGTGACAACTTGAAAATCCATACCCTTTGAATCGACAATAATCCACACATGTCCGACCCAAAAAGCACAAACTGATGGAAAGTCAAGAGAAAGAAAAGAAGAGAGAAGAAGAGAAGAGAAGAAAGAGAGTAGATGAACCAAACAGAACAATATAGAACCTCACATCGCAGCGGAAAATATATAATATCATATCAATGATCTTTAAAAACAAAAACTGTATATATACACACATCAATCAGAGTTCAATAATCAATCAACAGTTATCGGCCTGAATAGTTATAATAACATATCCTCATAATTTCTGATAATATACAACAACAAACAAAGCACAACAGATAATCAAAACAAGTACGTGTATACGAAAATGAAGATCTCTGGCTCTCCTGCTGAAGCTCCAAAAGCACCAAAGCATAACCTATAAATATACTCGCTCTGACCCAAGCATTGAAAGGGAAGGCCCGGATCAGTCTGGTAAACCAGCATGAGAAACGCACTCAACTAAATCTATTAAATTACCAAACTTTTTCTTAGTTTTCAAAACAAAAGTATCTCGTAAGACAAGTCCACATATAAACACGGACATGTTTTTACCTTACGTTAACTAAAACGTGTCATATCAAATCCTCTTATATTATAGTAGTGTCTGCAATATACAAATAATATTAATCATAGCAGAAATTATTACATTGATAAAATTCCAGCATATAACCCAATTGGGTAATACAATCAAAATGGCAAACACGTAGTGGAGTTTGGATTTCCGTACAAATGACCAGGTTAAGGGACTACCTTCCGGCAGTACATCTATAGAAGAACGTACCGAGGACCATCACAAAGGATCCTCTACCAACACAAGACCGACCCACCTCTATAACTAAATGGTACCGAATATATCATCCTCCGGTCGTTACCGACCTTTACCAAGGGACCTCATAGCATACAAACCACAATAATTAGATACACGACGTCATAGCAAGTAAAAATATATCTAGAAGAGAATGATCATATCCTACTTGGGAATGACTCACTTAGCCTTGCCGCATCTAACCCTATTTTGGTCATTTCTGGTTGATGAGGCTAGAGGTAACGATTACCTTTCACAAAGCACATATCACATCACTTAGAATGCCACCCGGCCATTTCCGCTGACTACTAATTGTCTTCCACAAAAATACAACCCTTAAGCTCATATGTCTCAAGGAGGGTGTTAAACTAAGAGAAGTTGCCTTCTCCGCCACCGCTGATGTACATTTGTAAAAACCAATGTACGTAATATGTAGAAATGCAATGTCAAACAAACATCCATACAAGTTGTCCAGGAACATGACAAATCGAAGGTACTTTCCTACAACATCCTGTCGGGAAATTCCTAGGATTAGTAACGAATAGTCCTCGCATTGGATATTTCATAATGAAGAGACCGCTGCTACTAGATGTATATTGGTTTTTCAATTCCAAACGATTAACAAGCAGTCCCCCACTATGAAAATCCGAAATATCAATATTATCAAAGAAACCTGCACAATCGTCGCATATACGTTGGTCCGAAGTGGTTTTTAGATAAATCTGATCGCGGTCTCTTCGCACCAACAACGCAAAAGCGTTTCTCAACCTCATACAAAAACTAAGTCTCATAGACTTAGCACGTCTCCAACTTTCAACTTGTTGTCCTTCGGGCCAAGAAGGAAGCTCGATAGATAGGAGTAATACTCCACACTATACGCATCAACATCCTCAACACAAACGATAATCAAGCCTACACAGAAGGCTACGTACTAAGTGTACGACTAAATAGTTCCCACATCAAGTCGAAGAACCAAAATTTGGCCAAGTTTCATACTTAGTTATTTAACTATCAAAACAAACAAACAAATATTTAGCACCATATACAATCACTGGGCCTTTTAAATTAATCTTTATTAATTAATCACTTGCCAAATATTCACTTCAAATTATCTTTAAAAAGATATACTCTCAAAACCATTTCAACTTTGGAAAACATTCCCAAATACTTATTTAAAAATAAGTAATTCTCAAATCAATTTATTTTCAACACTTAGAAAATATTCTATATACTTAAAACACGATTGAGTATATATTTTATTCTTTAAGGAAAAGATTCTTTTAAACATCTTTATTTTGGGTCAAAACGAATGTTGCATAAAACATTGTTACGACAACCCAAAATCATTAGTATAGGGATTCTAAAATAAGATAGATATATAAATCCCAATACTATACAAAAACATTTCTTTTCAAAAATCATTTACTATAACAACAGTGTTATAGGCCATCATTTTCGTATACTTTTCGAAAACGTCTATTTCAACAATGGATGTTGAAATCTATGGTTTCGATCCTTAACACATTTTAAAACATCTTTTAATCATTTTATTCCATTTAATAATATTCACTTTCCAAAAATATCTATTTTATTTAATATATTATTCACTGTCCAAAATCATGAATATAAATCTCTAACCAAATTCAACACTTCTACATATTTAATTAAAAGATTATCCACTGTCCAAAATCGTGAATATATCTCCTTCAATAAGCTTTCATATTTACTTATCAAATTCAACTGATTTCGGATTATAAACAATGTTTATAAATTCGCGTTCCTATTTTATAAAAACTTTAATTTACAAAATTCCTCTACAAACCAATTCCATTTATAACTCAATTTTATCCCAAAAATCCAAATTATAATTTAATAACTTATAGTTCATTTATTTTACAAAATCATTCATTTTATGACATCCTCAATTAAAAATCTGTAAATCTTATTTACTAATAAAACCCATTTATAACTTCATTTTAACACTTATAAAAACTTCTTTATAATTCCATTACTTTGATTTATAAAAATATCACTTTTATAAATTTTATATGTAAACCTTTTATAATAAATTCAAAAATCACCATTTAAGCTATTTTATAAAATAATCAACTTCATATTTTCGAAAATCACATTTCAACTATATTTCTCAAAAACCATAATGTTTATAACATAAAAATTATAACATTTATTTATTTAAAATAAATTTATTCCTTCAACACTTCAAAATTCAAAAAAAAATGTATATTTTCAAAATCACTTGAAAATCCTTTTAAATTTGGAAACTATCACTTTAATTCATTTAAATTTTCAAAAATAGGCCCAATGCTGCTGCAGCACCAAATACATTAATCACGGCATCCATAACATCATATATCGTATGGTAACAGAATATATATCAATATTTGTAAATAAATCAATACTGGTGAGGAATCTAGTTGGATCTCTCCAACTTGTCACTTGCAACAAATATACATATGAGAATATGTGTATAATGTCCGCTTCGAGACAGACGCACGTACAAAGGGTCATCCGCTCATACACGGGAACGTATAGGGTCATCTGCTCCACTAGGCATGTATATATCCAAATACCAATCAATATATCATATATCATCCAAACCATCATCAACCATCAAAAATAATATATTTCTCACTTATATAAAAATATTAGTGAGTCAGAAAGAGTGAGTTGTACTCACATTGGTTCCCATAGCAGTTGCGGTATTTTATTACGAATAAAATTAAACAGGCGTTTAATTTTATCCAAAATTAACACTAGATCCAATCAACTCCAAACCAGCTCCATCGTGTATTGTTCGTCCATACGAACCCAATGCAATTCGTTTCGTGCGAAACGGACCTCGTATGAAAAAGTTATGGTATTACAAATTTTATACGAATTAAAATAAATCAATTTATATTTTATTTTTTTATTTTTTTAAAACCTTTTCCAATCTGGGCCGCCGATTTGACTCAAGCAAATCTGGCCGTGTTTGTTTTCCTCCCGTCATTTTCGTGCACGCATTTGAACCCATGGACGTCATTCATCATTTACTAGTCGCACCCACTACGTCGACATATGCGACGATCAACGACCACCAAATTGAAGCCCATGGCCTACTCCATCACCGCTCCAAACGTCATGATGCTCGGCCTCACCTTTGTCTCGAAATTCGCGCTAAAACGTATGACCTTTTCATCGAGATTCACGTCGATTCATTACGTGAAATCTAATCATAACCGTTGGATTGATAGCTCTCATCGTACTCTGCAACTTAATAGTTGAAAGTTTCTTGAATCGATTGGTGGGTTGGAAGATAATTGAAGAAAATTGAAATGAAATTCTGGCTATAGAAATAAAAATATGGCTAGCCCTAATCTCGTTTAGGGTTTCGTGAAAACAATGAAATATGGTGGCTTTTATAGAAAATTGCAAAACACTGTTCATCCAAAAAAATTCCGAACTCCAAAAGAAGCGTGCCGCCTAACATTTTGTAATGTTTTACCTCTATTCCGAACACAATGGAATATATATCGAGAGCCAATTCGATCGTATTTGGAAGATAAGTTTTCAAATCAAATTATTTAAATTTAAAATTCACTTAAACCGATTTCTACACGTTTTAGCTTACCCCGGACAAACCGTAAACCCGATTGATATGAAATTTGAAATCTTATAATAATTTAACATTATGGATCCAATGAAACTAGTTTCATCGAAATCCGAGACTATTTGAAAAATGGCTATTTTTACAAGTCAATTAAATATTAAAATATTCATTTTTTTGTAATTTAACTTTTAATTCAATTTTAAAGGTTCTCTAACATCATTTAAATTCAACTAGAATTTATTACAATTTTTATAAATCATTTTTAATCATTCTAAATTTAATTTTCCATTATTTCTACAATTTCGAATATTAACTTAACATTTTAATTATCCAATTAAATCTAGATATTCGAAATATTATTTATTCAGCTTATAAACTTAACTTTTAAATATTTAAAATTAATTAAATATATGAATTTCAAATGACTGAAATTCGGGGTCGTTACATTCTCCCCTATTTAAAAGAATTTCGTCCTCGAAATTATAAAATAAGAAAAAGTCACAAATCCATTAACTTTTGAAAACAATTCGTTCAAACTAGATTTACCAAATCTCTAAGTGTTTAACTTTCCCAAAATCCAATAGTTAAACTTATTATAAAAACTTTATTAAGTTTTCAAATACATTCATAGTTATTTATTCAAAACCAACTACTATTGTTTAACTTTTAATTCAAAAATCAAACTTTGGTTACCAAAAGTTTTCCAATTTTCCCAAAAAATTCTGACACTTAAAATTTCAAAAAAATTCGCCAGCGACTCCTTTGCGCGGTTCGATTTGGAAAAAATAGCAATATATATATCACAAATATACATCTCATCTTAGTGACGAGGCATCCCGAAGGGAAAAAAATATAAAAGTACGATATGTAATCCGAGATATGTACATTATATATTATTAGCGAGCATATACGGCTAATATAGCGCTAAAGCGAGCTCTAAAAGCGAAGCAAGCGCCATACGCACCTACTAAATACTTGACAAACCATGAGAAATATGTATATATGAAAGTAATATCAATATATAACATATACCAACACTATTTATGCCAATGTAGCAAATGCAATCAAAAACAATAAATCCAACCATCCAACAACTATCATCCAACAACTATCCAATCAATCTATAACCAAATCAATAGAAATTCATTTCTCATTAATATTCGTTGAATTGATTTTCAATTTCACACTTGATTCATTAACATTGAATTTAACAAACATTCATTCATTCATATTCAATTAGTTTAGATTCACTAATTTACACTCAAGTTTGTTTACTTCCAAATCAAATCAATTTCAATTCTATTCAGATTTACTTTCTTCCACTTTGGATTCAATTATTTAGCTTTCAATTTCATTTATTTAATTTTATATGAATTTTCTATACAATCAATTAACATTCGTCTAACAAACAATGCATAACCAACATTTACCAAATTGATTTACTTTACATTCATTCAATTTGGTTCAACACTTTTAATTTCAAATTGGTTTAACATTCAATTGACTTCATTTAATTATTCAATTTCATTAGCTTTTAATGAATTAACACCTCCACTATTCCATATCAATTCATTTACATTCTATTTATTTAATTTTTACTTAAGTCAAATTTCACATTACTGTTCAAATTCAGATTTTGTTTTACTGAACAAAATAGTTTTACCACTTTAATAATTGGTTTTACTTACATTTTCTCATTTTATAAGTTATACAACTTATTTATTCATGATTCCATGAACATTTACCTAAGTTTACTTCCATTCACTAAACTCATTCTTTATAATTTCAAATCCAATTCACTTTATTAACTTTCCTTTAGTTAAATTTCAAATCATATATTTTATTATGCTACTCATATTTATTCAACTTTACCAAAGCTAAAAATTTATTATCTCATATATTATAAGTCCAAAACTTATTTTACTTATATTTATCAATTATAACTTGGATTTTAAATCAAATTTGTTTATCAAAATAAAACTTCAATTTCAATTTACTATTGGTAGCAAATCCATCACATAGAAGCTCGAAAATGATACTGATGATGCTGCAGTCATCATCCTTATTATTTTCTAGTAACAATAGTGAATTCAGTGCTTTATATTCTTTCAAAAATTCCTTTTTATATTTGTAAATCACATTTAAAAATCTTTACTTATATAGTTTCACTATTTTACTTTACCTACATAAGATCATTCCAAATTTACTCATCTTATTTATATTTATAATAATATAACCTCTTTTACTTCTGAAAAATAATTTTCAAAATAAACAGGATTCAAATTTCACAAATTCTTAGTTAAATTCATTTTTTATTTACAACTCAAATAGTTTCATTTCTTATATATACGATTATTTCACAATTGTAAATTATATTAATTATAATTCCATTCTCATAATTCTTTTGCTCGTATAATTCTTTAACAATTTGTTGTTTTTATTTAGATTATTCAAACATCTTTCATTAACTTATATATATTTACATTTTCAAACAATCAAACAATCAATTTATATACAATTTAATAATTCTGAAAAATAATTTCCTTTATATATAAAACATAATTGAGGTATAATTATTTCATTTACTCAATTTAAAATAATACCATGTCGACTTGCCTTGTTTAAGTGTTTGGAAATCCCTATCGATAACATGGCATCTCACATACTGACCAAAATTCACAAACAGCTCAACAGATAAGCAAACACAATATAAAATATTTTATACCACTAACAAATACGCTCTCATATATATAATACACTCAAACTCAATCTAGGGTACTACTGTCCCTATCTATACTGAGTACACATCAAAGCTTAGGAATATACAAAATCTAAGCTCTGATACCAGCTGTGACAACCCGAAAATCCATACCCTTTGAATCGACAATAATCCACACATGTCTGACCCAAAAGGCACAAACTGACGGAAAGTCAAGAGAAAGAAAAGAAGAGAAGAGTAGAAAGAGAGAAGATAAAACCAAACAGAACAGTACAGAATCTCACATCGCAGCATAAAATATATAATACCATATCAATGATCTTTAAAAACAGAAACTGTATATATGCACACATCAATCAGAGTTCAACAATCAATCAACAGTTATCGGCCAGAATAGTTATAATAACCTGTCTTCACAATTGCCGATAATATACAACAACAAAAAAAGCACGGCGGATAATCAAAACAAGTACGTGTATACGAAAATGAAGATCTCCAGCTCTCCTGCTGAAGCTCCAAAAGCACCAAAGCATAACCTGTAAATATATTCGGTCTGACCCGAGCATTGAAAAGGAAGAACGCCCGGATCAGTCTGGTAAACTAGCATGGGAAACACACTCAACTAAATTTATTAAATTACCAAACTTTTCCTTAGTTTTCAAAACAAAAGTATCTCGTAAGACAAGTCCACACATAAACACGGACATTGTTTACCTTAAAATAACTAAAACATATCATATCAAATCCTCTTATATTATAGTAGTGTCTACTATATACAAATAATTTAATCATAGCCGAAATTGTTACATTGATTAAATTCTAGCATATAGCCCAATTGGGTAATACAATCAAAATGGTAAACACATAGTGAAGTTTGGATTTCCATACAAATGACAAGGTGAAGGGACTACCTTCTGGCAGTACATCTCTAGAAGAATGTACCGAGGACCATCACAAAGGATCCTCTACCAACACAAGACCGGCCTACCTTGTAACTAGATGGTACCGAATATATCATCCTCCGGTCGTTACCGACCTTTACCGAGGGCCCTCATAGCATACAAACCACAAAAATCAGGTACACGACGTCATAGCGTGTAAAGATATATCTAGAAGAGGATGATCATATCCTACTGGGGAATGACCCACTTAGCCTTGCCGCATCTAACCCTGTTTTGGTCATTTCCAGTTGATGAGGCTAGAGGTAACGATTACCTTTCACAAATCACATATCACATCACTTAGAATGCCACACGGCCATTTCCGTTGACTACTAATTGCCTTCCATAAAAATACAACGCTTAAGCTCATAAGTCTTAAGGAGGGTGTTAAGCTAAGAGAAGTTGTCTTCTCTGCCACCACTGGTGTATGTTTGTAAAAACCAATGTACGTAATCTATAGAAAAGCGATGTCAGACAAACATCCATACAAGTTGTCCAGGAATAGGACAAACCGAAGGTACTTTCCTACCACATCCTGTTGGAAAATCCCTAGGATTAGTAGCGAATAGTCCTCACATTGGATATTTCATAATGAAGAGACCACTGCTACTGGATGTATATTGGGATTTTAACCCCAAACTATCAACAAGTAGCCCTCCACTATGAAAATATGAAATATCAGTATCATCAAAGCAACCAGTACAATCTTCACATATATGTTGGTCCGAAGTGGTTTTTAGATAATCTGATGGCGGTCTCTTCGCACCAACGCATAAGCGTTTCTCAACCTCACACAAAAACTAAGTCTCGTAGACTTATCACGTCTCCAACTTTCAACTTGTTGTCCTTCGGGCCAAGAAGGAAGCTCGATAGATTGGAGTAATACTATGCACTATACGAATCAACATCCTCAACACAAACGATAATCAAGCCTACACAGAAGGCTACATACTAAGTGTGCGACTAAATAGTTCCCACATCAAGTCGAAGAACTAAAATTTGGCTGAGTTTGATAGTCGGTTATTTAACTATCAAAACAAACAAACAAATATTTAGCACCATATACAATCACTAGGCCTTTTTAATTAATCTTTATTAATTAATCACTTGCCAAATATTCACTTCAAATTATCTTTAAAAAGATATACTCTCAAAACCATTTCAACTTTGGAAAACATTCCCAAATACTTATTTAAAAATAAGTAATTCTCAAATCAATTTATTTTCAACACTTAGAAAATATTCTATATACTTAAAAATGATTGAGTATATATTTTATTCTTAAGATTCTTTTAAACATCTTTATTTTGGGTCAAAACGAATGTTGCGTAAAACATCATTACGACAACCCAAAATCACTAGTATAGCGATCGAAAATAAGATAGATATATAAATCCCAATACTACACAAAAGCATTTCCTTTCGAAAATCATTTACTATAACAACAGTGTTATAGGCCATCATTTCCTTATACTTTTCGAAAACGTCTATTTCAACAGTGAATGTTGAAATCTATGGTTTCGATCCTTAACACATTTTAAAACATCTTTTAATCATTTTATTCCATTTATAATATCCACTGTCCAAAAATATTTATTTTATTTAATATATTATTCACTGTCCAAAACCGTGACTATAAGTCTCTAACCAAATTCAACACTTCTACATATTTAATAAAAGGATTATCCACTGTCCAAAATCGTGAATATATCTCCTTTAATAAGCTTTCATATTTACTTATCAAATTCAATTGATTTTGGATTTATAAACAATGTTTATAAATTCACATTCTTATTTTATAAAAACTTCAATTTACAAAATTCCTTTACTAAACAATTCCATTTATAACTCAATTTTATACCAAAAAGCCAAATTATAGGTTAATAACTTATAATTCATTTATTTTACAAAATCATTCATTTTATGACATCCTCAATTATAAATCTGTAAATCTTATTTACTAATAAAACCCATTTATAACTTCATTTTAACACTTATAAAAATTCCTATAATTCCATTATTTTGATTTATAAAAATATTATTTTTATAAATCTTATATGTAAACCTTTTATAATAAATTCAAAAATCACCATGTAAACTATTTTATGAAATAATCAACTTCATATTTCCGAAAATCACATTTCAACTATATTTCTCAAAAACCATAATGTTTATAACATAAATATTATAACATTTATTTATTTAAAATAAATTTATTCCTTTAACACTTCAAAATTCAACAAAATGTATATTTTCAAAATCACTTGGAAATCCTTTTAAATTTGGAAACCAGCATTTTAGTACTTTTAAATTTCCAAAAATAGTCCAATGCTGCAGCAGCACTAAATACATCAATCACGACATCCATAACATCATATATCATATGATAACAGAATATATGTCAATATCTGTAAATAAATCAATACCGGTGAGGAATCCAGTTGGATCCCTCCAATCTGTCACCTGCAACAAATATACATATTAGAATATGTGCACAATGTCCGCTTCGAGGCAGATGCGCGTACAAAGGGTCATCTGCTCATACATGGAAACGTATAGGGTCATCTGCTTCACTAGGTAGGTATATATCCAAATACCAATCAATATATCATATATCATCCAAACAATCATCAATCACCATAAATAATATATTTCTCACTCATATAAAAATGTCAGTGAGTGAGAAAGACTGAGTTGAACTCACATTGGTTCCAATAGCAGTTGCGGTGTTTTATTACGAATAAAATTAAACAGGCGTTTAATTTTATCCAAAATTAACACTAGCACCACTCAACTCCAAACCAGCTCCATCGTGTAGAATTCGTCCATACGAACCCAACGCAATTCGTTTTGTGCGAAACGGAACTCGTATGAAAAGGTTATGGTATTACAAAGTTTATACAAATTAAAATAAATCAATTTATATTTTATATTTATATTTTTTTTAAAACCTTTTACAATCTGGGCCGTTGATTTCACTCAAGCAAATCTAGCCAAGTTTGTTTTCTTCCCATCATTTTCGTGCACGCATTTGAACCCATGTACGTCGTTCATCATTTACTAGTCGCGCCCACTACGTCGACATATACGACGATCAACGACCACCAAATTGAAGCCCATGGCCTACTCCATCACCACTCCAAGCGTCAAAATGCTCGGCCTCGCCTTTGTCTCGAAATTCGTGCCGAAACATATGACCTTTGCATCGAGATTCACGTCCATTCGTTACGTGAAATCCAATCATAACCGTTGGATTGATAGCTCTCATCGTACTCTACAACTTCGTAGTTGAAAGTTTCTTGAATCGATTTGTGGATTGGAAGATAATTGAAGAAAATTGAAATGAAATTATGGCAATAGAAAAAACAATGGCGGCCAGCCCTAATCTCGTTTAGGGTTTAGTGAAAACATCGAAATATGGAGGCCTTTTATAGAAAATTGCAAAACACTATTCATCCAAAAAAATTCCAAACTCCAAACGAAGCGTGCCGCCTGGCATTTATAATGTTTTACCCCTATTCCGAACACACTGGAATATATATCGAGAGCCAATTCGATCATATTTGAAAGTTTAGTTTTCAAATCGAATTATTTAGATTTAAAATTCACTTAAACCGATTTCTACGCGTTTTAGATTGCCCCGGACAAACCGTAAACCATATTGATACGAAATTTGAAATCTTACAATAATTTAACATTACGGATCCAATGAAACTAGTTTCGTCGAAATCTGAGACTGTTTGGAAAATGGGTATTTTTACACGTCAATTAAATATTATTTTCTGTAATTTAACTTTTAATTCGATTTTAAAAGTTCTCTAACATCATTTAAATTCAAGTAGATTTTATTACAACTTTATAAATCATTTTTATTCATTTTAAATTCAATTTTCTATTGTTTCTACAATTTCAAATATTAATTTAACAGTTTAATTATCCAATTAAATCCAGATGTTCGAAATATTATTTATTCAGCTTATAAACTTAACTTTTAAATATTTAAAATTAATTAAATATATGAATTCAAATGAGTGAAATTCTGGGTCGTTACGGTTTCATTATACCAACTTTTAACTATTATCCATTTACATAAAACCAAAACTCTTGTCATAAACTAATAAAAATTTATTCATCCGGTAACTTTTTATTTTTGTGAAACCAAGTGAATAATTTTTTACCAATCGGTTGCATGATTTTTGTGATTTTGTAATTTTGTATTGAAATATATTATTAGGTTTATTCACGATTGTGTTTCCTATCGTATCATCTACTCATATATTTATTGGCTTTGCTATTTCTTTCATGCTAACCATTTTTAAGTATTACGCATTTATATTTAAACTATTGTTATAACTAAAAAATATACCTTGGTGGTGATAGATGTCTATAAATACAAATTACTCATAAGTTGTGTGTTATTTTAATTTGTATATTCTTACTTTTTATATTTGGTGTTTGTCATATAAATTTTGATAATCATTTTTACTAATTGTTATGATCTATTATAAAATATATAATATAAATCACTTGTTCTTGTTGTAGATACTATATGATATTGTATATGATTGAATTTTCTAAGCTTTTTTCATCTTTATTTGGTAATTTACGTTGTATTTGCTAGTTTCTAATTTTATCGGTTATTTATTCAAACATTTGTCTTAACTTTTTTTTTACAACGGGACCGATTTTTCATTAATTCCATGTGGGCCGGTTCGAAGGTAGAGACATAATATAACAACAAAGAAAGTTCTTATAAATAATAAGATCATTACTATTCATTGTAACTCATCATAATTTAATTCATTTATTTCATAAATAATGCATACATTGCTCACTTTATTGTAATAAATACATTTATTTCATGATAAATGCATTAATCTATCTATTCTTATTTACTTCTTAGCTCATTCAATACCAGAAAAATTCTTATTCCCTCACTTCTCCATCTTCAATTTGTTCTTCGTCCTTTGACAATTGTGTTTATTCCCCATCTCCGGCTTTAGATAAAAAAATTGATTTTAAATTAGAAACAAATTAGAGATTCTTTCTAAGTAGTTTATATACTTATCTCTTAATATTTTTAACATGATTATAATTTGACTGAATACATCAATGGTTCTTCGCCGTTTATACTCACCTTAGTTTTTTATTATTTTATTCACATTATGCAATGGTTGTAATCCTACATTTTGCTTTAGGCATAAGATTTTTATGGATAAATTATCTAAATCTTACCAGAAAATCTTAGCTTATTGGATCAACAAGCTCGATCTAAAGGTTAAATATTTATTTTATTTTATGTCTTTTCTATCAATTCAAGTTTGAAATTATTTCTTCTATCCGAAATTTTTGATTTTACTTCTTTGATTTTAATTTTCTATCCTAAATTTTTGTTTTCCTCTTATTTTTATTTTGATTTGTATGGTTATGAATTTAGTTTTCTTAATTCACGACCACCGTAGAAGCTTCTTTTAATTTATAAAATTTATTATATATAATGTTGAGTTATTTCTTATTTCTCAAATTTTATATCAATCGTACTTGTTATGACCCTAATAATAACCCCCTTTAGAAGGTAATACTTTATGAAGGGAGTTATTGTTTGGAGGTAATTTGTTCTCTCTCCTACATTTGTTTACAAGGATTTATTGGTTTATTAATTCTAATACATTCATGCCAAAAGAATTTTTAATGTTTTCCAAAACCATATAAATGTAAAAAATTCTTATTTCATTCTCACATATACGTGCATAAAAAAAATCAAGCATACTGTTACTAAAAGAAATTTCATACAATAAATGTCATATTGTATTATGGGGAGAAGTATGAATGTATAAGCAACAATTATGTTCTGCTTCAAGTACACAATTCTAAATTTTGGTAAAAGTTTGATGTTAAATACATGTTTTAAAAACTTATTCACTTTAAATGTTTTATGTACTTTTAGTCTATCTAAACATTTTTTTCTTCTGAATTCTGACATTGTTCTTCTTATTCAATACAGGCTTTCAATATTTTTCTATTGTATAATTTGATAGATTATAAATCTTTCAAAACATCTCGTTGCTGCATAAGGTCACCGAGATTTTGGTGATGATGCAACAATGAGATGTTTTGAACTTTATGCAGTTTGGTAGTTTTTATAAATAGCTATAAATTAGAGATATAGTTATTCATAATGGTTATATATGAACTATCTCAAATAAGAGGGATCATATCAAATATTTATATCATACAATAAAGTAATTAATTGCTTTTAATTTAGATTAATTTGAATCCAAAGTAATTTCAAAATTAAACTGTAATCCAATCTGAGGAGAGAATCAATTACATATGTAGTGTAACGGCCCCCTTTTTCCATACCCTTTGAATCAACAATAAATCACATATGTCCAACTCAAATTGCACGAATAAGCAGATCATTAAGGGTAGAAAGAAAATAAAAACACAACAGAATCTCATACGAATGGAATAATATATATTATTTTAACAATAATCTTTATAACGGAAAATTATAAAATACAATATCAGAGTCTAACCTAGATTCAGCTGGGATAGTTGTAACACCTACCCTTACAAATGCTGACAAACAACAAACAAAAACAAATAAATCACAATGGATAATAGAATATGTCCATACGTAGAAGAATATTTCCAGCTCTCCTCTGGAAACTCCAACCGTCTTCAACTAAACCTAAAACTACTCATATCTAACACGAGTATTAAAAATACCCATATCAGGCTTGGTAAATCGGCGTGAGATGCTCCAAATTTTAAATGCATAGATCATGACGATGATATCAAAACCTTTGAAAAGAAGGGTATCACATAAGACCATGCCCACACATAAATACGGACGATTTTTTACCTTATGATAACCAAAACACTTTATACCAAAATACACTTGATGTTATTTTTAATGATATTCTTTTGAAAACACTTTTCAAATAAACTTATTCAAATAGGATATCAACATCCGGACTAATTCTAAGGTTATATATCCGGATTGGGTCAATGGAATATATGATACCAAAAGTGGTAGCTGAAATGTTTGCAAGTCATTACAACTATTTTGGGAATACAATCAAAACCGTAAATCTCGTATCGGGATTGGATTTCCAACATGATAGGAAACTAGTGACCTTTTCTTCGATCCACGCATCATAAACATAGTTCCCATGGTGGCTTAATCGCTTTTATCAAACTAGTCGCTTCGAATTATACTTGCTACATTACTACTGATAACTGGTAGTTTCCTGCTTTTCTCAAACTAACCACTTTATCCAAATGGGGCAATAAATGCCTTGAGGGACATATCCAACAAAGGGCCCAACGTATTGGACATCACCATACATACTCACTTATTCCAAATTTGTGTGTCAGACCGTATAGTATCCCATATCATCTTCTAGGATGTGAGGCTAATGAGACTGTGCTCAATTTCTCTAAAGCCACGCTTTGTGTTTCACAAAGCCACGCTTTAAACAAAACAAGTTCCACTTTGAATGCCACACTGCCATTCCTTTGATCACTATTTGACTTCTACAAGCATACAACATCAGAGCTCGTATGTAATAGAGAAGGGTGTTAAGTTAAGAGAAGTTGCATTCTCCGCCGCCAAACAGATGTAAATTGTAAAAGTCAAACGTTGTGTCTCAGAAATGCAATGTCATACATTCGTCCACGCAAGTTTTTTCTGGGACTGAACGAAACCGAAGGCACTTTCCTCGGCCATTACTAAGCGAGAAGCCCTTGCAATCCTAAAAATATCCATAACGAGGAGATCACTGCTGTAAATAACTTTATAATGGGAGCGACCCAGAGAATGTCAACAAGCAGTTCTCACGCTATGGAGATCCAAAGTCTTCAATAATCATCATCTTCAACATGTCTTCACTTTCGAACAATGTATACATTGGTTTGAAATAGTCATCGGATAGGGATTACCCAAATCCGACCTCGGTTCCTTCGAAGCCAACCATCGATTTAAAAAATGTTAAGTTCATATATGGATATCAATCATCAATCAATTACTTCATCTTTTATAAAATATCTTTCTCGATATATTCTTTTTAATTTATTCCATTTTATTTTCACATGTATATGGAATCATTAAGCCTCATTTATCAAACCATGTGGTCTAATTAAACCTTTCTTAAATCCTGAAATAATTCCAAATCATTTTCTATTTTACTTAGGAAACCTTTCCAAATCATTCGTTAAATCTTAGTCAAATATTTTTATATTCAAGTTATAACGTTTAACTTAGGGAAAATATTCCCAAACATTCATTAAATCTTAATCAATGATTTCTCTCTTAACTTCAAATCATATTCTTGTAAATCAAAGATTTTCATAACAGAGCACTACTACCACCTTAGATATGATAAATTTCACCTCCAGGGACTAACGGCAAGAAATCCTACATCATGAAGATCTTTGTCTTCAATATATTTTATTTTGAAAATTAGTTTGAAGGTGTTTTTGGACTGGAATCGCCCAAATCAGATCCCAGTTTTTCAGATAGGAATCACCCAAATATGATCCCAGTTTTTCAGATAGGAATCACCTAAATCCGATCCCGGTTCCTTCGTAACAATCTCAATAAAAAGTGTCAAGTGGTTAATTAACATTCGTATAATTTATTTCTTTTCTTTTATCCTAGAAAAACTTAAATATGATCTTTTAGAGCATCCAGGCTTTCCTTTCGATCTATTCTACCCCTCGCCTAAAAAGAGAAAACATAGGCCAGGTAAGTTCAGGGCATTGGTCGCTCCATCCCTAACCTTAATTAAACATCTTGCTTTATGTTTCCAGATCTCAGAGGCGGAACAAATGTACTAGTCGTTTCCGCATACTCAGTTTGTTATTACATTCAATATTCTTCACTTTTTGTTTAAGTGGTATAAACGATTTGTCTTAACCATTTATTCAAACTCTTATTAAAACTTTCAAACCACCTTTAGATTACTTAATTATTCCTTTAAAATCATTCACAAAATATTTAGGAAAGAATTGTTAAGTTCAAAACTCGTATTCAAAAGGTTATAGAATTCGCAGCATAAAAGTGCTGCAGAAAGTGCTATATAAGCTTATTTTATTTAAACAACTTTTTAATATTTAAAATTCATATTTTCCATTACAAATCTCTTTTGAACCATTTTAATAGATTTATCAAATTTATTTCATATTTTAAATCATTTAAAGATATCATTTATAAAGAAATCCCCTTTTGGATTCCGAACTGCAAAACCGCGATGTTTTTAGAAAATTGTTTTGGACATATTTCAAACTCTACTTGATGAAATCTTGATATTCTTTCTTCGTTAGAAAACTATTACCATTGTGGACCAAATAATTTTTATTTCAAAGAAATCCGACTTATAAATCATTCCCTACGTTAATTTAAAGTTATAGGTCGAAATTTACGAACTACCGCTACGCGACGAGCTGATTTTGACCAATTTTGTGAATTGCTTCGGAACTTGTCTGAAACACTTCAATTTTTTTTAAAACCATATCTAAATTATTTTAACTTATTTAGAACAATATTTTCATCATTTCAAACTCATTTTTCATTTCATTTCATGTTATAATATTATATTACTATAATATCATTTTCAATTTCTTTAGATTTTTTTGAAATCATTAAGAGGCTAAATAATTTCCATACACACATATATATGTGGATTTAATTTTTATTAAATTAACTATACTTACCAACCATTTCTCTTATCGTTTATCAAACAAGTTATCAAACACATAAACAATCATATAATCAACCAATTTTGTATCCAAATTATCAAACATTCAAACAATTTATTCAAGAGTTTTAATGGACATATTAAAATAGCTACAAGGATGATTGAACTTTAAATTGAGCACTCACCTTTAACTTAACCAATTCTTCCTACCAACATTCATATGTAACAACGCTTCACTGAATCTTCTTAACTGCACCAAACCATCACGTAAACAACTTTATCTCACTTCCTAGTGCTCGACCATCACCTCCTTCTCTTTTTCTCGCTATGGAGCTCCTTGAACTTGCCTATCCTCTTACATAGGTTCGGCCTCCATCTGTTTCCCCATTCCTCCATCATTTCTTCACTTTTTAGATGCTAAACCATGTTTTAATGGTATTCTAAGGTCTTTGGTAAAGTTTGGTGGTGTTTTTACTTTATTTGATATAGTTTTGAAAAAGTTAGTAAGGAAATGGAAGAGAAGAAGCCATTAGAGAAGTGGAGACAAACTTGAAAAAGAAAGAAGAAGAAAATGGAAGAGAAGAAGCCACTAGAGAAGCGGAGAAAAAATTGAAAAAGAAAGAAGAAGAAGTGTAAAAGAAAGAGAAAAAAGTGAGAAAGTGGATGCTTATTTATTTATAATATTTTGTAAGAAGACCAAAATACCCTTTTCTTGCTTTTTAAGCAACCTTATTTTTTCAACACTTAACATCACATTTCAAATCATTACTTTATATCATTTTCACTTAAGTATTAAGTAAAGAATACAATAATTATGTTTGGTTTGATTTGATGTTTACCTTTTGCTTTGAAATAAAATGTTTGTCTTTTGTGCTTAATTTTTCTTAATTATATTCTAGAATTTTCTAAGTATATTTAGTAAAAGTAAACTTGATTTGTGAATTAATTAATACTTATACTATTTGAATAATATATGTGTTCCTATATAAGAAAATAAAGGTGCAACGACGTTGCGGCAACTTTTAATCGACAAAACGTTGATTTTCGACAAAATGTTATACAGTCACACTTTGATGTTTTAGTTAAACTATTTATTTATATAAACCAAATTTATATATAAATTAGTATAATATTATTTAAAAATATAAACACCTATAATAAATTAAAATAATTTATTTAAGCATTGAAACATACTTTTTTGAAATCAGCATTTTGTCACTTTTGTCGATATACGCAAATGTTACTATTTTTGTGTATTATTCTCTTTCCAAATCCTATCTAACATTATTTTAATCATATAACCTTGCTTAATTTATATTTAAAATCACTTTAAATAGTATGTTTTAAAGTTCTCAAATTCTGGGTCGTTACATTCTCCCTTACTTAAAAGAATTTGGTTCTCGAAATTATCCAAAACAAAAGTTTGCCTAAAACATCTTCAAACTTAATTACATATAATACACACTGTTCATGCGTATGAAATATCTTATTCGATCTCTTATTCGAATACACAACTTTATTTTCGAACTAGTATCAATCACTTGATCCTCTAGTGCGGACGCTGATCAGGCTCTTTGCTTAAAAATCTTTGCTTTCCTTTCATAGCACTCAACTATGATAGAAAACTAAAGTACCTAACCACAAATCCTCATCAATGTTCATCATCAAGAATCGAGTGATAAATCTTTTTTCGGACTAGCGTAAACATCTCAAAGTTCCGAACTCGAATCTCAAATCAAAATTTATGTGATGAAATGATCTACATATAATATATGTATTTATTAAATTTTATAAACTTTTCATAAAATTCTATCTTAAGTTTAAACATTTTAGAAAGGTGCTTCTTTATATAATCCCTTTAATTATTTATTTTAAAATAGTTTTATTAAAGAATCCAAAGAAACCATTTTTCACTCAAAGATAATTTATCTGTATTATAATTCCCACAATTCTTTAACTCTTAAATCTCTCTTTTTTTCCTTTATAAATTAGGTTTATAAATTATAATTATCTTATTTTATTTACTCAAGGTATTTCACAACCTTTCATAAAAAGTTATCATAAATTTCTTAGCTTTGAGGCAGGTGTGATTCGAAAATTTTCGACCGTCCCAAATCATCGAGAATCCCACTTTATCTTATCAATTAGTGATTCCAAATTATCTTTGGTTCAAACACTTTTTATAAAGATTACTAATCAATTCTTTAGTTAACGATTCACATTATCTCCATTACTTAAGGAAATTATACAGATTCGGTAACTCTAAAATAATGCCAAGGAATTGGGTACTACCAATAGTATCATATATCCTCTTAACAAGAAGAGTAATACTTAAGAGAAATGCTTAGCATCCGAACACATCGCTTGCCCATTTTTAATTTATTTTCAAGCCAATCGAATTAGTTATAATAAAATATCTCTTTTTATTTGAAATAATACCATTTTAAAAATCCTTTAGAGATTAATTTATAAAACCTATTTTATAAATTCATTTTATCTTATGTTAATTAACTTCATTTAAATTACCAAAATTCTTTTACTCGAATTTAAATTCTCATTCATTTTATATTTATCTTTTTTACACAATCATTTTATAATATTTAAATACATTTTTATCTTATATTTTCATTCCTTAAACAAATCTTATTATCAAACACTTTATAGTCAAATCGTGAAACTTATTAGATTCTTCAACCGATGCGCCTGCTCGCCCCCAAATCGCCTCGACGAACCCCTATCTCGAGCAGCAGCAACTACTCGAACTCCTAGCACATCCCTCCATCCTCGAGTTCAAGCTACATCGATCGCGACCACGAAGAGACTTACCACAGCAAAGAAAGTTCTCTCCCCCTCATGCGCACTCACGATCGATGCCCTAACTTTCCGCGAGATTGATCGGCCCCATCGCGATCGATTCGTGATTTTGGTCCAGAAATGGAATCGCGCGGCCATGATTTAAATTGGAGAGGAAAGAAAAGAAATATGTAAAAGAAATAGTTTTGTACAGAGAGAAATTTCTAGATGAAATTTTATACTGTTTTTATAGTATTAAACTGAAAAGTATATAAGGTTTATGTAAGTAAAAAATTTAAATGTTGAATGAGAAAGATATATAAAATAGTAGATTTGGTGGATAAATTGTTAAATTAACGTATTTAATAAACTTATTCGATTTATATTAGTTAAATCAAATTTTAAGTTAAAGTTAAATGTGTAAATGGTGATTAATTGTTTGATAAATTCAAATATTAACGAATCGTAAATTGGTTTATACAAGGTTAAAAATCGCGGAAACAAGACGAGTTTGAGGTGAATGGAAATCATAGGCCAAAGGTGAGTTAATCTCACTCAGTTAAATTTAAATTTAAATGATTAAATTTAAATAATTGTTTGGATGGTTGAATTGATTGATGTGCTATAGTATGGTATATTTTGGAATTGGCAGATTATATTGTGCTAACGTCTGTGGATGCAAGGAAAACAGGTTGGAGGGATCCAACTGGACCCCTCAACATCTATTTAAATTATTTAATACCCTCTGTTGTGATTATTTGATATTCTATAATGAATTGTATTGGAATATTGAATGCTATGGCTCGATTTGATATAATTGGGTATAATGGATTACCAAAAATATATAAATTGGATTTTGGAAAGAAAATAAAAGAAGTGAATTTGTAAGAAAAATAATTATAGAAATTTGAATAACTTTAAGAATGAATTGGAAAAGAAATAAAGTGACTTTAAGATTCTAATAAATAGATCTAGAGTATAGAAAGGAAATTTTTGAATAAACAGGTAGTTAATGAATTTTAAACTTCAGTATTATTATTTTAAAAAGAACAAAACATTTAGAATAAAGAAGAAATTGGGAAAGTCTGAAATTTGTATATTTCAGTTAAAAGATTTAAAATCAAACGGAAAATAATAATAATAAAAATAAAGTCCATAATTAATGAATTTTTAAATGAATTGAGTAAGTAAAGAAATTTATTTCAAATGGAATAAATTGCGAATCAATTTGGAAAATTGATTTAAGTGATGGAGATTGGAAATTCTCTCTAGATAACCAAGTACGTTTTCAAAGTAAATTTTTAAATATAAATTCAAAGTTTTTAAGTTGTTTTAAAAAGAAAGTTTTGGAAAATTTATTATTTCTAAATATTTAAATTCTAAAGTAAGTATTTTTTTAATCTATTATAGCAATAATTATTTAAAAGTGACTTAGTATTTTGTTTTCAAAAGTGAAAATCTAGTTTTATATTTTATTAAGTAACTTTATTTTCAAATATTCATAGTATGTATTATTTTTTTACAAATTATTGAAGTAGTTTAACCTAAATGTTTTAAGGTATATTTCAAAGTAAAGTGTTTTAAATTATTTTAAAAATCTAGTTTTGTGCTTGGTGATTTCAGAGGAGATAGAAAATATTTGGGAAAGTTTATTCTGAAAAGAAAGATGGTTTTGAAACTGTTTTCAAAGGATTGAAAATAAAAATATATCTTGTGAAGATATTTTGAGGTTAATAAATAATTTGGAAAATTATTTATTGTTGATGGATGTTTGTGAATGTTAATTGATAGTTAAATAACCGAATATCAATATTGGCCAAATACGTTGATCATTTCGAAGAGACCGAGATCGAGATTTATTTCTCGAAAACCACTTCGATCCGGTTTGTACGTTTCGTGAAACGAGTTTGGATTCGAAGATGGAGCAGTGAAGTGCAAGGGCTAGTCGCTACTAATCCTGAGGATATTTTCCAATATGGATGTAGTAGGAATAGTGCCTTCGGTTCTGTTCGAACCCGGGACGGACTTGTATGGATGAATGCTTGCGAAAACATCGTCAGGTGGACGATGGGCATTCTAAGGGATATTCTAAAAAGGTAACGCTTAGCCTCAAGCCTCATCAAATGGGAATGGCTGAAAATCAGGGGTTATGCAGCAAGGCTTCGTGGGTAGCCCCCACTGGAGGGTGAGGTCATCTCTGTCTAGATGTCCCTTATTTCGGCTTAGTGGACGGTTGCTGATCCCAACCGTGGGGTGATCTTGCTCGGGACTGTCCAGTAAGGGATGGTTCCGGTCTTGTGTTGCAGGGGAGTTAGGGTGGCTCCTCGGTACGCTGATCTAGACCAGGTACTGTGACAGGTGGTACCCAAGTGCCTAGCCATTAGTTGGAATCCACTTTCCCTACGCGCCCGTACGGTTTTGATTGTGCCCAACTATTGCTGAAACGTGAGATGCAAGCATTTCAGCTAGATTCTATTTTACTTTCTATAGACACTATTATAATATCAGAGGATTTTAATAAAAATGTTTTAGCTATCGTAGGGTAAAAACCCGACATGTTTATTTGTGGCATAGTCTTACGAGATGCTTTTGTTTTCAAAGGTTTTTTGAAACTTTAATAATCAATTGGGTGTGATTTTCTCACGCTGGTATTCCAGACTGACTCGGGTATTATTTAACTGTGATTCTCGGGTCAGACCGAGTATTACAGGATACAGGATATGATGTTGTGGAGCTCAGGAGACGAGCTGGACGACGATGCGTATTCTCGTACTTGTTTTATATATATTCCGCTATGTTGAGTTGATGTGTATCCATTTGTATGATATTGATGTTGAGCTGTAATTGATGTACTATGATGATGTAGTATATAAGCAGAGATATTTGATTTTGAGTAAAGATTATTTAGTATCTATTATATTTTATTCCGCTGCGATGGTTAGATTCTGTTGTTGTTTTCTATTTTCTTCTTCTACCTCTTCTTCTTTAACCCAAATGGTTCTTATTTCTGTACAACTGGAGTTGATTGTTGTAGAATATGTTAACTCAAGGGGTACGGATTTGCGGGCTGTTACATTTCACAAGGTATTTGTACTTTAAACCTTTAAATCAAACAATTTATTAATTTACGATAGTAACTTAACATTATCATTTCTTAATTTATTATTTTGGAATAAGTATTAAAGATCTTAATTACCTTATCAAATTTCTTAATTATCGATTATCTTTATGAAGCATCTTATAGTCAAACAGTGAAATTCTAATCACAAGATGTTCATATTTAAATTTCACTAATCATATTTCTAACTATACAACTTTTCAAAATATATACTTTACATTCAAAATATAATCCTAGGTAAAATTATTTCATTTACCAATTTTTTCAAAATCAGTGTGTCAGTTCGTCTTGTTTAAATGTTTAGGAACCCTCACCGATAACGGTGATCAGGTGCATCGATCAGAATCCATAAATCAATCAACAGATAAATCAATACCAAACAATTTATTAGTCACTAACAAATACACGCTCATATATAATATGCTCAAGCTCATTCTAGAGTGTTACTAACCTTATCTATAATGAGTTACTCATCCTTGGGTATTATTAACCCTATTTCTGATGAGTCTTTACCCCACAAAAGCCAAGGCTCTTGCCTAACCTTCAACTTTGATAACAAATGTAACAAACGGGAAAAACTGTACCTGCCCCCGTAGGCTTTTCAACCATCCCGCTACCCTTCTGCTTTTCAACATGGGGGCACTCCTGCTTTTCAACATGGAGGTGACTACATGTAGTACCTTGGATTTGCTTTTACGGCAAGCCTCTCGACTATCGACCAACCCTTTCACACTAGGGACATATAAGAGTAAGGGTCTAAGCTTTGTCACCGTTCATAAAGCGATAACCCTCTATCATGCTGAACATAATCAAGCAAATCCGATTCTCGTTTTTTCGGATAGGAATCACCCAAATATGATCTCGGTTTTTCAGATAGGAATCACCTAAATCCGATCTCGATTCCTTCATACCAATCATCGATAAAAAGTGTTAAATGGTTAATTAACATTCAAAGAATTTATTTCTTTTCTTTTATCTTGGAAAAACTTAAATATGATCTTTTAGAGCATCTGGGCTTTCCTTTCGATCTATTCCACCCCTCACTGAAAAAGAGAAAACATAGGCCACGTAAGTTCACGGCATTGGTTGCTTCATCCTTAACCTTAGTTAAACACCTTGTTTTATCTTTCCAGATCTCAGAGGCTAGACAAATGTACTAGTCGTTTCCGCATACTCAGTTTATTATTACATTCAATATTCTTCACTTTTTGTTTAAGTGGTATAAACAATTCGTCTTAAGCATTTATTCAAACTCTTATTAAAACTTTCAAACTATCTTTAGATTACTTAATTATTCTTTTGAAATCATTCAAAAAAGATTTAGGAAAAAATTGTTAAGTTTAAAACTCATATTCAAAAGGTTATAGAATTCGCAGAATAAAAGTGCTGTAGAAAGTGCTATATAAGCTTATTTGATTTAAACAACTTTTTAATATTTGAAATTCATATTTTCCATTCCAAATCTCTTTTAAACCATTTTAATAGATTTATCAAATTTATTTTATATTTTTAATCATTTAAAAATATTATTTATAAAGAAATCTCTTTTTGGATTCCGAACTGTAAAACCGCGATGTTTCTAGAAAATTGTTTTGGACATATTTCAAACTCTACTTGATGAAATCTTGATATTCTTTCTTCGTTGGAAAACTATTACCATTGTGGACCAAATAATTTTTATTTCAAAGAAATCTGACTTATAAATCATTCCTGCATTGATTTGAAGTTACAGGTCGAAATTTACGAACTACCGCTACTCGACGAGTTCGATTTTGACCAATTTTCTGTATTGCTTCGGAACTTATCCGAAACACTTCAAATTTGTTTTAAACCATATTTAAAGTATTTTAACTTATTTAAAACAATATTTTCATCATTTCAAACCCATTTTTCATTTCATTCCATATTATAACATTATATTACTATAATAGCATTTTCAATCTTTTTAGATATTTTGAAATCATTAAGAAGCTAAATAATTTCCATACACACATTTATATGGATTTAATTTTCATAAATTAACTATACTTAACAACCATTTCTCTTATCGTTTATCAAACAAGTTATCAAACACATAAACAATCATATAATCAACCAATTTTGCATCCAAATTATCAAACACTCAAACAATTTATTCAAGGGTTTTAATGGACATATTAAAATAGTTATAAGGATGATTGAACTTTAAATTGAGTACTCACCTTTAACTTAACAAATTCTTCCTACCAACATTCATATGCAACAACGCTTCACTAAATCCTCTTAACTACACCAAACCATCACGTAATCAACTTCACCTCACTTTCTATTGCTCGGCCATCACCTCCTTCTCTTTTTCTCGCTCCGGAGCTCCTTGAACTTGCTCCTCCTCTTACATAGGTTCGGCCTCCATCTATTTCCCCCTTCCTCCATCATTTCTTTACTTTTTAGATGCTAAACCATGTTTTAATGGTATTCTAATGTCTTTAGTAAAGTTTGATGGTGTTTTGACTTTGCTGATATGGTTTTGAAAAGTTAGCAAGGAAATTGGAAGAGAAGAAGTCATTAGAGAAGTGGAGAAAAGCTTGAAAAAGAAAGAAGAAGTGTAAAAGAAAGTGAAAAAAAGTGAGAAAATGGTGGCTTATTTATAAAAAAAAGTTTTGGATTAAAAATAATATTTTGTAAAAAGACCAAAATATCCTTTACTTACTTTTTAAGCAACCTTATTTTTTCAACACTTAACATCACATTTCAGATCATTATTTTACGTCATTTTCACTTAAGTATTAAGTATAGAATATAATAATTATGTTTGGTTTGATTTGATGTTTATCTTTTACTTTAAAATGAAATGTTTGCCTTTTTGTGCTTACTTTTTCTTAATTATATTCTAGAATTTTCTAAGTATGTTTAGTAAAAGTAAACTTGATTAGTGAATTAATTAATACTTATACTATTTGAATAATATATATGTTCCTATATAAGAAAATAACGGTGCGATGGCATTGTGACAACTTTTAATCGACAAAACGTTGATTTTCGAAAAAATGTTTTACGGTCACATTTTGACGTTTTAGTTAAACTATTTATTTATGTAAACCAAATTTAAAAATAAATTTATATAATGTTATTTAAAAATATAAACACCTATAAATAAATTAAAATAATTTATTTAACCATCGAAACATACTTTTCTGAAATCAACATTTTGTCACTTTTGTCGATATAAGCGAATGTTACTATTTTTGTATATAATTCTCTTTCCAAATCCTATCTAATATCATTTGAATCATATAACCTTACTTAATTTATATTTAAAATTCTCTTTAAATAGCATATTTTAAAATGGTCAAATTCCGGGTCGTTACATTTAGTTTTTTAATGCTGATCAATTACAAGATTAACTGTAGTTAATTATTGTTTTTGTTCCCTTTTAACATCAACATTTCAAATGCATAACAACCCTAGAAGTTTCTACATTTCTTTAAAATCTATCACACGTAAAGTTGAACTAATTATTTTTTCTCATGTTCTATATCAAATTCTTTTTCAATATTTTTTTTTATTAATAAGTTTAGGAATTCGGTTCTTTCATTTATTCAGTATGGAGTTACTGGTTTATTGATACATATATACGAAAAACCTTAATTTTTTCCATATATTCAAATAGAGGTTTAATTGATCTTTGTTTCATTCTTACACATAAGTATAAAATCAAGCTGGAAGAAAGAAATTACTTTTAAAGTAAAATAATATTCAAATAACATATTTCTTACATTATTTTTGGAAAAGTCAAATACAAACAACACTTTTGTTCTTCCTTCAGTATATACTTTTAAAATTGCGTTAAGAATCTAATTTTAAATACGTGTTTCAAAGATTTATTCATTTTCGAAATGCTTTAAGAAAACTTAGTTAATGTAAACGTCATCCTTAATAAATTATAACATTGTCTTTCTTAATCAATCTAGGCTTCTGATATTTTTCTACTATGCTATTTAATGGGCTATAAAATGTCCATAGGCAACACAGTTTCATGGTTATCATCAAAGTCCTAGTGCTTTTATGCAATAGTTGGATAATTATCTATGTTTTTTATGTAATTTGGTTTTATTTTACATTACTTTGAATTTTTTGGAGTTTTAAATTGTTTATAGATAACTTATAACTATAAATTAGAGATTCTGTTATTAATAATGGCTCTAATAAACAATTTTAAGTAGAAAGATCATACCATACATAATTACTAAGCAATAAATGAATGAAATTGATTGCTTTTAACTTTTATCATGAATTTAAACTATAAACATTAATTCAAATTAATGAGACAACTAATTACATATCGCTTTTCTTTAATGTTAATTAATTATAAAATTAATATGTAACCAATTAATTTTTTATTTATTCCTTTTTATCTACAATGTTTTAGATGCATAACTCTATCATATTAGGGAACATGTAATATGAGTGGTATGTAAGTTTAACAAAAGTAATGTGAAGTGTTATGTAGTTTCAGGAAATATGTGTTTGAAAGAGAAATAGTAACTTTGAAACTCATTAGCTATTCATAACAAATAGTGTCCTTTTACTTTAATAGGGCTAGCAAAAAACTAAAATGATTGAGAACAAATTTGTTTTTAGATAATTTTCTTAACAAACTTATCAAACTAATATTTGATTAGTACTTATGCTTTTATGGCAACATGATATGTTTGACATATTTGTTTATGCTTGAAAGGAAACGTTATATATTCGGCATATTTCATTTTTTTTTTTAGTTTTGGTCTTTACATGCATAACAATAGTATCGGGCTATAAATATTATAAAATTCCTATGTTAGATGCACAAAAAAAGTTTTGTAAGCATTCATAATGGCATATGATTCCATGATCTTCTAATTGTTTGTTACGCTGATTGCATTTTCTTATGCCATTTATTCTTATAATTATTTTCAATGTTATGTCATCTATATATATTATGTGTATTCACATGTTATTTTACTTACGGAAATGTATTATTTTTGTTGAATTACGGTAAAGTTTGTATTACTTAATTATTATGGTGGTATGATTATTTGAAATAAAAGAAAATGTTATTTAGTTATCCTAGAAATTGGACTATGATGTCTTGAATGTTAGCTTATTGACTAATGACATTAATGATATTAGTGGTGTAAGAATTGATTTCCAACTGTAAAATTAAATCAGTTTGTTAATTACCCAAAGTATATGAATTCTATGACATACTCACCTAAGAATGAATGAAATAGTTTAGTTTAACTAATTCAAAAACAGTCTATATTTCTCATGTTATATCGTGTTATATGTGTATTAAAAATATAACTTTTCATGCCAATTCAATATTATTCTAGTTTAGTTAGCATTGGATAATGTGAAATAGTGTTAGAATATTGTTTATTCAAATTGACTTTGAAACATTATTTTTCTTACAGCATGACTTCTTTATGTCATATATGGAACACTATTATTACATTACATGCGTACATATTTGGATTTGTATTTATATAAGATGAATCTTTGTTGAGCGTATGCATTGCATTAATAGGCATGTTTAGTAACGCAATGCTTAACGAGTAAAGGATAATCAATAGTTGACGTGAATGTATTTTGTATATGTCCGTCATTCTCTAAAAAGAGTTATTATATTTTGTGTACATTATAATTGCTTAAGTGGATATTTTAACGAAAGTGTGCCAATAGCGTTTTAAAAAAGTACCAACATAAATAATTTCAGCCCATAAACATGCTTTTTTCATTTCCATATTGCTATAAAAGTATAAAAACGTACGTTAAGTTATGTTGTGAATACCGCATGCGTAACACAAGTTTGCACTAATACTTATGTAATGTCAAATTCAACGTTGCCTGAGTTTTAATTGTCATTTTAAATCACAATTTTAGCTGTTTTTCCTTGGAGACGTAAACCAATATTATGCACTGATTATTTGATAAGTATAATCTGATTTATAAGCAACCAGCAGGCACGCTTTCCTAACCCGCAACTATTTGGCCCATATCTTGATTTCGCTTTTTTAACACTTCCACTCCCGTCCTCCTTTCATCTCCCAACAAAGAAAAAAAAAACCCTAAAATAATTTAATGGCGCCATCAGCATTCAGATTTATGCAGAACGCTGCAAGAAGAGGCGGCGCTGCCGTTCTCCGCAGATCATTCAGCTCCGCCTCCGTACCAGAGCGGAAGGTCGCGATCCTCGGGGCCGCTGGGGGGATTGGGCAGCCTTTGTCACTTCTGATAAAGCTTAATCCTCTTGTTACCAAGCTAGCTCTTTATGATATTGCTGGTACTCCTGGCGTGGCAGCTGACGTCAGCCATATCAATACTCATGCTGAGGTAGTTCTAATTGTAATTTTAGATCTAGCGTTTTGGATCTTTCCCAGTCTGTTTTTGTCCTGATATTGTCGATGTCGTAAAATTTGTTCGTTATAGCCAAAGATTAGGTAATATTTATATATATAGGAATGAAAGGTTTTTCAGTGACTACTAATCAACATGTAGAAGAAGTTCAGTAAGTTTGAAAGCATATTGATTTGTACATTTGAAAGCAGGAGAGCTTTAATTATCATGTTTATAGGCTGTTCATTTACTATGAGGTAAAACATACAGGTGTGTTTCTGGATTGACTTATCAATCTCACCTTTCGTCATGAACTATGATTATGAACTGCCTCTGATAGATGTTCATGTTTGCAGTTAATGGTAAAATTTATTATTGCACACACAGGACAATAAAGCCTTTAGCCACTCACGATCCTAAGAGTATAAAGAAAGTTGATTTTGCCTTTCAATGCAGTTATAAGAATTGAAGTTGGGGTGTCTACTCTGCATAAAATTTGTTCAATAATGCAATTCAAAACAAGTGATTTTTAAATATGCTCATCTTTGGTGCAAAAATAGAGTGCTGGAACTACACAAAATACTTTCAAATATAAAGAATTGTAGGGTCGATATAAAAAGTAAACTCTATTTAACTCCAGTAGCTATGATATAGATTTAGTCTTCGGAGGGCCTACTGTGAATGACTTGGAAGTATAGGACATGAATCATTTTATTTACCAAGTTTTTATCATTATAAACTAAATTAGGTTGCTGGATTTGCATCTGAGGAGAACCTTGCTCAAGCTTTAGAAGGTGCTGATCTCGTCATCATTCCTGCTGGTGTTCCAAGGAAGCCAGGAATGACAAGGGATGATCTTTTCAATATCAATGCTGGGATTGTGAAAAACTTATCTGCTGCAATAGCTAAATACTGCCCTAATGCTCTTGTAAATATGATAAGCAATCCAGTTAATTCAACTGTGCCAATTGCGTCTGAGGTATTTAAGAAGGCAGGAACTTACGACAAAAGAAAGCTGTTTGGTGTCACAACTCTCGACGTTGTAAGAGCTAAGACTTTTTATGCTGGGAAGGCCGGGGTTCCTGTATCTGGTATGGAGTTGTAATATAACATAATTTGGCAATTTCTATGTCAGTGTAGTTTTATATAATTAATGAATGATCATTTATTACAGAAGTGGATGTTCCTGTTGTCGGTGGCCATGCTGGTATAACTATCTTGCCATTGTTCTCTCAGGTGAGCTTTTTGTAAGTTACATTAGGAGTATGTGGAACTTTAATCTATTAGCTGCATACCTATACTAATTGGAACTATTTTCGCTCAATTGTATACAGAGTTGTAAAATTTGTGTGGTTGACCTATTTTGGTATATGTATTTCTTCAGGATCCAATATCTATTAGTAGTCAGGATCTTGTTTTGAAACTTCAATAAAAAAAATGTTATATTTTATGTACCCTTTAAACTCTTTTTTATATTTGCTAACCTTAACGTGTCTCTAAAATTCCCAGGCAACTCCAGCAACGAATGCTTTATCAGATGATGATATAAAGGCTCTTACAAAGAGAACTCAGGATGGTGGTACGGAAGTTGTTGAAGCAAAGGCTGGAAAGGGATCTGCTACTTTGTCTATGGCGTAAGTTTGAAAACTAATACTATATTATGCTGTGACTACAAATTCCATTGTTTTTATCTTGTAAGCCCGTTTTATACTAAACTTCTCTTCATAGTCTTGTGCTGTTTGTTAGTATTTAGAACCATTTATGCTGCAACACAATTGTAATATGTATATTGATGGGCATTCACCAAGGTTATGTTTATGTTATCGTGTTAAATACACATTAATTTGTATGAATCAGTTTCTCCACCTCCCATTCACGGTGATGGTTTGCTGCTAATTTTAGTCCACATGTGTACTATGTTCATAGGTTATCCATGTTGCTTATGCATGTGAGTGCTGGTTGGTTTACACACTACAGACACACACACACATGAATCCATATATGCTAATAAATGATGTAGAAATTAATCCGAATAATTTTAGATTAGAAGTTGGACAAAGGATGCATATTCCTTGCATTCTGCTGTATTTATCCATCTTAAGTAACCTTCTTCCACACCCAATTTTCTGATGCCCAAAAAAAAGGGAAAAAAAAGAAAGGGAAAAGGATGTTCCAAATCATTTGTATACAATGATGCATCTAAAATTTGCTATCATAAAAGTTGCAAGATATATTACTGTTAGAGTTGACTGAGGTGATAATCTTTTGCAGCTATGCTGGTGCCATATTTGCCGATGCATGTTTGAAGGGGCTCAACGGGGTTCCAGATATCGTTGAATGTTCCTTTGTGCAATCAACCGTCACTGAACTACCTTTTTTTGCTTCTAAGGTGATTCTTAAATTCCGTTTTTGTTTTCTGATCGACTTTTTGTTTCCTAATCCAAACTATTAATTAATGCTTTTGGTTTTAGAATTGAAGTCCTTCTGACAATGTTCATTCATTTATAAAATATATTAACCAAAATTACTTTTGAAAGTCTGGAAAAAAAAAACAGTTGCTTTCAAATAACTCAAAAATTTGATTCCTGTCTGAAGTACTTAATGTACACATTGCAGGTTAGGTTGGGTAAAAATGGTGTTGAGGAAGTGCTTGGTTTGGGTCCACTCAGTGATTTCGAGAAGCAAGGTTTGGAGAATCTCAAGGCTGAGCTCAAATCCTCCATTGAAAAGGGAATCAAGTTTGCACAAAACAACTAATTATGTTGATTTATTGTTCTAAGAAATTTTGCTTCTGAACGCGCATCATCACTAATTGATATTTTTAATTGAAAATCTGGCCATGTCGTCAAAATATGTAGCAATAAGGCTGTTTATATTGGATGTTGGATTTTTATTCAACATTCTTGAGTTTCTAAAATTTTGAGCTGAAGCAATTTGATTATCATGTATGTATGAATATATATACAGCTGAGGTAATGTTCGTATGTTCCATTTGGTTTGTCAATTGATACAAGATGGTTACCAGTACTCTGGATCTGTCCAGTATTCAGTTCAAATTTGTGTGGTTAACTGATTAAAATGCAGTTCAGTATAAGCATATGACATACGGAAATTTAGTTATACCTAGGTAGTTTATTCGTTATCAATGTACCACACCATATTTTTTCAGCAAGTAGTCATGCAATTTATATTTGTAGCTAAATTCGCTGTTACGTTCATATTACTTGTTAATGCAGTCTCCATTGAAACTTAATTTGAATGTAATTTTTTCCATATAAGCAAATGCTAATCAAACAGTATACTTAAATCAAAAGTCCAACAAAATACAATAAATGGCATGAATCCTTACCATAGCTGCCACGCTAAAGCAAAGGTGTTTTAAGCATTTTATCTAAATGGCATGTATACCTAATACATGCCACTAAATTCAAACCTAGTGATGTGTGATATGATATCATAATTACGTGCGAATAAAACGTCGTTACTGTGTTTTAAGCATTTTTTTTTTTATATGCTCTCACAGTAACATCCATAAATTTTTTTTGTCGACAACGCCACATAGAGCAACCTGAATCTGGAGGCAAAAGATCTGGTGCAGTTGTAAACAGAATATTATAAATTAGTTCTAGATGGGCGGAAGCATATTTAATATATATTTTACATTGCCTAGGCAAGTGGTATGAGATGTAGGATGTTTTTTTGAACGACACGAGAAGGAGAAACGAAAAGGGTATTTGCAAGAAACATGAAAGACTACTGGTTTCTAAAAAGGGAATATGTTTTGGTATACGAAATGACATTATGAGAGAGAAATTTATTTATTTTGTTTAAGTTCGTTATTTCTATTATGTTTATTTTGTTTTAATTATGTTGTTAAATGATATAATAAAACAGGAGACAACTTCATTAATCATCAGAAATTGAAATAAAGATACAAATAAAATTAGAATTACATCTAAATACAATTATGTATTAAGAACTCCGATGGTGTATAACGTGGCGAGTAGGCAGGTGGGTAGACATGTGGACATCTCATCATAAAATGCTAGTATCTGATTGCATGTTGCAAACATTTTATCTACAACTGCAGTCAATTTCGGGTTTCGTCGTATCCCAAAGAACAAAATGCTTTCATGTTCTTTTAAATCTTCAATGGTGATACTGCTTCAAAAAGTTACAACTTCCTCAAACTTTTTTCACACGATAATCCTTCAAAGTCATAGTTGAGTTATTCTACGGTACACTTGGGGAGGAAGTATAATAGGGGGAGGTACCAGGATTAGGGAAGGGACTATTTGATTTAGAACAAGACCTCTTCAAATTTCTTTGATATATCATACCCATAATATTGTTCATCTTTTCTTCATTCTCCGTTCGACTTCTCCTACCACGAGATTTGGAAGATGGACCTCTGTCATGCCCTGGTGTTGATTGTGGTGATTGTTGCATGTTCATGTTTTCAAGCGGAATATAAAATCAAGTAAATTCCCGTGTGTTATCGAACTACATGTTGGTGGTTTAATCTCGAAAAGTAGACTACACTTGCTCTTCTATAGCAGCAAGTGTGAATGCACCTAATGCTGTTGTGGTAGACTCTTGATAAATTTGTTGCATTAACTCCAAATTACCTATTGGATGTTTCTTATAATTAAAAAGTATAAAGCCGAACTCCTGAAAAGCGAAAGAAAATTTAGCACTAACTCGTAAACAAACGAAAGAGTTTGAATTACCTTTACACGATCGACCCAATATTATTCGCTTTCGCTAACTGTTCTCTTACCGAATCTCATCTTGCACCAATTTTGTTATAGAAACTGGATCATACAGACCATTGTTTCTTCAGACTATCGTATTTATAGTGAATTTGATCATCCGTTACTGAAATTTCATTCGGAATAGTCGTCAACACCTCATTCAATGCAACTGCAATTTTCTTATATAGGCCCTATTTTTGGTCCCACTAGCTCCATTAGCACCAGCGGCGCAATGAAGGGACAACACGGTGACATTTTCAGACCAATTCTTTGGACTTCGGTGGAAGTTCTTTGTGCGTTTTCAGACATTCTGTAACTAAAAAAAAAATCAAAAATAAATAAATAATAATATGAAGTGTAAACGGAAATGAGATTGAGATGAGTATATCGATAATTACTTAAACGCATGCTTGCTTTTGTTGGATTATGGATGAAGTTGGGGTTGGTAATGTGAGGAGGAAGAAGATAAATGGAGGCAATTTAGATGAAAAAAGGGCTAAACATCGAGGATAGTAGTTGGCATCAGACGCTTCTGATGCCAACCGTTGCTTTTCACATGGTTGGCCCAAATGGTCCAGTTGGTGAGCCTAACTTCGAACATGTCAGATGCATCCATTTCGACTCCAATGTAAACTAGGCAAAAAATGGCCTTGAACGACACAAAAGTGGCATTTGAACGGGACATAAAAGGAGAATGATTCACGAAAGAAGAATGTATTCTTGTATACAAAAGGGGATCTGAAAGGGGCATTTTAATTATTTTGTCTAAGTTATTTATTTTGCTACTTTATTTTTTTAATTTTTTTTTAATCATGTAGTTAAATAATGTAATAAAACAAAAGGCAACTTCATTAATCACTAGAAATTAGAATAAAAATACAAATAAAATTAGAAATACATCGGAAAACACTAGAACTCCGTTGGTGGATAGGCAGGTGGATACGCAGGTGGATGTCCCATCATAAACTCATGTTATCTGATTATGTGTTAAGAATGTTTTGATCTCCAACCGCAGCCAATTTCGGGCTGGTCATCTTCCAAAGAACAAAATGCTTCTCTATTTTCTTGAATCCTCAACAAATATACTGCTCAAAAAGTTGAATAAGCAGGTATCTTGGATACGAGTTTTAATAGTACCTAAAAGCAAATAAGATTCGCTCTCAAAGGCAATCCTCCCTTTGCTACATCATGTTGTGCCCATAAGGTGTAATAGGACTATGTTGGACAAAGTACGGTCAATAGTGATTGAAGTTGAGTTACTTCTTTCTATTGGGATATGTACTTACTATGTTAAATTTGATTTCATCTAAAGCCGTGATTACAGATTTATATAACATATGAATTAGGAAGGACACCAAATCCTAAATATTTAAGATACATGGTTATCCAATTCACGTTATGAACATAAGTTTTATGAAGTTAAAACTAGGTATATTTTATATAAGTCTATAGGTAGTTCATAAAATGTTTTGAATGCCTATTCCACAACATTAAGAAACAAATTATTGTTTCAAGAAATGCCACCTTCTAATCTAAGGAATTTCTTTCTTGAGAAATTAGTGTTAGTGTGGCGAACTTGGATAAGATCTAAGATTCTAACATAGAAAGTGAATACATTGATGAAGTAAATTTAACCAAGTCCAAAGAGGACAGAACTTATAAGAATATCTAATAAGAATTCTCGCACCTTGTAGAGAAACTATGAGTTAGAGCAAACGAATGGGCAGTTATTCTCTCTTACAGCATGGATTATTCAGTTTCGAACAGGGATCAATAGAACAGAAATACGAGGAATATCGAGAAACTGAAATGTTAATAATAATTATCTCTTAGTTGTCGATAAGCCATGTAGAATATAGACTATGCTACATGGCATAATGCTTCAAATTCGAAATGGATTCCAAGTACATTGGTAAAAAATAATTTTAGTAATTGTACCCGAATGGGTATGATCACTCGGTCGTAAGTGAGTCTTCGAAAAGAAAATAAATGCAGTTGTAATTTAAAAGGCAAGGTTCATGGGAAGTAACCTTGTCTATTTAAAATCTTGAAAATTAGCGGATCAATTTTGTTAGTTAATGTGCTTAAGTACAATTGTATTCTACTTGCAAATTATCACATAATTTTACTCTTAGTTTTGACATATTGATGTTGATATAGAATTTCTAATGATGATTTAGATGAGAATGTCTGCGTACAATAGCCAAAATGTCTCGTAGTTAGTGGAAGCGATAACAAAGCTCGTGGAATATTGCATTTGATCAAAGAGTCAATACAACAGTGATGTCCAACAGATATCTAAAGGTTGAAAAATTATCTTGATAGAGAAATCAAATAGTGTAGTGGCAGTCAAAAATCACAAGGAAAGAGGTGTCTATAAGAAAGAAAATCAGAGGTACAAAATCATTTCTTATACTATAAATAAACAGCATGCTACTGATTGTTAATGATGTACCTATGTTTAAATCAGTTAAATTTTAAATCAGTTAAAGTTTGGTTATTTAATTTTAGATGAAAGATTTGAAGGAGACATGGGGGTACTGTGGATCTATGGTAACTAGACCGTACTTTGATTATGGTTAATCACATCACATTTCGATTGTGTTATGGCCATGGTTGGGTATACATTGAATTACTTGAAGTGAAATGTGACACATGCACCTCTAGGCATCCTGAAAATCGGACATGACTAGAAGCACGGGTGGTTGGATGAAATAAAAATCCATAACATAGCACAGGGACTAAGGCAACAACATAAAATGATTAAAATATTATAACGGAAGAAAACTTTCACTAATTATAAATTAATAACAAAACAATTTCATTAAAAACAACATTATTCCAAATTTATTTCTGAAACCAAAAGTACCAAGTAGTCTCCACCAAAACATAAAGTACAACAAAGTTCACAATATAGGTCCCCATATATAGAGTAAAGTACGAAAAAGAGAAACGAAGTATATGAAACAAAAGAAACAAAAGCTGAAGATAAAACTACTCCAATGACCCTCCAAGCTGCAAATATCTGCAACCTAGACCTATCCTCCAGGAATTTGGGGAAAATAGGAAAAAAAAGAAATGGGTTAGACATAAAATCTGATGAACAAAAAATAAATTAAAGCAGAAAGAATAAAACAATTTAATTTCAGGTCTTCCGCGGATATCGCGGAGGGTAAATAACACAATGCAGTGAATCCTTTTTAGATACAGTTCCTAAGAAGCCAAAGTCCATGGTCACTCTAGGAAATTCAACCATGCAGTAATACTAAATATCAATCGGCCTGTCGGACCTACTGCCCTTACCTATCCACGTGCCACAGCGTGAAAGCCATGCTCTTCACCCGTACACTATGACTAAATGACTCTTACGTTTGACCGACGCCGACTCAAACAACCTAGCAAGACCTCGAAGTTGCGCTCAGGCTCCACCACACTAGACTCTTACCTTCCGTCTCCTCGGTCACCAACGTGGACTTGCCCCTATCCAAAGCGTCGGTCCTTCGAAAGAGCGCCCCGTAACGACCCAGAATTTCCGTCATTCGATATTCGTATATTTAATTGATTTTAAATATGCACAAGTAAAGTTTATAAGCTGAATAAATAATATTTCGAATATCTAGATTTAATTGGATAATTAAATTGATCATCTAATATTTGAAATTGTTAAAATAACTGGAAATTGGAATTATTATGAATAAAAATGATTTATAAAGTTGAATTAAATTCTATTTGAGTTTGAATGATGTTAGCAAACTTTTAAAATTGAATTAAAAGTTGAATTGTAAAAATTGAATATTTTAATATTTAATTAACGCGTAAAAAATAGCCATTTTTCATACAGTCTCGGATTTCGACGAAATCAGTTTCATCGGATCCGTAATGTTATATTATTATAAGATTTCAAATTTCGTGTCAATCACATTTATGGTTTGTCCGTGGCAAGCTAAAACGTGTAGAAATTTGTTTAAGTGAATTTTTGAAATTAAAATAGTTGATTCGAAAACCTATCTTGCAAATACGATCGAATTGGCTTCCGATATATATTCCATTGCGTTCGGAATAGGGGTATTACATTATAAATGTCAGGCGGCACGTTACGTTTCGAGTTCGAAAAATTTGGCGATGAATAGTGTCGCAACATTTTTTATAAAAGGACTCGTTTTATTCATTTTTCACCAAACCCTAACCAGGCTAGGGTTAGCCGCCATGTACAAAATCAATGGCCGAGGATTTCGAAGCTTCTTCCCTTATTCTCTCTCAATCCACTCACTATCATCAAATGCTTTAAACTAAGAAATTGTAGAGAGTGATGTGAATTTCACATCCATACGGAGATGATCGAGTTTCGTTGCAAGGATCAACGACAATAGGCGTTCGAACGATCGACGTTCACACACGGTTTTCTATGACAACATGGAGCTGTGTTTCAAGGCGCTTGGGGCGGTGGTACGTGGTTGAAGAAGCTTTCGAATGGTGGCGTCAGATCGTCATCGTGATCAACGTGGTGGGTGCGGCCATCAAACTTTGTGCGTGTTCTATGGGTTTCACTCATTCGTAAATAACCTAAGAAACGCACGATGGAGAAGATGGAACTATCGACCATGATTTTATGGATTCAAAATGTATGGTCCAGATGAATCAAGGTTAAAATAAAATAAAAAGAAATTGAAATTATTATATATAAATTCATATGAACTTTAAAACTGCATATCCTTTTCATATGAGGTCCGTTTCGTACGAAACGAATTGCATTGGTTTTGTATTGAAGAGCACCACATTATGGACCTAGGTTGGGATTTATTTGAGATAGTGAAAATTTTGGTTGAAATTAAATGCTTATTTAATTTTAATCGAAATAAATCGCTATCGCAACGACTACAAACAATGTGAGTACAACTCACTCTTTCTGACTCACTGATATTTTTATATAAGTAAGAATAAATATTATTTATGATGATTGACGATTATTTGGATCATATATGATATATTATATATATATTGATTAGTATTTGAATATATACCTGCCTCGTGGAGCAGATGACCCTATACGTTCCCGTGTATGAGCGGGTGACCCTTTGTACGCGCGTCTGCCTCAAAGGGGACATTGTACACATATTTATAATATGTATATTTGTTGCAGGTGACAGATTGGAGGGATCCAACTGGATTCCTCACCAGTGTTAGTTTATTTACAGATATTGTGATATATGCTGTTATCATATTATATATGATATTTTGGATGCCGTGATTGATGTATTTAGTGCTGTTGCAGCATTGGACCTATTTTTGGAATTTTAAAAATGTTAAAGTGATGATTTTCAAATTTAAAAGAATTTTAAAGTGATTTTGAAAATAAATGTTTTATTGATTTTTGAATTGCAAAGGGATTGAATTTATTTAGAATAAATAAATATTATAATTTTTACGTTATAAAAATTATGATTTCTGTGAAATATAGTAAATTATGATGAATATGGAGTTAACTATTTTGTAAATAGTTTAAATTGAGGTTTTTGATTTATTGTAAATGGTTTATATAGAAGATTTATAAAATTGATATTTTGTAAATTAAAATATTAGAATTATAAATGAGTTTTATAAATGTTAAAATGAAGTTATAAATGGATTTTACAAATGAATAAGATTTATAATTGTGAAGTTATAAAATGAATGGGTTTTGTAAACAAATGATTTATAAGTGAACTAACTTATAAATTAGATTTTTGGTATATAATTGAGTTATAAATGGAACTGGTTAATAAAGGAATTTTGTATATTGAAATTTTTATAAAATATAAATGGAGTTTATAAACATTGTTTTATAATTTCGAAATCAATCGAATTTGATAAGTGAATATGAAAGCTTATTAAAGGAGATATATTCGTGATTTTGGACAGCGAATTATCCTTTAAGTTAAATGTTGTAATAGTAAAGAGTTTGGTCAGGAATTATATCCACGATTTTGGACAGTGGATAATCCTTTAATTAAAGGTGTAGAAGTATTGAATTTGGATAAGAGAAGTATATTCACGATTTTGGACAATGAATAATATATTGAATAAAATGATATGCTTTGCAAAGTGAATAACCTTTTGAATTAAATAAATGTTTTGGAAGTGTTATTTTAAATGGATTTAAAATGGTTTAAAGATGTTTTAAAATGTATTAGGGATCGTAGATTTCAACATTCGTAGTTGAAATAGACGTTTTCGAGAAATAAGAAAATGATGGACTATAACACTGTTGTTATAGTAAATGATTTCCGAAAGGAAATGTTTTTGTATACTATTTGGGATTTATATATCTATTTTATTTCCGAATCCCTATACTATTGATTTTGGGTTGGTGTAACGATGTTTTACGCAACATTCGTTTTTGACCCAAATAAATGTGTTTAAGAGAATATTTTCCTTAAAAGAATAAATATATACTTAATCCTAATTTTAAGTATATTTGATATTTTCTAAGTGCTGAAAATAAATTAATTTATGAATTACTTATTATTAAATAAGTATATGGAAATGGTTTCAATATTGAAATAGTTTGAGAATATATCCTTTTAAAAGATTATTTGAAGTGAATATTTGGCAAATGGTTTAATTAATAAAAGTTTAATTAAAAGTGCCTAGTGATTGTTATGGTGCTGAATATTTATTTGTTTGTTTTGATAGTTAAATAAACGACTATCAAACTTGGCCAAAATTTTAGTTCCTCGACTTGATGTGGGAACTATTTAGTCGTACATTTAGTACGTAGCCTTCTGTGTAGGCTTGATTATCATTTGTGTTAAGGATGTTGATTCGTATAGTGCGGAGTATTACTCCAATTTATCGAGCTTCCTTCTTGGTCCGAAGGATAGCAAGTTGAAAGTTGGAGATGTGCTAAGTCTATGAGACTTAGTTTCTGTGTGAGGTTGAGAAACGCTTTTGCGATGTTGATGCGAAGAGACCGGGATCAGATTTATCTGAAAACCACTTTGGACCAATGTATATGCGACGATTTTGTAGGTTGCTTATTGATGATATTGTTATTTCGAATTTTCATAGTGGGGGACTGCTTGTTGATCATTTGGGGTTAAAATCCCAATATACATCCAGTAGCAGTGGTCTCTTCATTTATGAAATATCCAATGCAAGGACTATTCGCTACTAATCCTAGGGATTTCTCGACAGGATATGGTAGGAAAGTACCTTTGATTTGTCCTGTTCCTGGAGAACTTGTATGGATGTTTGTCTGACATTGCATTTCTACAGATTACGCTCATTGGTTTTTACAAATGTACATCAGTGGTGGCGGAGAAGGCAACTTCTCTTAGCTTAACACTCCTTGAGAAGTATGAGCTTAAGGGTTGTATTTTTGTGGAAGGCAATTAGTAGTCAACGGAAATGGCCGTGTGGCATTCAAAGTGATTGTGATTGTGAAAGATAATCGTTACCTCGTCAGGCCTCATCAACCGGAAATGACCAAAACAGGGTTAGATGCAGCAGGGCTAAGTGGGTCATTCCCAAGTAGGATATGATCATCCTCTTCTAGATATATCTTTACATAATATGACGTCATGTATCTGATTATTGTGGTTTGTATGCTATGAGGGCCCTCGGTAAAGGTCGGTAACGACCGGAGGATGACATATTCGGTACCATCTAGTTATAGAGGTGGGCCGATCTTGTGTTGGTAGAGGGCAGATGTTCTGTGCCTTGGGACATCCATCTAGAGGTGTACCCCTTCGGAAGGTAGTCCCTTCACCTGGTCATTTGTATGGAAACCCAAACTCCACTACGTTCCTGCCATTTTATTTGTAGAGCCTAGTATGCTGCGATTTAATAATGGTAACAGTTTCGGCTATTTTGAATATTATTTGTATACTAGACACTATAATAATATATGAGGATTTGATATGAAATGTTTTAGTTATCGTTAGGTAAAAACATGTCCGTGTTTCTGTGTGGACCTTTCTTACGAGATACTTTTGTTTTGATAAAGGAAAAGTTTTGGTAATCTAATAAATTCAGTTGAGTTTGTTTCTCACTTTGGTTTACCAGAATGATCCAGGCGTTCTTCCCTTTCAATGCTCGGGTCAGACCGAGTATATTTACAGGTCTAGATTTGATGCCTTTGGAGCTTCAGCAGGAGAGCTGGAGATCTTCATTTTCGTACATCCGTATTTGCTTGATTATCCGCTGCATTGCTTAGTTGTTTATATTATCAGCAATTGTGAGGACATGTTATTATAACTGTTCAGGCTGATAACTATTGATTGATTGTTGAACTCTGATTGATGTGTATATATATACAGTTTCTGTTTTGTAAAGATCATTGATATGATATTATATATTTTCCGCTACGATGTGAGATTCTGTATTGTTCTATTTATTTTATCTTCACTCTTTCTTCTCTTCTCTTCTCTTCTTCTCTCATCTTTTCTTTCTCTTGACTTTCTGTCAGTTTGTGCTTTTTGAGTCGGACATGTGTGGATTATTGTCGATTCAAATGGTACAGATTTGCGGGTCGTCACACGTGGCATCAGAGCTTAGATTTTGTATATTCTTAAGCTTTGATGTGTACTCTGTATAGATAGGGATAGTAGCACCCTAGATTGAGTTGAGTGTATTATATATATGAGCACGATTTGTTAGGGAATATAAAATGTTTTATATTGTGTTTGCTTATCTATTGTGTTGGTTGTGAATTCTGATCGGTATATGAGATGCCATATTATCGACAGGGATTTCCAAACACTTAAACGAGGCAAGTAGACATAGTATTATTTTAAACTGGATTAATTTTACCTATATTGTATTTTATATATGAATAATTTTTCAAAATTATTAAAGTGTATAAAAATTGATTGATTGATTTTTTGAAGATGTAAATATATATAAGTTAATAAAAGATGTTTGAATAATCTAAATAAAAACAATAATTGTAAAAGAATATATTATATAAGCAAATGAATTATAAAGTATGGAATTATAATTAATATGATTTAAAAATGTGAAATAATCTTATATATAAGAAATGAAACTATATGAATATATTTATAAATATTGTAAAAAAATGAATTTAAACTAAGAATTTGAAAATTTTGAATCCCGTTTATTTTGAAAGATATTTTTCAAAAGTTAAAAATGTTATATTATTATAAATCTAGATAAGATAAATAAATTTGAAATGATCTTATATAAGTAAAGTGAATAGTGAAGTTATATAAGTAAAGATTTTTAAATGTGATTTATAAATATAAAAAGGAATTTTTTAAAAGAATAGAAAGCACCGAATTCACTACTGTTGCTGGGAAATAATAAGGGTGATGACTGTAGCATCATCAATATCATTTACGAGTTTCTGTGTGATGGATTTGCTACCAATAGTAGTGAATTGAAATTGAAGTTTGGTTTGGTTAAACAAATTTGAATTTAAAATCCAAGTTGAAATTGATAAATATAAGTAAAATGAGTTTTGGACTTAAAATATGAAATAAGAATTTACTTTAGTAAAGTTGAAAGGAATTTGAGTTAGTAAGTGAATTTTATGATTTGAAGTTTAACTAAAGGAAGGTTAAATAGCTAGAATTGGATTAGATAAATTATTGAAATGGAAATTAAACCTAAGTGTAAAGTGATTATATAACCATGATTTGAAATTATAAAAATGTGAATGGAAGTATACTTAGGTAAATGTTTCTGGAAGTTTGAATAAATAAGTGGTATAACTTATAAAATGAGAAAATGTAAGTAAAACGAATTGTTAAAATGGTTAAACAATTTTGGTTAGGCAAAACAAAATCTAAATTTTGAATAGTGATATGAAATTTGACTTATGTAAAAGTTAAATAAAATAGAATTGAAATAAATTAGAGATGAACTTAAGTTGTATAGTGAAAGTGAAGGTAAATGAAATTGAAATGAAAGATAACTTAAATGATGTAGAATGAAGTTGATTTTGGTATCGAAGTAAATTAATAAAGTGAATTAAATGAACGTGAACTTGAGTTAAACAAAGAAATTCAACTTTAATTGTAAAATGAATCAACGTTAGAAATGTTGTTGTTAAGAATTGAATAAAACTTAAGTTAAGAAGTTGTGAATTAAATAGTTGAATGAAAGTCAATTGAATGTTAAACCAATTGAAATTAAATTGTGTTAAACCAAATTGATGGTAAACGAAGTAAAGTGAATTAATTTGGTAATGTTGGTTATGCTTTAGTTTTTAGATGGTTGTTAGTTGATTGTATAAAAAAATTCATATGAAATTGAATTAATAAAATTGAAAGCTAAATAATGAATTCAAATGAGAAGTTAAGTGAATTTAAATAGAATTGATTTGATTTGATTTGGAAGTGAACAAATTGGAATATAAATTAGTGAATGTAAACCAACTTGTATTTGAATGAATGAATGTTAGTTAAGTCCAATGTTAATGAATCAAACGTGATTAAATTGAAAAACCAATTCAGTGAATATTTATAAGGAGTGAATGAATATTGATTTGTTATGGATTGATTGGATGGATATTGGTTTGTTGGATGTTAGTTGGATGATAATTGTTGGATGGTTGGATTTGTTGTTTTTGATTGCATTTGCTGTATTGACATATATAGTTGTTATATTGGTATATGTTGTATATCGATATTATTTTCATGTATACATGTTTCTCATTGTTTGTTGAGTATTTAGTAGGTGTGTATGGCATATGCTTCGCATTTGGAGCTCGCTTTCATGCTATATTAGCCGTATATGCTTGCTAATAACATATAAGGTACAAATCTTGGATTACATATCGTACTTTTACACTTTTTTCCCTACGGGATGCCTCATCCTCGACGATAAGATGTATATTTGTGATATATATATGTTGTGATCCTACTACGATCGAACCGTACAAAGGAGACGCTGGCGAAATTTTTTGAAAATTAAAGGCATTTTTTTTTTTTGAGAAAATCTAAGGAATATTTTGATAACTAAAATTTTGGTTTTTGAATTGAAAGTTAAATGATATTAGTTGGTTTAGAAGATAACTAAGAATGGATTTGGAAAACTATGAATTTTTTTTGTAAGAGTTTAACTAATGGATTTTGAGAAAAGTTAAAAGGTTTAAACTGTTGGTAAATCTAAATTGAACGAATTATTTTGAAAAGTTAATTGATTTTGTGACTTTTTCTTACTTGGTAATTTCGACGACAAAATTCTTTTAAGTAGGTGTAACGACTGAGATTTTTCGTTGACGAAAACCGACATCAATACGTCCACTGTATCAACTGCCGAGCAATCGAAAGCCCAAAAAAAACAGTACCGTTAGGGTTTTAGAAAAAGAAAAGGTAGAAGAAGATAGAAAAAGATAGAACAGAACAGAAGAAATAACAGAACAACATCAGAATCTCACAATTCGCAGCGGAACAACATATAATAAATAAATGAATAATCTTTAAACAAAGAACTATATCAGTTATTATATTTTATACATTACATTTCATTACATCATCAGAGTGTACAACAACAAACAACATCAAACAATGTAGCGGAAAAAGAAATACTATATACTAGTAATACGCCATGCCATCCATCTTGCCTCCAGCAACTCCTGAATATCCTGAATAAACCTTAACTCTTGACTGCCCGTGTGGAAATTGGTGGGCACCCAGAGTTTAGGAAGGAAAACAATAACTCCAAGTCAGTCATGTGACTGGTGTGAGAACTCAAAACAGTTTATTTATCTTTAAAATCAAAATAGAAGAATATTTTTAAAGTCAATTCGCAATGCTTTTAAAAATGAGACTACCATAAGGCCTCCCACACACACACACAATGCAAACGCAGAATCGGAGGAGATTTCTCCTTATGATAGTCAAAGATGCTTGATACGCATTAAAAAGAACATTTGATATTATTACTAGTGCATAGTGTAGGCAAAATTCATTTCGAAAATAGAATATAAATCTTAGCCAACATAGACATTTCGAACTATGTCTACTATAGCTACCATCCAAACAGTGGGGCGCCACCTTAAGTGAATGATAGGTTCTACAACTAAAACCGTACAGGGTTTCGTATTGGGAATTGGATTTCCAACAAATGGCCAGGCCAAGAAACTTCCCATTGCCACATGAGAATGCCTCTGGAAGGACGTCCTCGAGAACCAAACCGGATCTCTGCCAACACAAGGCCGGGTTACCCCTAACTGGGTAACTACTGACACGAATATGTCATCCCCCGATCGTAACCGATCTATCCGAGGATCCTCGATTTCCAACAACCACAAAATATGCAGCAACAACATAGGTTAAATATCTGGGATCCATACCATGATACCACCTCTATCCAGAAGGAATGACATACACTAAAGGGGCGCTACCCCCTAATAACCTTGCTGCATCCTTCCTGTTTTGACCATTTCCGGGGTGTGAGGTCCGACGAAGTCTCGTTCACAAAGCCACACTTTATACAAAAGCCGTGCTTTGGGTCAATCAAATGATCATAGAAATGATCACCAAGATAAATGATCAAATAAATGATCCTATCACAAATGATCAAACAATGATCATTTCACAGCAACACTCAGCATGCCACACTACCAAATTGGGAGTATATCACTAATAACCTTCAACTATATAACCTCTGAGCTCGTACGTCTCAGAGAAGGGTGTTAAGCTAAGAGAATAAATTCTCCGCCACCAACAGAAATATATTTGAAAGAAATCAGCTTTATATCTCAATTTGTAATGTCAGACATACAATCCATACAAGTCTGTTCCGGGATCGTACAGAACCGAAGGCACTTACAAAGAAGTCCTTGCAATCCGGATATTCACTTATCACGACCGGACTTCCCGTCACTAAGGGTGATAAAACCTATATATCGGAGATCAGCCGATGTAGAGTAACTCGACGGTAATCCTTCCGTTTTCACAAACATCCGGTCTTCAACACCGGTCATCAAATGCAATCCATAAAGACGTATCACATACTCGGAATGGGTTATACGACCCCAAGGTCCTTTCCCGGCAAACCCGAATAGTGAGCGCTTATTCAAAAATAAGTGTGGCATTCAAATTCAAGCAGTTCACAACAAATACCTATTTAAAGGTAAATATTGATAGTCGGATTATTTAACTATCAATAGGCGTGTTCAACATCACCAAATCCAAATAATTTTTCAAATTATTTATTTTCCAAATTATCTTTACAAGATATATATATATTTCCCACACTTCAACATTTGAAAACTAATTTTCAAATCACTTTTCACCTTTACCACTTTTGAAAACAAATTTCAATCAATTTCCTTATGCGAAATACTTTCAATCCAACATGGTTCATGTAAACCAATTTAAATAAATCCTTAACGATTTACTTTATATTTACGTTCCAAATCCGTAAATTTATTCCCACATTTCAAAAATAAATCAACGTTGATTTTTAAACAATTTCCCCTTTCTTTTATAAATTCCTTAGTGAATTTATAATCCCAAAATATTTATGATATACGATTTTCAATCGATTTCAAATATTCACTTTCAATTTATCTTTACAAGGATAAATTCTAAAACGTTCATTTCACATTGGAAAAATATTTCCATACTTATTTAATAATAAGTACATCACAAATCCATTTATTTTCAATACCTAGAAAATATTCAATATACTTAAATCGAAAATTAAGTATATATTTCATTGTTTAAGAAATCATTCTCTTAAACACATTTGTTTGGGCCAAAACGAATGTTACGTAAAACATCGTTACGACGATCCAAAATCACTAGTATAGGGATTCAAAGTTTAAATAGATATATAAATCCCAATACTATACAAAACATTTCCTTTCGGAAACCATTTACTATAACAACAGTGTTATAGTCCACCATTTCCTTCTATTTCTCGAAAACGTCTATTTCAACAATGAATGTTGAAATCTATGTATTCGATACTTAATGCATTTTAAAACGTCTTTAAAATCATTAACTTCATTTCATAATGTTCCTTCCCCAAAAACATATCCATTTCATTTAATAATATATTCACTGTCCAAAATCGTGAATATAATTCCTTTCATATATTCCTATATCCAACTTATCAAATTCAATTGATTTCGGATTTATAAACGACGTTTATAAACTCCATTTATATTTTTATAAACTTCTATTTATAGAAATCCTTTTTATATCTCATTTTAAATGCCAAAATCCGATTTATAAGATAATTACTTATAAAAAAACTCGTTTTATAATTCCAGTATTTTTAATTTATAAATATCAATTTTATAAATCTTTTATATAAACCGTTTATAAAATTCAAAATACCCAATTAAACCATTTGATAAATTAATCACTATTTATTTCAAAAATCTAAATTTGGTTATATTTTACAAACATTAAAACTTTTACAACATTAAACTTATAACGTTAATTTATTTAAAATAAATCAATTCAAAATTTTAATAAAACGTATACTTTCAAAAATCACTTTAAAAATTCCTTTAAAACCAAAAATCATTATTTTAAAACTTCAAAAATGGATCCGATGATGCAACAGCACCAAATAGTCAATCACGACATCCAAATATCATATATCGATATGATAATCAACAAATATCAAAATATCTGTAAATAAATCAATACAGTTGAGGAATCCAGTTGGATCCCTCCAACCTGTTTCCCTGCATCCAAAAACATTAGCACAATACCAATTCCGCTCCAGTACGGAATTATCGCGGTATATGAGATTTATAATATTATCCGCTTAATAGACGGCGCAATAGGGTCTCATCCGCTATACAATGCGGGAAATGAACAACTGCAATATATACATATGCCAATATATATATATTGCTATTATATATAATACCAATTTCACTGTTTATGAAATATTCGCGGTATATGTTTTTAATAAATAACATCCGCTTACTAACGGTGCATAATGTTTATTTTAACAATCAATGGATAACAATCATCATTCAAACATGCATTCAAATATTTTAAATCTAACTATTTAAAATATAAATCGAAACCGATTCGATTGAGTGAGAAGTTCTCACCTTGATTTCAATTTCGTTTTAGCGATTTATTTCGAATAAAACTAAACGGACGTTTAATTTTTACCCGAAATTTTCACTAACTCCAAACGACTCCAATCCAATTGCATCGCGTAGTGCTCGTCTATACGATTCCAACGCGACTAGTTTCGCGCGTTTTCGACCTCGTATGAAAAAGTTATGCATTTTTAAACTTACACGAACTTATAATTATAATATTTACAACATATATTTTAAATTTATATTATAACCTAGATCATAGCCGTTCGTTTGCACCCCCTATCTTGGCCGTTCTTTCCCTCTCCTTCTTCATATTACTTCCCTAGGACATTTGCACGCAAGAACCCATAAAGCTTCAAATTTGGGCTCCAAATCGCGACCTCTTGCTTCACTTCCACGACTATCAACAACTTCCATTCGAAAGCCCATAACACGAGCTACTCTCGGCCACCATCTCGATGAGCTCGGCCTCCACCTTATGCGTGCGCACGAGGATGAACGGCAGGAAGTTGCGGCCAAGTTTCTCCCTCTACGCTGCGCCATACCCATCAACCCCGTATGGATCGAAAGATCTTGCTTAGCTCTTCGACTTTCATGTTGAACACTTCGCGTAATTGCTTGTGGATTGAGAGTAATTGAGGGGTGAAGATTCGAGCGTTTCTGGCATTCGGTTTTAGGGGTGGTGGCTAGGGTTTTAAACCCTAATTATATATATATTTTTTATTTGTGAAGAGGATGGTCTATTTATAGAAGTTTGAACGACACTATTCATTCGACTTTTCAAAACTCCGATTTACGCGCGGTGACCAGCGTTTCTAGGGTTTATCCCACGTTCCGGACACAATGGAACAGGTTTCGAAAGCTAATTCGGTCATCTATGCGAGTTATGGCAATAAACGTTCGATTTGAATTAAACCGATTTAAACGATTTTCTAGGCGTTTTAGCTTGCACCGGACAAACGATAAATCCGATTGACACGGAATTTGAAACAATACAATAATATTACATTACGGATCCGATGAAACTGGTTTCGTCGAAATCCGAGACTGTTTGAAAAATGGCTATTTTAACTCGCCAAATTAATATTAAAACAATTTCGATGCGTTTCGAGCTGTCACGATCAAACGACAACTCCGATTGCTACGAAAATTGAAATCCTATAATAACAAATTATTATGGATCCAATGAAACTAGTTTCGTCCAATTCTGAGACTGTTCGAAAATTGGCTATTTTTCAGCCGATAATTAAATATTAAAATATTTAATTTTCACAAATAAACTCTTAATTCAATTTTAAAAGTTCTATAATATCATTCTAACTTCAATATGATAAAATAAAATTTTACAAATCATTTTCAATCATATTTAACCCAATATTCAATTATTTCTGGAATTTCAACTATTAAATTATCGATTTAATTATCCAATTAAATCCAATTGTTCGAAATAAAATTTATTCGACTTATAAATTTCACCAATTAATATTTAAAATTAATTAAATATTGAAATTTTAATTAATAAAAATTCTGGGTCGTTACATACTTCCCCCCTTAAAAGAATTTCGTCTTCGAAATTAACAAATAAGAAAAGTTACATAATCTATTAATTTCCCAAAATCCATAGTTAAACTTCTTATAATAACTTTACTAAGTTTTCAAATCATACTTAGTTATCTTTTCAAAAACAAATACTATTGTTTAACTTTCAATTCCAAATCAAAGTTAAAGTTTTCAAAATTTTCCAAAAATTCCCAAATTTTTTCTAACGCCTTTAATTTTCGAAAAAATTCGCCATAGTTTCCTTTGCGCGGTTCGATCCGAAAAAAAATGATAGTATATATATCACAAATATACATCTCATCAAGTGATGAGGCATCCCGCAGGGAAAAAAGTGTAAAAGTACGATATTTAATCCGAGATATGTACCTTATTTATTTTATTAGCGAGCGTATACGGCTAATATAGCGCGAAAGCGAGCTCCAAATGCGAAGCAAGCGCAATCCGCACCTACTAAACACTCAACAACAACATGAGAATCATGCATATATGAAAATAATATCAATATACATCATATAGCAACATTTATATATGCCAATATAGCAAATGCAACTAAAGCAACAAATGAAACCATCAACCAACTAAATATTCATTCATATTCTCATTAATATTCAATGAATTGGTTTTCAATTTAAATCACATTTGATTCATTAACATTGGATTTACTAACATTCATTCATATTCAATTTTAATTAGTTTGCATTCACTAATTAAATCCAATTCACCTTCAATTCTATTCAAATTTATTTACTTCCAATTTGAATTCAATTTCATAGCTTTCAATTTTGCCAATTCAATTTCATTAACACTTAATGAATTATATACAATCAATCAACAATCAAATAACAACCAATGTTTATTCAATACAACCAAATTTATTCACTTTACATTCAATTTGGTTCAACACATTCAATTTCAATTGGATCATATTTAAATTGACTTCCATTCAATTTATTCAATTTCTCAACTTCATTAGCTTTTAATGAATTTACACTTACATTCATTATTTCATATCAATTATTTACATTTAATTGATTAACATTCAATCCATTTATCAATTCAATTGCTAATTCCTTTAACAATTTAAAGTTGAATTTCATTTATATAACTCAAGTTCACATTCTTAATGACTTCATTTCATTAATTCACTTAATAATTTACTTCGATACCAAAATTAACTTCATTCAACATCACTTAAGTTATATTTCATTCCAAACACCTTTTGTTTAATTTAACTTAAGTTTTCACTTATTAATCCAATTCAAATTCCAATCCTATTTAACTTTTTACCAAAGCTAAATTTATTAACTCCTATCATAAGTTCAAAACTTATTTCACTTATATTCATCATCTTATAAGTTATACAACTTATATTCAACAATTACTACTTGGATTTTATTGATTTACTTATACTTCCTTTAATTTAACTTCATCCTTTACGTTAAATTTATTCTATCAAAATTCAAATTGTATAAGTTATCAACTCATTTATCATTACCATAATATTTAAATAGGATTGCAGAGTCTTTTCAACCTTTCAAAACCATTTTTTTTTTGAAATCAATTAAAATTACCTTCTGAATTTCCAAAACCAAATCCCTTATTTTCCAACAACTTTCTTTTAAACCATTTGGCAGCAATCCCTCTTTTGGAAACCCAAAAATGAACACCAATGATGCCGCGGTCATCATCGGAATTATTTTCCAGCGACCGAAAAGAGTTTAGAGCTTTAATTTCTCCAAAATAATTTTCCAAATTATCAAATCCTTTCAAAACACTTCTCTGGAATTTTATTTTCAGATTATAAATCACATTTATAAGTCTTTTACTTATATAATTTCACTTCTTATATATATATAAGATTATTTCACAAGTGTAAATTATTTTAATTATAACTTCACACTTATAATTCAATTGCTTATACAATTATTCTTTAAAAATTTGTTGTTTATATTCAACAACCAAACAATCAATTCATATACACTTTAAATATTTCTGAAAAATTATTCCTTTATATATATAAAATAATCAAGGCAAAATTATTTCATTTACCCAATTTAAAATGATATTATGTCGAATTGTTCTATTCAAGTGTTTATAAACCCCTTCGGCATAGTTGTACAAACCGTGCTGACGAAGGTTCATACGCCACTCAATAAACCAATCATCACAATATAAAACAATTTTATATTTACTAACAAATACGCTCTCGTATCTATTACTACACTCAAACTCATTCTAGAGTACTACTGACTCTATCTCTAATGAGTATTACCCAACAGAGCCATGGTTGTCGCTTAACCATAAGCTCTGATACCAAATGTAACGACTGAGATTTTTCGTTGACGAAAACCGATATCAATACGTCCACTGTATCAACTACCGAGCAATCGAAAGCCAAAAAAACCGTACCGTTAGGGTTTTAGAAAAAGAAAAGGTAGAAGAAGATAGAAAAAGATAGAATAGAACAAAAGAAATAACAGAACAACATCAGAATCTCACAATTCGCAGCGGAACAACATATAATAAATAAATGAATAATCTTTAAACAAAGAATTATATCAGTTATTATATTTTATACATTACATTTCATTACATCATCAGAGTGTACAACAACAAACAACATCAAACAATGCAGCGGAAAAAGAAATACTATATACTAGTAATACGCCATGCCATCCATCTTGCCTCCAGCAACTCCTGAATATCCTGAATAAACCTTAACTCTTGACTGCCCGTGTGGAAATTGGTGGGCACCCAGAGTTTAGGAAGGAAAACAATAAACTCCGAGTCAGTCATGTGACTGGTGTGAGAACTCAAAATAGTTTATTTATCTTTAAAATCAAAATAGAAGAATATTTTTAAAGTCAATTCACAATGCTTTTAAAAATGAGACTACCATAAGGCCTCCCGCACGCACACACAATGCAAACGCAGAATCGGAGGAGGTTTCTCCTTATGATAGTCAAAGATGCTTGATACGCATTAAAAAGAACATTTGATATTATTACTAGTGCATAGTGTAGGCAAAATTCATTTCGAAAATAGAATATAAATCTTAGCCAACATAGACATTTCGAACTATGTCTACTATAGCTACCATCCAAACAGTGGGGCGCCACCATAAGTGGATGATAGGTTCTACAACTAAAACCGTACAGGGTTTCGTATTGGGAATTGGATTTCCAACAAATGTTCAGGCCAAGGAATGTAACGATCCTGACTCGACCTTCGAAAATCGGCACCGAATACGACACTCGTATTCAAATGCCGCAGATCCAAACGTCGAACCTGGTTCGCCGGAGCTTATAACACAATAAGTACAACACAACGGAAGAAATATGTATAATACATTTGATATACAATGTTTAATACAATGTCTGATACAACAGAATACAATAGAATGGTACAATGGATAACAATACTATCAGAGATACAAGAAACAACAGCGGAAAGATAGTGTCTTCAATGCCAAATCCAAGAACTCCATCTTCAATCCAAAGCTAGCTCGAACCCCCTATCACATTCACTAAGAGAGCAAGACTGGTCCGATGCTGAAGTGTAGCAAATGTGATCCACAAATCCAAAAGAGCTTCGAAGGCTAACGAATCGATTCCTATAATTCGACTATCTGAAAACCCAACTCTAGAACTGTCCGTGTGGAAATAGTGGGCACCCAGAGTTTAGGTAAGGAACAATAAACTCCAGGTCAGTCATGGGACTGGTGTGAGCAAAAAAAACAATTTTATTCTTTAAAGAAACAACAAAGCTTTTAAAGTTTAAATCTGCAATGCTTTTGGAAAATGAAACTACCATAAGGCCTCCCGGCACACACACACAATGCAAACGCACACATGGGGGAGATTTCTCCTTATGATAGTCAAACATGCTTACTACGCAAGAATTCTTTTTAATATTATTATTAGTGCATAGTGGAAAACACTTTGGAAGTATAATATAATCCTAGCCAGCATAGGTACCATTATACTATGCCTACTATAGCTGCCATGTTAAATGGCAGGTTCTACAACTAAAACCGTACAAGGCACGTATTGGATGAATGGATTTCCAACAAATGGTCAGGCTAAGGAACTTCCTATTGCCACATAGGATCGCCTCTGGCAGGACGTCTCGAGAACTAACGTTACGGTTAGATCTCTGCCGACATAAGGCCGGGTTACCTCTGTAACTAGGTAACTACTACACGAATATGCCATCCCCCGGTCCTTTGGGACCTTTATCCGAGGCGCCTCAAAGCAACAACCACACAGTAAATGAGATTGGAGCAACCACATAGGTTAAATACCAGGGCTCCATACCTGATACCACCCTTTACCAGAAGGGAATGACACACCCTAAAGGGCGCGACCCTCATAACCTTGCCGCATCTTTCCTGTTTTGACCATTTCCGGGGTGTGAGGTCCTGATGCAGTCTCGTCCACAAAGCTACGCTTTATACAAAAGCCATGCTTTGATCACAAATGATCAATAAATGATCATCAACACACAGCAGCACTCAGCATGCCACATTACCAAATTGGGAATATATCACTGATAAATATCAACTACATAACCTCTGAGCTCGTACGTCTCAGAGAAGGGTGTTAAGCTAAGAGAATAAATTCTCCGCCACCAAGCAGAAATGTATTTGATAAAGATCAGTTTAATATCTCAAAGTGTAATGTCGGACATAAAACCATACAAGTCTGTCCCGGGTTCGAACAGAACCGAAGGCACTTCCGAAGAAGCCCTTGCAAATCCGGATAATCCCTAATCACGTCCGGACTTCCCATCACATATGGAAATCTCTATACCGGCGCGACTCAGTGCAGAGACAATCGACGGTTTATCCTTTTGTTCTCGAAAATACCCGGTCTTCACCACCGGTCTTCAAATGCTATCCATAACGACGTATCATTATTCGGAATGGGTTATATGACACAAAGGTCCTCTCCCGGCTAAACCTAATAATGAGCGCAATATTTAAAAACATATAGATATGGGATTTCAGTTAAGTCACAACTTATTATCGAGAAATTCCTTTTCAAATGGTTTAACAAGTTACCATTTTAAATCCTTTAAACAAAAATATTCATTTTATAAAGTTTACCGATTTTCCACAAAGGTTCATCCATGGCTTTTAAAACAAATTTCACTTCAAATTGGATTAACTTACCCAAATCTTTGATTTAAAGATTTAATTAATAACTTTCAAACCCTTTCCAATCCAATTTCTTTATATGAAAGATGTACTATTTAAAATCCTCTTATATTTCAAAACAAGGTTTAATAATCTTTCACATAAGTTAAAGCTGATTACCTTTATATAAGTTAAAGCCATTCAAGTATAAAACTTGGGTTTGGATTTAAATTTCCTAAAAAATACTTTTAAATGGTTAAAAATCCATACAACACCTTTATAACTTATAAAATCTTTTTAACCCATAATTCCAAATCATAGAATTCAATTTCAAATACTGAATTCAAATTCAAATCAAATTATTTTTTTTAATTTCCAAACTTTATTAAGTTATAAAATAAACTTTATTGTCTTTTTGAAACTCATTTTCCAAAAGTTTACAATCCTAATTTCAAACCATTTTGGATTCAAAAATTCAATTTTAAAAAAAATTATTTCAAAATTTGTGACTTAACCCATTTCCACGTGCAATCCATATTAGTGTGTGTATAGTGTGGTCCAGGGGATCAACACAATAGTGCACAACATCAATCATCACAGATTCAGTCATATCGATAAGCGGTATAACCCATAACGCCTATCTTTATTCACAGATTCATAGATAAATAAATTTATCAATCACAAAGATTTACCATTACAATTCGATGTGGGTTTCGGATTACAAACTAAAATCCGACTCCCTGCCGCATCGAAATTAAATGTCATTTTACGGGTCAGGGGTTTTGCATATTCATATAACAATATATTCATCACAAATATATCAGCTCAGCATAAAGCATCACATAGCATCACATCATATAACAAATATATCAATCCATCACACAACATTCAAAAGCAATCAAACAACTTTGATTTAGGTGAATAAATCGTATGGTTTTAAATTTATCATTCACATAATTACTTTCATTAGTAATCTTTAATCAATGATTAATTATCATAAACTTCAATTGAATTAAGTTTTAATCACCTTATTTAATTAATCAATTCTTTAATCAATTCTCCTAATTAATTAACCCTTAATTATAGTTAATTGAATCTTAATTACTATTATTAATTAATTATACTTTGATTAATCACTTTAATAAATAAACCCTTAATTATTAGTTAAATCTTAATTATAATTAATTATCCTTAATTGATTAATTTATAGATTTATCATTCCTTAATTGATTATAATAATTAATTACTCCTTGATTAATAATGATTTCTTAATCACTTCCATTAGTTACATCCAGTAATTATCAATTAATTACTTTACGAAGTAATCACCATCCACTAGTTCCATTAAGTAAATAATTTTTTTTTCTTCCAAATCATCTAGTGTTTAAATTAATTAAACTTAATTAATTAATTCAAACCAATCCATTAAACTCAATTAATTACATTAAGTAATTAATTCCTTAATTACTTTCATTAGGTAATTAACTTAGATTAACCATTGTTAATCACAAATTTATTAATCTTTAATTATCCATTTATTTATCTCTAATTATCTAATTGATGATCTTATTTCCAAAATTAATTTATCTTAATTAATTAATTTCAACCTTAATTAATTAATTCAAACTCTTAACCATTTACCAACTTTCTTTAAATCATATGTTAAAGACATACTCACTTCATAAAAGAAACTTAAAGAATTTAAACCAAATTTACTTTTAAATTCTTACCATTAAAACACCCTTTAAATAACTAAAGTTGTTAAAACAATTTAATTTATCAATCTTCCTTTTTATTCCAGAACTCTCATATAGATTTAATTCCATATCAAACTTAGATTTAAAATTCACTTACATTGTAAATATTTATTTTAAAATTCAAATTAATTAAACAATTTAAGGTTGTTAAAACAATTTAATTTTTAAAAAAAAGCTTCGTTTTATTTTTTGAACTGAGATTCAAATTAAAACTTTAAACAGACTTAAATTTAGGTTTAAAACTTGTTTAAACCATTCAGTTTTACTCTTTAAAAAACAGGTCAGGTTTTTTTTTTAAACCTGTAGCCAAACATTCATCCCAAGCTACTAAGTAAAATGCTTTGAGTCAAATGTTAACAACTTCGAGTCAAATTCTTGAATCAACCGAGAGATACTCGAAACCCCACCAACAGACCCCAACCCAACTGTCACCTTACTTACTTCGAGCAAAACCTTTCATTACTTCGAGTCAAACGCTCTTCTGCACGCACACGAGCCCGAGAAGCCATCGTCTTCTCCACTACCATGTTTTCCAAATGCACCGAGTTTCGTGCGTGCATATGCACAGTTCATCGGAGCAATTCCGATCATTGTGACCTTCTTCGGCATGTCGACGCACACGCCTCCATCCCTCTCTGACACTCAAAATTCTCAATTCAACAAGCAATCGAAATCGAGTAAAATTTAGAAAGCAATGCTACTTCCTGAACCGACAGAACCACCTTAATCCCCTTCGCTCCGCCACGACAAACCACCAGAAACCACGCGGACTCGACCAAAACTTCGTCACTCACTCACAAACCCCCTCCCCTTGATCCGACCCCACTCGATGCCACGATGGCGTCGCAGTCCCCTCGCAAACCTGAACGACCACACCCCCATTTCAAACCCTAAATTGATCTCTTCCGACCACTACAATCCACAAAAAAAAAATTACGAATATTTTTCCCTTGATCGTGGACGCTTGTTCCACATTCTGACCAGAACTCGAACAACATAACCACGCCGATCATCATAATTTGGCGAAATTGTCATCTCAACTCAACTCACAAATTCTTGAAATTCCCAATTCTAAAAGTTTTGATTTAACCTTTAAAAATCACAGTTTTTGCTGATGATTACATTTATATAAGTAAATCAAGTAATTAAGGAAATCAAATTTTTGATCATGCATTGAACTTTACTGTATATTCATACTTCTAGATGGTTTATATACAAATTGAACTTGAAACTAATTTTAGAATGCAGATCTTACAAATCTAAACTATTTATGTTGTACAACAAAGCCTGAAACAAATCAGGGGATGGTTGTTTGAAGGGTTTCTTTTATTTTTCTTTTGAATCTGTAAAACAACAGAGGGTATGTCTCCCTGTTTCAATCATGCACACCTGATTTATATATATTCATTCCATCCAAATCTAAACAACATGCAAGCATTATATCACATCACAGATATCAAGAAGATTGGTTCAAGAGTAAGTTTGCTCACCTTTCCCTGAAGAAAGAAAGGCTCTTGACAGTTTTCAAAAGAAAAGATGAAGCCTGCAAATTTTCTTCTTTTCCTACCTTAATTCTTTTAAGTTTAGATCTGCAAGTTATATATAGAAATTCTTGCTTACTCTTTGTTGTATTCATTCACCAAATTCATCAATAACAGTAAATTTAAATTACTTACAGTTGAATGTATATAACAGAGAAGCTTTTTTTTTCCTCTGCAACTTAAAAAATAGAAGTAGATTAAATCCTTGATCTTGATTTTTCTCCTGCAACAGATTGATTAACTGCTGCTTTAATACTGTTTAGAAAACTCAGATTCAAATCTTTTTTTTAAAAAAACTACTTGCCTTATTTATTTCCAGAAATCAACTGCACTACTTGAATGTTTCCAGATTACACTTGAAAACAGCCCCTTTTGTTTTGATCTAAACCTTGCAAATTTATCTGCTTTGAATTAAAACTAAGATGACCTTTGCTTTGTATCTGATTACAATATCAAATTCAGATTTTAAAGAAATTGCACTTGCCTTTAATTGTTTTACTTCTCTGATCTTGTTTTAACTTGATCATCTCAGGTTTGAAGACTCTGGCTAGCTTCAGGTTGATGAATTCATTTTCTTTTCTGGATCTTGTTTTGATCTTGCTGTTTGATTGAAACTTTGTCCGGGTTGCACTTTTGAACACTTGAATTTGGTTTTTTTTTCTTTCCTAATTTTTTTGTGTTTCCAGGCTTGATTTATTTTTTCAAATCTGAGTTTGAAGTTGCTTTCAGATTTTACTTTTTACTGGCTTTGATTTTTTTTTATTTGAGATTTCTTTTTGAATGAAGATGAGAAGAGTTATGAAATGGATGGTCGGGTTTAAGAATTGAAGGCATTGGGAGATGAAAGGTTTGAAATGTTTGGACTGAAAATAATTGATCATGTTTTCTTTTCCAGATTTGGAAAAGAAAAAAAATACTTTGAAAAATGAAAACAGCAGCCACTTGTTCTTCATGCATATCAAAATCCTTACACTTGTTAAGTTCCCTTATGCATGGCTTACACTTGTTCATTATTGTAAAAATTGTGTTTATACCCCTAATGCAATCTTATTTGTAACTTTTGTTTTAGTTCTTACTTTATTTTAATTTATGAAAACATGCTTTATGCTTTTGAACCTTTTTATAAATTCATTTACAAATCATTCACATACATTTGTATTTATTCTACTTGTACAACTTTTAAAGAGAAATGGATTAAAACAATTTGTACGCTCAACTAATAAATCATACATATATACATTTCTTTGTTTATAAAGCTTTTGTAAACTTATTTATTAAATTAATTTTATTTACAATACATTTATTAAATTTCAAAAGGGTAAATACTTTACATTTATTCTTGTTTTAAATTTTTTTAAACTCAAGTCATTGTACAAATCATATTTTTATTGATTTATGAATTCTACCTTTAATGTTTAATATACAAATCTTATTTAACTCCTTACTTTAAATTATTTTATAGATTTTGTTTTTTAAATCTTTAATTTAGCTCATATGTTAATATACATATATTTTATACATCTTATTTTTAAATTCAATATTTGTTTATAAAATACTTATTCCTAAATCTTAAACCAATTCTACTTTATAATCTAAAAATTTATTTATTCTAGAAATTATCCAATTAATCCATAAATAAATTAGCAATTTATCTTCAAAAATTAATTTAATTGCCAAATTAACTTGGTAAATTTTCAGGAATGTTACAGATTCCCCCCCTTAAAAAAAATTTCGTCCCCGAAATTTACCAGGGAGACAACAAAGAATGGATAGATATACAAAGATAGAGAATCGACTCCCAAATCAAGCCGATCATCTATTCTGTATTTGGCTTACCAAATCAGAATATCACTAATAGATATGAGAACAAACTCATATAATTATTTTACAAGATACTCGGGTCACCGGTCTACGATATGTAAGGGCATTGATTAGTTCGAAGGGATAACTAATCGTTTGTAGAATATATCGGACCCAACGATAGATAGACGGATTTAATCTTACCCAACTCTCTAACACTAGATATGGATTCTAGATTTAAATCGGAACACCCCAAAGCATATATCTTGGCCCACTTCGGACTTTGATATACACACGAAATTACAATAGAATTTCAAATTTGGTTTAATCAAAATTGTTTTATCGATATAATTTATTTAGCTTTATATTTTAGTTAACCAATTTATTTCAATTTAAATTTAAATTTCGTTAAAGTTAAAACGAAAAGCTGATAGAAATTTGACAAAGAGAATACGAAATAGAGACTTATCTACACGATTCGTAGGGCCACCATCACATCCAAGCTTCTTCTTGCAGCTGCCACGAGGACATAAAAGAATTTGGAATCGAATCAAAGGAGATTGATAGAGAAGATATTTTTGTTGTTGCAAGGCATTGACCATTTAATGGTATTTCCCTGTCCCCTATCTCGTCCTCTTCTTGCACTCATACTTACTATCTGTGAATAGTAAGAGAATTTACTGAGGCATTCGAACAGATATCTTAGGGATTACTCATTCTAGGGTATACTTCACCCTATCTCTAATGAGCTACTTAATGTGTTATACTCCTGAGCTAAAGTTTTAACCTTCAGCTCTGATACCACTGTAACGATCCTGACTCGACCTTCGAAAATCGGCACCGAATACGACACTCGTATTCAAATGCCGCAGATCCAGACGTCGAACCTGGTTCGTCGGAGCTTATAACACAATAAGTACAACACAGCGGAAGAAATATGTATAATACATTTGATATACAATGTTTAATACAATGTCTGATACAACAGAATACAATAGAATGGTACAATGGATAACAATACTATCAGAGATACAAGAAACAGCAGCGGAAAGATAGTGTCTTCAATGCCAAATCCAAGAACTCCATCTTCAATCCAAAGCTAGCTCGAACCCCCTATCACATTCACTAAGAGAGCAAGACTGGTCCGATGCTGAAGTGTAGCAAATGCGATCCACAAATCCAAAAGAGCTTCGAAGGCTAACGAATCGATTCCTATAATTCGACTATCTGAAAACCCAACTCTAGGACTGCCCGTGTGGAAATAGTGGGCACCCAGAGTTTAGGAAAGGAACAATAAACTCCAGGTCAGTCATGGGACTGGTGTGAGCAAACAAAACAATTTTATTCTTTAAAGAAACAACAAAGCTTTTAAAGTTTAAATCCGCAATGCTTTTGGAAAATGAAACTACCATAAGGCCTCCCGGCACACACACACAATGCAAACGCACACATGGGGGAGATTTCTCCTTATGATAGTCAAACATGCTTACTACGCAAAAATTCTTTTTAATATTATTATTAGTGCATAGTGGAAAACACTTCGGAAGTATAATATAAATCCTAGCCAGCATAGGTACCATTATACTATGCCTACTATAGCTGCCATGTTAAATGGCAGGTTCTACAACTAAAACCGTACAAGGCACGTATTGGATGAATGGATTTTCAACAAATGGTCAGGCTAAGGAACTTCCTATTGCCACATGGGATCGCCTCTGGCGGGACATCCCGAGAACTAACGTTACGGTTAGATCTCTTCCAACACAAGGCCAGGTTACCTCTGTAACTAGGTAACTACTACACGAATATGCCATCCCCCGGTCCTTTGGGACCTTTATCCGAGGCGCCTCAAAGCAACAACCACACAGTAAATGAGATTGGAGCAACCACATAGGTTAAATACCAGGGCTCCATACCTGATACCACCCTTTACCAGAAGGGAATGACACACCCTAAAGGGCGCGACCCTCATAACCTTGCCGCATCTTTCCTGTTTTGACCATTTTCGGGGTGTGAGGTCCTGATGCAATCTCGTCCACAAAGCTACTCTTTATACAAAAGCCATGCTTTGATCACAAATGATCAACAAATGATCATCAACACACAGCAGCACTCAGCATGCCACATTACCAAATTGGGAATATATCACTGATAAATATCAACTACATAACCTCTGAGCTCGTACGTCTCAAACAAGGGTGTTAAGCTAAGAGAATAAATTCTCCGCCACCAAGCAGAAATGTATTTGATAGAGATCAGTTTAATATCTCAAAGTGTAATGTCGGACATACAACCATACAAGTCTGTCCCGGGTTCGAACAGAACCGAAGGCACTTCCGAAGAAGCCCTTGCAAATCCGGATAATCCCTAATCACGTCCGGACTTCCCATCACATATGGAAATCTCTATACCGGCGCGACTCAGTGCAGAGACAATCGACGGTTTATCCTTTCGTTCTCAAAAATACCCGGTCTTCACCACCGGTCTTCAAATGCTATCCATAACGACGTATCATTATTCGGAATGGGTTATATGACACAAAGGTCCTCTCCCGGCTAAAACGAATAATGAGCGCAATATTTAAAAACATATGGATATGGGATTTCAGTTAAGTCACAACTTATTATCGAGAAATTCCTTTTCAAATGGTTTAACAAGTTACCATTTTAAATCCTTTAAACAAAAAGATTCATTTTATAAAGTTTACCGATTTTCCACAAAGGTTCATCCATGGCTTTTAAAACAAATTTCACTTCAAATTGGATTAACTTACCCAAATCTTTAATTTAAAGATTTAATTAATAACTTTCAAACCCTTTCCAATCCAATTTCTTTATATGAAAGATGTACTATTTAAAATCCTCTTATATTTCAAAACAAGGTTTAATAATCTTTCACATAAGTTAAAGCTGATTACCTTTATATAAGTCAAAGCCATTCAAGTATAAAACTTGGGTTTGGATTTAAATTTCCAAAAAAATACTTTTAAATGGTTAAAAATCCATATAACACCTTTATAACTTATAAAATCTTTTTAACCCATAATTCCAAATCATAGAATTCAATTTCAAATATTGAATTCAAATTCAAATCAAATTATTTTTTTTAATTTCCAAACTTTATTAAGTTATAAAATAACCTTTATTGTCTTTTTGAAACTCATTTTCCAAAAGTTTACAATCCTAATTTCAAACCATTTTGGATTCAAAAATTCAATTTTTTAAAAAATTATTTCAAAATCTATGACTTAACCCATTTCCACGTGCAATCCATATTAGTGTGTGTATAGTGTGGTCCAGGGGATCAACACAATAGTGCACAACATCAATCATCACAGATTCAGTCATATCGATAAGCGGTATAACCCATAACGCTTATCTTTATTCACAGATTCATAGATAAATAAATTTATCAATCACAAAGATTTACCATTACAATTCGATGTGGGTTTCGGATTACAAACTAAAATCCGACTCCCTGTCGCATCGAAATTAAATGTCATTTTACGGGTCAGGGGTTTTGCATATTCATATAACAATATATTCATCACAAATATATCAGCTCAGCATAAAGCATCACATAGCATCACATCATATAACAAATATATCAATCCATCACACAACATCCAAAAGCAATCAAACAACTTTGATTTAGGTGAATAAATCGTATGGTTTTAAATTTATCATTCACATAATTACTTTCATTAGTAATCTTTAATCAATGATTAATTATCATAAACTTCAATTGAATTAAGTTTTAATCACCTTATTTAATTAATCATTTCTTTAATCAATTCTCCTAATTAATTAACCCTTAATTATAATTAATTGAATATTAATTACTATTATTAATTAATTATACTTTGATTAATCACTTTAATAAATAAACCCTTAATTATTAGTTAAATCTTAATTATAATTAATTATCCTTAATTGATTAATTTATAGATTTATCATTCCTTAATTGATTATAATAATTAATTACTCCTTGATTAATCATGATTTCTTAATCACTTCCATTAGTTACATCCAGTAATTATCAATTAATTACTTTACTAAGTAATCACCATCCACTAATTCCATTAAGTAAATAAATTTTTTTTCTTCCAAATCATCTAGTGTTTAAATTAATTAAACTTAATTAATTTATTCAAACCAATCCCATTAAACTCAATTAATTACATTAAGTAATTAATTCCTTAATTACTTTCATTAGGTAATTAACTTAGATTAACCATTGTTAATCACAAATTTATTAATCTTTAATTATCCATTTATTTATCTCTAATTATCTAATTGATGATCTTATTTCCAAAATTAATTTATCTTAATTAATTAATTTCAACCTTAATTAATTAATTCAAATTCTTAACCATTTACCAACTTTCTTTAAATCATATGTTAAAGACATACTCACTTCATAAAAGAAACTTAAAGAATTTAAACCAAATTTACTTTTAAATTCTTACCATTAAAACACCCTTTAAATAACTAAAGTTGTTAAAACAATTTAATTTATCAATCTTCCTTTTTATTTCAGAACTCTCATATAGATTTAATTCCATATCAAACTTAGATTTAAAATTCACTTACATTGTAAATCTTTATTTTAAAATTCAAATTAATTAAACAATTTAAGGTTGTTAAAACAATTTAATTTAAAAAAAAAACTTCGTTTTATTTTTTGAACTGAGATTCAAATTAAAACTTTAAACAGACTTAAATTTAGGTTTAAAACTTGTTTAAACCATTCAGTTTTACTCTTTAAAAACAGGTCAGGTTTTTTTTTTTAAACCTGTAGCCAAACATTCATCCCAAGCTACTAAGTAAAATGCTTTGAGTCAAATGTTAACAACTTTGAGTCAAATTCTTGAATCAACCGAGAGATACTCGAAACCCCACCAACAGACCCCAACCCAACTGTCACCTTACTTACTTCGAGCAAAACCTTTCATTACTTCGAGTCAAATGCTCTTCTGCACACACACGAGCCCGAGAAGCCATCGTCTTCTCCACTACCATGTTTTCCAAATGCACCGAGTTTAGTGCGTGCATATGCACAGTTCATCGGAGCAATTCCGATCATCGTGACCTTCTTCGGCATGTCGACGCACACGCCTCCATCCCTCTCTGACACTCAAAATTCTCAATTCAACAAGCAATCGAAATCGAGTAAAATTTCGAAAGCAATGCTACTTCCTGAACCTACAGAACCACCTTAATCCCCTTCGCTCCGCCACGACAAACCACCAGAAACCATGCGGACTCGACCAAAACTTCGTCACTCACTCACAAACCCCCTCCCCTTGATCCGACCCCACTCGATGCCACGATGACGTTGCAGTCCCCTCGCAAACCTGAACGACCACACCCCCATTTCAAACCCTAAATTGATCTCTTTCGACCACTACAATCCACAAAAAAAAAATTACGAATATTTTTCCCTTGATCGTGGACGCTTGTTCCACGTTCTGACCAGAACTCGAACAACATAACCACGCCGATCATCATAATTTGGCGAAATTGTCATCTCAACTCAAATCACAAATTCTTGAAATTCCCAATTCTAAAAATTTTGATTTAACCTTTAAAAATCACAGTTTTTGCTGATGATTACATTTATATAAGTAAATCAAGTAATTAAGGAAATCAAATTTTTGATCATGCATTGAACTTTACTGTATCGCGTAATCAGCTTTATATCTCAATTTGTAATGTCAGACATATAATCCATACAAGTCTGTTCCGGGATCGAACAGAACCGAAGGCACTTACAAAGAAGTCCTTGCAATCCGGATATTCACTAATCACGACCGGACTTCCCGTCACTAAGGGTGATAAAACCTCTATATCGGAGATCAGCCGATGTAGAGTAACTCGACGGTAATCCTTCCGTTTTCACAAACATCCGGTCTTCAACACCGGTCATCAAATGCAATCCATAACGACGTATCACATACTCGGAATGGGTTATACGACCCCAAGGTCCTTTCCCGGCAAACCCGAATAGTGAGCGCTTATTCAAAAATAAGTGTGGCATTCAAATTCAAGCAGTTCACAACAAATACTTATTTAAAGATAAATATTGATAGTCGGATTATTTAACTATCAATAGGCGTGTTCAACATCACCAAATCCAAATAATTTTTCAAATTATTTATTTTCCAAAATATCTTTACAAGATATATATATATTTCCCACACTTCAACATTTGAAAACTAATTTTCAAATCACTTTTCACCTTTACCACTTTTGAAAACAAATTTCAATCAATTTCCTTATGCGAAATACTTTCAATCCAACATGGTTCATTTAAACCAATTTAAATAAATCCTTCACGATTTACTTTATATTTACGTTCCAAATCCGTAAATTTATTCCCACACTTCAAAAATAAATCAACGTTTATTTTTAAACAATTTCCTCTTTCTTTTATAAATTCCTTAGTGTATTTATAATCCCAAAATATTTATGATATACGATTTTCAATCGATTTCAAATATTCACTTTCAATTTATCTTTACAAGGATAAATTCTAAAACGTTCATTTCACATTGAAAAAATATTTCCATACTTATTTAATAATAAGTACATCACAAATCCATTTATTTTCAATACCTAGAAAATATTCAATATACTTAAATCGAAAATTAAGTATATATTTCATTCTTTAAGAAATCATTCTCTTAAACACATTTGTTTGGGCCAAAATGAATGTTACGTAAAACATCGTTACGACGACCCAAAATCACTAGTATAGGGATTCAAAGTTTAAATAGATATATAAATCCCAATACTATACAAAACATTTCCTTTCAGAAACCATTTACTATAACAACAGTGTTATAGTCCACCATTTCCTTCTATTTCTCGAAAACGTCTATTTCAACAATGAATATTGAAATCTATGTATTCGATACTTAATGCATTTTAAAACGTCTTTAAAATCATTAACTTCATTTCATAATGTTCCTTCCCCAAAAACATATCCATTTCATTTAATAATATATTCACTGTCCAAAATCGTGAATATAATTCCTTTCATATATTCCTATATCCAACTTATCAAATTCAATTGATTTCAGATTTATAAACGACGTTTATAAACTCCATTTATATTTTTATATACTTCTATTTATAAAAATCCTTTTTATATCTCATTTTAAATGCCAAAATCCGATTTATAAGATAATTACTTATAAAAAACTCGTTTTATAATTCCAGTATTTTTAATTTATAAATATCAATTTTATAAATCTTTTATATAAACCGTTTATAATAATTCAAAATACCCAATTAAACCATTTGATAAATTAATCACTATTTATTTCAAAAATCTAAATTTGGTTATATTTTACAAACATTAAAACTTTTATAACATTAAACTTATAACGTTAATTTATTTAAAATAAATCAATTCAAAATTTTAATAAAACGTATACTTTCAAAAATCACTTTAAAAATTCCTTTAAAACCAAAAATCATTATTTTAAAACTTCAAAAATGGATCCGATGATGCAACAGCACCAAATAGTCAATCACGACATCCAAATATCATATATCGATATGATAATCAACAAATATCAAAATATCTGTAAATAAATCAATACAGTTGAGGAATCCAGTTGGATCCCTCAAACCTGTTTCTCTGCATCCAAAAACATTAGCACAATACCAATTCCGCTCCAGTACGGAATTATCGCGGTATATGGGATTTATAATATTATCCGCTTAATAGACGGCGCAATAGGGTCTCATCCGCTATACAATGCAGGAAATTAACAACTGCAATATATACATATGCCAATATATATATTGCTATTATATATAATACCAATTTCACTGTTTATGAAATATTCGCGGTATATGTTTTTAATAAATAACATCCGCTTACTAACGGCGCATAATGTCTATTTTAACAACCAATGGATAACAATCATCATTCAAACATGCATTCAAATATTTTAAATCTAACTATTTAAAATATAAATCGAAACCGATTCGATTGAGTGAGAAGTTCTCACCTTGATTTCAATTTCGTTTTAGCGATTTATTTCGAATAAAATTAAACGGACGTTTAATTTTACTCGAAATTTTCACTAACTCCAAACGACTCCAATCCAATTGCATCGCGTAATGCTCGTCCATACGATTCCAACGCGTCTGGTTTCGCGCGTTTTCGACCTCGTATGAAAAATTTATGCATTTTTAAACTTACACGAACTTATAATTATAATATTTACAACATATATTTTAAATTTATATTATAACCTAGATCATAGCCGTTCATTTGCACCCCCCTATCTCGGTCGTTCTTTCCCTCTCCTTCTTCACGTTACTTCCCCAGGATATTTGCACGCAAGAACCCATAAAGCTTCAAATTAGGGCTCCAAATCGCGACCTCTTGCTTCACTTCCACGACGATCAACAACTTCCATTCGAAAGCCCATAACACGAGCTACTCTCGGCCACCATCTCGATGAGCTCGGCCTCCACATTATGCGCGCGCACGAGGATGAACGGCAGGAAGTTGCGGCCAAGTTTCTCCCTCTACGCTGCGCCATACCCCATCAACCCCGTATGGATCGAAAGATCTTGCTTAGCTCTTCGACTTTCATGTTGAACACTTCGCGTAATTGCTTGTGGATTGAGAGTAATTGAGGGGTGAAGATTCGAGCGTTTCTGGCCTTCGGTTTTAGGGGTGGCGGCTAGGGTTTTAAACCCTAATTATATATTTTTTTTATTTGTGAAGAGGATGGTCTATTTATAGAAGTTTGAACGACACTATTTATTCGACTTTTCAAAACTCTGATTTATGCGCGGTGACCAGCATTTCTAGGGTTTATCCCGCGTTCCGGACACAATGGAAAAGGTTTTGGAAGCTAATTCGGTCATCTGTGCGAGTTATGGCAATAAACGTTCGATTTGAATTAAACCGATTTAAACGATTTTCTAGGCGTTTTAGCTTGCACCGGACAAACGATAAATCTGATTGACACGAAATTTGAAACCATACAATAATATTACATTACGGATCCGATGAAACTAGTTTCGTTGAAATCCGAGACTGTTTGAAAAATGGCTATTTTAACTCGCCAAATTAATATTAAAACGATTTCAATGCGTTTCGAGCTGCCACGATCAAACGACAACTCCGATTGCTACGAAAATTGAAATCCTACAATAACAAATTATTACGGATCCAATGAAACTGGTTTCATCCAATTCTGAGACTGTTCGAAAATTGGCTATTTTTCAGTCGATAATTAAATATTAAAATATTCAATTTTCACAAATAAACTCTTCATTCAATTTTAAAAGTTCTATAATATCATTCTAACTTCAATATGATAAAATAAAATTTTATAAATCATTTTCAATCATATTTAACCCAATATTCAATTATTTCTGGAATTTCAACTATTAAATTATCGATTTAATTATCCAATTAAATCCAATTATTCGAAATAAAATTTATTCGACTTATAAATTTCACTAATTAATATTTAAAATTAATTAAATATTCAAATTTTAATTAATAAAAATTCTGGGTCGTTACAGTAGGGGAGAATGTAACGACCCAGAATTTCCATCATTCGATATTCGTATATTTAATTGATTTTAAATATGCACAAGTAAAGTTTATAAGCTGAATAAATAATATTTCGAATATCTAGATTTAATTGGATAATTAGGTAATGTAATATTTGAAATTGTTAAAATAATTGAAAATTGAATTTAATATGAATAAAAATGATTTATAAAGTTTAATTAAAATCTATTTGAGTTTGAATGATGTTAGTAAACTTTTAAAATTGAATTAAAAGTTGAATTGTAAAAATTAATATTTCAATATTTAATTAACGTGTAAAAAATAGCCATTTTTCATATAGTCTCGGATTTCGACGAAATCAGCTTCATCGGATCCATAATGTTATATTTTTGTAAGATTTCATATTTTGTGCCAATCGGATTTACGATTTGTCCGGGGCAAGCTAAAACGCGTAGAAATTTATTGAAGTGAATTTTTAAAATTAAAATAGTTGATTCGAAAACCTATCTTGCAAATACGATCGAATTGGCTCCCGATATATATTCCATTGCATTCGAAATAGTGGTACAACATTATAAATTCCAGGGGCACGTTTCATTTCGAGTTCGAAAAATTTGGCGGTGAATTGTGTCGCAACATTTTCTATAAAAGGACTCATTTTATTCATTTTTCACCAAATCCTAACCAGGCTAGGGTTAGCCGCCACGTACAAAATCAATGGCCTAGGATTTCGAAGCTTCTTCCCTTATTCTCGCTCAATCCACTCACTATCATCAAATGCTTTAAACTAAGAAATTGTAGAGAGTGATTTTAACATCCATATGGAGATGATCGAGTTTCGTTGCATGGATCAGCGGCAATAAGCGTTCAAACAATCGAAGTTCACACACGGTTTTCTATGACGAGATGGAGCCGAGTTTCAAGGCGCTTGGGGTTGGTGGTACGTGGTTGAAGAAGCTTTCGAATGGTGGCGTCAGATCGTCATCGTGATCAACGTGGTGGGTGCGGCCGTCAAACTTTGTGCGTGTTCTATGGGTTTCGATCGTTCGTAAATAACCTGGGAAATGCACGATGGAGAAGATGGATCTATCAGCCATGATTTGATGGATTCAAAACATATGGTCCAGATGAATCAAGGTTAAAATAAAATAAAAAGAAAATTGAAATTATTATATATAAGTTCTTATGAACTTTAAAACTGCATATCTTTTTCATACGAGATCCGTTTCACATGAAATGAATTGCGTTGGGTTTGCATTGAAGAGCACTACATTATGGAACTGGATTGGGATTCATTTGAGCTAGTGAAAATTTTGGTTGAATTAAATGCTTGTTTAATTTTAATCGAAATAAATTGCTATCACAACGACTACAAGAAATGTGAGCACAACTTACTCTTTCTGACTCACTGATATTTCTATATAAGTGAGAATAAATATTATTTATGATGATTAATGATTTTTTGGATGATATATGATGTATTATCTATATATTGATTAGTATTTGAATATATACGTGCCTAGTGGAGCAGAAGACCCTATACGTTCTCGTGTATAAGCGGATGACGCTTTGTACACGCGTCTGCCTCGAAACGGACATTGTATACATATTTATAATATGTATATTTGTTGCAGGTGACAGGTTGGAGGGATCCAACTGGATTCCTCACCAGTATTGGTTTATTTATAGATGTTGTGATATATGCTGTTATCATATAATGTATGATATTTTGGATGCCGTGATTGATGTATTTAGTGCTGTTGCAACATTAGGCCTATTTTTGGAATTTTAAAATGTTAAAGTGACGATTTCCAAATTTAAAAGGATTTTAAAGTGATTTTGGAAACAAATGTTTTATTGATTTTTGAATTGTAAAGGAACTGAATTTATTTTGAATAAATAAGTATCCTAATTTTTATGTTATAAAAATTATGATTTCTGTGAAATATAGTAAATTACGATTGAATATGGAGTTAACTATTTTGTAAATAGTTTAAACTGAGATTTTTGATTTATTGTAAATGGTTTATATAGAAGATTTATAAAATTGATATTTTGTAAACTAAAATATTAGAATTATAATGGAGTTTTATAAATGTTAAAATGAAGTTATAAACTGATTTTACAAATGAATAAGATTTATAATTGTGAAGTTATAAAATGAATGGGTTTTGTAAATAAACGATTTATAAGTGAACTAACTTATAAATTGGATTTTTGGTATATAATTGAGTAATAAATGAAATTGGTTAATAAATGAATTTTGTATATTGAAGTTTTTATAAAATATAAATGGAGTTTATAAACGTTGTTTTATAATTCCGAAATCAATTGAATTTGATAAGTAAATATGAAAGCTTGTTAAAGGAGATATATTCGCAATTTTAGATAGCGAGTTATCCTTTAAGTTAAATGTTGTAATAATAAAGAGTTTGGTCGAGAATTATATCCATGATTTTGGACATTGGATAATCCTTTAATTAAAGGTGTAGAAGTATTGAATTTGGACAAGAGAAGTATATTCACGATTTTAGACAATGAATAATATATTGAATAAAATGATATGCTTTGCAAAGTGAATAACCTTTTGAATTAAATAAATATTTTGGAAGTGATATTTTAAATGGATTTAAAACGGTTTAAAGATGTTTTAAAATGTATTAAGGTTCGAAATCATAGATTTCAACATTCATTGTTGCAATAGACGTTTTCGAGAAGTAAGGAAATGATGGACTATAACACTGTTGTTATAGTAAATGATTTCTGAAAGGAAATGTCTTTGTATAGTATTTGGGATTTATATATCTATTTTATTTTTGAATCCCTATACTATTGATTTTGGGTTATCGTAACGATGTTTTACGCAACATTCGTTTTGACCCAAATGAATTTGCTTAAGAGAATATTTTCCTTAAAAGAATAATATATACTTAATCCTAATTTAAATATATTTGATATTTTCTAAGTGATGAAAATAAATTGATTTGTGAATTACTTATTATTAAATAAGTATATGGAAATGTTTTTCAATATTGAAATAGTCTGAGAATATATTTTTTTAAAAGATTATTTGAAGTGAATATTTGGCAAATGGTTTAATTAATAAAAGTTTAATTAAAACGGCCTAGTGATTGTTATGGTGCTGAATATTTATTTGTTTGTTTTGATAGTTAAATAAATGACTATCAAACTTGGCCAAAATTTTAGTTCCTCGACTTGATGTGGGAACTATTTAGTCGTACACTTAGTACGTAGCCTTCTGTGTAGGCTTGATTATCATTTGTGTTAAGGATGCTGATTCGTATAGTGTGGAGTATTACTCCAATCTATCGAGCTTCCTTCTTGGTCCGAAGGATAGCAAGTTGAAAGTTGGAGACGTGATAAGTCTATGAGACTTAGTTTCTGTGTGAGGTTGAGAAACGATTTTGCGTTGTTGATGCGAAGAGACCGAGATCAGATTTATCTGAAAACCACTTCGGACCAACGTATATGCGACGATTGTGTAGGTTGCTTATTGATGATATTGTTATTCCGGATTTTCATAGTGGGGTACTGCTTGTTGATCATTTGGGTTTAAAATCTCAATATACATCCAATAGCAGTGGTCTCTTCATTTATGAAATATCCAATGCAAGGACTATTGGCTACTAATCCTAGGGATTTCCCGAGAGGATGTGGTAGGAAAGTACCTTCGGTTTGTCCTGTTCCTGGACAACTTGTATGGATGTTTGTCTGACATTGCATTTCTACGGATTACGCACATTGGTTTTTACAAACGTACATCAGTGGCGGCAGAGAAGGCAACTTCTCTTAGCTTAACACCCTCCTTGAGACGTATGAGCTTAAGGATTGTATTTTTGTGGAAGGAAATTAGTAGTCAATGGAAATGGCCGTGTGACATTCAAAAAGTGATTGTCATTGTGAAAGGCAATCGTTACCTCGTCAGGCCTCATCAACCGGGAATGACCAAAACAGGGTTAGATGCAGCAGGGCTAAGTGGGTCATTCCTAAGTAGGATATGATCATCCTCTTCTAGATATATCTTTACACAATATGACGTCGTGTATCTGATTATTGTGGTTTTTATGCTATGAGGGCCCTCGGTAAAGGTCGGTAACGACCGGAGGATGCCATATTCGGTACCATCTAGTTATAGAGGTGGGCCGATCTTGTGTTGGTCGAGGGCAGATGTTTTGTGCCTCGGGACATCCATCTAGATGTGTACCACTTCGGAAGGTAGTCCCTTCACCTGGTCATTTGTATGGAAATCCAAACTCCACTGCGTTCCTGCCATTTTATTTGTAGAGCTTAGTATGCTGGAATTTAATAATGGTAACAATTTCGGCTATTTTGAATATTATTTGTATACTAGACATTATTATAATATAAGAGGATTTGATATGAAATGTTTTAGTTATCGTAAGGTAAAAACATGTCTGTGTTTATGTGTGGACTTGTCTTACGAGATACTTTTGTTTTGATAAAAGAATTTTTTTGGTAATTTAATAAATTCAGTTGAGTGTGTTTCTCACGCTGGTTTACTAGACTGATCCGGGCGTTCTTCCTTTTCAATGCTCGGGTCAGACCAAGTATATTTACAGGTCTAGATTTGATGCCTTTGGAGCTTCAGCAGGAGAGCTGGAGATCTTCATTTTCGTACATCCGTATTTGCTTGATTATCCGCTGCATTGCTTAGTTGTTTATATTATCAGCAATTGTGAGGACATGTTATTATAACTGTTCAAGCTGATAACTATTGATTGATTGTTGAACTCTAATTGATGTGTATATATATTTATACAGTTTCTATTTTGTAAAGATCATTGATATGATATTACTTATTTTCCACTACGATGTGAGATTCTGTATTGTTCTGTTTTGTTCTATCTTCTCTCTTTCTTCTCTTCTTTTCTTCTCTCTTCTTTTCTTTCTCTTGACTTTCCGTCAGTTTGTGCTTTTTGGGTCGGACATGTGTGGATTATTATCGATTCAAAGGGTACGAATTTGCGGGTCGTCACAGCCCGCAGCTGGGTCGGCTACGCAAAATCCTCCAACGATCTACCTAAAGTAGCCTACATCGGAGCACACTTATCCTATTCCGTCCGCGTCGATTTGCCTGAACAAGCATATGATTTCGATTGCTATCTAACCTACGTACTAGCAGCCTGTGAAAGGTAACAAATATACTTGCTAACCTACTTGCCCGCTCCTAGTACGTACATCAAAAACAATATTTTGGTCTTAACTGCATGAAACACCTATCCAGACCTTTACAAGGTCTACTTACCAAATTGCTTCTAGAGTATTTAATTTTACCGTTACAGTTTACATACTGTTTATTTCCATTAATCTGCGTTAGGTCATTTTTACATCCGATTTGGTTATTTCACAACTTTCTTTTTTCTTACATAATTGGTATTTCATTTTCACGGCCGTTCTGTCCGTATGGCTTGTCTGTAATTTTTATGCTATTTTGCTACAGATTTACACTAGCCTTTAGGGTCTATTTGATTTACATTTTTTTCCACCCTAATTTATGTTCTTCATTTAGAGATTTAATCTGTACAAATTTTTTATCCAATAGCCACAAACCATTTAATTACACAAAATTCCACTTTTACATTTTTAGGCCACATATGAAACAAACAATTATGCCAATTAGACTTTCCAATTTTTTCCAAAACCATATTCAAAATTATGTAATTATATCTATCAAAACCATAATTTTATTTAAGTTACATATTTTGAATTTATTCAACTAACATGTTTTACCATCAGAAATTGAATAACAATTAATTCACTTTAATTAAACTAATCTCATTTATGCCAAAAACATGAATAACAATTTGTTTGTTACAAATTTCAACCCAAACATGAATTAGAATTGAGAAGTGAAAGAAGAAGAAGATACAATAATTTACATAAATTTCAATCTTATTTATGCCATAAAACGTGAGTAGACAATTTATGTGTCCAATTTTTTAAACCAAACATGAATCAGATTTGAGAAGCGGAAGAAGAAGAAGCTGTAATGATTTACATCTTTTCTCAATTAATAACAGAAATTAATTCATATTAATGTGCCGGAAAAGAATTGAAATTGAACTACTTTATTTTTCTATTTCATATTAACTCCCACTCATCTAACACTTGAGCTTGCATAAATTTAAAAAAAGCTTGCTTTAATCATTCTCTCTTTGGTTCTTCTAAATTCCCCAAATTTCTAGAATATATATAGATAATTTTATTTGTAAGAGATTTGTTTATTTAGTAGAGAAAAGGAGGAAGAATAATACACAATAATTTTACTACAGAATTATGGCGACGACTGAATAAGAGATTAGGTTTAGGTTAGATCGTAAATTTATAGATTGTTTGAGTGAATATAATCCATTAGATTATTTTAGATTAAATCTGGTTCTTTCATACACTTATTGGTTATTCATTCTAGCCCATGCACATCACTTAACCAATAAAATTTAGCCATCTCACCCTATTACATCATTGAGCGAATTGGAAGCCGCCACATGTCAGAAACAATGCTAAAATACGTAGGAAAAGTGCTGAAAACGAACCATCTATAAGAAACATCGCTTCAGATTTTGGTCAACAACGGGACTTGATCCTTAGTCACTAAGGAAGTCTACATGCTCATTTACCACTATACCAAATGCGCTTTTAATTTTTTTAATTATATTCCCATAAAACATCAGGGTATTTCATTCTTCCCCCTTAAAGGACGTCGTCCTCAAAATCTCCAAAAATTAAAGAACGTACTTAACAACCAGCATCCAAGAGCTACATCCATCTACTCAACCATAATCCATTTCTACCATTGTCCTTATTTTCAACTAATGCAATTTATGATTTATGATGCATATGAACTTACCTAATGCGAAAAGTTAGTCGGTCTACCGATTAAGTTGACCTCCTGTAATGTAAGTAAGCTTACGCCATCCAACCAAATGTATGCAATTACCCTAGTATAATTGATAATTCTATATGTATTTTTCAATCGTTCACCCAAATGCACCATCCATATGCAAAATCCATTTACACACACACATACATATATACAACCATATGCAAATGCAATAGATAACAGGCATGCATATGCAGGTGTGTGTACCTAGTAGGCCGATTATCCTAATAAACATCTATCTAGTGCATGCAATGCATCTGTTTGTAAATATTAGCATCCATTTGTAATAATTTTCATCCATCAAACATAACATGCCCTAATGACATGTTTACAACCAAGCTATCATCCATAGGTTTCATCTAAAGATTATCTAAAAATCCCTAACTAAGGAAAGATCAAAGATCAAAGATCAAAGATCAAAGATCAAAGATCAAAGATAGGATATTTGAAGTGTAACTTCAAATAAAAAAGGATAAGAAGTTCGAATTCTCTCCTCAGATTCGCTTGTGCATTGCTTGGGGTCATTTCCCCACTGAACCTTCACTAGACGAACTTCCTTATTGCATAATCTCTTGACGCCGTGTTCCAATATACAGATAAGTGTACGATGCAAAAGTGATTCACAGTCTACCTCCACTTCCCTTAGCTAATCGGGTTCTACTACTAATGCAGAATCATGTAGGCACTTTCTTAGATGCGAAACATGAAAAATATCGTGAACTCCTACTAATTTATCTGGAAGATCAACTCTGTATGTCATCTTTCCAAACCGTGCGGTAATAAGGATGGTTCTTACAAATCTCGGTGCCAACTTACCCACCGAACCAAATCTCATAACGTTTCTCAGAGGAGCCACCTTGACAATAACCATATCTCCAATATTAAACTCCAAATCTGAATGTTTTCTCTCGGCATATGACTTTTGTCTATCTTGTGCAGTCTTCAACCTCTTGCGAATCAAATCCACCTTCTTGAAAGTTTCCCCCGCCAAGTCTGGTCCAAGCAAGATCCTATCGGTGGTATCCCACCAACATGCTAGTGATCTACATCGTCTGCCATAGAGGGTCTCGAACGGTGCCATCCTAATGCGTGCGTGATAACTGTTATTATACACGAACTCCACTAAAGGTAGGAGGTCTTCCCAAGAGATTCCAAATTCAATGATGCACAATTTGAGCGAATCTTCCAAAACCCTATTTACCCTCTCAGTCTGTCCATCTGTCTGAAGGTGATATGTCGTGCTCAGATTCAATTCGGTTCTCAAGGCTTGCTGAAGACTCCTCCAAAACTCACTGGTGAATAATGGATCTCTGTCGCTCACAATGTTAGTGGGAACTCCATGAAGCCTAACTATCTCCCTTACATAAAGAGTCAGCAAAGAAGATTCCGTCCTATTACTCTTAATGGGTTTAAAATGAAAGCTCTTCGTAAGTTTATCCACAATGACCCAAATGCATGTGTTCCCTCTCCGTGACCTTGGTAATCCATACACAAAATCCATAGAGACGCTTTCCCATTTCTATAACGGAATATCCAATGGCTGCAACAGTCCTCCAGGCTTCTTCGTTCTGCCTTTACCCTTTGGCAAAAGATGCTTTTAGATACATACTCCACCACCCTCTTCTTCACTTCAGACCAATAGAATACCCTCTTCATATCCTGGTACATCTTATCACCACTGGGGTGCACTGCCATCCTAGAATGATGTGACTCGACCAACACCACATCATTAAATCCTTACTATGGGGAACATTAAGTCTACCATCCCTTCTAAGCCATCCCCTATTGTCCATGGATAGCGTCTAATATGTAGTGATGACTCTCCTCTACCAAACTTATCTAAAATGTCCTTTAACTCTTTGTCCTCATCTTGCCTTGCTCCAATCTACTCCATCAAAGTAGGCTGGACGTCGAGGGCTGCTAACAATCCCGAAGCTAAATCCGATAGAAGTCTAAAATCAAAGGTAGCAATGTGCTCCGAATGCTTCCATTTCAAAAACCGAGGACTTAAAACCACTTTGCGTCTACTCAATGCATCTGCCACTACATTACCCTTGCCAGGGGTATGGGAAATCTCAAAGTCATAAGAGGCAAAAAACTCCATCCATCTACGCTGTCTCAAATTCAAGTCTTTTTGAGAGAATAGATATTTAAAAGACTTATGATCCATGAAAAGCTCAAATCTTTCTCCTAAGAGATAGTGCCTCCATGACTTAAGAGCAAAAACTATAGCTTCCAACTCATGATCATTCATCGGATAGTTCTTCTCATGCGTTTTCAACTGTCTACTTGCGTAGCATACTACCCTACCCTCTTGCATCAGTACCGCCCATAGCCCCATATGACAAGCATCCATATAAACTGAGAAAGGCTTGTTTCCATCCAGTAATATTAATACGGGGGTGGTAGTCAATGCTTCCTTCAATCGACCAAAGGCATCCTCGCACTTGGCATCCAAAACAAAAGCTGAGTTCTTCTTGGTAAGACGGATAAGTGGAGTTTTAAAATGCTATGATACTAAATGTAAAATACTACTATGTGGATAGCTATCACTTAGGATCGTGTAATATGGAATTTATTATAATCTAAATGCAAAAAAAGATAATAGTAAAGTAAATAAGAATAAGCACACCAGGAATTTTTATACTGGTTCAAACTTCCCGTTCTACGTTCAGTCCCAGACTTCCCTTTAGAATTTCACTCAATAACCCTCACTTAACCCGGAGGAATAGTTAAACAACACCTAAGCAGCCGAATAGGATTTTTTCCGCCTCAACAGCCGAAGAGGACTTTTCCGCCTGATACAAACTAATAGGACTTCTACAATTTTGATAAAGTTGTTTGAAACTTTGTGTTCTTGATAACACTAATTTGTCTTTAATAGTACACCCTTCCTATAATCTTTTCCTCAAGTATATATTATGTGTATGAAGATTAGAAAGGAAGATATTGCTTAGAATCAAAGAATATGTTAATTAATTTAGAGATTCAAGCAATATATAGGTTGTGATTGCTTGTAGAATGCAGAGATATATAGTAGAGAATATAGCAAACAATAAAAATTGGTTATTTGAGACGTGATTCTAACATGTTTATATAGTAAACAAATAGTTAGAACTATTCATGAAGAGTTTTAATCGAAAGATGCAACTATATCCCTTCAAATTGAATCGTAACTCTTCGCAGATAAAAGTGTCTCTTTAGAAAAAATGACTATTAGAGTCGGTTTATCGACCGAGGAAAAACGATTATTTGACTGAAACCTCTAAAACAGTGAAAAACAGTGCATACCTGTGTACTGACTATGGTCAGTCGGCAGGCTATTTTCGATCAGTCGACTGAATTTGAAAAAATAAATGTACATAAATATGTGCACAAGTTCAATAGGCTGATTATAGATATTGAGTCGACTGGCTGTTTTTGTTCAATCGACCGAATTCTATTGATAATCAAAAATCACCACCGCTCATTTGGTTAGAGCACTTGCCTTCTAAACTAGTGACCCGAATTCGAGCCCACTCCATGCATTTTTTGAAAACTTGATTTTGATTAAAATATGCATGCAAGTTTATTTGAATGTGAATGATGATCCTTGAGGAAAGATTTTAACAAAGCACTAAACTAGACTTTATATACATATTTGATGACTCTTGTTAAAATATATAACTATATGAACCATACTTTTGGTCATTGAGTCCGGATGTTATTGTAGTCGTAGATTCGTGAAATGTTATTTCATGTCAGCAATCAAAACCTATGATCCAACAATCTTCCCCTTTTTTATGATGAAAACTCCATTTGCTACAGACGAATCTTCAACAAGCTTTGTCGACATATCTCTTCCCCGGAATATATTCCTGTAATTGTGCTATAGATTTCTCCCCCTGAATCTATGCTATATATTCCTGTAAATAATTAATCTTTCTCCCTCTTAATGTGTGCATGCATTGTTTATTCCTGCAAATAGCATTAGAGCAATATCTTTCTCCCCCTTTGTCATCGTCAAAAAAGAGAGTTTATATGATAATATAAATTTTATTTCACATAAGTGTGGCCATAGAACAATATATAACAAAATAATTACTACTTATAATGTAAGGTATCAGAAAAAATTAACCTTTAAAGCATGCGATACCCAAGGTTCTTATAATTTCCCAATTTTTAGGAAACCATACCCATTTGGGTGTGGTTGAACTTTTATAGACATAGTTTTCATTACAAACCACATTCTTATAACTGTTGCTAACATAATGTTGTTTATCATGATCAATTATATTAGCTGGAATCCATATCTTAATACTATTAGTCATTAGCTTAGTACTTGAAGAATAATTTCTATCATTTCTAAAAAAAGTACTATTATAACGATAACTGGTTTTAAAACTATCTTGATTACTAGTACTAGCACTAAAATTAGTATACGGTGAATGCATATCTAGTACTATTCCTACTTTTAGCTTGTTTATAGCCTAAACCGCCTTGATCATTGCGAGCTTTTGAATTTGTAACTAAGGAAGATTAGATATCTTTACCTTTGTTAAAATTAGTGATTTTTGTATTTAATCTTTCAAAATTTTCTTTAGAATCACAAACTTCTTTTTGAAAAATATTATTATTTACTTTTGAAATATCACATTCTTTAGATAGTTCTAGATTCTTCTTAATTAAAGCTTCATTCTCTTTTTCAAAAGATAAAATTAAAGAACTAGAATTATTTAAAGAGTTTTTCAAAGAAGTATTGTTATTTTGCAAAACATTGATTTCCTCCAAAAGATCATTATTTTTATCTTCTAACCGCTCATTTTCTTTTTATAGGAAATCCTTTTGTAAAACAAGTTCTTCTACGGTATTTTCAACATATTTTGTTTTTTAGCCAAAAATTTATTTTCCTCTTTTAAATTGCAAATTTCTTGCTCACAATCTTTTAACTTAGCTAAAGCAATTGTAGTAACTTTATTCAGAGTTTTACAATTTTTTAATAATTCATCATGTGCTAATAGAAGATCTTTTTATAAAGAATCTAAACATACCGATTATGATCTAAGTTTAGCCATGAAGCATTTGTTTGTTTGCTCCTTAGATTTTTCTTTATTGCTCTTCCTCTTCTTATTGCCTCGACTAGATCTTTTTATAGCCATTTATTCTAGTATGTTGTTACGATCTCTAGAATCCCAGTCTTTGATACCAAATGAAAATGCTCTGATACCAAATGTAAAAGACTACCATGTGGCTAGTTATCACTTAGGATCGTGTAATATGAAATGTATTATAATCTAAATGCGGAAACAGATAATAATAGTAAAGTAAATAAGAATAAGCACACCAAGACTTTTTATACTGGTTCGAGCTTCCTGTTCTACGTCCAGTCCCAGACTTCACTCAGGAATTTCACTAAATAACCCCTCACTTAACCCAGAGGAATAGGTAAACAACACATGAGCAGCCGAACATGATTTTTTCCGCCTCAACAGCCGAAGAGGACTTTTCCGCCTGAAATAAACTAAAAGGACTTCTACAATTTTGATAAAGTTTTTTGACACTTTTTGTTCTTGATAACAATGATTTGTCTTTGATAGTACACCCTTCCTATAATCTTTTTCTCATGTATATATTGTGTGTGTGAAGATTAGAAAGGAAGATATTGCTTAGAATCGAAGAACATGTTAATTAATTAAAAGATTCAAGCAATATATAGATTGTGATTGCTTGTAGAATGCAGAGATAGATAGTAGAGAATATAACAAGAAATCAAAATAAAAATTGGTTATTTGAGAAGTGATTCTAACATGTTTATATAGCAAACAAATAGTTACAACTATTCATGAAGAGTTTCAATCAAAAGGTGCAGCCATATCCCTTCAAATTGAATCGTAACTCTTCGTAGATAGAAGTGTCTCTTCAAAAAAATGACTGTTAGAGTCGGTCAGTCGACTGAAAAAAATGATTAGTTAACTGAAATTTAAAAAACAGTGAAAATAGTGCATATCTGTGTACTGACCATGGTCAGTCGACTGGCTATTTCCGGTCAGTCGGCTGAATTTGAAAAAATAAAGGTGTATACATATGTGCACAAGTTCAATAGATTGTTTATAGATATTGAGTCGACTGGCTGTTTTTGTTCAGTCAACTGAATTTTGTTGATAATCAAAAATCACCACAGCTCATTTGGTTAGAGCACTTGCCTTCTAAACTAGTGACCCGGGTTTGAGCCCCGCTCCATGCATTTTTTGAAAACTTGATTTTGATTAAAATATGCATGCAAGTTTATTTGAATGTGAATGATGATTCTTAAGGAAAGATTTTAACAAATCACTAAACTAGATTCTATATACATATTTGATTACTCTTGTTAAAATATATAATTATATGAACCATACTATGAGTCATTGAGTCCGGATGTTGTCGTAGGCGTAGATTCGTGGATTGTTATTTCATGTCAGCGATCAAAACCTATGATTCAACAGAGTTAATATCCTAGTGAAGTCCTTAATGAACTTCCTATAGCAGCCCGCAAGACCAAGGAAAATCTTTATGTCCCTGGCATTCTTAGGGGTCTTCCAATCCTATATTGCTGCCACTTTCGTCGGATCTACTGCTAGTCCATCCTCCGTAACGATGTGTCCCAAAAAGCGAATCTCATCCTCCAAAAGTGGCACATGGAGAACTTCGCATTAAACTTATGTGCTCATAAGGTCCTAAGAAATTCTTCCAAATGAATAGTATGCTCCTCCTTGCTTTGTGAATAAACCAAAATGTCATCGAAGAACACCACCACAAACTTATTCAACGATTCGCAAAATGCTCGACTCATCAAGTCCACAAAATATGCCGGAGGATTGGTTAATCCAAATGGCATGACTAACCACTAAAATAACCCATCTGGAGTCCTAAACACAGTCTTTTAGATATTATCCTTCGCCACATGTAACTAATGAAATCGAGTGGCCCAATCGAGTTGCGAAAATACCTTGGCTACTACTAGCTGGTTAAAGAGATCGTCTATACAGGGAAGATGATAACGATTCTTCTTCGTCAGCTTATTAAGCTCCCTATAACCCATGCAAAGCCTAAGAGAGCCATCCGCCTTGGTGGCAAAGACAACGGGTGCGCCCCACTTAGAAATGCTGCTACAAATGAAACCCTTCTCCAAAATCTCTCAAATTTTCTTGCTCAACCCACGATAACCGGTTTGGCATTATCGATAAGATAAATCTTGAACTCGATCTCTCTTCGAGGTGGAAGGCTCGCAACCTCCTCGAACACATCTGGGAAGTCTCTAACAAGGGGTATCGAACTCAAACTATCGAGCAATAAGTCAAGAGAATAAAGGTAGCCCAACATCACTGATCCTCTAGGATCACAAAATACCTCCAAGGTACGTCCACAACAAGTGCCTAACCTCACTACCCTCTTATCGCTATCAAGAATAACGCCATACACGGATAGCCAATCCATATCAAGAATCAACACGAACCCGAAAAAGCCCAATACAAAGGCACTACAATCAAACTCAACCCCTAAAATAAGCAATTTCAAAATCCTGACATAACATGGACAAATAAGCAGATCCTCCTACGTGATTTGATACTACTACTAAGTCGGTCGTGTTTGTACCAAAATTGGGCACAACACTCTTTGGGCATGTTTAAAGAGATCAAAGTGAAGAATATAAATGAAAATTATGGTTAATCTAACAAATACAACAAAAATAGACAAACAAAAGTATAAGAACACAGATATTTAGAGTGGCTCGGCGTTGTAGCCTATGTCCACTATAGAAAGTTTGTTATTTTATTGATGATTCTCGCTGGTTACAACTGATTACAACAGTACGCTCAAGATACAATGGAGATTTCGGCATAGTATCGATGTAGAAGAGTCCAAAAGTCCATTTTCTGAAGGCCTAGGACTGCTATTTAAAAGTGCAGGCTAAAAGTATCTGGCTCAAATCTCAGAAGATTCCTTCTCTCATGTGGGAAGGCCCACAAATATATCCAAGGTGGATTGGGATCAATCCCTGATCGATACGTATGAATTTCATATCGATCCAAAACGGCTCCATTTGGGTCGAGATCGATCAGAGACCAAGTAGAGGTGGTACGCAAGCTCTTGTGAAAATTTTGTAGCATTTGGACTTGTAGATTTTGAGTTACGATCGATCCAAGTTTGGAATTTCAATGGACTAGCGTCTTCGTATCGCTTTGGTTCATATCGATCTGTACGTATACATGCTTGCACATGTCGATCAGGGTGACATGGCACTATATTCTAGTGTCGACCCACTTTTCATATCGAGTGACCGAGTCTTCCTCTTGAACTTACTTTGTTTGTATCGACCAGTATAACTCCATTCGTATCAACCTTTTGCACTCTACTTCATATCAACTCCTGAAGCTACTTCGTATCGATAGCTTAATGGACGCTTTGTATCGATAGATAGACGGCTCCTCTCGTATCGATCAATAATGATTAATACGAATCATGTAGGTTGAAGACCGATACGAAGATTGTATTCATGGGACCGATCCGAAGTGACGTTTGCAGATGGATATGAACTGTTGTTAACCATGATGGATACGAAGTAGGGTAAACATGATGAATACGAACCAGCGCACACTTGATGGATATGGAGCAATGTAGAGTTGTTGGATACGAACCATATGTGTTCCATATGCAACTTGATCAATCAATATCTTGTGCACAAGAACTCCGATTAACTTGAAATTTGGAATATTAGCATCTATAGCTTTGCTTGTTGTACCATATTGATTGTAGCACGATCCAGACTTTGGAAAAAAATTTCCAGTATCCATAGTAGACTTTGTATAACTTATCTTCGGGACAAACTATCTTTGGTTTTCAGTTAATTTCTTGGCGTCACGGCCTTGCCAAAAGGCGGGATAACATTTGCCCCCACAAAGTACGTCTTGTGTTAACATTACATGCTTTGATAGGCTGCAATCTTCAGTCTGAGTAATTTTTCCTAATTCGTTGAGTAGTTGTCTTTTCGTTAAAAGATGTAACCTTTGATTGATTCTCGGTAATATAAATAATGAATTGTTGACTGCCAATGATTCTACAGTGCATTGTTGTAACCGAGTGTCGAGTGTTAGCAATATGTTGTTTATTGTTGTAATTGTCACTAGGTGATCATTCAATTCCTATGAATTTCAAAAATTGAATGTTAATTTGTCATACATAAATGTATATTAACCCGACTCCTGTAAACGTTTGCAAATCCACGAGTCGTTGTCAATTTTTATCAAGTTTTGAGTTGATCTTTCCTGAATCGACGTGAAATTCGATTTGTAACAACGCTTGATGGCCGTTTTAGTGAATCCCTTCGTATCTATCTTCTCCTGGATCGATTTGATAAGTTGGAAATTATTTTCGTATCGATGGATACGAATTTCCATGGGCATTAGGTTGATGGATACAAATTTGTCATTTCATATCGATGCATTTCTAATGAGTCCAAATGGTTCAGATATGTCCTTGCTTTATGTTTCGTATCGAATCCTGGTGGATACGAAAAGCTTCATCTCAGATCAGCCGTGGATAGATATGTAGGAGGTTTCGTATCAATGATGTAGAAGGATATGAAGTGGACTTTCGTATCGGTTATGTTGTAGACCGTTCCTGACTGGTCACTTAAACTGTGAGACGAATCGACATTAGCCTAGGGTTAGGTCATATATAAGTCTTTGGTACTTAAGAAAAAATTCACTTGCTCGTCTTTCTGCCTTGTGTTCGTATCGCTTCGAGTTAAAGGAAATTAAAATTGCCTTCGTCTTCGAGTCACTCAATCCTTCTACTGCCTGAATTAGGTAAATTCTCCAACAAAACCAACATAAAAATGATGAGACCTTAATTCTCATGTCTTTCCACTTGTTCCCGTGGTTGATTCTAATGAAAAGGAGGCCATAAATGGTCGGAGCAAGGTCGAGGAAGGAGGATATAGTCGCTGCATTTCCTGAGTTGATCAGAGAAGATGAAGTGTAGAAGTATACATAGAAGCCGCCCATATCGATCTTGGATGGAAGGATATGAAGACATTATCTATAACGATAGAAAAGTTGTGATTCATATCGTTCTAAAAGCAACCAAAGTTCGTAACGATGGTCATGGATAGGGTTTTGTATCGAGAGAGGGAGTGATTTCATATCGGTTGGAAACGGTTGGAGTTCGTATCGATCCAGGTTGATCGATACGAAAATTTAATTGCACGATCAAAATGAAATATTGATCCTACCAAATGATATGAAAACATGGCCCATGATCGATACGAAGTGAAGGGTTTGGAGCGATACAAACTGTCTTGAGGTTTTTGATACAATTTTTTTCCTTTTGCCGATCTTGAGGTTTTTGATACAAATTTTTTCCTTTTGCCGATCAATATGAATGGGACTTATGTTGATCGTTCCAAACTTGCATTTTGATGGATATAAAATTCTTCCATATTTGAACTTTGGACTCCGACGAGCTTCTTCCTTGCATAGTTGGACTTAACCATTCTACTGCATATTTGACTGCCCTTCGAAGCTCGTCGATGAAACTATAACTTGACAAAATTTGTCAAACTTTAACTTGGATCGGTCTCTGAAGTCTGGATGACTCGGTTGTGACGATTAGCGATAAAGGTCATTTCGGTTGAATTTCAAAGTCTTATCATTTAAACATCTTTCAAATCTTGTAGAATCTCTTAAGTATTATGTAGCACTGCACTGCACAACATATTTAAACACTTCACACTAGGGGAGACATGGGTTTATTATTGTCTAACGATGATTTTTGCTGAGTTGAATAGCTATGGAGCTTGGAAGTTCACAATCACAGGAAGTTTAGAGTCCTCCTCTTCCTATAATCGAGATGCCAGCTATTGCAGCTAAAGTTATTAGTCCTGCTTCTGATGAGCTGCTAGGAGAAGTTTTCATTGTGCATCTGCAAGATTCGGTTCCATCCAATATCTCCAAAGACATGTTGGGCAGGATTTGCTGAAGACATGGATTGTCAAGAGATGATGTCTTGTTGCCAGGAGCAGAAGATAGAGCCCATACTCCACCGGAAGGGTACACGGCCTGCAACATATTTTTATGCGTAGCTAGGACACTTCCTCCATTTAATCAATACATCCGAGAAGTGTTATTCTATTTAAAGATTTCCTCATCATAGCTGCACTTGAATGGGTTTGCCTTGCTGAATCGTCTTCATGGAGCATCTCTTCTGACCCCCAACTCCGGAGGAAGTCAAATACTTGTTCAATATAAAATGCCAGGAGATAATCCTTCCTTCACTTTCTTAGAGGCAGTTAGGAACTGTCAAATCATGATCGAGGGCTGGAGCAAGCTTAGTAATTTTAAGATCGAATGGTTCTTCGTTCGGCGTCCACCACGGCTCGCCAGATGGTGGTTAGTCAGACGTAAGCGCTTCAACTTCTTTGTTGATTAACTGGATAATAGTGCTCAATTCCATAGTTTAACACTGTCTTTTTCTTCACAACTTCGATTTCGCGACCCGAAATTGCTCATTTTAAGGAGATTATAAGGGTCCTTCAAGAGGTGCCTGTTGAGTGTAGAGAGATCGATGAGGTTCTCACTGATGAAAATCCAAGGGCCGTTGGGCTAATCGATAGAGATCGAAGCATTAGGCTTGAAGGATTTTTCAGGATGATTCCAACTAGGCAAGTCAGAAGAAGAGTTCGTGGAATCGTGATACCGAGCAAGGCAATGATGAGAATATACCCGCTGGAGATGAGCCCGCACCCGAACCCTCGCATAGCCATCGACATTTGGAGAGGATAAGGAAGGGCAAGGTCACTGCCAACAAAGCTCCAAGACGCAAATCTGTTGTAATTTCTTTGCCAGCGCGACTGTTGTACTTTCAAAGGCTCCCTCTTCACAAATAGAGAGTTCTTTCGAGGGATTTGTAGATATTCCCATTCCGGATGATTTTTCTCTTCACCAAGATATCATCTTAGAGGGGCTTCAAAGCGCCTAAGATTTAGGAAAGCCAATCCCTCCAAGTACGGCTGCTACAATAGATTGGTTTGGGGTTTACTCACGTACATGCACACTTCACGGCACCGCACAACTAATATTCACAAGCTGTTCAATCTTTAGGGATAACTAATTCTATTTCTCTTTTCACTTTATAGATACAATGTCAAAGAAAGGATCCATAATCAGTAGCCTTCGCACCGCAGGCCAGTCTTCGAGCTCATATCGAGAGTCCCGTAGGCATGAGTCTGATTACGATCGCCGTTACTCTAGTCAAGATAGGATCGCCATGATAGGGAAAGAGATAGGGAAAGAGAGAGAGAAAGAGAGAGAGAGAGAGGGAAAGAGATGGGCGAGATCGGCGTCGCTCTCTGTCGTGCTCCCCTCCACCTAGAGTTCCCTTGCCACCCTCTAGCTTTAGAATACACACTGCTGACACTTTGCACCAGCCGGTGCCTCCACAAACTTCAAGGCTTAGCGAGCAATGCCATGGAACTAGGGCGGACGCTTCTATTGTTACTACATCTTCGGCTATAGAGCCTACGGGGGAGGGAGCCACCCGAATAACCAAGCTAAAGGAAGATTTCCTAATATTTGTTTTGACGGCTTTCATTTCCCCCCAAACTCGAGGTTAATTCCAAAAGGGGCATAGAAAAAGTGCAAGACTATGTATATGACGCTTATAGCCAATACCGTGAATGGAGGAAAACTGCAGAAAAGGCCTCCGTGGTGGCATTCAATCGAGCAAAAACAATTAGATACACCCACAAGGATCGCATAGTTCAAATGCTCACTAATGAGAATGATACTCTAAGACACTCAAAAACGGAGGCCTTGAAGAAAGTCGATGAGGCTAACAAGAAGATGGTGGAGATGAGGCAAGAGCACCTAAAACTGGTCGATGATATGAGCCACAGGAATGCCACCGTCACAGAAGAGAGAGATAACGTGCTCAAAGAGCTTAATGAGCTTAATGCAAAGTACATCGACGTCGTCAACGAAAAGGACGATGTTAATAAAGCTACTCAGGAGGCATGTGATCTGACTATGGAGCTTAAGTGTGAGCGTGATGCGGTAGTTCTGAAGGTCCAGTAAGCCGAGGCTAGAATTGAAGTCGAATTCATAGCAGCAGAGGCTAGGTTAGAAGGCAATATGGAAGATCTTCTAATCATTTACAACGTCAATGTCTTTAAATACCATGGCTTGATCTAGCTCATTGACTATCTGACTCATTTTCATAATTCCTGGTGTTGCTTGGTGGATGATGAGAAGGCTGAACACTACACTATATCCATCAATGAGTTTGACTTAGAGAATCGGGTGCTAACTGAAGATGAGATGAGATTTCTCATGAGGCCATCTTCACATTTGAGAAAGGGAAACTCGCCGCTCAGCATCCGGGGGTTGGAGAGGGTTTTGGTTTTGAGCACTATGATGCACGTTCCGAAATACTTGTGTCAACCCAACTTGAGCCTTCTTCTACAGTTGATCCTCCAGCTATTCCAGCTTACGATCCTTATCAACCGCACTTGACTCTATTCGCGAGCATGTTTTTGAAGGCGCTTTAGCTCTACCTATGAGCCAATCCGAGGAAGGTATTTAGAACACTTCTTGTATTCATTCAAAGTCTGGAGTATTATCAAAAGAAGTCACTAATATTTTCCTATCTCTGTTCCGTTATAGGAGATGCACCGACCATGACCCTTGCAATCCAAGAGAAGCATCAAGAGCAGGAGGCCATCATGACGGAGGCGACGACCACTACAGCTGCCACTTCGACCGGGGAATTTCATGAGAGTGCTTTTATCTTTAACGAACAAATAGTGGAAGAACACCTCGGGCCTCAAAGCGATCCATTTACTAACTTTCCTTTTATCATGGACGAAAGTGTGTTCACAGCCAGCTCTTCCGCCCCAACTAGAGGCGTCCCAACTAGAGGCGTCCCAACGGATACTCAAGCAGCTCATGATGAGGCGATAATGGTAGAGATCAGTGCCGAGATGGAAAGTGCCACGCTGGGTTGTAGTATTGGAGGTGGTATGGCAGGTCCTGGCTCGGCCCCTTTACGTATGATTTCTTCAGGCGGTACAATCATCGTCACTGGTGTACCCACCGTGTCTTCTTATATAGAAAGTGCCCCCATTTATATGAACATGCATTTTGAAAGTATTTCAATTCCCATAAGTTTGGAGGAGGAGACTACCATACTTCCCCTGGCCGGGGACCAACCGGGTGAAGGCAAGAGTTTGAAAAGGCATCATAGCGGTTGCTCCAGTGGATCAACACCGAAAAGGAAGAATAAGACGAAGAAACATAAGGAGTAGGCATGTCTCTTTGTGTCCCTTTTTGGTAGATAGGTAGGAATTCCTTTTTTGCTTTCTGTAGGCCATGTATAGATGTGGGTTCGGCCCTTCTAATAGGAATTTTTGGAATAAGCTTTTTCCGTACTTATTTTGTTTCCAAGGAATAAATGAAACAAAATCTCCTTTTGTTTTTAGCATAAATCTGATTTTATTTTCTTAAGTGTTTTAACACTTGAATTTTTATTCAATACACTTGTGAAGCTTTAATCTTTGGATAGGACTTGTGTTCGGCTGTTAAGTCTCGGAGTTATGGCTCCGACCCGTAACTAAACGTTAAGTCGAGTCCTAATATTGTACTATCTCAATCAGCAGCTGGTGCTCGGGTTATGCCCCTAGTCCTAGGGATGAATTGAGGTGGTCGATCGATAGTCCCTCATCGATAAGTAATTGCATCCACACTTAAGGGAGCTTGAGTGCTGGGAGTTGGTTGCGGCTTCTCATCATTTAAAATCACATCCTCGCTTTGGGGATAGAATAATTCATGGGTGGTCGGTCACAACCGTTTGATACTTAGAGTCATATCTACACTCCGGGGATAAGATTTGCTTTGTCGACGGTTAATTACAACAGTTAAATGTTTTATACTCCAGTCGCGCTTCAAGAATTTGAAGTTGGTTTATATGCGGTTAGTCACACCCATTTAGTATTTAGAATTTGATCCATGCTTTGAGGACTTAAATTGTTTTATAGGCAATCAGTCACACCCGTTTAGTGTTTATACTTCGGTCCACGCTCTCATAATCGGAATTGGTTAATGTTTATACTCCAGTTCCTACTCTGGGAATCTGGAGTTGGTTGATAGGTGGTCAGTCACACACATTTTGGTATTTATACTCTAGTCTGTGCTCTGGGGACTCAAAATCAGTCGATGGGTAGTCTGTCATACCTAGTTTAATGTTCATACTCCAGTTCACACTCTAGGAATCTAGAGTTCATTGGTAAACAGTCATTCACATTTGCCTAAGTATTGGGATCTCGTTCACACTTCGGGAATGAGAAGTTGATCAGGAACATGGATGGTCAGATCACATCCACCCTGAGCAGGCAAGCAAATTCATAGAAGGGTGGGTCCATCCTCTTGGAGCTTGTAAAAATGGTGATGAGGTTGTGGATGGATGGGTCCATCCTCCTCGAGTTTATGTTTTGGATTTGAAGTTTATACTCCAACTCGCACTCTAGAAACCGGAGTTCGTTGGAGGATTGTCATGTATCAGTCCTTTTTGGCTTCAATGTAGTTGCTTTCCCCCGAGCTTGGCGTTTCACTCAGCTAGTGATCAGTCGTGTCATAGTCACTCCTTATTTGAATAAGTCCCACCGTAGGATCGAATTTAGCTCTTTGTGCATTGTGATGGTCGCATAGCGCATTTCAAGAATTGCCGCTCTCGCGTGATGAGTTTTCCTTTTATTACTGAAATAATAAAGTATGACAAAGTGAGTTGCCTTATTACAAGTTCAAATTTTGAAATGCATAAACAAATTTCAAATGAAAAGTAGGCTAAATGAACAAATAAAGCCTGTCAACTCCAAAGGTTTTGGGATCAAGGTCTCTAAGGAACTAGTTGTGGCACGTGGGCCTAGGTCTAGGCGTTAATTGTCAATTCTCTAGAAAACAGATGCAGAGAGATTCCTCCATGACCATGCCTTTCTCCTTATGCTGCGCATCCTGCAGCTCAACAACATAATAGGCGTATCTAGATGCCTGATCACCATGAACAACTCTGACCCTATTGTTAGTGGGGAACATTAGAGTCAAACACTATAGGAGGATAATTGCCCTGAATTCGGAGAGGGCTAGTCGGCCCAAGAAAGCGTTATACGGAGAATTGATATCTAACACAAAAAGTTGTAGCATCCGGACTCTTCGGCAATCTCTGATTTCCAACTCAACTGGCAACTCCACCATCCCAGTGGGTATCGTTGCACTTCCATTAAAGCCATGTATGCGAGACTGACATGGGTTCAAGTCCTTTGCCTTCATTTTCATCTGATCATCGGCTCGTTTGAAAGGAATATTCACAGGGTTCCCACTATCTACCAAGATCCTCTTCATCCAAGCAGGACCTATTTGAGCTGATATGACAAGAGAATCAATAGTGGGGGCTTCGACTCTATCAACATCTCTGTTCCAGAAAACGATATCGTCTATCATCGTCTTCTATTGTTTTGTCGGAGCCCCATCATCAGCATTACTACAATGTTCGAAGCCCGCATGCCTGATCGAACTGGCATACGACTCCATTTCCTTCCAGCTCCGATTAACTGGATGAGGACCACCACTTAGTGTGTTAATAACCAACCTCCCGCCAATTTACGTGGATTCCTCCCAAGCCTGATTCTTACTTGATTCTGATTCGATGGGCCCGCACTTCCATCCTACGACACCCGGATGAATTGTTCCAACTTCCTCTCATAGATTAGCTTCTCAGTAATGTCCTATAAATGGCACACTCATTGGTATTATGACCATAGCAATCATGGAATCTGCAGAATTCTCTAGATTAAATATGCTTTTCGGACGACCGTTTTGGAGCAGGCTTCTTGTACTATCCACTATTACAGGTTTGCAGATAAACATTCTCCAAGGATGTATTCCAGGGAGTATATTGGTCAAACATGGGAGCTCTGCATCTCAGTCCATGATTTTGATCTCGCTCCTTACCTTGACCTCCATTTCCTTTCTGCTGACTCTGCTTGTTGAATATTCGATTGTACCTTACCGGAACTCTCATCAAACTGCTTTACAACAACGTTACTTTGGATGCCTTCGATACCGGACGCCACGCCATCCTGCTTTCTAGATTGTCTAGTATCTTCTCTCCTTAGGAACTGGGTCGCCTTAGCATAGAAATGGTCCAATGAAGCTGAGGGTTTCCCAGCCAACTAATTGCCGAACTCGAAATCGAGATCGATTCCTTTAGTTAGTTCCATCAATACAAAATTGTCATCGGGGTTACTAATTTCCACACAAGCGACATGAAATCTTTCCAAATAACGCCTGTGTGTCTCTCCTCGGGCTTATGTAACACTGGATAGGGTGTTGACATCTTTCAGCCTCTGACGTGCATACGAAACTATTCAAAGAAGTTGTCAGCCAATTGATCAAAGCATGAAATGGATCTGGGTGGTAGACGAGTAAACCACATGGTTGCGATGCCCCCTAGAGAGATAGGAAAGCTTCTCCACTTGACTGCATCATCAGCTTGCGCAGCGTTCATGAGCTATTCATACTTTAGGATGTGCTAATTAGGATCTGAGCTCCCTTCATAAACAAGCAAAGTTAGCATCCTAAATCGGTAAGGTGGTTCAGCATAGAGGATGTCATCAGTGAACATATTATGACTTCGGGAGATTCCCCAATCGTAATTAGTGAGGCCTTGAATTGCATGGATCATCTGAAGGATCATGGTTGGAATGTCTGGCATTTGGATATTCTGAGCCAAGGCGTGGTCGGGTCCACGATGTGATGACAGTTCGAGCATGGTCAACGGTCCATGCCTTGCCTTCTTGGTTCTAGATCTTCGGGCACATATGGTTCAGAAGTATGATTGCGTTGGTGAAGGGTCAGTTCTGCTCGGTTCTGAAGGTCAGTTTCCAAGTCTATGACGGCGGCGGCTCCATGGCTATCAGTGGGATGATAGGGAAGTGCCCCATCCTTGGTAGGAGGGTCCACCCTGGTGCTTTGTGGAAGGTTCGACTACAGCTTGTCCGAGGTTCAGTGTGCGCTGATGCCCATGGGCTTATGCGCAGTTTTCGTTCAGCCGTGGAGGAGTAGATCTGTGATTGTAATTAGAGGAAGCTGAGCTTTTGGTAGATGAGTACGAAGCTTGATCCCTTCTGGATCTCCTTCGTCTTTCATGATTCAATATTCGGTTGGTTAACTCTATGTTGGCAAGGATCTGCTGGGTAAGCCGTTGGTGACTTTAGGTCAGTTCTTGCATCAACATCTAGAACTCCTTTCTAGTGATAGGGCCTTGTGGATCTGAAGGTCCATTAGAGTTCTGACTTATAGCTGTAGCTGCGTAGGGTTTTGTCTATCTCGCCCTTCCCGATCTGCAGCAGCTGAGGCAGTCCTAGTAGTACATGGTGAATGATGTAGCTCCTTCCTAAATTTGATGCAATCTAAATAGGATGGAAGAACCACTGGATATGAGATCTGGATCTTCTCCTTTGATTTCTGCAATCCAACGACGGTAGTAGATCAAAAGAGCAGGAGAAAAGCTGGATTTTCTCAGTGAAAGCACTAAAGTGTTTGTATCAAAATTGGGGACAAAACTCTTTCGGGAATGTTTGAAGAGATCAAAGTGAAGAATATAAATGAAAAATGAGGGCAATCTAACAAATACACCAAAAACAGACAAATAGAAGTATAAGAACACAGAGATTTAGAGTGGTTCGGCATTATAGCCTACGTCCACTATAGAATGTTTACTGTTTTATTGATGATTCTTGCTAGTTACGTTTGATTATAACAGTACACTTAAGATACAATGGAGAGTTCGGCATAATATCTGACGCAGCGTGGGAAGTGAATTCGACTATGTAAATCGAATCCGTCCAGGATCTCACACGATTAGCGGAAATAATCGATGAATCGACGAAGAATTGATGGATTCAAGAATACCGGAAGGCCCAAATCCGTTGATCACGAAGATACCGAATTTTAGCAATCTTCGACACGTTGATCGCGCACGATTCCGTGAAGAAAGATCTACAATTCTTTGAGCGTTGATCAAGCGCACTTGATTCCGCGAATTGGCTTCAACGTTCGTTGGTTCGAGCGCACTCGAATGCCGAAGTGGAGATAGAAGTTAACACTCGACTACCAATTTAAGAATGGAGGCACAAAGCACAAACCAAATTTTATTCAATTTTCAACAACCTGATTACAAATGACTCACACTCCTATTTATAGGATATTACAACTCAACACAGGACTTAAGAAAATTACATCACAAGCCGTGCGACTTTAAAGACATGACTTAAGAAAATACAACAACCGACTTAAGAAAATATCAACGAATGACTTACAACATCACGTGATTGATACAATTTAACTACAGTGACTTAGCCGCTTCTCACGACCAAAGTAATCTTTAGCACCCAGAGCGACTTAAACAATCTTCGCGACACAAGAAATGGCAGCGACTTAGGCTTCTTCGCGATATAAGCTTCTACGCGACATAAAAAACAGGCGGCGACTTAAAGTAATGTCGTTCGCGACCTAGATAAGTCGCTCGCGACATATGGAAGGTCGCTGCAAATAGGGGAGGGCCGATTTTGATTTGTTCGCAACCTAGATAAGTCGCTCGCGACATATGGAAGAGGAATGAAGGTCGTATGCGACCTATGGTGGAGGACATATGGATCTGCTTGCTCGCGACCTTGGATATGTCGCTTGCGACTTAGGGTTAGGTCGTCATATCGTTCGTGAGCTTGCATAAGTCATTCGCGACCTATCGGAGCTTCTCGCACGCGCGACTTAAGGGACACAGCTGAGCGACTCAACGCGGCGGAGCGACTCAAGGAGGAGGATTGGCGATCTCGAATTGATTGAATTGAGGTATGTTCTTCATCATCCTCCCCTTGTTGGAAGGAATTCGTCCTCGAATTCACACTCTCGTCGTCTTTGATAGGTTCCTCTTCATAATACGGAATTAAGTGTTTGACATTGAAAACATCAGAGGTATGAACCTCTGCCGGCAATCTTAACCGATACGCATTATCATTGATCTCCTTCAAGATTTCTACTGGACCAATTTTTCGTGCTTTCAACTTGTTGTAAGTTCCAACTGGAAAACGATCTTTCGTCAAAATGGCATATACAAAATCTCCTTCTTTGAAGACAACACTTCTTCGTTTCTTATCCGCCATTTGTTTGTACTTCTCATTCGTCTTAAGCAATCGTTCATGTACAACTTTGTGGCATTCCTGTAACTCATTCACCAAATCACTAGCCCGCTTAACAACTCCCTTTTGATATGGTACTGTCGTTAAATCCAACGGTCCCTTTGGTATGGCTGAATATACAACTTGAAATGGACTGAAACCTGTACTTCGGTTAATTGCATGATTGTGAGCAAATTCAGCTTGACACAACTTCAAATCCCAACTCTTCAAATTGTCTTTCACAAGACATCGTAACAAATATCCCAACGATCTATTCACCACCTCTGTTTGCCCATCTGTCTGCGGATGATAAGTGCTACTAAAATTCAGCTTCGTTCCAACCATCTTCCACAAACTCAACCAAAAATGGCTTAAAAATATGGTATCTCGATCAGAAACAATAGATTCTGGTAAACCATGCAATCGATACACCTCTTTAAAGAATAATTGAGCAACTCGAACTGCATCCACTGTCTTCTTACAGGCTTTAAAATGTGCCATCTTCGAAAACCTGTCCACTACAACATATATAGAATCATTTCCCCTCTGAGTTCTCGGCAAACCCAACACAAAATCCATGCTAATATCAACCCATGGTTTAGTAGGCACGGGTAATGGCATGTATAATCCCACATTCGTCGCTATTTCCTTCGAAACCTGACAGATATGACACCTCTCCACAAATCTCTCTACCTCTTTCCTCATTGACGGCCAAAAATAAGATTGTGAAACTAACTGTAAGGTGCGATCCCGTCCAACATGTCCTTTTTCATGCAACTCTTTAACAATCTTCATTCTCAAGCTACTGTCTGGTATGCATAATCGATTTCCCTTGAACAAGAATCCATCAACCAACACAATGTCATCAGTACTCCCATACTTAACTTTCTCAACAAACTTTGCAAAGTAAGGATCCCCCTCAAACAGCTCTGGCAATAATTCGAATCCTGTCACTTCAACCTTCAACGTTGTCAATAAGTGACTTCTCCTACTCAAAGCATCCGCTACACGATCTGTTACCCCTGATTTGTGTTTTACCACGAAAGTAAATGTTGTAGATATGCTATCCACGAAGCATGTCTCGCTGAAATCTTGTCTTGCCCTTGTAGATGTTTTAATGCCTCATGGTCAGTATAAAGAACAAACTCCTTCTGAAACAAGTAATGTCGCCAATGTTTCACGGCTTGAACAATCGCGTAAAATTCTACATCATAAGTGATATATCTCAACTTGGCTCCAGATAGTTTTTCACTGAAATAAGCAACTGGTCTTCCATTCTGGCTCAATACTCCACCAATTCCCACTTTCGAAGCATCAGTATGCAATTCAAACAACAACTGAAAATTCAGCAGTACCAGAATTGGTGCTGTCGTCAAGAGTGTCTTGATCTTCTCAATGGCAACCCCTGCTTCCTCTAACCATACAAACTTCTTTCCTTTCATGCAATCGGTTACTCGTGCCATTACACTGCTAAAGTGTGGAATGAATCTTCGATAAAAATACACCAATCCATGAAAACTCCTTAATTCTGTAATCGTCTTCGGTTGTAACCAACTCCTGACAGCTTCCACTTTATTTTCATCCACTTGAATGCCTTCCTTTGACAGAACATACCCCAGAAATAAAACACTGTTCGTCATAAACACACACTTCTTTGTTGCTGCATAAAACTGCTCTTGTCGTAGAATCAACAACACTTCTCGCAAGTGCTGGATGTGTTCTTCCGTACTCCCACTATAAATCAGAATATCATCAAAGTAAACAACTACGAACTTCCCAACAAATGGTCTAAAAATCTGGTTCATCACTCTCATGAAAGTACTAGGAGCATTTGACAACCCAAATGGCATAACCAACCATTCATACAAACCCTCCCTTATTTTAAAAGCAGTCTTCCACTCATCACCCAGTCTAATACAAATTTGATGGTATCCACTCTTCAAGTCAATCTTGGAAAACACAACAGCCCCACTCAACTGATCAATCAAATTATCAAACCTCGGCATAGGAAATATGTATCTCACGGTGATCTTGTTTAGAGCCCGACTGTCCGTACACATCCTCCACGTCCCATCCTTCTTCGGTACCAATAAGGCTGGCACGGCACATGGACTCAAACTCTCCTGAACACGCCCTTGTTCTAACAACTCCTCCACTTGCCTTCTCAGTTCCTCATGCTCCTTGGGACTCATCCAGTAATGTGGCCTGTGAGGTAATACCGATCCTAGTACAAGATCAATCTGATGTTGAATATCCCTCAACGGCGGTAACTCCTTTGGCAACTCCTCCGGAAACACATTACTGAATTCTTCCAATAACGGCTTCACTTCCTCTGGAACTTCAACTGATTCAGTAGCTTCATGTCCAATCAACAAAAACACTTCAGGACTCTCCTCTACTTCTTCAACAAATTCTTTCAAAGTCAATAAAGTTTTCAGCTCCTCAATCTCCTCAGATTTACCCTCTTCCTGTTGTCTCTTCTTTGGAACTAAAACAATCTTAACGCCTTCAAACATAAAACTGTAGCTATTGGTTCGACCGTCATGCTGCACTGCTCGATCATACTGCCACGGTCTTCCCAAAAGCAAATGACAAACATCCATCTCAACTACATCACACCAGATCTCGTCTTTATATTTCTTCCCAATAGAAAAATGGAACTCGAACTCACCTATCCACCTTCACCTCTCCTCCTTTTCTCAGCCACGCTAACTTGTAAGGATTAGGGTGTTTCTCCGTCTTCAACTTCAGCTTCCTCACAGCTTCAGTAGATATAATATTGTCACAACTTCCTGCATCAATCACAAACTTACAAACTTTTCCCAGAATAGTGCATGTAGATTGAAAAATGTTGCTCCTCAACCAACTAGCCTCATCCTCTTGTTTGGGTGTTAAACAAGATCTCCTCATCATTAGATTACATCCTTCATCTCCCGACGCAATATCCTGCTCATCTTCCTCCACTGGACTAGAATCACCTTCACCAACATCCTCGCCTTCAACTTCAGCAATCATCGTTCTCTTCTTTGGTTTTGGACATTCGTTACTTTTATGACCCACTTCCTGGCAATTATAACACTTGAAACTGTTAGTAACCTTCGCCTTCGCCACTTCATTCACAACTGGTTTATTGACAGCTTTAGTAACATTGGAACTCCCACTGGCACCCTTCACTTGATTGTTGGAATTTATAAACACACCACCTCCTCGTCTTCCTTACTTCTCCCAAGCTACCGCTTTCTGGTGAGCTTCCGCCACAGATCTCGGATCAAACATATTAACCATATCCTAGATCTGCATTCGCAAACCTCCAACAAACCTAGCAGTCAACTGTTCCTCTGTCTCCATAATGTCATTTCGAGCAATCAGTTGATAAAACTCGTTAGCATAATCATTAACAGTCTTTGTCCCTTGCCTCAAGTTCTGCAATCTCTGATACATGAGTGATTGATAATTGTAAGGTAAAAATGTAGCTTTCATCAATTTCTTCATTTTCTCCCAGTCAACAATCTTCGACTTCCCCATCCGTTCTCGTGTATGTTTGGTTTGCTGCCACCACGCCATAGCTCTTCCCCTCAACCTAGTAGCAACCAACTTCACTCGACGATCTTTCGGCACCTCCTTGAAATCAAAGATCTCTTCAACATTAGACAGCCAATCCAAAAATTCTTCTGCAACCATTCCACCTTTGAACTCTGGAATTTCCACCTTCATTCCCAATTCCCATCTACAGTCATCTTCAAAATCTCTGTCTCGATTTCGTACTTGACCTCGATCTCGATAATGCATACTACCTCTATCAACATCAAACTCCTCATCAAAGTCTGAAGTATATCGTTGTCGATCACGACCACCAACCTCCCTTCTACGACCACTTCTTCGATCTTCATTCCTATCACGATTGTCAACACTTCTACGATCACGATCTTCTCTTCTCTCCCGATCTGAATGTGGTGAAACTCTACTTCTCCCATGGCTCGATTCAGGTGAAACTCTTCTTCGATTTTGATTCATTTCAAGCATCATTCTCTCTAATCGATCAATTCCTTCATTCAGCTTTTCAGTGAAACTCTCGTTGATTCGTTGTTCCATTTCATCGGCCTCTTCTCTTCCATACAAAGCATTAATATTTCGACGACGTTGAGCTCGTCTCGGAAGCATGATTGATCTTCAAACAACTCAAAAATAAATTTCAAACACTTTCCGAACTTTGATCCTAAGTGAGATGGATCGAAATTCCCAACTTGTTGCAACTTCACGATGAACACGATGAACACCCAACTTCTCAACAGTTTGCAAATTCGATCTCCAAACTTCAAATTCTCGAAACCCAAGTCTCCAAATGATGCAAACTTCTTGCGATCTAGCTCTGATACCAAACTGACGCAGCGTGGGAAGCGAATTCGACGATGTAAATCGAATCCGTCCAGGATCTCACACGATTAGCGGAAATAATCGGTGAATCGACGAAGAATCGATGGATTCAAGAATACCGAATGGCCCAAATCCGTTACAAATCCGTTGATCACGAAGATACCGGATTTTAGCAATCTTCGACACGTTGTTCGCGCACGATTCCATGAAGAAAGATCTACAATTCTTTGAGCGTTGATCAAGCGCACTTGATTCCGCGAATTGGCTTCAACGTTCGTTGATTCGAGCGCACTCGAATGCCGAAGTGGAGATAGGAGTTAACACTCGACTACCAATTTAAGAACGGAGGCACAAAGCACCAACCAAATTTTATTCAATTTTCAATAACCTGATTACAAATGACTCACACTCCTATTTATAGGATATTACAACTCAACACAAGACTTAAGAAAATTACATCACAAGCCGTGCGACTTTAAAGACATGACCTAAGAAAATACAACAACCGACTTAAGAAAATATCAACGAATGAGTTACAACATCACGCGACTCATACAATTTAACTACAGTGACTTAGCCGCTTCTCACGACCTAAGTAATCTTTAGCACCCAGAGCGACTTAAACAATCTTCGCGACACAAGAAAAGGCAGTGACTTAGGCTTCTTCGCGATATAAGCTTCTACGCGACATAAAAAAAAAGGCGGCGACTTAAAGTAATGTCGTTCGTGACCTAGATAAGTCTCTTGCGACATATGGAAGGTCGCTGCAAATAGGGGAGGGCCGATTTTGATTTGTTCGCGACCTAGATAAGTCGCTCGCGACATATGGAAGAGGAATGAAGGTCGTACGCGACCTATGGTGGAGAACATATGGATCTGCTTACTCGCGACCTTGGATATGTCGCTCGCGACTTAGGGTTAGGTCGTCATATCGTTCGCGAGCTTGCATAAGTCGTTCACAACCTATCGGAGCTTCTCGCACGCGCGACTTAAGGGACACGGCCGAGCGACTCAAGGCGGCAGAGCGACTCAACGCGGCGGAGCGACTCAAGGAGGAGGATTGGTGATCTCGAATTGATTGAATTGAGGTATGTTCTTCATCAATATCGGTGTAGAAGAGTCCAAAAGTCCAGGATTGCTATTTATAGGTGTAGGCTGAAAATATCTGGCTCAAATATTGGAAGATTCCTTCTCTCACGTGGGAGGGCCCACCAGATCGATCCGAGGTGGATTGGGATCGATCCCTCATCGATACGTATGAATTTCGAATCGATCCAAAACGGTTCCATTTGGGTCCACTACTACAAAACAGGCGATTTGCATCGCCTCATTTGAATCGGTTTAAGTAAAAACTGATGCAATAGAACTATTTGTATCAGTTCTGTCTTAATAACCGATGCAGTTGGTACGTGGAAAGCAATAGGTAATAAAAAAGTCAAATTTGCATCAGTTGTCGCCAACAACTGATGCAAATACGTCGATGCAAATAGTTTTAGTCGCATCGGTTTTAAAGTCAACCGATGCAACTACGTCCATCATAATACTTTCGCATCGGTTCCCTTGCGTACGCGATGCAATTTCAAAATTAGGTTATTCGTTTACATCCCGCGTTTGCAATTCTTTTTCCGCCGCTCCTATTCTTTTCCCCCAATAATTCGCGTGCTTCAAAGGAAAAAACCCTAAAATCATCGTTAAGCGATCGGTTGATTTCAAGTGTCGAGTTTCGAGTTTGCCGATTGATTTCGAGTTTCGAGTTTGCTGGGCGAATTTGCTAGATTGATTTCACCGTTAAGCGACCAATTTCGAGTTTGCTGGATTGATTTTAAGGTATAAATTTTTTGAACCATTGATGCTACCTATGTTCATATAGATTGTTTTTGTTAATAAGATCCTTGCAGGACTTCTAATTCAGGAATATACAGTCAATACAATCAAATAAACATCTTGAGCTGTTTTAGAGGCTGTTTCTACCTCAGTGAAAGACGGTAGAAAATTATCTCAATCTAATCTGTTGTGTTGACTGTATATTTGACTTAATTGAGATTCAGCCCAAACTGTATCTATATTATTGTAAAATTTTTAATATAACACCCAAATTTCTGCTAGAAAGAAAATTCTGTTAGAAATGATATTTTCTTCAGCTTTGCAACAAAGTTGATGAAAAAATCTGTTAGCATAAGACACCAAAAATGCTCAAATTGATTTTGATGATTTATCATACATCACATGTTCGTCGTGCATGCAGACACTGGTTCACTATGATATGTTATTTTCTTTATATTTCTTTGTTTCTATCTTAATAAAGTGTTCTACTACTCTGTTATCATATTGATATATCAGTTTTTTATTTTTAATATAATATCATGTAATCATATAGAAGAAAAACTTGTATTTTGATGTTTTTGTTGATTTCTTCTTCTTCTTCAGAATCTCTATAACTGCAAATTACATCACAACCCATTGCTGCCATAAGTTCTGCTACAGATATAGCCACTTTATTGACGTTTAACTGTGCCTTCATACACACATATACAACCTCATTTCTTCACTGACATTCAACTGTGCCATTCCTCTCCACAACCATCAACTGCCTTAAGTTCTCTCCGACCATCTGAACAACACACATCTCAGCGAAACACCCTCTACAAAACCAACCACTTCAACAATTTACTCCACAACCATTGAACCATCGGTGCCCATCCATTTCAGTACCACACTGCTACCACCTTCAGCAACTGTCAACACAAGCCTACTCTGCACCTATAACATCCTTGCTTCAAAATCCCGCTGTTCCACACAGCATCACCGGTATCATCACTTCATTCACTTTCAACTTCAGTATCACCGCACGTCTTCCACATCCATCTACACAATAGCCATATACTTCTGCAACATCAACATAAAATCTATATGAACATAGGTAACCTCTAATCTCTTTCCTTTAATCAAAAATATCCATGAATGCATCCAAAGAGTAATTCCAACATTAACTTGTTGAAGTAAGAAACAAAGGCAAAGCCACTACCGTGATTGAAAACTGATATATATGGACGGTTACTGCATTAAGACGAATGGTTTATTTTTCATTTTAATGTATTATGCATTGGAATGAAAAAACGATTGTATGCATTAATACGACAAAAAGTTGATTATCATTAAAATAAAATTAGAGTTGCTTAAAATGAGTTGAATGTACTCTAAATTTAACCTACGATTCACATTAACACCATTAATCATTATTTTTCACCTACTAATTATATAGATTTCGTAACTACATTCATTCCCTAATGGTTACCGGGATTTTTTGTTTTCACCGCTATATACACAAAATTTTCATACTGTTTTGAAAGGTTGAAGGCCACAGTATGCTTCTGTCGTTGTGAAGATTTTTTTTTAGATGAATGTACATGTGCACGCATCATTGCTAGAGTGAGACAACGAGAGTTGAGGTTTATAACATAATTCTTTGCATTTTCTGGCCGTTCATCACACATCTTAATTTTCTTCAGTTGCCATATGCCTTGTCCATTGTATAATGTGAATATATTTAACTGTATGCTTGTCTTTAGTTCAAGGTTCCATTTATGTCATGTGTATCGATTAAAACATGCAGCTAATGCTGGTATTAACATTTTTTTTTCTTGCATAATCACTTACAAAACTGCTAATGTATAAAAAATAATAACGTGGTAACAAGTCTTACTAATGCCATAAAGCCCATCCAATCTCTGAATGATGAGTACATGGGCATTTCGTATGCTGACTTGTTGCAGTTAGCTAGTTTATAATTTTGTGTCTGTATATAATTTCAGTTATACTATATTTTTCATGACACACACACACATGTGTGTGTGTATATGTGTTATACACACACACATATATATGTATGCGATATATATATATATGTATATGTATGTATATACATAGACATACACATAAACACACATATAGATAGATACTGAACGTAATGCTTGCGACTTGAAATTGTGATGGTTGGAATTACATGGGTGAAGAGTCAAGACAATTACTGTAGGATAACTTATAAACTGAGAAAATTTTCTGCTTTTGCCGATTGCATCAATTGATGGAAACTTTTGTAGTAGCTTAGAAAAGTGAACACAAATATAATTAAGGTGATGCTGAAGGTAGCGTACAGTTCTTTTTTTCCCTCCATGTCAATATCCCAATTAAGTTTCCGTTAGTCATAGGTTTTAAGAGGCCATGCTTCGAACTTGAACCTGCCACCAGTGAATACATTGGTGAAGACAAGGCAATGTATTTATTGGTTTGAGGCCTAAATAGAACCTCGTTTTAAACTTAGTCTTTTTTTTGGTTTTAAACTTTGATTTACTGTGTTCTAATATTTCTTGTATTTCAGTTTTATACTTCTGTTTTCGGAAGCAGTGTTCTGAGAGTTTGAGTGCTGTAATATGTTATAGTTGCAGATAAAAGATGAAATCATTATCTTTCGTTTTCCTTATATATAAAGAAAACTTCTGTTGGTTGATCGCTTAATCCACAATCGGATTTTGATAAGTTTATCCGCTGAGTACTTTGTGACTTAATCCTCGGAGGATTAACTAATATATTTCTCCCTTTCTTTTAAAAAGCTCGTCATTTTCATTCACTGTATTCTTCTTCAAACAACATGGTGTTTCATCTTCTTAAATTCGTTACCATCTTTTCTAAGACTTTGTTAATCTGATGCTGATACTGTAGAATGTTATTGCATGTTCATGCTGCTTTCTTGATACTTTTATTATGGTGCATGTTGGGGTTTATTCCTGACCTCTCCTTATGGGGCTGCAGCTCCTATTTTGGGTATGATAGTCCTAACAAAATGATTAGGCTGCTTCCAGACACTTTACAAGTTAGGTCATCCTCTTCCCTATCCAAAATGGAAGTTTCTTCTGCCTCAATTGTTCATATTCTCAACCTTCTTCAGCTTAACCACCCCTGCATCCTTATACGTTTAAGTTTAATGCAAGTAGTAACAGGACATGCAAATTCATAAATAGAATCTAGTTCAATATCAAAGTCCATTAATTTCAAAACTAGAGTTACTTACTCAATAAATTACAATGCAAACAGTCCAATAATAAGGTTGAGTCCGAATCAAAAAGGTGTACATATTTCTACATATGTTGAATCAGAAGAAAAGAACATTGCAATAAAATATTTCATTAGATGAACCATTGAATTTTATGTAATTTCTATTGTTACTGTATAGTTAAAATGAAATTTTATGTTAATTTTTAGTTTAAAATTTAGCGATTATCAATTATTAATAACTGAACAAAGGACCTTAATACAATTTAGCATCAAATGATATGTATCATATGGATTCATATTCAAGGTTTGATTAGGACTCTTTTTTTTCGTTTGGTTGTTTTGTCTTTTCTGCTGATTGTGTAGTTAAGTTTGCATCATATGTTGGCTTGGTGTTTTATCTATGTAGCTCAAGATGACTTGCTCTATCCTCATCTTACTCTAAGTGAGACCCTTATTTTCACTGCACTTTTACGACTGCCTAAAACTCTGACACGGGAAGCAAAAGTACAATACGTTGAGAGCGTTATGGCAGAGCTCAGTCTCACACGTGTAGCAAATAATGTTATTGGAGGGCCATGCCTAAGAGGTATATCAGGGGGAGAAGAAAAGGGTGAGCATAGGGCAAGAGATGCTAATCAACCCCAGCTTGTTGCTATTGGATGAACCGACTTCAGGGCTAGACTCAACTAACGCTCAAAGAATTATCACAATTCTGAAAAAATTAGCAGAAGGAGGGAGAACTATTGTCACGACGATTTACCAACCATCCAGTAGATTATATCATATGTTTGATAAAGTTGTCCTTCTGTTCGAAGGATGTCCCATATATCATGGAAAAGCATCAGATGTATTAGGATATTTTGATTCTATTGGGTTTATTTCACCGCTTACTATCAATCCAGTTGATCTTCTTCTAGATTTAGATAATGGTAAATCCTCTCTAGTTAAATAGTTTATTGCAAACATGCACATGGTGTAGATAGAATAGGCAAAAAAAAGAAAATGTCTTGTTCAATCCTGAGCAACAAATTAGGCCATGAATTAGCGCCACTAGCACTTGGTGACCACTTATATTTGTCTATATGAAATAGGTACATAAATGAAGGCAGCATAAAGATGATTATATGAATTATACACGGTTTTCTTTGTGTGTTTTTCAAACTAGCATTGACGGAGACAGAAATAGGCATTAAGAGTAAAGTATATACAGTATAGAAAAAAGTGCATCGGTTATACATATATGGTAGGGTCCTATGTCTCAAAAATATATTCTGCAACTTTTAAACCACTTATGACTTTCTTTACATTCAAATTGTAAAAGTGCACCAAAAGTGAGATAATAATATCACTATAAGTATTTTCCTTTTCTTTCTAAAACAGTAATATTAACTTTGTTACCATGATTACACAGGCATCACTCCAAACTCTAAACAAAACACAGAAGATTGGAAAAGCACGGCAGATGAGCAGAAGGTTGTGAGACGGGAGCTTGTATCTGCATATGACAAAAATATAGCGACAAGTTTAAAATCAGAGCTCTGTGGACTCGCTATGGATCATAGAAATAGCAATTACAGCTACAACAACGTTATTCACCATTGTACTATAATACATGATTCATTAGTTTTGCACTAATATGCTAAACTTCAATGTTAATGCAGTAACAATGAAGAAGGAGAAATGGAGCAATAGCTGGTGGGTGCAGTTCAGTGTACTTTTAAGAAGAGGAGTGAAAGAGAGGAGGCATGAGGCATTCAATAAGCTAAGAATATTCCAGGTCCTCAGTGTCGCAATATTAGGAGGTTTGTTGTGGTGGAAAACATCATCCTCTCACTTACAAGACAAGGTAAGCCTTTGTCCATGTATTTAGTTACAGAGAAACACACATGTAATAAAACATCATAGAAACTAACACAGTTTTGTTTTCAGTTATTAAGTGGTCGAAGGTTTAAAATTTTGGTTTTTGGATCCATTTCGGCCATTTTAAAAATTAAAAACTTTAAAAATTTGATTCTGTTTTGAAAATTTCATAAATTGTGTTTCAATTTCAGTTTTTTTGATATTATTTTATATAAGTACATGATAGCTGATACAAATTTATGTAGCATAACAAAGTTATACATACTGATGTTGCTCTAGAACGTAGACACTGATATGAAGTGTATACAACATTAGTTTACAGGGACCAAGCATGTCTAAAATCAAATCAAAATATTGTCATTCTCTAGTTTCTTTACATGACACTACATACCCAGTACTTTTAAATAGGAAGATTTTCTAACTAATCCATACAGTAACAAAAATTAGAAGTAAGTTTTTCCATCAAAAATGTTGACATTGCATTAAATGATAGATCCAAATCCCGAAGGCTGTCCATCTAACTCAGATCTTGCTTCAGTAACTACCCTTGTATTTTTAATAGCAGGTGGATATTATGTGCAGCAGATTCGAGCTTTTTTGCCACTTCAGGTTTGGAATAAACGGACTTAAAAAATTCGATATTTGACATTTTAAATTTACAATAATATGATCTTTCTATATTTGCATGGCACTTCAGAAAAGAAAAGAAAAAAAGGTTTTGGACCCTTTTATGGTGTATATTTCAAGTTTGAATTTGGGGTTACCTCGGAGTCTATTTGCTCATGCAAGACTGCAATGAGCTGAAACCCCATTACATCAAATATGACTTTCCTCGAGTACAGCTGATGGGCCTCTGCTCTACACATGATACACCTATACATAATTATAAAAATCACTTCATGTCATGCATTAGTGATAACAAGCTACCTTAGATTTTTATTTTTTATCTTTTATTTTTCTTATGCAAAACAATTCCGGTTTTAATGCCAAAAGCTCTGTTCAATCCAAACTAGATATCAAATATATCAATTGTAGCTAGAAAAATGTATATGGTATCATACCTTCGCAATGATAACTAGATATCTTATTTTTCAGACTCAAGGGCGTGAATCAATTGCAGCCAAACTTGTTGCAAATTTGATAACAGAAACAGGTGCACATCGTGTACTTGCTTGCAACCTTCACTCTGGTCAATCTGTTGGATATTTTGACATTCCAGTTGATTAGGTCTATGGTCAGGTACTCATTCTCATTTTTGAGCTTTTATTTTGTGGCTAGGTAGTTTTGGGAATTGATTATGTAGCAATGGAAATATATCAGCGTTGAATTGTTTGTTACTTAAAAAGGGCCATAAATTATCTACATTCAGCATTTTATTTTTGTAATTTGAATTTACTGCCACTTAAACTTAGAAATGAAGTGGAAGAACCCATAATGCAAAGTCTTATATTTAAACGTACTTGTTTTCCATCCCGAAATAGTTGAGGTCTGGCCATTTTTTTAAAACTATGAAGGTCTGAGTGATGGAATATAGTCAAGAATGAAAGAGGTGAAAGAAAAACCAACATCAAGTAAGTTCATTGACATATCCTAAGAGCTTATGAAACTGGAGTAACATTAGCACTCTAAATTAAAATTTAGGTGTTTTTGTTCCAATCAATAACCATAATGTAATATAGGTGTTGTTGCATATAATTGACCTAAACCAAGATGGAGTGACATCTAAGCTAGTTTATGAACTAACTGTGTTTTATGAACTTCATCAGGTAGTTTATAAACTAATTGCATGTTGTGAATTTGATACTAGTATCTCATATAGGTTGTTATGGGTTATCATAACTATGGCTACATAAACTATATCTGAATATTATTAGTTATTTTTTAAGGATGCAATGTAAGTAACAAGAAACATATTGAAGAATCTAAATTTTCTTCCTAAAGGCCAGGCTATATAATAGACTGTATCGGCAACACTGAAGCAGAAAAGCTAGTCAATTAGGACTAAGAAGGTACATTATACGTTATTAGTATCATTTGAAATTAACAAACTTATAGTTTATTTTGGTGGGTAGTTTTCCTAAAGGGATTGTATGTGCCTTTTTTTAACAAAAACATGTAACTAGAATACTGAATGGTAGTACATTTACTAGAAACTCAAATTATCATGCTTGCTGCCATTACTAATATACCATGTATATTCTTATTTCATTTTATTCAGCCCACCTTTGGATACAAAGACGACCCCATGAGAGAGAATCAATGGTTGGAAAAGTTTAATCCAAGATTAGCACGTGTGCCTGCAAAACCTGGCAATTCTCTAGTGTGCTTTTCCCACCCTGACATAAGACAAAAGCATAGATGATAAATGAAAACCAAAGCCTACCTTGTTTAACCGAGGGTGATGTATTGAACTTATGTCTTTAAATTATTCAATGTCAATTTGCGTTATTTTCCTAGTCCGGTCCTTTTTGAAAGCATTTCGTAAAGCAATCATTTATTTCATAAACCAATCTTTATTAATGGATTAGTTCTTTTATATACTACTTAACTTCAAATACATTTTTATTCATTGACATCATATCTATTATTTTAACTCAGGTTCTTGTTTTGGATCAAAGTTGCTGTTGAGAATGATGGTGGAAGCGTTGGTGTATTAGGGTACTTAACAATCTAGACTATATTACTTGTACTTAACAATCTAGACTATATTGGAGATGTAGGTAGAGAGAAGGATGTATGGCAGTGTTTTGATGTGGTTGGAAATGTGAATGGATGTGTACTGATGGCAAGGCAAGTAAGTTGAACAGAGGTGTGGCAATGGAATGGAGACAGAGGGATGGTTCAATGGCTTTAATAGGAGGGATGTGATGATAAATGCTGTAAGTATTGTGAAATATGCAAATGAACTGGAAATGTTGGTTTGTGGTGAAGTAGAAATGAAGTAGTAGGCAATCAGGTGGTGTGTTTGGTGAATGGAGTGTGCAGTTGAGTTAAGAGGAGTTATTGACTGTGAGCAGGGGGGTGTTCAGTTGATTGACTGGTTGTTACGGTGACTGTTTGATGTGTTAACAGTTGATGGTAAGGCTGGTGGAAGTGCAGTGGAGTGTAGGAAGGTGTTTCTGAAGAGGAGTTGTGTGTACAATTCCAGGTGGTTGAATGCAAAAGTTAGCAAGGCAGGAGATGTACACATGTAAAGCAGCAAGGTCTAGACAGTGGGGATGAACTATTATATGTGCAGTGCACTGATGTGCACAGTTTGAAATGATGTGCAGGCTGTTGTTTAACAGAGGTGTTGATGATGTGGATGAGCAAGAAGAGGTGTTGGTAGTGTGATTGTATAGTAGTGATGATGAAGATTAAGTAGTTGTATGAGTGGCTGTAGGAGTGTAATATTTATGGTGTGGCAGTGCTGTCAGGTGGAAGAATGCAGCAGACACTAAAGGTGACAATGTAGAAGAGGAGCAGGCAGTGGTTGTTTGGATGGAACAGCTCAACTTCAGGTAGCTCAAGTACAATATAGGATGAAGGTTTGTGCATTGAAGACTATCTTCTGCTTAATTTATCCACTGTCAACGATACATTCTCTTCTCTGTATATATGTATTTTTGTGTGTCTACATATAACACGCTGCATTTATTTTTTACTACTGACTGTCTGATTATGTACTGTGGAATTTATTTATGTTTTTCATTCTTTTGTAGAATTATTAAATTTGATTATGTATGTGCCATCAAATTTAATTTTGAATGATTGTAATATTGCATGCAATAATTGTTTGTTATAATCAATAATATATATATAGTCTATTTGAGTACTGTAATAATGGTTTCTGAGAATGGCTTTTTTGCATCAGGTATAAATAGCTGATGCAATAGAGGGAATAGTTTGCATCGGTTGTTATAAAAAACCGATGCAATAGGGGGATGATATTTTGCATCAGTTGTTAGCAACAACCGATGCAAAAAAGACCTTTTTGCATCGGTTTCAGAACTGATGCAAAAGTGTTAAGCCTATTGCATCGGTTGCATATGCATCGGTTGTTGAACTGATGCAAAAGGGGGGTAAATAACCGATGCAAATGACCTGTTTGTAGTAGTGGTCGAGATTGATCAAAAACCAAGTAGAGGTGGTACAAAAGCTCCTGTGTATTTGGTGGCATTTGGAATGTAGATTTTGAGTTGTGATGGATCCAAGTTTGGCATTTCAATGGACTGATATCTTCGTATCGCTCCGGTTCGTATTGGTCTGTTCGTATCCATGCTTGCACATATCGATCAGGGTGATGTGGCGTAATATTCTAGGATCGATCATCTTTTCATGCCGAGTGACCGAGTCTTCCTCTTGAACGTGATTTATTCGTATGTACTAGTATAACTCCATTCGTATAGACCTTTTGCACTCTACTTCGTATCGATTCCTGAAGCTACTTCGTACCGATAGCTTAGTGGCCGCTTCATTTCGATAGATTGACAGCTCCTCTCATATCGATCAACAGCGATTGAAACGAACCATGTAGGTAGAAGACCGATACGAAGATTGCATTCATGGGACCGATTTAAAGTGACGTTTGTGGATGGATACGAACTGTTGTTAACCATGATGGATATGAAGTAGGGTAAACTTGATGGATACGAACCAGTGCTCACTTGGTGGATACGGAGCAATATATGGTTGATGGATACAGACCATATGTTTTCCATGTGAGACTTGATCGATCAATATCTTGTGCATACGAACTCTGATTGACTTAAAATTTGAAATGTTAGTTTCCGTAGCTTTGCTTGTCGTATCATGTCGATTGTAGCTCGATCCGGACTTGGGAAAAATTTACCAGTATCAATGGTAGACCTGTGTATAACCGATCTTCGGGACGAACTATCTTTGACTTCCAGTTGATTTCTTGGTATCACGGCCTTGCTAAAAGGTGGGATAACATTCCCCCCATAGTATGTATTGTGCTAACATGTCGTGCTTTGATAAGCTACAATCTTCAGCCTAATAAGTTTTTCCTGATTCGTTGAATAGTTGTCTTTTCGTTAAATGATGTAACCTTTGATCAATTCTCGGTAATATAAATACTGAATTATTGACTGCTAAGACCAAAACCCTCTACGAATACAAGATATAAAAGAGTCGAATCTCCAGAATCAAATAGGGTACGAATAGGAAAATTAAAGATAGATAACACACCTTCGATGATCACCTTCTTTCCCTTATCCACAACCGGACGAGTAATAGAGGAAGGAGCTACCAGTAAGCATAAGCCTGAGCAGGCTGTGAAGGTGTCTGTGAACTATCCTTGGGCTTTGACGCACAGCCCTTATATGCCCCCACTTGTTGGCAAAGATAGTGCCTCAGTCTCGGTCGCTTTCTTGCCCCTCTACAATCCTTAGCAAGATGACCTGGTTACCCACAAGTATTGCACTTCCAATCCTTCCTTGAAACTTTCCTTTTTCTACCCGACCCTCCTCCTCCTCTCCTATTTCCTTTCCATTACTTCTTCTCATCACTCTTCTGCACCACATCTCCTTTCTTCTCAGTATCAGCAAGTAATGCCATCTCTACCAATCCTTCAAAAGTGGCTCCAATCGAAATGTGGCTCACCGCCAAACTTTGCAGTGCCTGACAAACCCTCAGAGAATGTCAGCATTTTCTTGTAAGGAGTATTGATCAAGTCTAGTCCAAATCTAGAAAGCTCATTGAATCGATTAACATATTCCTTAACTGTCATATACCCTTTCTTGATATGTATAAATTTCTCTAGCTACACTCTCTCTTTAGCCTGCGACAAGAATTACCTCTCAAATCTGGTACGAAAATCCGCCTAAGTCAAATTATCAACCTGAGCCTCCACAATCTCCTACCAACAAAGTGCATCTCCCTGCAAACGCCGAGAAGCCAACTGCCTCCGAGCGAAGTCCTCCAATCCTGTAAGTCCAAATATCCACTCACAACTATGGATCCAAGCTCTCGACTCAGTATATGACTTGGTGCCAAGAAATGGCTTGCCTCCTAAGCTAGTGTAGTCCTTGCATAACTTGGGAAAATCGAAAATTCCTGGTGGACGAGCTGGAGCCCCTTCCACCGGAGCAGCATCCCTAGCTGGTAGCTTTGCTCATGTAGCAGCCTGCAAATAACATCTGAAACAAGTAGGCATATTAAGGCCTGGAACTTCAGGGATATCTTGCGGTTCAGACATTTCTATCTATAGATACTAAAAAGATGGGATTAGATACTCCAAAAATAGTTCAATAGATAGGAAGGAAGAGATATGAGGACCCATTTCTGGAAAAAAAATTCTCCCAAAATATATGCATATACTTTCAAAAGTATTATCTGGAATAACATTTAAAAATTATTACCTTTATATTTTTAAAATAATTTTAGAATTACCAAAACCATAGCTCTAATACCAACCGTTACACCCCGCACTTCTAGGCAGAAGCATGGATGGTCGGGTGAAATAAAAATCCATAACATAGCACAAAGACTAAGGCAACCGCATAAAATGATTAAAATATTACAATGGAAAAAAACTTTCACTAATTATAAATTAATAGCAAAATAGCTTCATTAAAACAACATTATCCCAAATTTATTTCTAAAACCAAAAGTATCAAGTAGTCTCCACCAAAACATAAAATTTAACAAAGTTTACAATATTGGTCCCCATATATAGAGTAAAGTACGAAAAAGAGAATTGAAATACATGAAACAAAAGAAACAAAAGCTGAACATAACAACTGCTCCAATGACCCTCCAAGCTACAAATAACTACAACCTAGACCTGCCCTCCTTTGATTTGGGGAAAATAGGAAAAGTAGGAATGGGTCAGACATAATGTCTGGTGAATGAAAAATAAAGTGAACCAAAAAGAATAAAACAGTTTAATTCCAGGTCTTCCGCGGATATCGCAGAGGGTGAATAATATAATGTAGTGAATCCATCTTAGATATAGTTTCTAAGAAGCCAAAGTCCGTGATCACTCTAGGGAAGTCAACCGTGCAGTAATACTAAATGTCAATCGGCCTGTTAGACCTGTTGCCCTTACCTATACACATGCTACAGCGTGAAAGTCATGCTCTTCACCCATGCATTATGACTAAATGCCTCTTACGTCTGACTGGTGCCGACTCAAACAACCTCTTAGGACCACGAAGTTGCGCTCAGGCTCTGCCAAACTAGACTCCTATCCTTATGTCTCCTCGGTCATCAGTGTGGATTTTACCCTATCAAAAGTGTCGGTCCTCCGAAAGAGCGCCCGCAGCTGGGCCGGCTGTGCAAAATCCTACAAAGATCTGCCTAAAGAAGCCTACGTCGGAGCACACTTGTCGTGTACCGTCTGCATCGATCTTCCTAAAGAAACCTACGATTGTGGATGTTATCTATCCTAGGTTCTAGCAACCTATGAAAGGTAACAAATGTCCTTGCGAACCTACTTGTTTGCTCCTAGTACATATAGCCAAAACTTTATTTTGTTTACTGCATGAAACACCTGTCTAGACCTTTACAAGGTCTGCCTACAAAATCGCTTGTAGATTAATTAATCTTACCGCTATAGTTTACATACCGTTTATTTCCATTAATCTTCTTTAGGCCATTTTACATCCGATTTGGTTATTTCATAATTTTCCTTTTTCTTACAAAAATGGTATTTCAATTTCACGTCCGTTCAATCCGTATGGTTTGTCTATAATTTTTACGCCATTTTGTTATAGGTTTACACCAGCATTTAGGGTCCATTTAATTTATAGTATTTTCCATCCTAATTTATGTTCCCTTTTAGAGATTTAATCTGTACAAATTATTTATCCAGTAGCCACAAACCATTTTATTACGCGAAATTCCACTTTAACATTTTTAGGCCACAAATAAAACAAATAATTATGCCAATTAGATTCCCAATTTTGTTCCAAAAACTATATTCAAAATTATGTAATTATATTAATCAAAACCATAATTTTATTCAAGTAACATTTCTAAATTTATTTAACTAACATGTTCTACCATTAGAAATTGGATAACAATTCTAAATCTATTTAATTAAATCAATCTTATTTATGCCATAAAACGTGAATAACAATTTGTTTGTTCCAAATTTTAATCCAAATATGAATTAGAATTGAGAAGTGGAAGAAGAAGATACACTAATTTACATAAATTTCAATCTTATTTATGCCATAAAACGTGAATAGACAATTTATATGTCCCATATTATAAACCAAACAAGAATTAGATTTTAGAATTGGAAGAAAAAGAAGTTGCAATAATTTACATCTATTCTCTAACAAAAATTATTTCATATTAACATGCCAGAAATGAACTGAAATTGAATTACTTTATTTTTGTATTTCATATCAATTCCCACTCACCTGGTACTTGAGCTTGCATAAATTTGGAAAAGGCTTTGCTTTAATCTTTCTCCATTTGATTCTTCTAAATTCCCCCAAATTGCTTGAATATATATAGATAATTTAATTTGGTAGAGATTTGTTTATTTAGTAGGGAAAAGGAGGAAGAATAATACACACTAATTTTACTGTAAAATTATGATGACGGATGAATGAGAGATTAGGTTTAGGTTAGATGGTTTATTTATAGATTGTTTGAGTGAATATAATCAATTAGATTATTTTAGATATGGTTCTTTCATTCACTTAATGGTTATCCATTCTAGTCCACACACATCACTCAACCAATAAAATTTAGCCATCTTATTCTATTACATTGCTGGAATGAATGGGAAGCCGCCACATGTTAGAAATAAGATCAAAATACATAGGAAAATCGCTTGAAACGAACCAACTATAAAAAACACTGCTCAAGATTTTGGGCGACAACGGAACTTGATCCCTAGTCACTAAGCAAGTCAACGTGCGCCTTTACCACTGTACCAAATGCACTTTTAATTTCTTTTTAATTATATTTCCCGTAAAATATCGGGGTGTTACATGAAACACTTCCTAAGGGAGGATTCGTCTCCCTCGTTGTAGAAGGTTAGTATCACCATAATTAATAGTTGGTTTAAAATCAGAATCTCTAATCAGAGTAAACTGGTTAACTGATTAATGCTATTGGATTGAACGAAGGAATATAAAGTTGTTTATGAAATTAGATACGAATATTATTAGAGGTTTAGACCGCTGACCAACTATAAATATCTGAATTATACCGTGATGATGAAAAAAAATATGTGCACACAAATTTCATCGCAAGGTGTAACTTAATGTAGATCAGTTTTCACCTAAATGATCTATAGATGACTTAACTTCTGCCCGATTGTACTTCAACAAAGTCCGTACATGGTTCAATATTTAAATTATTTAGATATTGACCGATGACCAAGATCAAATCATGATTCAATACAGCCATGTTATTAGCTAATTTCCAAGATTAAAAATTTGAAATTAATATATATATATATATATGTGTGTGTGTGTGTGTTTGTGTGTTATTAATTTGTAGTAAAATTGAAACAAATGTTGTATTGATTTTTTCGTTGCATTTTAATGAATGATTTGAAGCCTAATATCTAATTAAGACAACGTACAATTGTTAAAAGTTGGTTTAACTAATAAATGTGCTAAAAGGAACTAATTAATTTAATCATTAGTTAATTATGCCTGGAACCCATTATCCTTAATAAGCGGCTAGTCATGTATAGGGTACATGATGCATTAACTAGTTAATATGCAGAATGTATTTTAAGAGTAATGTAATATTATGAGGAGAGCGTGAATACTATTTTTAAACTTGTTGTCAATCTATTTTATGATTATCAAGTTTAACAATACAGAATCAAAATAATATGCAATAATATAATACATACAGTAAGTAAATGCAGTAAAGTAGAGAGTAGACACCATGATTCATATACTGGTTTAGATTCTCAATCCTATATATTGTACTGTACCATAAATAGAATTTCGCTATAACCAACTTTCACTTTCATAGGTGCCAAGCAAACCTTCACAATTGATTTTGATTTCGATGGAAAATAACACATATCCTAACTTACCAAGGGGAACGGGACATACCTAGACCTTCTTGATTTTGAACAAATTGGCAAGAACACGTATCCTTACTTTCCATAGGTGGTAAGACATATTTGTACAATTTTGACTTTTTACGGGTGGTTGGTTACACCTTTTTAAATAAATAGTAGAGTAATATCTACAAGAAATCAAATCTGTTGATAACTATTTCAAGTAGTCTTCAATACAACTTTCTATAGAACTCTAGTAATAATATATCTTTGATTTCTTTGTGGAAAGGTTAAAAAAAGTAAATAATAGAGAGTTGAATGTCGACTAGCCGACTTTTTTAATTAATAATTGAGCTTAAAGGAGCTAATTAAATAATTAATTTAACCATTAAATTAGTTATGTCGGAACCCGTTATCCTTAAAAGGGTTGTCGGTCATGTATGGGGTACGTGATGCGTTACCTAGTTAACACCCAGATAATACGTAGAATAGATCTTAAGGCTAATTTAACACTAGAGGGGAGGGGGGATTAATAGTGTTTTTTAATTTTTTTTATCAATTTAGTTTGTGATTATCAAATTTAACAATGAAGAATCAAAATCATATTAGTAATATAATACATGTAGTAAGTAAAAGCAGTAAAGTAAAGAGAAGACACCATGATTTTTATATTGGTTTGGATTTCCAATCCTACATCTAGTCCTGTACCCCAGATAGAATTTCTCTATAACCAAGTTGCACTCCACGGGCCAAGCAAACCTCCACAACTTGACTTTGATTTAGGCGGCAAGTAACACCTATCCTAACTTAACATTCGTGGCAAGACATACCCAGACCTTCTTGACTTTGAACCTATCACTACAAGATAATACGGCTATTCCAACGGCTCCTAGCAGTTGGCGGCCGTTGGAATAGCCGTTGGAATAAATCTCACGCCTTCCAATGCTTTCCAACGGATCCAACGGACCATTTCCAACGGAATTTCCAACGGCCGCTAACGGCTTGGAGCCGTTGGAATCCGTTAGAAACCGTTACAATAAAATGGGCAATAAGCCATTGGAAGCCGTTGGAAATACTGGGTTTATTTTGCTGTAGAACAGCAAGCCTATTTACCTTCCACCCACACCATTTCCAATCCATTCAATTTCCATTCCATTTCCAATCAATTCCACACACACACACATATATATATATATATATCAATATCAATACAAACAACACACATAAATCAATAAAACACCAATATAAACAAACCAAACCGATCAAACATCACAAAATATACCATCAACGTACATACCATCAACAAATGTCAATAAACCATGTACATACCATCAAAATATTTCTCACCCACTCCGTACCAATATATACAACATCACCATCAACATCAAAACATCTCCAAGTTAATATATACATTGTTCAAATGCAAATACTCAAAAACATACCTCCTCAAGGATCCTCGTCGCCTCCAGAAGCACCAGACGACGAAGGAAGGGTACCATGATTCTGCAAATACTGCGCAAGCTTTTGATCCAGCTGCTCCACCTGGATGGCTCGTAGACGATTCTCCTCCCGTAGCTGCTCAACCATAGCTCTAAGCTCCATGATTTCTTCTTTGTCTTGGTCTTTTTGAGCTTGTCGAGCCTGTCGAGCCTGCAAATAGAAATAATAGCAAAAGGGTTGTCTCAGCATATAAAATATTATAACATTATATATCTAAACGCTGATTTTTTGTACATATGTAAAAGGATTAATTACCGTTAGGTTCCCGAAGCCAAAACGTCTACTCCGTTGCGCCGGGTCCATAACAGCGGTAAAAATGTTATCATGCTCCTCCTGTGTCAGCGCATCACGACCAGACTGCTGAAACGTATAAGCCTGTGCCTCCTGCAACGTCGACTATAATGAAAAAAAAACAATTTCAGTTGAAAAATCGCAGCATGTAATTATTTTGCATAGCTAGAAATTAATAAACTTATTGGTGTAAGTATTAGAAATTAAAAAATGCATACATATGCCTCTGTCGCCCTATCTTGATCACCCCACTGATATATGATATTGCCAGCCTCATCTACTTGCCTAGACGCGTGGGTGTGAGCAAACACGTCCACTAAGCCAACAGAGCCTCCACGAGCTCGTTCCTACAATTGATAATTTGGATAATTTAACTGTACATAACTAATTATTGAACTGATCAATATACAAATGTGATAATAGATAAATTTACCAAATCTTCGCGGTGATGCTGGAAAGATTTGGAGCCTCCACGGTGTGATACACGATTCCTGCTCCTGTTTGCCGAGTTCCTAGCTGACTCCTCCTGCAAATTTACAATGATTAATTATTTATTAAACGGTAAAAATTGCTGAGATTTATTGTAGATTTACCTTGAACTCCTCAGAGTTCCACCACTCAACCCACTTCTCCCATACAGTCGCGCTCATCCACTTGGGCTTCTTTCCTACTTTTTTAATCTCCGACATAGTCTCCCTATAGTTCTTCGCGATCCTGGAGTTCCAGTGTCGCTGAACTAAATTGACGTCAGGCTCTTGCAAATCTATGGCGCCTTGTACAATGAGAAAATATTACTAATTATTTATTTGTATTTAATTAATCATCTTGTAAAGCGGTATAAACTTACCAGAAAATCTTGCCAAATCGTCTCTCTCACGTTGTCGGGGATCTTGCCCCACTTGGGCCAGCAATCGGTCATCCTAGCCATGTACGCCTGCTTCGAAATGTTCAGAACCACTTTGGATGGCTCAAACTCAAATCCACTGCGTTAAATATAAAATTTAACTTTAGACAATTGTAGATATATCATGTACAATTAAAAAATTAAAATGCTATGCTTGCTAATTATGGTACTTACGTCTCATCAGCCTTAGGCTGCAAGTAAACAAGTGGCCGAGCTGGTGGCTCACCACTACTCTCTCCAATATGACGTAAAGAGCCACGTCGCCGAGACCCAGAACCAGAACCGAAACCGGACATAATATATATACCCGCCATATATACATACATATACAATTCATAATAATCATGATATGATGAACCATTAAAAAATGTAATACAATATGCTACAAATGTGTCATGTTGTGTATGTGTTGAGTGTGTGATTATACACTTATTGTCATTAAAATTGTATAAATTGGATAAATGCATTATTAATCAGAGATCAATGTAATGTGAATACTTTTAAAAATTACCGGATATTACTCAGTCGTCCTCATCGTTTTCTGATTCAGACTCGGTTTCGTGCTCTATGTCGTTTTCCTCTACACTCTCAAATGCTTCGACTAATACATTTGTCTCATCATTTAAAGGTACAAAATCAGTTTGATCGTCTGTAATTGCTATTTCAGCATTTTCCACCAGATCTACTTGATAGGCTTGTTCGTCTGGAATATTTTATCCATCGAACGTAAATCTTGCTTTGGTTTTAAAAACCGCAGACTAATCTGCTTTATCCCTTTTTAGAGATGGATAAGCGGCATAATAAGCTTGTAGGGCTTGTTTGGCTAGTATAAATGGGTCGTACTTTTGATAACGCGAGGTATGTTTAATTTCTATAAGATTATATTTTGGATGCACGTTAATGCCAGAACCTGGAACATTGCTGAACCAGTTGCATCTAAACAAATAAACATCCTCCACGGGTCTTGTAAAATATGCCAACTGCAATATCTGAGTTAACACGCCATAAAAATCATTTAAATGATTATTAGGGTCATCACTGCCTTTAACAAATACACCAGTATTGTTTGTTAATTTTTCAGCACCGTATTCTTTGGTGTTGAATTTATATCCATTAACAAAAAATATTGGATACGTATTAACTTTATTTTCGGTCCAAACGCCAAATGTTTCAGTCCTTTATCAAGCACATTATTTGTGGGATCAGAAACGTATTTCGAAAACCAAGTACTGAAATCTTTGCTTAAATCGCCGCCTGGATTTTGTGATTCATAAATACTGCAAACACAAACATGATATATTACATTACTATTTATTCACACGTGTAGTATTAAATTTAACAAAACTTGGAATGTGCTAATTACCTAACAAATGGTGCAACTTCAGGACAATTAAAAAGAATATATGTGTGTGCTACATGGTATTCTTTATCATCTAGCCATACTTCCTCACATTTTCCAGCATGTCGGCCATGTTGTTTAAAAATAGATAATACTGATTCAGAAGAAGAATCTTGTTCAACGGCCTGATCCTCATTACGCGGAACACTTACAAATGATAAGTTCACATGGTCTTTAAAATAATGAGAGAAAAAGAAAGAAGCTTCTTCTTCGATATATGATTTGCAAATAGAACCTTCAACTCGAGCTTTTTGTCTCACTTTTTTCTTTAAATGATTTAAGTACCTAATAAAAAATATTTGGGTTAAGTATTAACTACTATATTTATACTTAAATCAACATTTACATACTCAATATAGTAACATACCTTTCGAATGGATACATCCATCCATATTGCACAGGACCTCGAAGACGTGCTTCATATGGAAGATGAACAGGTAAATGCACCATTACATTAAAGAAACCCGGAGGAAATATTTACTCCAGTTTGTAGAGAAATATAGGAATTTCTTCTTCAAGTTTAAGTAGACGGTCAACTTTTAACGTAGTTGAACAAAGCTCCTTGTAAAATAAACTAAGTTCTGTTATTACCGTCCAAACTTTTACCGGTAACAATCCTTTGAAAGCGATGGGTAACAAATTTTCCATCATTACATAACAATCATGGCTTTTCATACCACTCAGTCTCCCATTTTTATAGTCGACACATCTACGAAGATTAGAGAAATTCCATCGGGAAATCGTAATCCTTCCACCCATTGTAACAGTACCTTAAATTGGTTGCTGTCTAGTTCATAGCACGCTTTGGGTTTTTTATTATCGGGAGTCATATGAAGCTCAGGACGATTGCATATTTGCTTTATATCATGTCTAGATTTCAAATCGTCCTTAGTCTTGGCCTTCACATTCAAAACTGTATAAAACACATTATCAAATACATTTTTTTCGTTATGCATCACGTCAATGTTATGATGTATTAATAGATTTTTCCAATAAAGCAATTCCTAGAATATACTTTGTTTGCACCAATTATGAAACGTCGATTTACCTTGAATTTCTTCTTGTTGTCCGGTCTCGTGTATCTTTGGATAATCTTTTACAAGTTCATATATATCCTCGCTTGACCAAACCGCTGGTGGTCGTAGAGTCTCATGTCTATTAGCTATGAAGTTTTTTCGTCTCTTCTAAAAGGGTGATTAATATGAAGAAAACATCGATGACAATCAAACCATGAAATTTTCTTTCCATTTGGCAAAGAAAATGCTCGTGTTTCTTCCATGCAATAAGGACAAGCAAAACGACCGGCCGTACTCCAACCTGAAAGCATTGCATATGCAGAAAAATCGCTAATAGTCCATAATAAAGAAGCGAACATCCGAAATTTTTTCTTTTTTGATATGTCGTATGTTTCAACTCCTTCATACCATAATATTTTCAACTCTTCGATTAACGGTTGTAAGTAAACATCAATGCCCTATGTCGGATCATCAGGACCAGGGACGACAATCGTGAGAAACATATATGGTGTTTTCATACACATCCACGGAGGTAGATTGTAAGGTGCGATTATTATAGGCCAAGATGAATATTTAGAACCAAACCGAGAAAACTGTGAGAAGCCGTCTGTACATAAACCTAGTCTAACATTTCGGCTCTCCGCTGCGAAATCGGGATATTTCTTGTCAAAATGTATCCATGCTTCTCCATCGGCTGGGTGTGTCAACGTACCTTCTTGAGGTGTTCTCACACTGTGCCATCTCATATGATGCGCTGTTACAGGTGATGCATGTAATCGTTGAAGTCTAGGGGTGAGGGGCAAATAATGCATACGCTTGTACGGAACTTCTTTTCCCTTCTTTTTCCTCGATTTGTATCTTTCCTGATTACATATTTTACAATTTCTAAGATTGATATCTTCTTTCCAATACAACATGCAACCCTTTAAACATGTATCTATTTTTTGATATGGCAAACCGAAAGATGACATAAGTTTTTTCACTTCATAATAATTTTCACATTAAATTATCGGATGGCATATGACGTTTAGCAGCTTGCACAACAGCCGTAAATCCAGCTTCTGTAAGGTTGTATTTTGATTTCATTGCAATGTATTCTGCAGTTACCGATAATTGAGAGCCGCTTAAACATCCATTCCAAAGGGTTTTTTTTAGCATGATCCAATAAATCATATATTTTTTTAGCTCCAACATTTGGTTCCTCTTCGATGTTAACATCGTCGTTATCAATTACAACGGTAGGGAACATTGATCGTGCTGCATCTTCGACCATATGTTCTATGAGATTCGTACTACCTTCTTCGCTGATGACCTCCACCGACTGTTCTTGATTATTAGGGGCTACAATTTCTCCATGACGATCCCACAACAAATAATTGGATACGAAACCGAATTGGCGCCAATGAACCTTAGCCATATTCGGTTCTAAATAGTTCAAAAATTTGCATCTACTACACGGACAACGATTTTCTTCATCGTTTGCAATATTACTTATAGCAAATTCGATGAACACTTGTACCCCTTTTAGAAAATGTCCGCTTATTGCGCCACTAATTTCCCTTCTTTGATACATCCAGCTCCGATCATTAAAGTAATTGACCATGTTTCCCTACTAGAAAACGTATGATAGAGTAAAAATGTTATAAATCATTCATTTTATATTTTGCAGGAAATTTTCCAACGGCTTCCAACGGCCGCAAACTGCTAATTTCACAAACTTTATTTTAAATAAGCAACTATTGTTTCATTGCCACTTATGTGTCTTTCTTTGATGGTCGGTCATCCTACTTCCCATTACAAACATAATAGTAATTATATTCCGTAAATCATATCATTTTAAACGATTCACAAAATTTCGGCAGCATTTCCCCCGTGTTCCTTGTATCGTACACAAATGCGTGTACACAAGGAACGTAAAGGAAATGCCGTCGAAATTTTGTGAACCGTTTAAAGTGATATGATTGACGGAATATAATTACTTTATAGTGTTTGTAACTTGTCCAATACTGGGACAAATCCGACAAATGATGTATCAGATGAATAGAGCTGTCCGTTTTGTGGAAAAAACGAATATCCCTAAAATGATCATATACAACACTTGTCAGACGAGGCCGAATAATATCTAAGGATTTAAATATTTGTTTATATTAAATTTGAATATATAATTCGTTTAATTAATATTGGTTTATATTTTACCGTTTTATTACATAAGTACTAAATTCATTTTATACACTAAATTTGTACACAAAATTCATTTTTTACAAATTCACGTGTTCCTACAAATACAAAAATCGTATTCGCACAAATCCAATATCCGTTCTAACGGATTCCAAATGCAATAAACTCTATCACACACATACGTTCAATACTAACCAAATCAACATATATAAACTATTAAAATATCCTAAATTACAAAATTTTCAATCGGAAATAACTTGTTTATTATGGGATAATAACTAAAATTAGCGGATAACAAGATGTAATATGCATATAGTAATAAGTAGGAAACAAGCACAAGTCAAATTAAATCTTAAATCAAAAAAATCAAAAATTTAGGTATAGAAAAAAAATACCTGATTTGGAGACGTAGAAGGATGGAGATGGACCGGAGTACCTTGTAGATGGCGTAGGAGGTGATTTGGATGGTTTTTGGGGCGGCGGCAGTTTGGTAGGAGATGGGGGATTTGGGGATTTGATTTGGGGAAGATGAGAATGAGGGAGAAGATGGCTCGTGGGCTGATATCTCAGGAAAATTTCCAACGGCTTCCAACGGTCGCAAACGGCTTATTTCCAATGGATTCGAACGGCTTCCAACGGCTACGTAAAAAATTAATGGGCCGTTGGAAGCCGTTGGAATAGCCGTTGGTGGCCGTTGGAACAGGGGCGTTGGAACATACTGTTTTTCTAGTAGTGTATTGGCAAGAACATATATCCTAATTCCATGGGTGGTACACATCTACACAATCCCAACTTTCTACGGATGCTAGCATAAAACTTTGTAAATAAATAGTAGAGTAATATCTACAAGAAATCATACCTTTTGCTCACAATTTCGAGCAGTCTTCAATACAACTTCCTGTAGACCTCTAGCAGCAATATATTTTTGATTTCTTTGAGGAACAAGATAAAATAAGAGAGTAAATGATAAAGAATTGAATATTGGCTCTCTAACATTCTAGTAGATTTCAAATCCATGAAGAAATAGGGAGAAAGAGAGGGATTCACAAAGTATAAATTTATATAAGAAACAAAACTTTTCCCGCAAATTGTGAGAGAGAAGAAAGTGAAAAAATGATGGAGAATTCTATTGAAAATTCAATATTCAAACCCTTTATATAGAAGATGAAGAGAAGTGACTTTTCATAAAAGGTAAAAGGAAGTATCCATTTGTTTAAAATGAATAGGTGCATCCAACGGCCAGTATGTCGATGTACATACAAGGATATGTCGACATATCCTTTTTCAAAAATATAATTTCTTTATATTTTTTTTAAACTCCTTTAACTTTTAAAACCTAAATAAAACTCTAATAAAATGATTACGAGAAATAAATTAAAGAGTTTTAAAGAGAAAATTCAAAGAATTGCTACAGGATCTTTAACAATTAATTTTATGACTCAATATACTATAAAATTGACTGACTGTTATCTTGTACTCTTCCAACCTTTGTTCCTTAAGTCTCCTTCGTTCTCTTAGCCTTACCATTGAATCTACTTTGTTCCTTTTGATCTCCTTGAAATGGTCAATTCCCTTTGATCTCCTTGATTGACGTGATCATCTTGATCTACATAGCCTTCTGCTGGAGTTCTTGTATTGACCTGTCTTATTAGTGTATTCCATCTCTACTAGATTATTCTATATCTTGATAGATTCCTATATTTTCTATACTATGTCATCCACAAATGTGGAAAATCATTAGCATCAATATTTATCAGGTTTTCAGCGAGACCAATACATGTGTTTTTGACACCATACATATGCAAGAGCAAGGTTATGGTATTTTTTTATGGTAATTATTTGTTGATTGGAGAAAAATATGGAAAGTGATTTTTATCTCATAGCCCAAAAGTGCCTATAAATACATCTATTTCTCTCTTTTCTCTAGCCCTAATAGACAATAACATATAGAAAACCCTAGCTTCTATTGCAAAAGAAAGGAGAAAAAACAGTGAAGCCTAGAAGAGAGATTTGCTACCTCTATTAAACTGATAACGAATTTGTAATTTAAAGAGGGAATTGCCAACAAATGGGGTGTTGCCAACCTACAAGATCAAAATGTATACAGTTTACTTAATCATTTATATATAATATTTAATCTCCTTTTCATCTTTTTAATGCTTTTTCTTAGCCATTAATTGGTTTTAGAAATTATTTAATGCATATATATATGTTTATTTTAGTTAATGCACACACACATATGTATTATTAGTTTCCAAAAAGTACTATATTTTAAAATTCAAGTGTTGCCCATAAGCTTATAAATCCATTTGCATATATAACGTATATATATGTGTGTGTGTGTGTGAAATATTTTTTTTTCAAATTTGAACATATTTTTTTTTAATGTTTTGATTTATGTAAAAATCCTTCTTGTGCTTTTGGCTATAAAAGAAATAAAAAATGAAACAACTTTTTATTAATAGTTTGTATATTAATATATATTTACATATATTTCTTAGTGTAACTAAATCTAATATATATATATATGTGTGTGTGTGTTGTGTTTTTGTTTTTATATATCTCACGGATTTTATGTATAAAAATGAACATTAATTTTATTTTAGCTAAATAAATTAAATTTTAAACAAGTCAAATATTAAGTTAAACACAAATTATAAAATAAAACATTTATATAAATAAATAATAAAGGAGTGTGTGTGTATGAATATATGTATGCATATGTGTGTGTACATATAGGGCAAGGATCCGTTACATCTCAATTTTGCAACACCTCTCCCTATTTCAGCCACAAGTTACAAATTAAATGATATACATTCTCTCTCCTAAAGTGACAAGAGAGAAGGTGTATTATTTAATTTGAAACATGCAGTTGAAATTAGAGAGGATTCGAAATGTAGCAAAAGTGAGGTGTAGTCAATCCTTGCCCATACGTATATATATATATATATATATAATATTATGTTAAAATGTTTTGATTCATTTAATGGTAGAAAACTCTAGCCTTTCTCTTCCTAACCAGCCGTCCTCTAGATCCAACATAATTTCCACCCCCAAATGACATGAATTGGGATGGTTTCATTCTATTATTCTCCAGACGAAATCAGTAGCTTGTTAATGCAAAAACCTTGCAATTGAAGCATCATAGAAGGGCTCCACCAAGGAAATTTGTCCATGCTACACGTAGATCTACATCTTCCTCTCGTGATCATTTAGATTTCCCCATTTTCTCGACTCCATCCCCTCCTCGGACAGTCAATCCCTCGCTTACTTCCCCACTTCACTAACTAGGGAACCTTCTCCTCCTAAGCGTTCGACTAGAACGTGGAAGGCAATGAAAACTAAAGAGGAAATTCCGGTTTCTACTCCTTTTAAATTTTGTTATCCCATTAATTTCAGCTAAAAATAATGCGCTATATTGACTAACTTAGCAATTGAATCTGCTAAAAGGTAATAGGATAAGTCGGTAGTTATTTATATGATTGGTTTGCATCCGCATTGTAATTTTTTAATGCCTGCATCGAAAGGGTATGGAAACCAATATGATATTTTTTACATACACACCAAGGACAATGGTTTTTACGCGATTAAATTTAGAAACAAGAAATATCAAGAGAGAATATTAGAAGGTTTCCCTTATTTTTAAGATAAGATCTTATGATGATGAAGAGATGTGTACCAGAACTTAACATTACTACAAAAATGTTGCAAACTATCCAAGGTTGGATTCAATATCCAAGGCTAAAGCAGCATTTATAATTTTGATTTCTTTGAGGAACAAGGTAAAATAAGAGAGTAAATGATAGAGAATTGAATGTCAGCACTCTGACGTTCTAATAGATTTCAAATCCATGAAGAAATAGAGAGAAAGAGAGTGGATTCACAAAGATTAAATTTACGAAATAAGACCTTTTCTGCAAATATGAAAGAGAAGAAAGTGAAAAAATGATGAAGAATTCTGTTAAAAATTCAATTTTCAAACCCTTTATATAGAAGACGAAGAGAAGTGACTTTTCACAAAAGGTGAAAAGAAGTATTCGTTTGTTTGAAATGAATAGGTGCATCCAACGGCCAACATGTTGACATACTTACAAGGATATGTTGACATATCCTTGTTCAAAAATACAAGTTCTCTATACAAATTGTTTTAGCTCCTTTAACTTTTAAAACCTAAATAAAACTTTAATAAAATGATTATGAGAAAGAAATTAAAGAGTTTCAAAGAGAAAATCCAAAGAATTGCTATAAGATCTTTAACAATTAATTCTATGACTCAATATACTATAAAATTGACCGACTGTTGTCTTGTACTCTTCCAACCTTTGTTCCTTAAGTCTTCTTTGTTCTCTTAGCCTTACCATTGAATCTCCTTTGTTCCCTTTGATCTCCTTGAAATGTTCAATTCCCTTTGATCTCCTTAATGCTCTTGATCTACATGGTCTTGTATTAGAGTTCTTGTACTGACCCGTCTTATTAGTGTGTTGCATCTCTACTTGATTATTCTACAATATATCTTGATAGATTCCTGTATTTTCTATACTATATCATCCACAAATTTGGAAAATCATCAGCATCAATACTTGTCTAGTTTTCATCAAAACCAATACATGTGTTTCTCACACCCTACATATGCAAGAGCAAGGTTTGGGTATTGATTTATGGTAAATTGTTTGTTGATTGGAGAAAATATGGAAAGTTATTTTTATCTCATAGTCTAAAAGCCTATAAGTACTTCTGTATCTCTCTTTTCTCTAGCCCTAATAGATAACAACATATAGAAAACCATAGCCTCCATTGTAAAAGAAAGAAGAAAAAACAGTGAAGCCTAGAAGAGAGATTTGCTATCTCTATTCAACTGACAACGAATTTGGACTTTAAAGAGGGAATTGCTAACAAATGAGGTGTTGGCAACCTATAAGATCAAAATGTACACATTTTATTTAAGAGGATTCACTCAAAGGGTCTATTTGTGCTAGGTAGTTAGTTTTAATTACGACATTTTTGAAAAATTAGTTTTAAAGACAATTTTCAAATAAAGATAAATGAAGTTATCATTTTTAGTTATACAGAAATAATGATAAACGAATTTATCATTTTTCCATACAACTTAAAAAGATAAACGAGTTTATCATTTTTCTGTAAAAACTAATTATTCAAAAATATTATCCTTAAAACTTATTACCCTGAAATGAGAAGGCCTTCAACCTAATTTTCACTTTTATTTAATCATTTATATATAATATTTAATCTGTTTTTCATTTTTTAATGCTTTTTCTTAGCCATTAATTGTTTTAATTTTTGTTTCAGAAATTATTTAATGCACATATATATTTAATGCATACACACATATATGATTATTAATTTTCGAAAAAAAGTTTTATTTTAAAATTCATGGGTTGCTCATTAGCTTATAAATGCATACGCACATAAAATGTATTTGTACATATGTGTGTGTAATATTTTTTGTTTCAAATTTGACCATGCATTTTTTTAATGTTTTGATTTATGTAGAAAAAAACCTTGTTCTGGTTTTAGCTATAAGAAATAAAAAACGAACCAACTTTTTATTAATAGTTTGTATATTAATATATATTTTCATATATCTCTTAGTGTAACTAAAACTAATATATATATATATATATATATATATATATGTTTTTTTTTTTATATACCTCATGGATTTTACTATAATAATAAACATTAATTTTAATTTAGCTAAATAAATTAAATTTTAAACAAGTCAAATATTTAATTAAACACAAATTGTAAAATAAAACTTTTATATAAATAAATAATAAAGGAGTGTGTGTATGAATATATGTATGCATATGTGTGTGTACATATAGGGCAAGTATCGGCTACACCTCAATTTTGCAACATCGCTCTCAATTCAGCCACAAGTTCCAAACAAAATAATAAATGTTCTCTCTCCTAAAGTGACAAGAGAGAATGTATATTATTTAATTCAAAACATGTGGTTGAAATAAGGGAGGATTGAGATGTAGCAAAAGTGAGGTGTTGCCGACGTATATACATCTAACATATATATAATATTATGTTAAAATGTTTTGAGTCTTTTAATGGTAGAAAACTCTGGCCCTTCTCTTCCTAACCAACCATCCTCCAGATCCGACCCCATTTCCACCTCCAAATGACATGAATTGGGATGGTTTCATTCTATTATTTTCTAGATGAAATCAGAAGCTTGCCAATGCAAAAATCTTGCAATTGAAGCATCAAAGAAGGGCTCCACCTAGGTAATTCGTCCATGCTACGCATAGATCTGCATCTTCCTCTTGTGGTCATTCAGGCTTCCCCCTTTGCTCGACTCCATCCCCTCCTCGGCCAGTCAATCCCTCACTTACTTCCGCCATTTCGCTAACTATGGAACCTTCTCCCCCTAAGCATTCAACTAGTACGTAGAAGGAAGTGAAAACTAAAGAGGAAATTTCGGTTTCTACTCCCTGTAAATTTTGTTATCCCATTAATTTCAGCTAAAAACTATGCGTTATAATGACTAACTTAGCGATTGAATCTGGTAAAAGGTATTAGGATAATTCAGTTGTTATTTATAAGATTGGTTCGCATCCGCATTGTTATTTTTTAGAGACTGTATCGAAAGAGTATGGAAACCAATATGAGATTTCTACATACACACCAAGGACAATGGTTTTTACTAGATTAAATTTAAAAACAAGAAAAACCAAGAGAGAATATTAGAGATTTCCCTTATTTTTAAGATAGGAGCTTTTGATGATGAAGAGATGTGTTCCAGAACTTAACATAACTACAAAAATGTTGCAAACTATCCTAGGTTGGATTCAATATCGAGGGATAAAGCTGGATTTATAGCAAGAAGAAAGTATTAGTAGGATCACTTCTATTTTAAGCAACCCTATAAAGATAGATCAATTTACTAAAGGTATGATTAAAATTTCATTTGCTCAATATTAATTAAATTAACAATGACTTTAGATTTCCATATGAAGTAGCCATTATAACTGAAAATAACGAGTTGTTTATGCAATAGGTTGAGTATGATGGAAACATACCGTGTGCCAAAACTGCAATTGTTTTGGGCAACCGATGAAATTTTATGCATTTGAAAAAGTGTGGGTTTCCAAAACGACCGCAAATCAAGGCACTATTTTTAAGAATATAGACATAGACACTCAAAATACTATGACTGATCCACAACAAAATGATGTATGTGACAGTGAGAACGAATAAGGTGAACCTGCATTAGGCAATTGGTATAAGCACAAACACTATAGAACAATACTACATATTAATATCAACTAAGATGACCCCATTTTAGGCAGTCAAAATAAGGTGCAGGCATCATAGAACAACATAAGGAAACATAAGAGGGGAAGCACGGATTGGCATTGAAAACATATCAATTAATATAAAAAAATATTTTCAAATGCTCGTTGATTTAAAATTCAAAATTTGAATGCATTAATTTGGCGATTCCAATCGTAATAAAAAATATACCTTAAATTATTTGTGGTTAGAATCCTAAAATTTCACGGAGAGAGATGATAAATTTGTTGGCTTTAACATCGAATGGAAATGGAAATGGAAAGAAAATAAAAGGAAAAACTAGAAGAAGAAGACGAAGAAGAAGAGCAATCGTAGTTGAGGGCAACAGATAAAAAGAACAAAAGGAATATTTAGAGAATAACAAGTGGAGATACATGGATACAGGAGGCATGAATAAATAAAATTTACACAAATCACCTTATTTATTATCCCTGTTACTTTTCTTTTCATGGACATCTTGGTGATTGTAAAAGCTTTAAACGATGGTATTGATATAACTGCTTAGTGTAATTTTGCATTGGATGTTGCTATGTAACACACACAATTACTTAATATATTATTAACAATGAACAAAATTACTATGAATCCATCTCGCGAAATATTTCAATATGAATATGAAATGTGATCATGCTTAGCTTTGGGTTTAGAAACTAACACAGTGCCACCTATACCTTTACCAAACCAACTATTCAATAAAATTTTCACCCACCAAGATGCGCACAACGTCTTTGTTTAAATTGGTATATAACTAAAAAGATTACCGCCTAGCCTAGGATTTGAATGCAAGATGCATCGCATATCCCTCCTACCTGATGATGACATGGACTGAGAGATGTACAAAATTTAAACCACTTAACCCACCAATCAACTGTAGTGAATTTTATTTTAATTTGAGCGGAAGCGATTTATTTGATCAGGATCTAGTATTGCCTATTTAGATAATAATGACATTAAAAAAAATGCAGTCTCACAGAAATAATAACAAGAATAAGAGACACAGAATATTTAACGTGCTTCGGATATTAATATCCTACGTCCACGGAGACCCAACAACTTCTTTTATTTCACTAAAGAAAAGAGTAGAAAAGAGAGGGAAGAATAATGGTGGATACTATCACACACTTGCTTGCATATGAAGATGATATTCCTTCATTTAAACAGACTTAATAATGAAGGGTTGTTTGGAGATTGAGAAAATCAATTTCCTGATTATTCAAATATCTTTTCAAATTGCATGATTTGATTAGTACAATAGATGGCGTAATCTTGGTTTTCATATCTTTCCTTTGATTGGTTTATTCTCCATGCCTAATCATTTATTTCTTCATATACCAAATATATCGACTAATTAATTGATTGACTAATTAATTAGTATCCTTCAAAATATCCTTCCATATAGCAGCCAAATTAGTTGATTTGTATAAATCAATTAATCAATTTCTTTCCTCTTTAACAAATATTTGAGTCATCCAAATTTAACACTCCACCTTTATTCAAATATAACAATCTCTCTTCATCACTTTATCATCAAGCAATCAACGTAGAAGTTGTTGGGTCTAGCACCCATGGCGCTCAAGTAACAGATAACAAACTGATCAAGTTTAAGCAATGCTCAAACTTGTCCTTTGGAAGTGCCTTAGTTATCATATCTGAAGGATATCCGAAGTACTCACCTTCAAAATTTTGACTTGCTTCGTTCCACCTCAAGCAAAAGAAAGAAACCTCTAACATCAATGTGCTTCATCCGTGAACTATAAGCTTGATTTTCTACAAGATGAATCGCACTCTTACTGTCTGAAAATATCTCTACTGTCCGCTGCACCATTGAAAGATCATCCAACAAATGAAGTAAGTATAATCATTCCTTTGTTGCTACCACAATCGATATCAACTTTTCTTCAGTAGCCGATAAAGCTACGATAGATTGCAGCTTTGATCTCCATGAAATCGAGCCTATGCCAAGTGTAAAAACATAGCTCGACACTGACTTTCTAGCATCTCTATCCCCAGCATAATCAGAATCACAGTATCCTCTAAGAAAGATGTCATCATCTACTCCACCATATAACAAGCCCACCGAAGAAGTGCCTCGAAGATATCTAAGAATCCACTTCACAGCTTGCCAATGCTCTTTGCCTGGGTTAGACATATATCGACTCACAACACCCATTGCATGGGCCAAATCTGGCCTTGTGAACACCATCACATACATAAGACTACCAACAGCACTAGAATAAGGTATATCAGCCATATACCTCTTGTCTTCTTCCGATGAGGGATATAAGTCTTTTGACAACTTAAAATGAGAGCCTAATGAGTGCCAACCGGTTTAGCTTTCTCAATTCCAAATCGAGCAAGGACCTTCTCGATGTACTACGCTTGAGTGAGCCTTGACTCTCTCCGCTTCCTGTCCCTACTTATGTCCATACCCAATATTCTTTGTGCCATTCCCTAATCCTTCATGTCAAACTCTTTACCGTGCTCCGCTTTCAACTCCTTAATTCTAACCATACTCCGAGATGCAATCAGCATAACATCAACATATAACAACAAATAAATCATATCACCATCACATCTCCTAAAATAAACACATTGGTCTTTGAAACTTCTGGAGTATGTCTGTGAAAGCATAAACTTATCAAACTCTTATACCATATTCTAGGAGACTGCTTCAGTCCATATAGAGATTTGTTGAGTTTGCAAACATAGTCTGGTCTGCTACTATCAATGAACCCTTCCGGCTGTTTTAAATAAATCTCCTCATCCAGATCACCATGCAAGAATGCAGTTTTGACATCTAGTTGCTCTAATTCCATATCATAATGAGCAACTAATGCCAAAAGAATACAAATAGAAGTATGCCTAACCATTGGAGCAAAGATATCATGATACTCTACCCCCTTCTTCTGAACATACCCATTTGCGACTAATCTTGCCTTGTATCTGAGATTACCATTTTCACCATCTTTCACTTTGTAGATCCACTTATATCCAATAGCTCTCTTGTCGGTGGGAAGAGGCACCAAATCCCAAGTACGATTTCTCTACAATGATTCAATCTCCTCCTCTATAGCAACTAACCAATTGAAACTGTTAGCTGATGCGATAACTTCTCTATAAGCACATGGCTCATCAATGACAACATTCAAAGCATATGTTGCCCTATCATCGAAGTTAATATCTTCGATGCTCAATCCAATAAACTCATCAAGCCACTTAGGCTTTCTTCTTTGTCTGACAGGCCTAGGTTCTGAATGAGCTCCACCTTCAGTTTGATCCTCTGTACCAACATCGATATTATCCTCATCAACCACGGTGTCATCGAAACACCATTTGAACGTCTATGGAAAGAATCAACAGATGAATTGCTTTTTATTCTTCACATGTCCTCTCATTGTCATCCGATGAGGAAGGATCCACCTTCAACATAGCCTTCTCATCAAAAGTCACATGCCTGCTCATAACGATCTTCTTGCTAATAGGACACCACAACCAATATCCCTTCACTCCTCTCCTATAACCTAGAAACATACACTTGCGAGCTCTAGGTTCCAGTTTCCCTTTGCTCTCATGCACATAAGCTGGGCAACCAAACACTCTGAGAAATGAATAGCTAACAGGCTCTCCTTTCCATACTTCTTCAGGGATCTTCATATCTATGGTGGTAGAAGGTGTGCGGTTGATGAGGAAAGCCGCCATAGATAAAGCTTTAGCTGCAAATCCCTTCTTCAATTTAGCAGTCAGTCTGAGGCATTTTGTTCCCTCCAATAATGTCTAATTCATCCTTTCTGCAACTCCATTAGACCGGGGGTCGCCTGGTGTAGTGTAGTGCCTCTTAATGCCTTAGACTCACAATAACAATGAATTCCTATGATGCAAATTCACCGCCATTATCTGAACGGAGAACTTTCAATTTCTTCCTTGACTGCTTCTCAACCATAGATTTTCACTTTCGAAACTTGGAAAAGGTTTCACTCTTTGACTGAAGAAAGTATACCCATATTTACGAGAGAAATCATCTATAAATGAAACAAAATATCTGGCTCCACCTAAAGACTAACAAGGGGAGAGACCCCAGACATCTGTATGAACATACTCCAAGACACCTTTTGCTTTATGCTCTCCTATACCAAAAGAAATATTTGTCTGCTTTCCAAGAACACACTCTTCACAAAAACCATGTTTTGAATGATGAATTCCATCAATCAATCCTCGCTTTCTCAACGCATCCATGCTGCGCTCACCGATGTGACCCATCCGTAAGTGCCGTAGTTTGGAAGAATCTGAATCAATAGATGTAACAGAAGCTGATTCATCAATTACAGTAGTGCCCTTTAATAGATAAAGATTTCGTGCCCTCATACCTCTCATAACAATCATAAAACCCTTCGATATCTTCATTTTCTCTCCTTCCACTACAATCTTCAAGCCAAGTCTACTCAATGCCCCAACAGAGATCAAGCTCCTCCTCAAATCAGGTACATGTCTAATATTGGTGATCGTACAAATAACACCATCAAACATCCTAATCATCATGCTACCAACACCCACCATATGGCAATAAGAATCATTATCCATCAGAACTTGTCCTCCATCAATTTCACGGTAAGTGGAAAAGCAGTTCCTATCAGGTGTCACATTATAGGATGCGCCAGAATCAATCAGCCATAAGTTGCTCTTCCCAAAAGAGTCAGAAACTGTAAATACATTGGTGTCACTTTCTGTATCTAATTTCTCTGCTGTAGAAGCTGATGCTTGATTTGGATCTTTTCTTCTACCTTCAAGCTTGGGACATTGTGCTATGAAGTGCCCTGGTTTCTTACAATAATGACAAGTCAAATTCTTAGGCCCTTTAGACTAAGACCGTAAAGAATTCTATCCTCCACCTTTCTTCGACTTGCTTTGGCCTCTACCTCTCTGAACAGATAAACCTTTCATATCACTATCCAAGCTAGTGCTCGCCAATCTACCTCTTAATACTTCATAATGAAGACCAGCCTTTACATCAGACAGGCTAATTTTACTACGGCCATAAATCATGGAATTAACAAAAGCCGTATACTCCTTAGGCAAGGAACATAAGACGATCACAGCTTGAGCCTCATCGGTAATACCAACTTCCGTTGCCTTCAGGTTCATAGTGAAAGTCGTCAAAGCATCTACATGCTCCATGCACAAATTGGGTTACTGAAGTTGGAATGAACAGAGGGGAGAAGAAGTGGTAGAAGGTGTTGTTGCTTGGAGTCGGGTATGTAAGTGTTGTTGGGTTGGGTTTGTTTTTGTTGTGGGTGAGTAATAGTTAAACGAAAAAATTTATTAATTATTTAAATATATATGTGTTAAAAATTAAAAATATTTTATCTCATTCATACAAGGTCCAATTGAGATGCCGTCATTCGCATTGGAACCGTGATGTCGTCCTCTATGTGATAAATTGAACTAATTACATTTGGAACTAGCTGAATCTAGAGCTATAGTCGAATGTTGGCCAAACTGAATGCTTCGATGACAATTGGAACTCAATGAGTTAAAACTCACTTTTTTTGGTTAATTAGTATGCATATAATTAATAGAATAATTTGTGCCCATTGGGGTTGTTTAATTTGCTGGTTGTTTTAATCTGGTCTAGGATCATGATATAACATCTTGAAATGCTATTAGATTGGTTGAATTTGATCTAGGGTCGCGATATAGCATCTAAAAATGCTATTGGATTGTTGGTTTATAAATTTGTATTTAAACTTGCCTTAAGTAATGGATCATATTGAGGTGATAAATTAATATTGATTTTGATTAATACAATTACGTTCTTTAAAAATTATAACGTATTTAGTGAAAGTATACTTCTTGGAGTTATCTATTTGGCCAAATAGACATCATTTAATAAATGCAAGAGTTTATCTTTGAATGACATTGGTTAGTAGAATAAATTCTCGTTCCACTATTATATTAATTTAGTCATTTATTTAAGTGTCAATTGATCTTTAGTTATGTATCGGTTTACATATATGCTTGATTATGTAAATACCGGCAATTTCACTTGAAAAGTTAAACGGAAGGTAATGGTAGCTTGATAAGTACCACTAGGATTGCGGAGCGTTTACTAGATTTGGAAACTTTGAATTTGTTAAATTATAATTTTATAATTTGGAAGGACAATGTTTTTAATTATTTCTATGTATACAAGGAGCTCTATTGATAATTAATTACAAATGTTTGTAAATGTTATTTTGTAAGTAAATTACTATATTATCTATAGTGTTTTAAAATAAATTTTTTTATTAACGTTTTTGAAAATAATTATTATTTTGTTATTAGTTATTTAAACTAGATGATTATTTCATTAAAAATACCGTTGAAGATAATTAATTTTATTTAAAAGGTTGTTTATAGTTATTTTTTTATCTATTGGAGATGCTTAAAAGTTTAAGTGTTTATTTATTATATTATTAAAAATGTTTTTATTTATATTCCTTTATATTATTTAAAAATAATTAAAGCTAAGTTTACGATGTTTTAGTTTATTTATTATAAAATAAATAAATTGTTATAAAAGGATTTCTTTTATAAGAAGGGTTTACGTCAAGGAGTTTATAAATTTGGGAATTTATAAGAAATTCTAAAAATAGATTGTGTGAATTTATTAAAAAGATGGTTTAAAATAAAATCAAAAGAGAGTTAAAGAAAGGGAGGGTATTTTGGGATATTTATACCTTCATTTAAAGGATACATATGTTTTATCATTTAATATGATCTTGTAATAAGTGAATCATTCTAAGTGATCGGTTAAGATACTTATATCATTTTTTAAGCATATTGTAAAGGTACCTCAAGTTTTGAAATGAATGATTTGAAATATACTTATACCATTAAGATAAGTACATGGTTATATTTTCTAAATATCGTAAATATTGCGTTTTGTGAATATACTTATTCCGTTTAGATAAGTATATGGAAGTGATTTCTAAGTATTTAAAAGTGATTTCTAAGTATTTAATAGTTATTTCAAATTAATGAATGTAAGGCTCAGTGGGCTCCATGGGAAATGAAACCTATGATTGAATATTTGTATTCGATGGCTAAACAGCCGACTATCGAAATTGGACCAAAACGTAACTTAGGAAAAATCTAGGAGAAACATGTGGGTTATATGGAACGGTTATCTCCGACGATGTTGTACCGTGCGTATAAATCTTGTTTCATTCTCTTAGAACAGTGATAAGGAAATTCGTCCACTAATGGTTAGAAGGTGATCTCCGATCTTACCTTCGACTATTTATTTTCCAAAGAACCGAGGTTGAGTTTACCGTGAATTATCGAATGTTGTTTTGGAGAGACCGAGATCAGATATTATATGAAAACCTTTTTGATCCAACGAATGCATTTACGAACTGAAGACATCGTGAAGAGCATGAATTCGAAGATAGAGATGTGAAAGAGCATGAATTCGAAGATAGAGATGTGAAGTGCAAGGGTTAATTGCTACTAATCCTGAGGGTGATTCCAAAATGGATGTAGTAGGAATAGTGCCTTCGGTTTTGTTCAGTCCCAGAATGGAATTTTATGGATTAATGCTATCAACACATTATCATTGGAGGGAAATGAGCATTCCAAGTGTAAATGTTCTTGAAAGGAAATCGTAGCCTTAAGCTTCATCAACCGAAAATGACTAAAATAGAGGAGATGTAGCAAGGCTAAGTGGGTCATTCCCAAGTAGGGTATGATCATTCCTATCTAGAGTCTCTATTATCTCCCATTTATATGATCGGGGCCCATTAACAGAGGGGTGACAATATTCGGTACTATCCAGCAAGGAGTAGGCCGGTCTTGTGTTGGCAAGGGATCCAGGCGAGGTCCTTGGTGTTATTTATCTAGAGATGCACCGTGACGGGTGGTACCCTTGTAGCCCAGTCATTATATGAAATCCATTCTCCAATAAGTGCCATACATACTTAGTTGTGCCTAACTATGCTGAAACGTAAGATGCAAGCATTTTAGCTATATTCATATTTTACTTTGACCCCTAGACATTATTATAATATGAATGGATTTTCTATAGAAATTGTTTTGGTCATCGTAAAGTAAAAACCTGTCCGTGATTATATGCGACGTGGTTTTACAAGATACTTTTGATTTTCAAATGGTTTTCTAGAACTTTAAAATCCATTTGGTGTGTTTTTCTCACGCTGGTTTTCTAGACTGACTCAGGTGTTATTTTATTATAATACTTAGGTCAGACCTAACATATTTGCAGATTTCTTTAGATGCATTGGAGCTTTGGAGATGAGTTAGAGGCCTTCAAATCGTATTCTTGTATATATTTATTTTCCACTGCTTTGTTACTGAAATTATCAGCAACTGCAAGGACATGTTGTTATAACTGTCCAGGCTGATAATTGTGATTGTTGTTGTACTCTGATGGATGTATGTATATAACAGTTCTCTTTTGTAAAAATCATTAATATTATATTACATGTTATTCCGTCATGATTGTGAGATTCTATGTTGTTTTTAGTTTCTTTTCTCCTCTTTTTCGCTTCTTCTTTCTTCCCTATAACAATCCGACTTCCTGTTCGAATTGGGTTGGACATGTGTGGTTCATTGTCAGCTTGAATGGTACGAAAAAGCTGGTCAATACACGTGGCATCAGAGCTTAGGTTGAGCGAACAACCAGGCTTTCGTGGAATTAACTCATAGAGTAAGAGAGACCCAAGGATGAGTTTGAGTGTGTGTGTGTGTATATATATATCTGAGCATGTATTTGTTATTGATATAAAAATATTTTATATTGGGTTGATTTATTGATTGAGTGGTTATGAATTCTGGTCGATACATAAGAAACAACTGTATCGATAGAGGTTTCTAAACACTTGAACAAGGTGACAAAGTATTATTTTGCAATTGGGTAAATGAAATAATTTAACCTAAATTATATTTTATATAAGTAAAAGATTAATTTTCCAAAAAACTATTATAGTTACATATGGTGTGTTTGGTTGTTAGAAATGATAATATTTGATATTACCATTTATTGTGATTAGTTGTACTTAGATAGTTATGAGCATTTTGTTGGTTAAAACAAGTATGAACACCTTGTGAATTTAATTATAATAAAAGTTATTTATTATAATCTATACAAAGAGAAGCAATTAGGAAAGGATCTTAAATAAGAAGCGAAATCATATAAGTTAGATTTATAAATACAGATTATAGATAAGAATTTAAAACTAAGAATTTGAGAACTTAAATCCCAAAGATTTAAATTGGTTTTTCAAATTGTTATGAAGAATAATAATAGAATTATTGAAAAGTGTTTTGGAATAGAAATTTTCTTAATATATAATTATAAATAATAAATGAACTTAAACCAAAAAAATTTGAGCTCAAAACCGATATTTGGGAATTGTTTTCAAATTTTTGGGAAATAAAATGGTATTATTTTGAAAATATTGATTAATACAAATATTGAAAAAGGATTTGAAAGAGTTAGAAAGCAATGAAACTCACTTCGGTTGTTGGAAAATAAGTCCGGTGATGACTGCAGCATCATTGGTGTTCATTTCGAGTTTCTAAAGTGAGAAATTGCTACCGTGATAGATAGTTGGTTATTGAATTGTTTTGGTGTAAAGAAAATCTGTTTAAAAATTCCAAAAAATATTATTTGATATCAAAGGAATATATGGATATTATTTCAAAATGATTTGAAATAGAAACGAGTTTTAAAATTCTGAAATTTTCAGCTAAGTGATATTATGTACCCATGTATTATACCCATTAAGATAGTTTGGTTTTTTCATCTTATTTGAGATATTGTTAGGTAATTTCATTTCTTTGAATGAAATGGAATTCTTGACCATTTTGGATGGTCGAAAACTTTCAGTTGAATTGGAAAACTAAGCTAAGTTTGTTTTGTGAAAACATAAGAAAAAAAGTTTTTGTAACTTATAAATTTGAAAGATAGAAATTTTATAACAGGTTTTCAAATTGTTGAATATTCTAGTTAAGCACAACAATTCTGAATATTGTATATGTACTCTTAGAAAATATAAGGGTATTTTGCAATTATAAACTTGAGTATAGAATGTCGTGAAGCTTGAGTAATATTTCTGAAGGATAATTGTGATTCCTTGGAAGCAATAATAATTCCTGGAAAATATTTATTAATGAGATAAAATTTTACAAGGTGTTGTAGGCTTGAAGTAATAAGTTATGAAATGATTCATATAATGAATTCTAGTATCAATTAAAGATACGAACTAAAGTTTTAAAGTCGGTAATAAAAAAATTAGGCATGCTTTATATAATGTTTATAATAAACTTAAGTATGGAGGAGATGCAAGATGGAGTTGTGGCTTTTGAAATGTGTATAAACTTGAGTTTTAAAATGCTGATAAAACTAAGTTGTGTTTTATCAGATGTTTATAAACTTAAGTTGGGAAATATTTGAGCTATTAAGTAATATGTTCTGGAATGAGAGAAAATAAAAATAATGCTTAATGGAAATGGATTTGTGAAATAGTTCATAAATAATTTTAGTACTAAAGAGAATATAACAAGAAAAAAAATAAAAGGTAAATTAAAATAATCGGTATAGTTAAGAAAAGAAAATTTGGAAATTGAGCTATGAGATGAAATTTAACTTAGGTAAAGTAAAGTTAAATAAAATGATTCATGAAATGGTGTGTAAATGAATTTTAGTTTTAAATGAAATACTTTTGAAAAATCAAGCTTGTTTTAAAATTTAGTATGAATAAAAAGAACAAGAAAATATTGTGACGGACCAAATTTCTCAACGTTTTAGCCTCAATGACAGACCTTTAGTATTTTAGCCTGAAGAACAACTTTCTTTTGGGTATCAGTTTTTAGTTATTGATAGCAGTTTTTAGGTATCAATTTGTAGTAATTGGTAGCAGTTTTTAGGTATTAGTTTTTAGTTTGGTAGCAATTTCGAAAGAATATTTGTCCTTCTGAATAATTTTGCAAGAATGTTTGTCCTTATGAATAAGTTTGGAAGAATGTTTGTACTTATGGTTAAAAGATTAAGGTAGTGTCCTTATGGCTAAAAATATACAAATTTTTATCCTTTAAATTAAATTCCCCTTAAAATAAATCGGTATAATTTAGAGACCAATGAAATAAATAGTAAGTGGTACGTAGATCATACTATTTACATAATTGATTTGATCCAGATTCGAGTACACGATTTCAAGGCTGTTTACACCGGCCCGAACATGAATTTTTCACTTGATTCTCGACGGCGAACACCCGATAAGGATTTTTGATTTGAATCCGAAGTTTTCTATCGTGAAGCCCCACCCTGAGACCCACATTAACAAAGAGAATTACTAGGCAGTTCTATCTGCCAATGCGGAGAATAGGGCTGGTTAGGAGCGACCATCTATAACCATGTCTTAAACATCTACTGCATACGTCGATAAATGATCTATTTTTTTCTATTCCAAGTGGATCGACATATCCAATAAATGCTTAATGCAAAACTATAGGTGGCTAACGGATCTATCAGAACAAAATACAATAACAAAATGCATATCATATCACAGAACAGTAATCATAATATATAAATACATATAAACAGATACATCCCAGTATGATACAAAGTGATACACAAAAGTGGTACAGAGACCACACTATATACATCCAATAAAATACATATCAGCGTCAAGCGGAAAGAAATATAAACTACACAAAAGTGCTAGGATGATATCCAAGAAGATGCATCAAAGCTAAGTCCCGAACTGATAGCTAACCTGAAACAACTCGGTCTGACCCGAGTATAAAATACGCGGGTCAGTCTAGCTAAAACAATCAGTTAAGAAGGATAGACGATAATATGAAGCATAAGATACAAGGTGATAATTCTTCTCAAATGAGAAGAGGCAACAGAAAGAACACATACTCATGACTTAAGTGAACAATGTCATTTAAGTATACAAAGACCTCACAAGAGGTAAACTCGACAATAACGCTCAAATAATATAAACAATCGCCGATGAAAAATCTCCAAATCAAAACTCATGAAACTCAATAAGAGTTTATAATCCCCATATTGAAATCACCATAAAACAACACATACACACACACACAGATATATATATATATATATATATATATATATATATATATATATGTGCCTTTCTCTAACTCAAGGCTATAAGTAAAATCATCATCTCAAAATTGGTGAAATCGAAATCATAAACTTATAAAAATTCCCCAGATTGGCCAAATCCCATTTGCATGCCGAAGCGATGCTGCACGTGCCATTCTCAGATGGCCGAAGCCTCTGACGAAGTCGCTAACACCTCTCAAAGCAGTTCGTCCTCATGACAAGGTCGCTGACACCTCTCCAAGCTATTTTGTCAGCCCTAACAAGGTCGCTAACACCTCCCTAAGCAGTTTGTCCTCATGACAAGGTCGCTGACACCTCTCCAAGCTATTTTGTCAGCCCTAACAAGGTCACTAACACCTCCCTAAGCACTTCATCCTCATGACAAGGTCGCTGACACCTCTCAAAGCATTTCTGTTAGGTAAACATCATGACTGTGCCACAAACTCACGGATAGGAATCCGAAAAGTGTTAGCGTGTGTCCCATACCACTCGTTCGCACTTAGCGATTTACTATCCGCTAGTCGGTGCCACACTAGGAACATCATAAAACTCATAAAATCATATCTCGCCTCATCTCATTGGCGAGTGATAAAGAGACATCATACTCGTCTCATCTCATTGACAAGTATTAAATAACATCGTAACTTGTCTCATTTCATCAACAAGTGAAAACATCGTGATTGTTCCTCATAAACCATAAATCTCAAAATATGAAATCATATACTCAAGACTTGCCTTATATCATTGACAAGTAAATAAAACATCGTGATGGTTCTCATTGACCATACTCTTACATAGGAGATCTCAAACCATAATACTTGTCAAATATTGGCCATCTTAAATAAGTCCAATATATAGGAATTATAAAACTCAAAATACGCCATAAAATGGCAAAATATCTCAGAATCAATAATCTCAAATAGCTTCGATCGTACAAGTCCGGAATTAACCGAAATAATGAACGCACATGTCCCATACCACGTGTTTTACTAAATCGTTTAATTATCTTTCCCATATGTTCGAATAGTATAAAAGTGTGTATTTTATATATAAAATAATTTATTTGAGAAAACAAGCTTTTAGAACTTTTCCCGAAAATATTAATAAAACCAATATTTAAAATTTCTTTATTTTAGGAAATAAATAGATTTTATATTAGAAAAATAATTTTAAAGTACGATATAATAATAATTTAAAATGTCCATTTATTTCAAAAATCACTTCAAAATGGTTTATTGGAAATCATGCTCGAAAATAATGAAAAACAAGAGAGATTACTCAAGACCGATAACTTGAACTCAATACGAATTCAATTCAAATTTAACCCAAAGTCAATTCAAATTCTATTTAAATTTGCTTTTCAAATTCTCTAAATATAGATAGCCTATTGATATGCATCATAGCTCTCAAAACATCTCAAAAACAACATCAAAATCGAACAAGAATGAGAGCAAAAATAAGCCAATACAATTCTCAGTTAAATGATTGTTATTGCTGTCGTTTTTCTCTCGAGACAGCAACAAACAAATATAGTTTTGACCAAGCTAACTTCGAAATTTCAAAAAAATCAAAACATAAAACTTCTAGCACAAAGTCTAAGATTTCTGGAACATCTTGAGTTATTAAATTTGGATAAGAAACATGATAGATATGGCCAAAACAAATTTCAGATATGAATTTCACTACAGCTGTTGTTTTAGTTTCGGGACAGCGATACTAGAATGAACTTTCGACCATGTAAACGTCAAAATTTGACAAAACTCAAAACATGAAAATTGTAGCATATAATCTAAGCTTTCAGCAGCATCAAGAATCATCAAATTCCGACATCAAACGAAAAAGATATGTTTAAATTTCCAACAGCACTTAGCACAGAAAATCACAATTTTACATTGACAGAGCAGTGAGATTGTTTTGGGTTTTTCGACCATCTATGCTCAAAATTTTCAATTTTTTAAACATGAAAGCTGTCAAATTCATTTCAGTTTTTCCATAACTTCAAAGAAAATCGAATTCCGATTTAAAACGAAAGAGATATGCACAATTTACTGATAGTGATTCACAAATGAAATGCAATACCCGCCGTTCGTAGCTCGGTTGGTTAGGGAGATGGGAGATGGGGACTAAAGGACTGTGTCCGGGCAGGTTCGAATCCCAGCGCCTAACCATCAGTGGGAGTTTCAACGTTAAGCATTCGTGTGCGACGACTAAATAAAAGCGGGGTAGACACACGGCGTGGGGTTTACTTAATTGAGTATCAATGAATACCATGATCTTAAGGTTCCCCATGATATCCAAAAAAAAAAAAAAAACGCAATAAACGAAATTGAGATTTCTACCTTGAAATCTCAATCAAAGCTAGAAAATTGTGAGTTTTTATACTCACCTTGCTGTAGAGAAAATATAACTGGAATTTGTGTTGAATTAGACAAGCTTTAAGAAGGAGGAAGCTTCAATTAACCAGTATAAACTTGAAACAATGACATGCAAGAAGAACAAGTACTGTTAACAGAGAAACACTTTCAAAACTTGATTTTTGATGAATAAATGGTTTTAGATTTTGATTACCTGTTGATTTAGCTCCAATTTGATTAAAAAAACACAAGATTTGAGTTTGATTTGATGATTTTTGGCTAGGGTTTGCAAGAGAAATTGGGTTACTCAGGTTTCTCACTATCTGAACTGTACGTAGAAGGAAGATGAGATATTCCTCATTTCTTTCTACAGACTAGTGAATAGATGGGCTTAAGACCCATTAATAAAAGAAATAGCCTAAATTAATTCATTTTTCACTTAATACACTAGTGAACTCTTATGCTTTTAAACAAACATCAAATGTTTCAAAGTTTTCACATGATAAAATTATGAAACCTTGTTTACATGTTAATTAAAGTATTTTGTACTTAATAAAAGGATAAATTTGGTTATGAAAATATTTCTACTATTAAAAATCCTTATTTGTAAATACGTAGCCAATTATACTTATAATTACATAAACCACTATTTTTAATCCCAAAAATTACACAAAAATAATCTTCTTGTGTAATAAAATGTAACCAATCATTTTAACTCAATTTTATAACCAAATCATATTTTTAAACCTAATTTCACCTTTTTATTAAATATAACACTCTTTAAAAAAAAATCAAATACTCCTTTTAATTTTTTTTTACTAAAAGAAGCAAATCACAATAATTAATAAAATTATTGAACTATCACCAAATAAAAACCATCTTCCACTTATTATTAACTCAAACCACTATAATAAAGTTCCAGAACGTTATTTTCTCTTTTTATTCCCAAAATTCATTGTTCATTCAAAATAAACAATTTAAATTCTCAAAATTATTTTTGATTCTCAGTATTAAATTATAACTACCGTTATAATTTAATACTTACAAGTAATCACTAAAACCAGGGTTGTTACAGACCTCCCCCCTTATAAAAAATGCGTCCCCGCAATTTTATAGAAAAGAGCTGTATTCAACATAACTATTTCATCAAGCAAAAGAAGATTGATAGACTCAAGCTTAAAATTTCTCACCTTCAAAACAGGATGATAGAAAACCAAGATAAGATTGCTCGATTAATTCTATGGTTTCCAAAGCGCTAATATCGAGACTAGCGAACCATTGAATTTTCCGAGCAACACATAAAATTTCGAAGGCATCTCACCTTCAAAATAGGAACTCAACAAGTTGCTACATATATAAGATTACTCAAATGAAATAGATTTCTCAAAAGCGCCTTGAGTAGAGTTGGAATTTAGCACAACTCCAACCCGAACTCTAACCAACAAAATGATTATCGATATGATCTTTATGTATGACACCACGGAAGGAACAACACTAATACAAGATAGACAAAAAAAAGAGGCAAGATAGTTCAACCAAAAGGTGGTTTCAAACTCGAACGACCGCATAAATGCACATCGTTAGAAAATAGCACAAGAGTAAGATACTCATAAGGAACTAAAATATATGTATATACTCTCAATCAAAAATTCTTAGAGTTCCAAAAGATCGATATTTTATAGTTATAGCCACAATTTTCAACACTTGAATTTTTTTTCAAAATTTCTTACTTAGACTTTAAATTTATTACTCTTGACTAGTGTAAATAAATTTTAAGTTGTTATTCTCTAATTCTTCCACAGGTACACTCTAGTTTGCAACATATTATTTTTCAATTTGTTTCCCAAATTTTCTAAGTGTTAGAAATTTTCAGAAAAATTGGCGGAGTCTCCTTTGTACGGGGGGCCGTACACAATATTATAAAAATGATTTATATGATATACAACGACCATTAGGTCGGAACACAATATATATCATTATTTAACACTTTAAAATTTAATCCGAAAACATACCTTTCTTTTTAGCATTTTAAAGCAAGTTTGCATAATCTTATATATAATCTTTTTGGCTCAAAATATAGCCCAACCATCCTTTTTCACCTGTACTTAACTCAAATAGATGATATTAGTTCATGATCATAAATAAGAAATGCTACATTTAACTATCGAGGGGAAATAAATCAATTTCAGTTCAGACCTGCTGTAAATAAGAGCTGTTTTGACAAAGAAAATGAAAAAATCTGAAGAAATTTATAAAGTGAAAGTTGTTCTACTCAGTCTAAGCTTTCCAACAATATAAATATCATCAAAATCGGATTTACGTTTTGAAAGTTATGTTCAATTTACTTTCAGCTTAAGTCTTAGAGAATTTTTCAATAGGGCAGAACTGCCTATCCACTTTCAAACCCATTTTAGACTCAGTAAAACGGAAAATATTTTAAAGTGGTACAAAGAAACTTTATAGCTTAGTGAAAGCACTTTCTTTTGCAAAAAGATTGAGCTTATTTGGAATTATAAGTCTCTAGTTATCACTGTTTTAATACAGCACTTTTCTAAATGAAATTTCAGCTTTTAAAATCAATTTGAAATTTGAAATTCTCCCAAACCATTTTAATTTCAAACTACAAATTTCAAACAAGATTTTTTTAATCATTTATTAAATGATCCTCTTTTTCCCTGGAAATCTAAGACATATAAAATTATGATCAACTTTATGTAATCATCACAAAACATTTTATTAAGTGGAAATATTTTCATTACTTTACAAAATCTAGCTTTAAAAAAAATTCATTATGAAAACTCATTTTCGAAGAGATAACTAATTTCTTGCAGCATCAAGAGATGATTATTGATTATCCATCAAAATAAATTTTTATAGTCATCATTAATAACTTGTACTAAAATATTCAATTAATAATTTAATTTGCAAACCAATGTATTCTTTTACCTTAAATACATCATTTTATCAACCAAAACATCAAATAATATTTTCTTCTAATTAAGACATCCCCTTAATTAGAATTATTCACTTTACTTACCCAAATTACCATATTCAATTTCTCAAATTTCACATAATACAAGGGTATTGCCCTACCATTGATTTGTAGTGAACGACCCCATCGATTGGCTGTAGAGTTGATCAAACGATCAAAACTACCTCGCCACTCCTCCAACACTCACTATGGTTCAATGGTTTTATTAAACAATTAAAATAAAATTAATACTCCACCACCATATTAATTATTCTCAAACTTTACTAATTAAAACTTAATTTACCATGTCTGACTGTCTCATCACAGCGTTTAGGAAATCCCTATCGATAACGTTGGCCAAACGCATCGACCAGAATTCTTAAAGCACTAGACGGACAACCCAACACAAAAATTCTTTTTTTTTTAAAAAAGAAATACCTCATATATGATACTTAAAATATTTTTTTTCCCAAAAATATACACCGATTCCTCTTAGAAACATATCTTAAGTTAATTTTTTTTTGTTTTTTTTTGGAAATTTGAAAACATAACTTATTACTTATTCTAAAAATCAAAAACACAAGAAGAACTCACGAGTTATTCCCAGAATACTTGATCCTCAAGATTGATGGAATAGATTGGAGTGTTCATTATTCCGAATGGTATAATGAACCACTCACAAGACTCACAACGAGTGTGGAACGCACTAAGAGTAACGCTATCCTCCACGACTCATAGCTCGCGAAAAATTGGTGTAACGTCAAGCCGAGGAATGACCTTAGCACCGCTCAATAGATTAAAAGAAATCTATGAGATATAAGAGTAATGACAAGATATCTTCTCGAACGAGAAGAAGAGCACAAACAACACATCATTACTTCAAGTGAAGTAATACCACACAGTATATCAACAATTGAGTATCCAAGAAGGATATATGAAAAGGGATAAGAATGGCAATATCAAATAAATTCAATGAATCACCTTGTTTCCCTAATCAACATCCTTATGTGAGGACGACTGACAGGCCAAGAACCGAGAATGAAGTCAATACAATATTCGATTGCCCGATTGGGTGTCATACCCAAAACGGACTCGAAGAAATCAACAGAGTCACATGACAGGAATTTGAGATATATCATCAACATCTCAAAACTCAAGAGTGAATACAGATACTTCAAAATCATCAATAACATTCCGAAGAGCAGGAAACAACAAATCAGCTAAAATTAGGATACCTAATTTAAGCTTCCTTCGGATTACAGAATGCAACTAGAAAATACCCAAGCTACCCCAACTCAAATCATTCCAAACTCTAGATAGAAAAAAAAGCATGCTAATTCACTTGAAAAGATAAGCTATAAGGAAAAATCTCAAAATCCTTAACATCAAACCAAATATTGCAGATCCCCTCAATAGGATTCGCAATCCTCAAAGAAATCACAAAATAAGAAGGTCAAAGATCATCAACAAACATCATCGATACAGATGGGTGTCAAGCATCTGTATTGAAGAGGACTTGAATAAAACAATCATGATTAGGGTTACTCCTAAGATAAGATGTCATCAATTAAATTTGGGAATATTATGGAATAAAAATATTTCTAGACATATCCCAAATTGTCTACTCCAAAAGACACGATAAGGTTAAGGACACAACGATTAGGGATTCGTAACACTCGTATCACACTTAGATGTTGTAACAACCCGCATATTTGTCGATTTTATATTTAACTATTTTATTAAAATATTTTGTCGATACTCGGAATTTAGTCCGAAAAGCTACTTTTTGCATACGGTCGAATTAGGACTCGGGACCACTCCCATTGAGTTTAAAATTCCGTTTGCGACCTTTTTGAGTATAAGCTTCGATATGTTTGAAGTAAGTTGATTTTTGCTACTTTTTACTTAGGGCTTTGGTTTGGGCTGAGCCCAATAACCCCACTTACTAGCTCAGTCCCAACCCCCTCTCCTCCTCATTTACTTCATTTCCAATTCCTAATACTCAAGCTAAAGCATCAATGGTGGGAGAGATTGGAAATTAAAACTCCAAAACCCTAGTTTTCTCTTGCAAATCAACTCTAGCTCCAAACTAATAGAAGAACCCATTGGTAATCTTCTCTTCTTCTTCTCCAACTCAATCTCTAATCAAAATTCAGAAATTTACTAAACCTAACTTAGGGAATGTTCTTCTTTTAAAGCATAGAATCAAGCTTCTTGAGTTGGATTTGAAGAGTGGTTGATTCTCCATTGATTTCAAGCATCTTCTTCAATCGTTTGGTTTCAAAGGTGAGATTTTTAATCTCACATCTAGGTCTATGATTATCTTCGATTGTTAGGTTTGAATTCCTAACACATACTCATGTGCATTTGGTTTTGGTTTGAATTGATTTGGTGTATATTCCAATTTTTAGTGTTTCGAGTTCAAATCTTCAAAAATCATAGCCTTGTAGTTTGAACTTGTTTTTGGTGATGCGTCAAAGAGCTTATAGGACCGGGTAGTCGATTGCATAAACCCCTAGTGACCGTGCTCGCCCGATTGCATTTTGAAGAAGATAGCATCTTCATTTCATAGGCTGGAAAACAGCCTTGGTGCCAGTCAGTCGACTGGACCCTTGAGTCAGTCGACTGGCTGTAGCACATAGGCATTCCAAAGGCAATAACTAGAGGCTCGGGTCCTCTGTTTCCTTGCATTCAGTCGACTGAATTTTTAGGTCAGTCGACTGACTGCAGGAAATTATTTTTCCCTGCTTCTAGTTCAGTCGACTGGACCTTTGAGTCTGTCGACTGACCTGCACCAATTTGCCTAATTATGCCTATTTGTGCATATTTTTGCTTGGTTTCCAAGTTCCATCGACTCATGTTATTTCCCACTTGTTGTTGCTACGACGTTAATGGCTTCTATTTTTGGAATTTTTGGGAATATCCATTTTGATGGATTCGGATCGATTTCTTTGGATCTTTATTCGTGTCTTTGAATGTGAATTTTGGTGGTTGATTGTTCTACAATCATTTTTGTGTTTTGTCACTTTAAAAATATAAAGGTTTCAATACTAGTAGTAAATATCAAAACTCTTTCCTCAAAACGATTTCAACTCTATTTTCAATAACAAATTCGTTTATAAAACCGTTTTCCAATCTATTAGTATATACAAACCTTTACCTCACTCGTATGAGAAATCTAATTAAACGGCTTAGTAAAACAGGTGGTATGAAACGCTTGCGTTTACTTCGTCGGTTGATTCTTGGACTTGTTCGATTGAATCTCTTGTGACAATTTCCTAGTGGAGATCTACAATTTGTTCGTAAATATTTAAGTTAAGCTAGTGGTTATGGGACATGAAGCTAAGCTCATATATTTACTAGCTTACTGTAATTGACACTTCTTGATGATCATGACGATCATTTTTATGATTTAGACTAGCAATGTGCGATGTCTCTTTGTCTACGAGGGAGACTAAACCCCGTTTTGTGGAGTTTTGACTCAAATTGGTGGGGTAGCAACCCATGATCTTCGGGCCGTTTGTGGAGCTTCGGCTCAATTTGTGATGGTTAGCAACCATGGAATTAGCATTCCGTTTGTGATACACGTGTTGGTGAGCCTTGTGCTCCACGTTGTGATAGGCCTCCCCCCTTTGTGATTTCTGGATTTCTTGAGATGATTTCTAGAATTTGCGCTTCACCAATTTTCGTGATTTCCATTGATAAGCTTTATCGATATTTGTGCATTGGTGAATTTGTGTGTCATTGACTTTTGTGATTGACATTGATATTATCGTCAATATTTATGGTTTGGTGAACTAAATTAGGAGTATGACGTTTCTTTGATTCTTGTGTAGATTTTGTGACATTGAATAATCCCTTAATGATTTTCAACTGCTTATATATATCACAGCTTGGCATTGTGATTATTATGTGTTTAGTCATATCTCTTATTCTATATCGTTTCATCTGATATTTATAGTTAGACAGATCCGTTTATTATTTTCTTATTAAATAATACTCGGGTCAGACCGAGATGTTACAGGTGCTTCTGCTTGACTTCTCCCCAGGGATTCATTACTCTGACTTTTGGCAAACTACTTAGATTAGTAGTTTATTTTGTTATATACACTTGAGATATAGACTCATAGTTGTATTCTTTTGTATAGCACGTGTTGCTATTCTTTTGTATTATTGTTTGATTTTTTTCACCACTACTATGATATACACTTCCATGTGTTAATTATATATTCATATCTTCTTCCGCCTTTGTGATATGAATTATCTGTGACTGATTTATGTTATGTTTATTTCTGTATTTGTTTCCGAAGATATTATAGCCACTGTGTAGTAGCTTTGAGTTTGTGTCGGTATGTCGGATTCTCTTGATAAAGTATTGCATGTTATACTATCTGACATATCAATGCTCGCACAAAGCAATTACACGGATGCTCGCTCCTCAACAGCCTTATTCTCCGTGCTAGTTGATAGCATTCACCGTAATGTTCTTGGCTAGCGTGGGTATAGAGGTGGGGCGTCACAGCTTAGTATCAGAGCCAAACTTCGGAACAATATGGAATATTATAACTAGGATCATCGTCCTAAGTCCATCTTAGGAGTCGTGCTTTAGGATTTAATTCGAGTCTTCGTACCGTTCTATCCTATTTTCTTTTATGATTCCTTGTTTTATTTATCAAGATTTCTTGATATTTATTTGGTGAATAACCTTTTTCTTCTTCTTCTTTCTTTCTGTGGAAGAGAAATGTCTAGACCAGGCCGTCCCAGAGCCGTACCATCTAGTGTTCCACCCTAAGATGGAGTTTTTATGACTGCTCAACAGCTTCTTGATTTAGTGACAAATGCTCAAGCAGCTGGAGCTAACCCGGAACCTACTCACCCAAAGTCGGGGTTTGCACGCTTGTGCAGCGATTACACTAATTTGGGTGGGGAGCCATTCAAAGGTTCCAAAACTATTATTGAAGTACAGGCTTGGCTAAGGTCATGCGATCGAATTTTTTCTCGCATGAATCTTATTGACCTTCACCGAGTTCAGGTGGCCTCTAGTATGCTCCGAGAAAGAGCATTGGACTGGTACGAGCTTCTTATTTCTGAGATTAATGAAGCGGATCTCACCTGGGAGCAATTCCGGGAACGCTTCGAGTTGAAATTTGTACCAGAAGCAGAGAAAGTGACATTGGCTCGACGATTTATAGACCTTGTTCAAGGTGAGTCCTCCGTGACTGATTACGTCGCCTCCTTCGAGTCGCTTTCCAAATATGGGGTTGAATACATCAACACCCCTTTAAAGAAGAACTATAGGTTCGTCTATGGCTTAAACAGAAATCTCAAGAAGCCATTACTTCTAAAGTTAGAAGTTTCTTTCGACCAACTCATTGATATCGCTCTTCGTCTTGAAGAGGCGGATAGGGAGAATGATGTTGAAGTGGTGGGTTCCAAACCGAGCTTCAACAACAACAAGAAAAAGACTAATAAATTCAAAGGTCCTTATCCCAATAAGAAAGGGAAACAAGCAACCTCTGTGGCAAAGACTTCTTCCTTTGGTCATGGGGAATGCTATAACTGTGGTTCGAAGGACCAATACGCGAACAAGTGCCCAAAGTCTCTCTCTTGTCGCTACTGCAAAGGTCCCGGTCATGTTATATCTTCATATCCCAAGCTTCAGGGCAAGAAGGAGGGAAAGTTGAATGTTGCTCAAGCCCCTGGCAACACATCTCGAAATCAAGGTATTTCTCATTCTATCCTTGATGGAATTATTTTATTTCGTGATCATCCTATTCGAGTTCTTTTCGATACGGGTGCGTCCCATTCTTTTATATCAAAAGAACTTGTTGATATTTTTTCTTTGGATGTTTTGTGCTTAATGACTTCTTTGAGAATTGCGAATCCGGTTGGTGGATCCGCGACAATCAGTTTATTGTGTAAAGATGTCGAGATTATTTTGTGTGATTTTTCTTTCCGAGCCGATTTGCATGTCATGCGTTATTTAGGCTTTGGAATGATTTTGGGAATGGATTGGCTTAACCGTTATGAAGCTCATATCCTATGTCCTGAGCGGATTATTCATCTTCGACATCCTCAATCTATTAAGCAGATTTCTATTAATCTTAAAGATTCAGATTCCAGCTTGGTTGCATCTTTATATTCTTTAAATCCTCGTGATGACGACGATGATGATGAGGGTGATATTATTTCTCTTATTCACGTCGTTCGTGAATTTTCCGACATATTCGAGCCCGTTTTAGGATTACCACCTAAGCGAGCAATTGAGTTCAGAATTAATCTTATTCCTGGAGCTCAACCTATCACTCGTCCTCCTTATCGTTTGTCCAATAAAGAAAATGAGGAGATGCGCATACAATTATCCAATTTGGAAACGAAGCAATTTATTCGCTCTAGTTCCTCGCCTTGGGGAGCTTCAGCTATTTTTGTGAAGAAATCCGATGGTACACTTAGGCTTTGCGTTGACTACCGCAAACTTAATGATCTTACTATCAAAAATAAATATCCTTTACCTCGGATTGATGATCTATTCGATCAACTTAGTGGTGCTAGAGACTTTTCACAATTAGACTTAGCTACTGGATTTCATCAGCTTCGTATTGCAGAGGATAGCATTCCTTTGACATCGTTCCGAACTCGTTATGGATCTTATGAATGGCTTGTTATGCCATTTGGTTTAACGAATGCTCTGGCTTATTTCTTTGACCTTATGAATAGATTTTCAAAGACTTCCTCGATCGATTTGTTCTCATCTTTATTGATGATATTCTTGTGTATTCAAAAACTGAGGAGGAACATGAGAAGCATCTTCGGATTTTGTTGGAAACTCTTAGGAGTAATCAATTGAAAGCAAAATTTTCTAAATGTCAATTTTGGCAATCTCGTGTGAAGTTTCTCGGTCATATTATTTCCGAATCTGAAATTTTCGTGGATCCTTCAAAGATTGAAGCGATTCAAAGTTGGAAGAAACCTGAGAGTGTGATTGAAATCCGCAGCTTTCTCGGATTGGCGGGCTATTACCGTCGTTTTATTAAAGACTTTTCTAAGATTGCCGTGCCTCTCACTAGCTTAACGAAGAAAGGTATTAAATACATTTGGTTGGACAAATGTGAAACTTCTTTTCAGAAACTAAAAGAACTCCTTTCAGATGCTCCTATTCTTGTTATTCCCGATAGGAATCAAGATTTCGTTGTTTATACCGATGCTAGTCGCGTTGGTTTGGGTGCCGTTCTTATGCAAAGAGAATGTGTTATTACTTATGCTTCTAGGCTATTGAAGCCTGCTGAGACTAGATATGCCACTCATGATTTAGAGCTCGCAGCTATTGTTTTCGCCCTTCGTATTTGGCGTCATTATCTTTTAGGAGAGAAATTTGTTTTTTATACCGATCATAAGTCCTTGAAGTATTTATTCTCTCAAAAGGAACTTAATTTGCGTCAACAGCGTTGGCTTGAATTGCTTGCACCATATGATCTTGATATTCTTTATACTCCCGGTAAGGGTAATCGTGTCGCTGATGCTCTTAGCCGTAAACAACAAGCTGTTGTTTCTATGATGATATCCGAATGGAACGATCTCGAGATTTTATCCACTTGTGAAATTCGAGACCATATTTCCGATTTATGTTCATCTCTTGTTTTATGTAGCCTTGAGGCTCATCCTTCTCTTCTAGACCGCATTCTTGAAGCTCAAAGGCTAGATCCTGAATTGGCTCTTCTTGGCCAAAATATTAAGGATAAAATTGATATTGAAAGTTTGAAAGACTTTGATATCGATTCTCGTGGCGGCATTCGAAAATTTGGTAGACTTATCATACCAAATATTGGTGATCTTCGTAAAGATATTTTAGAAGATTCCCATCGTTCTAAATTTACCATTCATCCCGGTAGTAGCAAAATGTACGCGGATATGAAGCAAATTTATTATTGGGAGGGAATGAAACTTGACATCGCTAACTTCGTTAAGCGTTGCATGACTTGCCAACTCGTTAAGGCCGAGCATCGAAGGCCCGGTGGGTTAATACAACCTTTAAAAATTCCAATTTGGAAGTGGGACCAAATTTCCATGGATTTTATAGATGGCCTTCCCCGTTCTCGTTCAGATCATGATAGCTTATGGGTGATTGTTGATAGGCTTACTAAATCTGCCCATTTTATTCCTGTTCGGTCTAACCGAACCGTTCCTCTTTTGGCCAAGCTCTTTGTTAAAGAGATTGTTAAATTGAATGGAGTTCCTACTTCTATTGTTAGCGACCGTGATCCATTGTTTACTAGTGGATTTTGGAAGAGTCTTCAAAAAGCTTTGGGAACGAAGCTTAATTTTAGCACCGCTTATCATCCTCAGTCCGATGGACAAACCGAGTGTGTGAATCAAACTCTTGAAGATCTTCTTCGTGCATGTGTTCTTGATTTTGGTGGAAGTTGGGAAGATCATATTTCTCTTGTTGAATTTTCCTATAATAATAGCTTCCAATCTAGTATTGGTATGGCACCTTTCGAGGCACTCTATGGAAGGCCATGCCGACCTCCTTCTTGTTGGCTTGAGGCCGGTGAGAAGATGGTTTTAGGTCCAGATTTTTTTCGTGATTCCACAGAAAAGATTGACCTTATTCGTCATAGGATGAAAGAAGCCCAGAGTAGACAAAGATCCTATGCCGATAATCGGAGAAGGAAGTTAGAATTTTTTGTGGGAGATCTTGTGTTCATTCGTGTGTCACCTATGAAAGGTGTGGTACGTTTCAGTCGATCGGAAAAATTAGCGCCTCGATATATTGGGCCATTTCCTAGCACTGAACGTATTGGTTCCATGGCTTATCGCCTTTTATTACCAGCTCAGTTTTCTGCTATGCATGATGTGTTTCATGTTTCTCAACTGCGGAAATGTCTTCGAGATTCCGATTCGATTCTTGAGCCCGGTGTTGTGGAAGAGATTGAGGTTTCGCCTAATTTAACTTATGAGCAGCATCCTATTCGAATTATTGCTTCGGAGGTCAAACGACTTCGAAATAAAGATGTTCCGCTTGTGAAAGTTCAATGGTCTTCAAATCCTAAGGATTGTTCTTGGGAGTCTAGAGAGTTCATCGAGCGAACACATCCGTACTTACTTTCTCGGGGTCTTTGAGGTGAACTTCTTATTTCAAACTTCTTTTGTGTTGAATATGCTTTTATGGTTGTTACTATATAACTTCTTCTTAAATATTGCAAGGACACAATTTCTTCAAGGAGGGGAGTCTGTAACAACCCGCATATAAGTCGATTTTATATTTAACTATTTTATTAAAATATTTTGTCGATACTCGGAATTTAGTCCGAAAAGCTACTTTTTGCATACGGTCGAATTAGGACTCGGGACCACTCCCATTGAGTTTAAAATTCCGTTTGCGACCTTTTTGAGTATAAGCTTCGATATGTTTGAAGTAAGTTGATTTTTGCTACTTTTTACTTAGGGCTTTGGTTTGGGCTGAGCCCAATAACCCCACTTACTAGCTCAGTCCCAACCCCCTCTCCTCCTCATTTACTTCATTTTCAATTCCTAATACTCAAGCTAAAGCATCAATGGTGGGAGAGATTGGAAATTAAAACTCCAAAACCCTAGTTTTCTCTTGCAAATCAACTCTAGCTCCAAACTAATAGAAGAACCCATTGGTAAGCTTCTCTTCTTCTTCTCCAACTCAATCTCTAATCAAAATTCAGAAATTTCCTAAACCTAACTTAGGGAATGTTCTTCTTTTAAAGCTTAGAATCAAGCTTCTTGAGTTGGATTTGAAGAGTGGTTGATTCTCCATTGATTTCAAGCATCTTCTTCAATCGTTTGGGTTCAAAGGTGAGATTTTTAATCTCACATCTAGGTCTATGATTATCTTCGATTATTAGGGATGAATTCCTAACACATATTCATGTGCATTTGGTTTTGGTTTGGATTGATTTGGTGTATATTCCAATTTTTAGAGTTTCGAGTTCAAATCTTCAAAAATCATAGCCTTGTAGTTTGAACTTGTTTTTGGTGATGCGTCGAAGAGCTTATAGGACCGGGTAGTCGATTGGCATAAACCCCTAGTGACCGTGCTCGCCCGATTGCATTTGAAGAAGATAGCATCTTCATTTCATAGGCTGGAAAACAGCCTTGGTGCCAGTCAGTCGACTGGACCCTTGAGTCAGTCGACTGGCTGTAGCACATAGGCATTCCGAAGGCAATAACTAGAGGCTCGGGTCCTCTGTTTCCCTGCATTCAGTCGACTGAATTTTTAGGTCAGTCGACTGACTGCAGGGAATTATTTTTCCCTGCTTCTGGTTCAGTCGACTGGACCTTTGAGTCAGTCGACTGACCTGCACCAATTTGCCTAATTATGCCTATTTGTGCATATTTTTGCTTGGTTTCCAAGTTCCATCGACTCGTGTTATTTCCCACTTGTTGTTGCTACGACATTAATGGCTTCTATTTTTGGAATTTTTGGGAATATCCAATTTGATGGATTCGGATCGATTTCTTTGGATCTTTATTCGCGTCTTTGAATGTAAATTTTTGGTGGTTGATTGTTCTACAATATTTTTGTGTTTTGTCACTTTAAAAATATAAAGGTTTCAATACTAGTAGTAAATATCAAAACTCTTTCCTCAAAACGATTTCAACTCTATTTTCAATACCAAATTCGTTTATAAAACCGTTTTCCAATCTATTAGTATATACAAACCTTTACCTCACTCGTATGAGAAATCTAATTAAACGGCTTAGTAAAACAGGTGGTATGAAACGCTTGCGTTTACTTCGTCTGTTGATTCTTGGACTTGTTCGATTGAATCACTTGTGACAATTTCCTAGTAGAGATCTACAATTTGTTCGTAAATATTTAAGTTAAGCTAGTTGTTATGGGACATGAAGCTAAGCTCATATATTTACTAGCTTACTGTAATTGACACTTCTTGATGATCATGACGATCATTTTTATGATTTAGACTAGCAATGTGCGATGTCTCTTTGTCTGCGAGGGAGACTAAACCCCGTTTTGTGGAGTTTCGACTCAAATTGGTGGGGTAGCAACCCATGGTCTTCGGGCCGTTTGTGGAGCTTCGGCTCAATTTGTGATGGTTAGCAACCATGGAATTATCATTCCATTTGTGATACACGTGTTGGTGAGCCTTGTGCTCCCGTTTGTGATAGGCCTCCTCCCTTTGTGATTTCTGGATTTCTTGAGATGATTTCTAGAATTTGTGCTTCACCAATTTTCATGATTTCCATTGATAAGCTTTATCGATATTTGTGCATTGGTGAATTTGTGTGTCATTGACTTTTGTGATTGACATTGATATTATCGTCAATATTTATGGTTTGGTGAACTAAATTAGGAGTATGACGTTTCTTTGATTCTTGTGTAGATTTTGTGACATTGAATAATCCCTTAATGATTTTCAACTGCTTATATATATCACAGCTTGGCATTGTGATTATTATGTGTTTAGTCATATCTCTTATTCTATATCGTTTCATCTGATATTTATAGTTAGACAGATCCGTTTATTATTTTCTTATTAAATAATACTCGGGTCAGACCGAGATGTTACAGGTGCTTCTGCTTGACTTCTCCCCAGGGATTCATTACTCTGACTTTTGGCAAACTACTTAGATTAGTAGTTTATTTTGTTATATACACTTGAGATATAGACTCATAGTTGTATTCTTTTGTATAGCACGTGTTGCTATTCTTTTGTATTATTGTGGATTTTTTTTACCACTACTATGATATACACTTCCATGTGTTAATTATATATTCATATCTTCTTCCGCCTTTGTGATATGAATTATCTGTGACTGATTTATGTTATGTTTATTTCTGTATTTGTTTCCGAAGATATTATAGCCACTGTGTAGTAGCTTTGAGTTTGTGTCGGTATGTCGGATTCTCTTGATAAAGTATTGCATGTTATACTATCTGACATATCAATGCTCGCACAAAGCAATTACAAGGATGGTCGCTCCTCAACAGCCTTATTCTCCGTGCTAGTTGACAGCATTCACCGTAATGTTCTTGGCTAGCGTGGGTATAGAGGTGGGGCGTCACAGATGTACCGCAATATGTGTTTTTGTTCTGTGTTTATCATACTTTGTTCTGAACTCAACTCTGATACCAAGATGTGACGCCCCACCCTGAGACCCACATTAACAAAGAGAATTACTGGGCAATTCTATCTGCTAATGCGGAGAATAGGGCTGGTTAGGAGCGACCATCTATAATCTTGTCTTAAACATCTACTGCATACGTCGATAAATGATCTATTTTTTTCTATTCCAAGTGGATCGACATATCCAATAAATGCTTAATGCAAAACTATAGGTGGCTAACGGATCTATCAGAACAAAATACAACAACAAAATGCATATCACATCACAGAATAGTAATCATAATATATAAATACATATAAACAGATACATCCCAGTATGATACAAAGTGATACACAAAAGTGGTACAGAGACCACACTATATACATCCAATCAAATACATATCAGAGTCAAGCGGAAAGAAATATAAACTACACAGAAGTGCTAGGCTGATATCCAAGCAGATGCATCAAAGCTAAGTCCCGAACAGATAGCTAACCTGAAACAACTCGGTCTGACCCGAGTATAAAATACGCGGGTCAGTCTAGCTAAAACAATCAGTTAAGAAGGATAGACGATAATATGAAGCATAAGATACAAGGTGATAATTCTTCTCAAATGAGAAGAGGCAATAGAAAGAACACATACTCATGACTTAAGTGAACAATGTCATTTAAGTATACAAAGACCTCAAAAGAGGTAAACTCGACAATAACGCTCAAATAATATAAACAATCGCCGATGAAAAATCTCCAAATCAAAACTCATGAAACTCAATAAGAGTTTATAATCCCCATATCGAAATCACCATAAAACAACATATATGTATATATATATATATATATATATATTTGCCTTTCTCTAACTCAAGGCTATAAGTAAATTCATCATCTCAAAATTGGTGAAATCGAAATCATAAACTTATAAAAATTCCCCAGATTGGCCAAATCCCATTTGCATGCCGAAACGATGCTGCATGTGCCATTCTCAGATGGCCGAAGCCTCTGACAAGGTCGCTAACACCTCTCAAAGCAGTTTGTCCTCGTGACAAGGTCGCTGACACCTCTCCAAGCTATTTTGTCAGCCCTAACAAGGTCGCTAACACCTCCCTAAGCAGTTTTTCCTCATGACAAGGTCGCTGACACCTCTCCAAGCTATTTTGTCAGCCCTAACAAGGTCGCTAACACCTCCCTAAGCAGTTCGTCCTCATGACAAGGTCGCTGACACCTCTCAAAGCAGTTTGTTAGGTAAACATCGTGAATGTGTCACAAACTCACGGATAGGAATCCGAAAAGTGTTAACGTGTGTCCCATACCACTCGTTCGCACTTAGCGATTTACTAGCCGCTAGTCGGTGCCACACTAGGAACATCATCGAACTCATAAAATCATATCTCGCCTCACCTCATTGGTGAGTGATAAAGAGACACCATACTCATCTCATCTCATCGACAAGTATTAAATAACATTGTAACTTGTCTCATTTCATCAACAAGTGAAAACATCGTGATGGTTCCTCATAAACCATAAATCTCAAAATATGAAATCATATACTCAAGACTTGCCTTATATCATTGACAAGTAAATAAAACATCGTGATGGTTCTCATCGACCATACTCTTACATAGGAGATCTCAAACCATAATACTTGTCAAATATTGGACATCTTAAATAAGTCCAATATATAGGAATTATAAAACTCAAAATATGCCATAAAATGGCAAAATATCTCAGAATCAGTAATCTCAAATAGCTTCGATCGTACAAGTCCGGAATTAACCGAAATAGTGAACGCACATGTCCTATACCACGTCTTTTACTAAATCGTTTAATTCTCTTTCTCGTACGTTCGAATAGTATAAAAGTGTGTATTTTATATATAAAATAATTTTTTTGAGAAAACAAGCTTTTAAAACTTTTCCCGAAAATATTAATAAAACCAACATTTAAAATTTCTTTATTATAGGAAATAAATAGATTTTATATTAGAAAAATAATTTTAAAGTACAATGTAATAATAATTTAAAATGTCCATTTATTTCAAAAATCACTTCAAAATGGTTTATTGAAAATCATGCTCGAAAATAATGAAAAACAAGAGAGATTACTCAAGACCGATAACTTGAACTCAATACGAATTCAATTCAAATTTAACCCAAAGTCAATCCAAATTCTATTTAAATTTGCATTTCAAATTCTCTAAATATAGCTAGCCTATTGATAGGCATCATAGCTCTCAAAACATCTCAAAAACAACATCAAAATCGAACAAGAATGAGAGCAAAAATAAGCTAATACAATTCTCAGTTCAATGATTGTTATTGTTGTCGTTTTGCTCTCGAGACAGCAACAAATAAATATAGTTTTGACCAAGCTAACTTTGAAATTTCAAAAAAACTCAAAACATAAATCTTCTAGCATAAAGTCTAAGCTTTTTGGAACATCTTGAGTTATTAAATTTGGATAAGAAACATGAAAGATATGGCCAAAACAAATTTCAGATATGAATTTCACTACAGCTGTTGTTTTAGTTTCGGGACAGCGATACTAGAATGAACTTTCGACCATGTAAACATCAAAATTTGACAAAACTCAAAACATGAAAATTGTAGCATATAATCTAATCTTTCAGGAGCATCAAGAATCATCAAATTCCGACGTCAAACGAAAAAAATATGTTTAAATTTCCAACAACACTTAGCACAGAAAATCACAATTTTACAGTGACAGAGAAGCGAGATTGTTTTGGGTTTTTCGACCATCTATGCTCAAAATTTTCGAACGTTTTCAACATGAAAGTTGTCACATTCTTTTCAGGCTTTCCAGAAATTCGAAGAAAATCGAATTCCTATTTAAAACGAAAGAGATATGCACAATTTACTGACAGCGATTCACAAATGAAATGCAATAAACGAAATTGAGATTTCTACCTTGAAATCTCAATCAAAGCTAGAAAATTATGAGTTTTGATACTCACCTTGCTGTAGAGAAAATATAACTGGAATTTGTGTTGAATTAGACAAGCTTTAAGAAGTAGGAAGCTTCAATTAACCTGTATAAACTTGAAACAATGACATGCAAGAAGAACAAGTACTGTTAATAGAGAAACACTTTCAAAACTTGATTTTTGATGAATAAATGGTTTTAGATTTTGATTACCTGTTGATTTAGCTCCAATTTGATTTAAAAAACACAAGATTTGAGTTTGATTTGATGATTTTTGGCTAGGGTTTGCAAGAGAAATCGGGTTTCTCAGGTTTCTCACTATCTGAACTGTACGTAGAAGGAAGATGAGATTCTTTCTACAGACTAGTGACTAGATGGGCTTAAGACCCATTAATAAAAGAAATAGCCTAAATTAATTCATTTTTCACTTAATACACTAGTGAAATCTTATGTTTTTAAACAAACATCAAATGTTTCAAAGTTTTCACATGATAAAATTATGAAACCTTGTTTACATGTTAATTAAAGTATTTTGTACTTAATAAAAGGATAAATTTGGTTATGAAAATATTTATATTATTAAAAATCCTTATTTTTAAATAAGTAGCCAATTATACTTATAATTACATAAACCACTATTTTTAATCCCAAAAATTACACAAAATAATCTTCTTGTGTAATAAAATGTAACCAATCATTTTAACTCAATTTTATGACCAAATCATATTTTTAAAACTAATTTCACCTTTTTATTTAATATAACACTCTTTAAAAAAAATCAAATACTCCTTTTAATTTTTTTTAATTAAAAGAAGCAAATCACAATAATTAATAAAATTATTGAACTATCACCAAATAAAAACCATCTTCCACTTATTATTAACTCAAACCATTATAATAAAGTTCCACTACGTTATTTTCTCTTTTTATTCTCAAAATTCATTGTTCATTCAAAATAAACAATTTAAACTCTTAAAATTATTTTTGATTCTCAGTATTAAATTATAACTACCGTTATAATTCAATACTTACAAGTAATCACTAAAACCAGGGTTGTTACATCTATCATAGTATATGGCTATGCAAGGAGAACATCAGTTTATAATCAAGGAACCAGATCGAAGTCCGCACTAGGGAAGTCGAGTGGGCAATACTAGTTCGGAAGTGAAATTGCGGGTTGAGTGACCGATCAGATTTGATATTGTGTATGGATGGTATATGTGCATCTTATGGACTTTATAATAATTTTAATTTTAACATTTGGAAATGAAAATTATTCATTGGAATATATTTGAGATTGAGACGGAGGTTTATGGAAGCAAAGGCTAGTTTGATGCCTTTAGTTTTATGAGTTGAGTTATTTGCCCGATAAATAGGTACGTGCTTATATTATTGTTTGGATTGATGATTTTATGCCACGGATATGGAAGACCACTTGGCTTTTATTTTCTTTTGATTGGTTTGGGCCCTTAGTGGTGATTTGTAGTTTTCCAGATTTAGCCGCGCAAAGGAGATCTGCCAATTTTTTTTCATAATTTTAAGACTTAGAAAATCAATAACCTATCCCAACCAATTAATTTTTAAAGGTTAATGGGTTTGGAGGCATTTCCTTGCCTTGGCAATTTCAAGGACAAAATTTTTTTAAGGGGGGAGAGTGTAACAACCTGTGATTTTGGTCATTTAATTTTGAATTTTGAATTTATATTAATTATTAAAATATTGGTTTATAAAGCTTAAAAACTTGAATTAAAAAAATGGGGTTGTTTAAAATCCTTTAATTGTGAATTATCATTTGAATAGTTATTTAAATATTGAGATTCTTAATTTGAATATAAATTCTATGGATTTATGGGACTTGTTCAACTCCTTTTAAATTAATAAATATTTATGTTAAATTCAATTGTAAATTTAATAACAGCAATAAAAGGTTCAAATAAATAATAAGGAAATTAAGAATTAATTATTACGACTTGTTTTTTTATTGATGTATTTTTAGTTTATTTTATTTGATTTTTCCTTGATGTTTAATTAGGAAAATAATTAAGTCGTCGTTTGACGATTTTTCGGCAAATGACAGTGTTTTACTGCTTTTTTAGAATTAATTAACCATTGTATATTATTATTGTTTCAGGATCGCACCACTGTTCTGAGCGCGACTGTATTTTGATTCTACCGTTCATAGTCCGTACGTGAATGAGAATCTGTGCGGCGAGATGCCGAAAAATTGCAAATAAATATATTCTAACTGAAAACAATTCATATCTACAACACATATTTCTCTGATCAACACACACATTTCTCTGCCCAACGCACACATTTCTTCTATGATTAACGTACACATTTTTCTGACCATCTCTCTTTATATTGTTGCATGTACCCTCTCCTTCGTTATCAACGTTTAAGGCAAAGCAGTTAGGCTTTTATAATTTCAAAAATTCAAAATAAAACCATTCCATCATAAAAATAATCTAATAAAATCGTAAAAGGAAAAGTTTGTACCTTTGTGTGTTAGAGGGTGTTTGAAGGGTATTAAAAGGGGTGCGACATCAATTTTCTGTGTTCAACAGTTTGTTGGAGGTGTTTTTTGTAACGACCCGTATATTTTATTAATTTTTATGATGTATTTAGTTGATTTTTTTGTGAAATTTTAAATAATTGAATTTGAAAATAGAAGTTCGATATTTGAAATACGTCTACCAAAACAAAGCCAATGGTAAATTTTCATTTGAAAATATGAAAGTTTATTTTATCGTATAATTTTATTTAAATTTAAATCAGTTAATATTGATGATAACAAAATGTTTCCAAACTTGAATATTTTTACACAATAAATTTGTAAATCATCTTCTGAGTGAGACGCCATATTTCGTTTCTCCAAATTTAGACTACTATTGCTCCATCTACCTTAATTCGGGCGTTTTAGCAGCATTTTCGGTGTCGATTATCAATTTTTGATAGGATGATCGTACGAATGATATCTGTATACCGTTTTGATCGTATCGTCATGCTGACCTCTGCAGTTTATTTATTTCTATATTTTGGGACCCGGTACGCGACGAGAAGGACAAAAATAGATGTCATATCAGTATCGTATCCGTGACCTTTTGTTTTCTCTTGCCTTCCAAACTTGAGCCGTGGAAATGAATAGCCACTTGCCATAAATATTTACTGAATACAACGTTTGACCTTTGGTTGTTCCAACTTCACTTGACAATATGGTTCATTTTACTTGTATTTCTCCTTGCCAATTTCTTTTGTCTGTTCACTAAAAAAAGCAAGTATATAGTTCAGCCTTTATCACTTAGCAGCCAAGCCACTTCAATCACCGCTCGCCATTCTCCCTTTCCTGCGCCCACGTCATCATTACCTCCACATCTTCCAGCAACACAAAACACCCATTCCACTCCCCTATCCACCATCAACCGCCATTGCCCCTGGCCTAGCATAGCCTAATGCTTCCCCACCTGCCACATCCACTTTTTCCCATCGAGCCTCTGTCCCGCGAGCACCAGTGTTCGAGACTCACCTTTGGAGTTGGAGCTTCGTTTGGAGATCTATATATCGATTATGCTTTTAGCTATTCAGTTGGTTCCAGTGATGTATTCAGATTTTGTATTTGACTATTGTATTGAGACATCTATGTATTTAAGACTTCTGTTGTATCTTATTTAACTCTGTTATATATATATAGTTGCTTCATGAACTACTATTCTTTTGTTTCCGCTGCATTATTGTTATATTACTCTATGTATATGATTCTGTGATTATTTTATTTAGTGTATATGCTGAGTTTTGCCAAATTTAAATTAACAATCTGATATTTTGACCAACTCAAGTCCGATATGTGCGGATGCGAATGGTTGAAAATATCAGGATGTTGCATATGGTATATGAGCTCTAGTTTTAGGCAAAACTCACTATATAAAGTAGATTTAATTACAGAATCGCCTTCGCTCGAACTTAAATTCCTTCCTCCCTGATTCGGTTTCCTTCGAATTTTGGAACGTTCCCCTCGGTTCCAAAATCCATTCTTGTCTCTCCATATGCGAGCCTATCTTCTAGTTAGAATTCTCTTTGATTAAAGTTACTTTAATTTGAATTTCGATACTTATTTTGAATCTCTATTCCTTGTTTTAAATCCCTTCTCGAATCATCGAGTGAGGGAGTGTATTTGTAATAATATAAATATCTTATAATGTCTTGTTTGAGTTGTTAAGTTGATTTCGGGTTTCGATCGATTCGTCTGATCAACACTGTCGATAGAAATTCCAAAACACTTGAATAGAGTCAACTAACACAATTTTGGTTTCAAATTTGGCAAATAAAATAATTTTGTATGATTATATTATATATAAGTATAATTTTCTGAGATTTAATAGTCAGGTAAATCGATTATTATAAATGATAATATTTGATTTTCATCTATTGTTTTATAAACCATTGATTTTCCAATATATAAATAAATGAATTTATCAACTATGGTTTTCAATTTGATTTGGAGTTTAGATGAATTTAAATTAAGAATTTAATTTTGGGTGATTCCAAACATTTGTTTTAAAGATTTAAACGTACATTATTTAAAGTATTTTCAAATAGAAATTATTTTCAGAGAATTTTTAAATGTTTAAATCAGTGCTCTTCTCTTTTGTCGCTGGAAAATAATTTCAGTGATGGCGAATGCATCATCGACGTTCATTTTCGATTTTCAGGGTGGAGAGACCATTCTGTAGCTTTGCTACACTTTTTTTTCAAAAATAATTTGATTTAAATTCCTTAGGGATAACTTGATTTATAATATATATATATATATATATATATATATATATATATATATATTATAAACGTATATAATTATAGATTTGTTTTGATATATATATATATATATATATATATATATGTGTATATATATATATATAGTGTATATGTATATATTTGTGTCTAAATTATTTAAGGTTAATAGGAAATTCAATTCTTAAATTTTTGTTAAAAGATGATTTCAATTATAAATGAAGCCAAAAATTTTGAATAAACTTGAAATAATCCAATTAGAAAATTTTACTTGTATAATACTTAATCACATTCCAATATAACTTACCTAAATCTTTTACAAGTTGAATATGTAATTGAATAATTTACAATGCAAAATAATGTTGAAAGAATTTATAAATAAATTTGAGTGGTTTGTACTTAATTTAATGGTTATAAATATGTTAATTAAGATAAATTGGATAATATGATATTGAATAAATGAGATAAATAAAATAAATTATGTTTTGAGGGAATTAATAAATTGAATTAAATCAACTTAATGTAATACATAGAATTTAAAATCAATTGTTGAATATAAATTAATTTAAATTGAAATTTATATGGTTTGAACTAATTTTTTTTATTTTGTTTTCAATCTATTTTTCTTTCTGGTTGTTTTATTCTCCTACCTCGTTCCTTTTCGAGGACAAAAAGTTTTGAGTAGGGGAGAGTGTAACGACCCGTATATTTTAATAATTTTCATAATGTATTTAATAGAATTTTTCGTGAAATTTTAAATAATTGAATTTGAAAATAAAAATTTGTATCTGGAATACGTCTACTTAAACAAAGCCAATGGTAAATTTTCATCTGAAAATATGGAAGTTTATTTTATTATGTAATTTTATTTAAATTTAAATCCGTTAATATTTATGATAATAAAATGTTTCCAAACTTGAATATTTTTACACAATAAATTTGTAAATCATCTTTTGAGTAAGACATCATATTTAGTTTCTCCAAATTTGGACTGCTGTTGCTCCGTCTATCTTAATTCTGGCGTTTTAGCAGCATTTTCAGTGCCGATTATCGACTTTTGATAAGATGATCGTACCATTGATATCTATATACCGTTTGGATCATCTCGTCGTGCTGACCTCTGTAGCATATTTATTTCTGTATTATGGGACCTGGTACGCGACGGGAACGACAAAAATAGATGTCGTATCGGTATTGTATCCGTGACCTTTTGTTTTCTTTTGTCTTTCAAACTTTAGCGGTAGAAATGAAAATCCACTGGCCATAAATATTTATTGAGTTCAACATTTGATTCTTGGTTGTTCCTATTTCACTTGATAATCTATTTCATTTTACTTCCATTCCTCTCTATCATTTTCTTTTGTCTGTTCCTAAAAAATAAGAAAAGCATGTATATAGTTCGGCCTTCATCACTCAGCAGCCAAGCCACCTTAATCACTGCCCACCATTCTCCCTTGCCACCTCCCACACCGCCATTACCTCCACATCTTCCAGTAATACACAACACCCGTTCCACCCTCCTATCCACCATCAACCACCATTTCCCCTGGCCGAGCACAGCCCAGTGCTTCCCCCGCCACGTCCACCTTTTCCCACCAAGCCTCTGTCCCCATGAGCACCCGCATATTCCCAGACCATCATTTTCGAGCTTCACCGGGACTGAGCATCTCTAACCCCTCTTTTCCTCCATCCTCCGACCTGCCTTCTTCGCGTGAGCAGCTCCACCACTTCGGTAGATCTTCCCCTCTTCTCTTCTCTACCGAGCAAGTCCATCTCGCAACCCATATATTCTATATTCACTGGAATGTTTTGCGTTTATATAATAGTCCATATTCGCATACATATATCATAATACATAAAGAGTACATATTTCAAAGCTTTATATTTTTGTGTTAGTTATATATTTTGTAAATAACTTGTTTCTAAGGATATATACGTGCATTGATTTAAAGATACAATAAGTATATATGCTTGCCAATATATGTATATAAGGTTACTGTGTTATATGTATGTTACAGCTTATAGTTTATGTTATGTTAAGGTATTACATAAATATACATTATATTATTATGATAGTTTATATACAAATATATATGTTATGTAAGATAGTTTATATTTATGTTATGTAAGCATTTGTCAAATCTGTGGTTATATACACCATTATATATAAGTTTTGAAAATGTAACATTAGTTTACAAACATAAATGCATATGTTATATGTTGTATGATTTATACCTATATCTGTTATTTTATATATGGTTTACTCAGAACGTCTGGCTACGTTATAATGAAATAAGTTAGTATAGATTTATTTTTAATAACATATATTTTACTGTTTATATATATATATTTTATGTACATAGGTCGGTGAAAGGTCTTAATATTAGTTGAAAATGTGAACATATATATATATGGTTTGATTTCTGGATATTCGTAAAAGTTGTACATATATTTGCGTATATTTGTGTATGTTACTCTTTGATTTTAAGTTTTACCTGTTATAGTGTAATAATGTATACATTTCCTATATATATATATATATAAAGCCATTTTGCAAATAGGTCTTAGTAGTGTTTTCTTTATACTTTTATACATTTATACATGTATTTCAATATGAGTGTACTGGATATACATTTTTATGTGTTCATTATAAAAGTTTATATAAAATTTAAATATATATATATATAGTTGTACTTGTTTTTTTCTGTATATATATATATATATATTATTTTAAAATGGTTCATGTTAGGTTTATAATAGCCGTGTATAAGATTTACATGTATATATATTAATATGTATATTATATATGTTAGCTTATTCCATATATGATATGTTTTGGTTAGTATACATATATTATATAAAGTCAAGTCTGAGTACTATATTTATACTGTTAGTGTAGTGGTTATAAAGGTTACTTTATACACACACACACACACATATGTTTTGGTCTGAGTGTTGTGATGCATGTTTTACAGAGAGCATTATTATGAAATAAGATATAAATTTTAATTATCTAAGTTGTTTATATCTTGAGTCTTAATTTGTTTTAAATATAATAAGTTTGAATTATATATATATTTGTTATATATTTGTTGTATTTATTTTAATAAAATAATGATAATAATTTAATATACAATTTGTTTTTGTTATATCAAAACTGATTTTGATTCTTGATTTCCAAATTATCAGTTGTCCGTCGAATTCGTCCAATATTGTTTTGCTTCGAAATCCATGCTTAGATTCACATCTCATCTCATTCCATCCTCTCTTTAGTCACGAAAGGTGAGCAATCAATCACGATTAACGTTCTTATATTTATTAAATTTGATTTCAATTGAATGACAATTTAAATATGATACTGTTAGTTATTTACACCGTTATATATATGTTATTATCTGTATCTGTTCACCCGTGACATTTGACACCATTATCTGTTATTTATATTGATGATATATGCCTATCATATTGTTATTATATCCGTTATCACTCTGCAAGTTCCCTGTTAGTATAGAATTCACTATGGGTTGAAATGATACATACCCGAACAATCTTTAGAATAGAAGAAAATCGTTATAGGTTGAAATGATAAACCCAAGTGATTTTCATTCGTATTGAATTTGGAATTGCGGGTTAAAATAATATATACCCGTATATATTAAAATTACAGATTGAAACGATAACTATCTGTATCACTTGACCATAGGATAGAAAATTATATACAGATAACATTGGTCAATATATATATTTTTTTGAAATGATTTCCAAGGTTTTGAAATGAACATTTTGGTTTTAATAAATATTGATTTTAAGATATATATATATATATGGTATTTTCAGAAAGGTTTTAAATTTTGATTTTAAAATTACATATGTTTTGAAATTTTAAAACTATAAGTTAGTTTTGGAATTTTAAATTTTAAGATTTTACTTACAATTTTACAATTTTAATATATATATATATATATATATATATATATATAAGAAGTTTAATAATAATATTTGATTTATTAAAGTTGATTTAATAAAGTTGATTTAATTAATATATAATATGCTTAAATATTTATTAAAAAATTATTTTTTCAAGTATAGAGTTTATAACGATTTTAATAAAATTCAGGTTGGAAAGAGAAATTGGTTTGAAATTGAATTTATTTAAGAATTATATTCAAATAAGTTTGATATGAAATTATTAAATTTGGGACTGTAAACATATGATTTTATAACTTGATTTTGATTAAAAGAGATTTAAATGAATATTTCACATTTACATAAATTGAAATGGTATATTTAGTTTTATTTAAATTTGAAATTTGAAGTTTTATTTAAATGTTATTTGAATGATTAAGTAAATATTTCAAAATCAATAATAGTAAAGCGAATTTTGATTTATATATATATATGTACATATGTATGTATGTATGAAATTATTAAATCTAGTCTTGAAATGTCTGAATATTTAAAGCTTTGAAATATTGAAATTGAAATGGTTTATTTTGTGGCTAAAAATCTGTATTTGAAATCGATATAATTTGAAACGGTTTATTTAGAAACCGAATTGATGATTTAAGGCTGGAATAAATTGAATTTTGGCATTTGAGTTGCCTTGTATCGATTTGTGAAAGTTTGAGGAAACTATTATTTTATTTAATGTATTTTTAATATATTTAAAACCATTTATATATTTTACTTTATATATTATTTTAGTATAAATCATGTTAATATAAAATACTTTTAGTATAAACTATTTTAATATTCTAGTTATTTATTTTATTTAAACTATTCTAATATACTAACTATTTTATTATAAACTATTTTAATTTATAACTATTTTACATAAACTATTTTATTTTATAAACTATTTTATTATATATATATATTATTATCAATATCTAAACTAAAAGAAAGTGCTATGATTTTAAAGTGTTATGATTTCCAAAGTGCTATAATTTCAAAATGTTGTAATTTTTAAAGTTTTATAATTTTAAGTTTTTTGGTTTCGAAAGTGTTATAACTTTGGAAGTACTATGATTTTGGAAATGGATATATGTTTGAAGTGAAAAATGATACCATATTGACTTGGTTTTGAAATGGAAATGATATCGTATTGATATGGTTTTTAAAATGGAAATGATATTTTGGTTTTGAAGTATAAACTATTTTGAAATGACCGTGGTGTTATAATAATGTTTGGTTGTTAAAGAGACCTAGATCGGTTATTGTCATACTCTCTTCCAATGTCGAAAACCATTTTAACAACCGTGTATGCGGTGGAGATTCCAGAATGAAGTAGAATGGTGGCGACGATCCTATATAAGGCATATATGTGGACTCGACTCACATGAGTTGGCATAAGGTGGCTAAAACATGAGCGATTTTCAGGCCAAGTGAGGTAGCTTCCCCGATCGGACACATTTCTTCGATTGCCATTCTATTACTTTGTGATTTATTTGGTGCACATCTTTGATTTTGGGAGTGTGGCTTGAGGTGGGCGGTAGCTGCGGCTATGCGTTACCACCAGCCCGGATGCGTAGTTGGTATATCTACCCTGGCATTACCTAGTTATGTAATGTCATCTACCTGAGCAGGACCATTACATGTTTGTTTTGTACCATACCTATGGAGTGCCCTCCGACGACGCCCAATACGGGGGAGACAACGTTACTGTACAGACTGTGGGAATATATAAAATGTGTTAAAGTGGAAAATATAAAGCCTTAATGCTATTTTAGAAGTTTACTTTACTTTAGACATTATTATAGTAGCGTATATTACTACATAGTAGATAGTTTAACGGATCCTTAGAGGATGGTTATCCTAAACATCCTTTGAGTTACTTGTATTTCAGTTGATATTTCGCTTGAGTTGGATTTATTGATATAAGAATGTTAATCCTGATTTGAGTATTTTGTGTTTTTGCTTTACGCTCGGGTCGAACTGAGTGTACCAGTATTCGAGACTCACCTTTGTAATTGGAGTTTCGCTTGGAGATCCATCTATCAATTCTGCTTTCAGTTATTCAGTTGATTCCAGTGATGTATTTTTAATTTATTTTATTTGATTTTCCTTGATGTTTAATTAGGAAAATAATTAAGTTGTCGTTTGACGATTTTTCGGCAAATGACACTGTTTTACTGCTTTTTCAGAATTAAATAACCATTGTATATTATTATTGTTTCAGGATCGCACCACTGTTCTGAGCGCGACTACATTTTGATTCTGTCGTTCGTAGTCTTTACGCGAATGAGAATCTGTGCGGCGAGATGCCGATAAATTGCAAATAAATATATTCTAACTGAAAGCAATTCGTACCTACAACACATATTTCTCTGACCAACAGAACATTTCTCTGTTCGACGCACACATTTCTTCTATGATTAACGCACACATTTTTCTGACCGTCTCTCTTTATATTGTTACATGTACCCTTTCCTTCGTTATCAATGTTTTGATACAAAGCAGTTAGGCTTTTACCATTTCAAAAATTCAAAATAAAACCATTCGTTCATCATAAAAATAATGTAATAAAATCGTAAAAGGAAAAGTTTGTACCTTTGTGTGTTAGAGGGTGTTTGAAGGGTATTAAATGGGTTGCGACATCAATTTTCTGTGTTCAACAGTTTGGTCGAGGTGTTTTTTGTAACGACCCACATATTTTAATAATTTTTATAATGTATTTAGTTGAATTTTTTGTGAAATTTTAAATAATTGAATTTGAAAATAAAAGTTTGATATTTGAAATACGTCTACTAAAACAAAGCCAATGGTAAATTTTCATCTGAAAATATGAGTTTATTTTATCGTATAATTTTATTTAAATTTAAATCAGTTAATATTGATGATAATAAAATGTTTCCAAACTTGAATATTTTTACACAATAAATTTGTAAATCATCTTCTGAGTGAGACGCCATATTTCGTTTCTCCAAATTTAGACTACTATTGTTCCATCTATCTTAATTCGGGCATTTTAGCAGCATTTTCGATGCCGATTATCGATTTTTGATAGGATGATCGTACCATTGATATCTGTATACCGTTTTGTCGTATCGTCGTGTTGACCTCTGCAGTATATTTATTTCTGTATTGGGCACTCGGTACACGACTAGAACGACAAAAATAGATGTCATATGGGTATCGTTTCCATGACCTTTTGCTTTCTCTTTCCTTTCAAACTTGAGCCGTGGAAATGAATAGCCACTTGCCATAAATATTTACTCAATACAACGTTTGACTCTTGGTTGTTCCAACTTCACTTGATAATATGGTTCGTTTTACTTGTATTTCTCTCTGCCAGTTTCTTTTGTCTGTTCGCTTAAAAAAAGCAAGTATATAGTTCGGCCTTCATCACTTAGCAGCCAAGCCACTTCAATCACCGCCCGCTATTCTCCCTTTCCTGCGCCCACGTCATCATTACCTCCACATCTTCCAGCAACACAAAACACCCATTCCACTCCCCTATCCACCATCAACCGCCATTGCCCCTGGCCTAGCATAGCCTAATGCTTCCCCACCTGCCACATCCACTTTTTCCCATCGAGCCTCTGTCCCACGAGCACCGGTGTTCGAGACTCACCTTTGGAGTTGGAGCTTCGTTTGGAGATCTATACATCGATTATGCTTTTAGCTATTCAGTTGGTTCCAGTGATGTATTCAGATTTTGTATTTGACTATTGTATTGAGACATCTATGTATTTAAGACTTCTGTTGTATCTTATTTAACTCTGTTATATATATATATATATATATATATATATATATATATATATAGTTGCTTCATGAACTACTATCCTTTTGTTTCCGCTACATTATTGTTATATTACTCTATGTATATGATTCTGTGATTATTTTATTTACTGTATATGCTGAGTTTTGCCAAATTAAATTAATAATACGATATTTTGAGCAATTCAAGTCCGATATGTGCGGATGCGAATGGTTGACAATATCAGGATGTTACATGTGGTATAAGAGCTCTAATTTTAGGCAAAACTCACTATATAAAGTAGATTTAATTACAAAATAGCCTTCGTTCGAGCTTAAATTCCTTCCTCCTTGATTCGATTTCCTTTGAATTTTGAAACGTTCCCCTCGGTTCCTAAATCCATTCTTGTCTCTCCTTATTTGAGCCTATCTTCTAGTTAGAATTCTCTTTGATTAAAGTTACTTTAATTTGAACCTCGATACTTATTTTGAATCTCCATTCCTTGTTTTAAATCCCTTCTCAAATCATCGAGTGAGAGAGTGTAGTTGTAATAATATAAATATCTTATAATGTGTTGTTTGAGTTGTTAAGTTGATTTCGGGTTTTGATCGATTCATCTGATCAACACTGTAAATAGAAATTCCAAAACACTTGAACAGAGCCAACTAACATAATTTTGGTTTCAAATTTGGTAAATAAAATAATTTTGTATGATTATATATATATATATATATATAAGTATAATTTTCTAAGATTTAATAGTCAAGTAAATTGGTTATTATAAATGATAATATTTGATTTTCATCTATTGTTTTATAAACCATTGATTTTCCAATATATAAGTAAATGAATTTATCAAATATGGTTTATAATTTGATTTGGGGTTTAGATGAATTTAAATTAAGAATTTAAGACTTTAATTTTTGGTGATTCCAAACTTTGGTTTTAAAGCTTTAAACGTACATTATTTAAAGTATTTTCAAATAGAAATTGTTTTCAAAGAATTTTTAAATGTTTAAGTCAGCGCCCTTCTCGTTTGCCACTGGAAAATAATTTCGGTGATGGCGAACGCATCATCGACGTTCATTTTCGAGTTTCAGAGTGGAGAGACCATTCTGCAGCTTTGCTACACTTTTTTTAGAAAATAATTTGATTTAAATTTCTTAAGGATGACTTGATTTGTAATATATATATATATATATATATATATTATAAATGCATATGATTATAGATTTGATTTGATATATATATATATATATATATATATATATATATATATTTGTCTCTAAATTATTTAAGGTTAATAGGAAATTAAATTCTTAAAATTTTGTTAAAAGATGATTTCAATTATAAATGAAGCCAATTTTTTTGAATAAACTTGATATAATCAAATTTGAAAATTTTACTTGTACAATACTTAATTACTTTCCAATATAACTTACCTTAATCTTTTAGAAGTTGAATATGCAATTGAATAATTTACAATGTAAAATGATCTTGAAAGAATTTATAAATAAATTTGCGTGGTTTACACTTAATTTTATGGTTATAGATATGTTAATTAAGATAAATTGGATAATATGATATTGAATAAATGAGATAAATAAAATAAATTTTGTTTTGAGGGAATTAATAAATTGAATTAAATCAACTTAATGTAATACCTAGAATTTAAAATCAGTTGTTGAATATAAATTAATTTAAATAGAAATTTATATGGTTTGAATTAATTGTTTTATTTTGTTTTCAATCTATTTTTCTTTCTGGTTGTTTTATTCTCCTACCTCGTTCCTTTTTGGGGACAAAAAGTTATAAGTGGTGGAGAGTGTAACGACCCGTATATTTTAATAATTTTCATAACGTATGTGGAGAGTGTAACGACCCGTATATTTTAATAATTTTCATAACGTATTTAATAGAATTTTTTCTGAAATTTTAAATCATTGAATTTGAAAATAAAAATTTATATCTGGAATACGTCTACTTAAACAAAGGCAATGGTAAATTTTCATCTGAAAATATGGAAGTTTATTTTATTGTGTAATTTTATTTAAATTTAAATCAGTTAATATTGATGATAATAAAATGTTTCCAAACTTGAATATTTTTACATAATAAATTTGTAAATCATCTTTTGAGTGAGACATCATATTTCGTTTCTTCAAATTTGGACTGTTATTACTCCATCTATCTTAATTCCGGCGTTTTAGTGGCATTTTCGGTGCCGATTACCGATTTTTGATAGGATGATCATACCATTGATATCTATATACCGTTTTGTTCATCTCGTCGTTCTGACCTATGTAGTTATTTATTTCTATATTATAGGACCAGGTACGCGACGGGAACGAAAAATATAGATGTTGTATCGGTATCGTATCCGTGACCTTTTGTTTTCTTTTGCCTTTCAAACTTCAGCGGTGGAAATAAATAGCCATTGGCCATAAATATTTATTGAGTACAACATTTGACTCTTGGTTATTCCTATTTCACCTGATAACCTATTTCGTTTTACTTGCATTCCTCTCTGTCATTTTCTTTTGTCCGTTTCGAAAAAAATAAGAAAAGCATGTATATAGTTCGGCCTTCATCACTCAGCAGCCAAGCCACCTCAATCACTGCCCGCTATTCTCCCTTGCCTCCGCCTACGTCGCCATTCCCTCCACATCTTCTAGTAATACACAACACCAGTTCCACCCCCATATCCACCATCAACCGCTATTGCCCCTGGCCAAGCACAGCCCAGTCCTTCCTCCTGCCACGTCCACTTTTTCCCACCGAGCCTCTGTCCCCACAAGGACCCGCATCTTCCCAGACCATCATTTTCGAGCTTCCCCGGTGCTGAGGATCTATAACCCCTCTTCTCCTCCATGCTCCAACCCGCCTTCTTCGCGTGAGCAGCTCCACCACTTCGGCAGATCTTCCTCTCTTCTCTTCTCTACCAAGCAAGTCCAGCTCGCAACCCATATATTCCATATTCACCGGTATGTTTTGTGTTTATATAATAGTCCATATTCGCATATACATATCATAATTCATAAAGAGTGTATATTTTAGAGCTTTATATTTTTATGTTAGTTATATATTTTGTAAATAATTTGTTTCTAAGGAAATATACATGCATTGATTTAAAGATATAATAAGTATATATGCTTGCCAATATATGTATATAAGGTTACTGTGTTATATGTATGTTACAGCTTATAGTTTATGTTATGTTAAGGTATTACATAAATATACATTATATTATTATGATAGTTTATATACAAATAATATGTTATGTAAGATAGTTTATATTTATGTTATGTAAGCATTTGTCAAATCTGTGGTTATATACACCGGTATATATAAGTTTTGAAAATATAACATTAGTTTACAAACATAAATTGCATATGTTATATGTTGTATGATTTATACCTATATCTGTTATTTTATATATGGTTTACTCAGAAAGTCTAGCTACGTCATAATGAAATAAGTTAGTATAGATTTATTTTTAATAACATATATTTTACTATTTATATATATAGTATATATACATAGGTCAGTTGAAGGTCTTAATATTAGTTGAAAAGGTAAACATATATATATATATATATATATATATATATATATATATGGTTTGATTTCTAGATATTCATAAAAATTGTACATATATTTGCGTATATTTGTGTATGTTACTCTTTGATTTCAAGTTTTACCTATTACAGTGTAATAATGTATACATTTCCTATATATATGTATGTAAAGCCATTTTGCAAATAGGTCTCAGTAGTGTTTTCTTTAAACTTGTATACATTTATACATGTATTTCAATATGAGTGTACTGGATATACATTTTTATGTGTTCATCATAAAAGTTTATATAAAATTTAAATAGATATGTAGTTGTACTTGTTTTTTTTTCTGTATATATATATATAATTTTAAAATGGTTCATGTTGGGTTTATAATAGCCGTTAAAAGAGTTATATATATATATATATATATATATATATATTAAGATGTATATTGTATATGTTAGCTTATTCCATATATGATATGTTTTGGTTAATATACATATATTATATAAAGTCAAGTCTACATATAGGAGTACTATATTTATACTGTTAGTGTAATGGTTATAAAGGTTACTTTACACACACACACACAAAAACACACACACGCACGCACGCACACACATATGTTTTGGTCTGAATGTTGTGATGTATGTTTTACAGAGAGCATTATTATGAAATAAGATATAAATTTTTAATTATCTAAGTTGTTTATATCTTGAGTCTTTATTTGTTTTAAATATACTAAGTTTGAATTATATATATTTTAATATTTTTTGTATTTATTTTAATAAAGTAATGATAATAATATAATATATATTTCGTTTCTGTTATATCAAAACTGATTTTGATTCTTGATTTCCAAATTATCAGCTGTCCGTCGAATTCGTGCCAATTTTGCTTTGCTTCGAAATCCATGCTTGGATTCGTATCTCATCTCATTCCATCCTCTCTCTAGTCACGAAAGTCGAGCAATACTCACGATTAACGTGCTAATATTTATTAATTTTGATTTCAATTGAATGAGAATTTAAATATGCTACTGTTAGTTATTTACACTGTTATATATATGTTATTATCTGTAAATGTTCACCCCTGTAATGTCCCGCCTTTTCGCACGCTTTAAATCAACACACGTGCCAATTCAAACCATATGGAATGGCGGATTCTTATGGGGTAGATAAGAAAAAAAGAGAAAGAAAAACAAAATAGAATCTCGCAGCGGAACGATAAAATATAATAATCAAATATACAGTTTATCAAGCTGTTTTACAAAATATTCGATTATACTTATACAATATATATCAGAGTTACACATACCAATAAATAACAATGCTGCGGAAACAGTATGAATGTGGTGGAATACTATAATAAGAAATTAGAATAATAATGAAATCTTCGTCTTCGTCCTCCAGAAACAAAGTCTTCGATTCCTGAAATGCTCGGACTGACCTGAGCGAATTGAAAAGAAAAAACACTCGAGTCAGAACTAAAATATCTTATATGAGTTAAATCAACAGAAATACATATGAGTACAGTAACTTAAGAGATGCTTGGGATTCACATCTCCTAAGGATCCGTTAAACTATTTACTATGTACTAATATACGCTACTATAATAATGTCTAAAGTAAAGTATAAGATACTGAATATAGCGTTAAGGGGTTACCCATATAGCCCTTAACACACTTTTATATTCCCATAGTCTATACAGTACCGTAATCTCCCCCATACTGGGTGTCGTTAGAGGGCACTCCATAGGTGGTACAAAACAAAATCGTATAAGGCGTGCTAGGGTAGGTGACACGACGCAACTAGGCAATGCCAGGGTAGATATACCAATTACGCTTCCGGGTCGGTGGTAACGCATAGCCGCAGCTACCGCCCTCCTCGAGCCACACCCCCAAATCAAAGAAATCAATAGTGGCCACCGAATAAATCCAAAGTCAGAGTAGAATATCAAAGGGATGTGTCCGATAAAAGGGGCTACCTTGTTAACCCGTCAATCGCTCCTGTTTTAGCCACCTTATGCCAACTCACGGGAGTTAGGTCCACGTATTTACCTCAAATAAAACACCACCGCCATCCTACTTCATTCTAGAATCTCCACCGCATACACAGTTGTTAAAGTGGTTTCGGAGTTGGCGAAGAGTATGACAATTTTCGATCCCGGTCTCTTCAACAACCAATCGTTATTATAACACCGCGGTCTCTTCAAAATAGTTTATACTTTAAAACCAGAATATAATTTCCATTTCAAAACCATATAAATACGATATCATTTTTATTTTAAGACCTAAATCAACATGATATCATTATATTTCAAATATATCCTTTTTCAAGAAATCATAGCACTTTCAAATCTATATACCTTGAAATCTATAGCTTTGAAACATAATGTAATTGCCCGCAAATCCGTACCCCTTGAGTCAACACTATTCTACCTAAATCAACTCAAGTTGTACAGAAATACGAACCATTTGGGTTAAAGAAGAAGAGGTAGAAGAGGAAAATAGAAAACAACAACAGAATCTAACCATCGCAGCGGAATAAAATAAAATAGATGATAAATAATCTTTACTCAAAAATCAAATATCTCTGTTCATATATATTACATCATCAGAGTACAACAATCACAGCTCAACATCAATAACATACAACTGGATACACAACTACTGAACACAGCGGAATATATATGTAAAACAAGTACGGATATATGTATCGTCATCCAGTTCGTCTCCTGAGCTCCACAGCATCATATCCTGTATTCTATAATACTCGGTCTGACCCGAGCATTACAGTTAAATAACACCCGAGTTAGTCTGGAATACCAGCGTGAGAAAATCACACCCAATTGATTATTAAAGTTTCAAAAATCCTTTGAAAACAAAAGCATCTCGTAAGACCACGCCACAAATAAACATGTCGGGTTTTTACCTTACGATAGCTAAAACACTTTTTATAAAAATCCTCTGATATTATAATAGGGTCTATATACAAATACTTATAAAATAGCCCAAATTGTTACATCTATTAAATTCCAGGTACTAGCCACAGAGTGGGTAATACAAACAAAACTCGTACAAGGCTCGTAGGGAGAATGGATTTGCAACTAATGACTAGGTACTGGGGTACCACCTGTCATAGTACGTGGCCTAGAACACAGTACCGAGGAGTACGCCCGCTCCCCTACAACACAAGACCGGGACTATCTCTTACTGGATAGATCACCCCGTGGTTGGGATCAGCAACCGCCCACTAAGACGAAATAAAAGGGACATCTAGGCAGGGATGACCTCACCCAGCTTGGGTGCTACCTACCTAGCCTTGCTGCATAACCCTTGATTTTCAGTCATTCCCATTTGATGAGGCTTGAGGCTAAGCGTTACCTTTTTTAGAACATATCCCTTAGAATGCCTATCGTCCACCTGACGATGTTTACGAAAGCATTCATCCATACAAGTCTGTCCCGGGTTCGAACGGAACCGAAGGCACTATTCCTACTACATCCACTTTGGAAATATCCTCAGGATTAGTAGCGACTAGCCCTTGCACTTCACTGCTCCATCTTCGAATCCAAAATCGTTTTCCATGAAAACGTACAAACCGGATCGAAGTGGTTTTCGAGAAATAAATCTCGATCCCGGTCTCTTCGAAACGATCAGCGCATTTGGCCAATATTGATAGTCGGTGATTTAACTATCAATTTATATTCACAAACAACCATCCAACAATAAATAATTTCCCAAATTATTTATTAACCTCAAAAATTTCTTTACAAGATATATTTCTATTTTCAACCCTTTGAAAACAGTTTCAAACCATCTTTCTTTTCAGAATAAACCTTCCCAAATATTTTCTATCTCCACTGAAATCACCAAGCACAAAACTAGATTTTTAAAATAATTTAAAACACTTTACTTTGAAGTATACTTTAAAACATTTAAGTTAAACTACTTCAATAATTTGTTAAAAATACATAATATATGAATATTTGAAAATAAAGTTATTTAATAAAATATAAATATAGATTTTTACTTTTAAAAACAAAATAATAAGGCACTCTTTCAATAATTACAGCCATAATAGATTAAAAGAAAATACTTAGTTTAGAATTTAAATATTTAGAAATAATAAATTATCCAAAACTTGCTTTTTAAAACAACTTAAAACTTTTAACTTATATTTAAAAATTTACTTTAAAATCGTACTTGGTTATCCAGAGAATAAATCCAACTTCAATCACTTAAATCAATTTCCCAAATTGATTTCCAATTTACTCCATTTGAAATAAGTTTCTTTAATTACTCAATTCATTTCAAAATTCATTAATTATGGACTTTATTTTTTTTATTATTATCTTCCGTTTGATTTTAAATCATTTAACTGAAATGAACAAATTTCAGATCTTATCCCAATTTTTTCTTTACTTTTCAACAATTTAAATCTTAAATTTTAAATAGATGTTTTGTTCTTTTAAATAAAAATACTGAAATTTAAAATTCATCAATCTTCTAATTATTCAAAATTTTCCTTACTATACTCAAGATTTATTTATTAGAATTTTAAAGTCACTTTATTACCTTTCCAATTCATTCCTAAATTTATTCAAATTTCTATAAATTATTTTACTTACGAATTCACTTCTTTTATTCTCTTTCCAAAATCCAATTTATATATTTTGGTAATTCATTATACCCAATTATATCAATCAAGCCATAGCATTTAATATCCCGATATAATTCATCATAGAATATCAACTAATCACAACAGAGGGTAATAAATAACTTAAATAAATGTCGAGGGGTCCAGTTGGATCCCTCCAACCTGTTTTCCCTGCATCCGCAGACATTATCACAATATAAAATGCCAATTCCCAAAATATACCATACTATAGCACATCAATCAATTCAGCCATTCAAACAATTATTTAAATTTAATCATTTAAATTAAATTCAAATTCAGCTGAGTGAGATTAACTCATCTTAAATTTTGTTTGTAATCCATTACCATCACGCCTTGTTTTCTTCACGATTTTACCTTGAATAAATATTGGATGATTTTATTAATATTCAAACAACTCGAACAATTAATTAAATTTCGAACTAACAAATTTTCTTCTATGCAAATAATGTAAATTTAACCCAATTCTTTTTATAATTACTTTAAGTAACTAAAAATTTAAATAAGCAAACTAAACAAGCAAACCAGTTTATACATTAATTTAAATTCAACTGGTAAGTTTAAAATGTGCATGTGCATACTTATGGTTATTATTATTATTATTTTTCCAAGTCCTATGTAATTTCTTTTCTGTAAAAATAAAGCAGTAATTAAGTTTACTATTGAATCCTTAACTCGGCTTTCCCCCTTTTAAACCTTACTGTAACTTATACTTTTTTTAATCAAATATATACATATATGTATTTCTGATTAAACTAAAATAAAACGACATGCTAATACCTTACTGCCTCCAGCAAGTAAGAACACAGCGACCCTCCTCCTATTTCGAGCATCCCCCCCACACGACGCTGACCAACCTCAACAGTACGGCCTCGCGTAGGCGTGAACGCACGCCACCCAATTGCACACAACGTCTCCAACTCACAGCCGAACCACCGAATCGCAAAGAGCCCCAAGCCCTAGCGCGCGCGAGTCGGAGCCACGTGGCTCGATCATCAAGACTTCGAAATCTCGTCGCCGTTGCCAAACGAACTAGAGCTCCTCTCGACTCAGACACCTCGTTCCCAATCTCAGCATCAAGTCGTGACATACTCTCTGATTTAATTTTTGAAGAGGCTCGGAGCGGAAAACACGGCCGAAACCAAGGTGCGTGCGGCCATTAATTTTGTTAAAAATTTGAGATGTTTATCTTGATTTGATTTGAAGCAAAGGGAAAGTTTCGGCTGTTTTAAAAAGAAGGATAAGGGGAGTTTCGATTAATTGAAGAAGGAATAAGGGCTTGCTGTATGAGATGATTTCGATTTGGGGAAAAAGAACTCGGCTCGGCTTTCAGAAGAAGGAACGAGAAGTGCGATGGAAGATAAGGGTAGCTTGTTAAAACGAATATGAGATGGCGTATACAAGAAGCTTGACCAATTAAATTAAATTTCATTAGATTATTATCAATTAAATTTTCAGTGCGTTTACTTATCGTACGCTCACACAACAACTCCAAACACTACGAAAATTGAAATCCGATAATAATTCAATATTACGGATCCAATGGAACTGGTTTCGTTGAATTCCGAGACTGTGCCTCGGAAGGCTATTTTTAAATTCAATGTAAAATGATAAAATTTCAAAACTGAACAAATCACTTTAAATTTAATTTTACAACTTCTATTATCCTCAGTACTATCAATATAAATTTCTCAAGCCTTCAAGTATATTTTTAATAGGCTTAAATCTCCAGATTCAACAATTTACTCAACTTTACTTGTTTAATTTAATAATTCAATTATCAAATAAATTGTGATATTCGTAATTCAAGTTAAAAATTAAACTTTTAAATATTTAAAACCAATTAAATATTCCGATTTTAAATGCTCGAAAATTCCGGGTCATCGCATCCCTCCCCCCTTAAAAGAATTTCGTCCCCGAAATTACTAATTAGGAAGAATGGTCCAATACCCGTTTACTTTTCCCCCGAAACCAAACGGTTTCTAACAATTCAACATCTTACCAACCATCTTTTTATAAAAGACCCACTATTATTTTTATTAACTTTCCAAACTTTTCTAAAACCTTCTATGGTTTTCAAATAACTTACTTGTTCAACTATTCAAATTATAATTCAACTAAATTTTGAATTATCAAAATTTTCTCAAAATTTTCTAACTCCCTAAATTTCGAAAAAAATTCGCCAGCGTCTCCTTTGCACGGCTAACTCGGTACAACTACAAAATGGCCCTACAGGCTCCCAAATCCCAAAAGAAAACAAAAGGGCCAAGTGGCTCGATTAAAAACCCAATCAATTTTCACATATAAATTTAAACACATACCTTTTTGTCGAGCATTTCAAATTTATCTTCTGAAATCAAAATCAATTCTCTTTCCCTTTATATTACCTACATATCTTACACAGCAATATGTCCAATCACAATATTCAAAAACATTTTATCGACTTTCTTACAAATGTCAATATCTATTCATTCAAATATTATTTTAGATTATATTTGAAATATCTATTCCCAATTGAGAATGCATCATTCCTTACTTAAGTTAGTATAAGCATTTTATGTGCTTCTTATATTTATTTTCACCTTACCATTTCAGTTTATATATATTTCTATTCAAATTGATTCTTTCATTTCCATATGAATTCAATTTATTTCCAACTTTAAATATTTGAATTTCATATTATTTTTTATTTATAACTAATTCATGTCATTATTTTAAATTAGTCGTGTTTGCACAAAAACTGGGCAAACACCTCCAAGTCATATGATTTAGTTGATTATGTGTTGTTCTTGATGATTTAGGTGATTTTTGCAAATATATAAAATAGATGGACTAAACTGTAAAAGACACACAGATTTATAGTGGTTCGGCCAGAATGTGTCTACGCCCACTTTATATGTTATTCTCCATTTCTGTTCAGGTTACAAATACAAAGCTTTTATTACAAGTATCTGAAAGTTGTTTGAAAGTTCTATCCGTGCTTGAGCTCTCAAACTTGTCCTCTTTGTTGTACCCCTGCCCCTCTATTTATAGAGTGAGGCTGGGGGCAGGGGTCTTGGACGTATATAGTTGCTGACGGGCCTGGGCTGATGCAATCTGGCTTGGCAAAGTTGGTCCGGAACGCCTTGGTCCAGTAGCACTTGGTCTGGTGGAGAGTGATCCGGTCGTGGCCTACCTTGCTTCTGGTTCGGCAGTGGAAGGAGGTAGCTGGTTCGGTAGCACTCTGGTCCGGCTATGCATGGAAGTGGAGTTTGGACCGGCAATGCTTGCAGAGGGGATGGTTCGGCATTGCTTGGAAGTGGAGCTTGGACCGGTAATGCTTGGAGAGGGGATGGTTCGGCATTGCTTGGAAGTGGAGCTTGGACCGGCAGTGCTTGGAGAGGAAAGATGGTTCGGCATTGCTTGGAAGTGGAGCTTGGACCGGCAGTGCCTGGAGGAAAGATGGTTCGGCAGTGCTTGGAAGCGGAGCTTGGACCGGCAGTGCTTGGAGAGGAAAGATGGTTCGGCATTGCTTGGAAGTGGAGCTTGGACCGACAGTGCCTGGAGGAAAGATGGTTCGGCAGTGCTTGGAAGCGGAGCTTGGACCGGCAATGCTTGGAGAGGGGATGGTTCGGCATTGCTTGGAAACGCATCCAACATTTGCCCCCCAAAGTGGGGCATATGCCGCGCTTTGTTTTAGCTTGGACATTCTCATCCGGCATGCTCATCCGGCCCTGTGTGCCGAACCAGTGGTCCGGTCTCTCCTATTTGCCTAAAAGTATGGGCGTCATGCTTTCGTTATTCCCTACCGAGTGACATAGCCGAATCAACTAAGTGCCGAACCAAACTTGACTGTTCCAAACAGCCGAATCAACCGAGCACCGAATCATACTTAACTGCCGAACCAGGTGAGTTTGCTTTTGCCGAATGAACTTTTATGTCTGGACTACCGAATGGGACATGGGGTTTGAATACCGAATGAACTTTCATTTTTGAATTGCCGAATGAAACTTGGGGATTCGAGTGCCGAATGGACCTTATATACTTGAATTTTTATGTTTTGAATTACAAGTGAAATTCCAGACTACATATACTTGCATGTTTATACCTTTCGTTTTAACGATGTACTTTTTTGAGTTGCAGATAAATGTCTCATAAAGTGGAAACTCGATCAGATAAGAGAAAATCTATGGACAGAAGAGAGTCCCTCGTTGTGCCCCCATCCCAGCCAGGACCGGGACGACAGGGACCCACCCCGAGATCACTAGTGGATGGATATGGCCCCCAGGAGCTCTTGAACTCTCCTTCTGACTGCTTTCCTAGCTCCCTCAAAGAGGAGCAGCTTGATGTTATATCTCGTTCTTTCGGGATTGATAGAGCACTCATGGTGTTGCCAGGGAATGGAGTCATGCCGTACGACCCACCTGAAGGATATTTCGCTTATAGTAGGTACCATTGCATGTGCGGGGCCATTCCCCCGATCAATGCTTGGATAGTCAGCTTCATCACCGACCTAAAGGTGGCCCCTTTCCAGCTTCATCCCAACTCTTACGCTATCTTGGTGAGCCTATTTATCATTTTCCAGCGAAAATACGGGCGCCCTCCTTCCAACCGGGAGATTCGATATTTGTACAACTTGAGGGGCTACAAGAAAGGGTCTCCATACATCAGCTTGGAATCGGCTGTGTCCTTCAAGCCGGTCCTGGACTTATATTCGAAGTTCAGCATGTTCAAGAAAGAATGGTTTTTTTGTCAAGGACGACTCCGTTTCTATCCGTCGCTTCACCTCCGGCTGTAAGTTGAAGCTTATTTATAATCTCCATTCTAACTGAAATGCTTCTTCTTATGTGTTCTTATTTCTTGCTAGCGACAGGTGGCTTTGGGTTCGTGGAGAACGATCGCCTGGTTCAGATGGCTGCGGAGATAGAAGCCATTTCGGAAAGGGAGAGGTCAGCTTCTTACCTGATCAGGAATGCCACACTTCTGCAGCACAACTTGATTTTACCACGTCAGTCTATGGTCAAGCAGAGAGACGCAACCAAGGAAAGGGCTGCCAAAGCCAAAGGAGGGGCCATGACAAAGAGCAGTAAGAGGAAACCCTTCTCAATACCTCCAGTCGTCGGGGGGAAGAAGCTCAAGAAATCTGATGGACCCTCCCATAGCACATGTCCCGATATTCCGGAGGAGGAAAGTGTAGAGGAGGAAACAGGCGAGGAGGAGAGCGAAGGTGATGGAGAAGGTGATGGTGGTGATGGTGGCGAAGGACAGAGCGGTGATGGTGCCGGGGCTTTGTCTTCTGGGCAAGCGGGGGAGATCCAAGAGTGGACAGATGATACTTTCCGCCAGGCTTTCGAGGGGTTGGAGGAAGGATCGGCCTTGGTGGAGGAGCCAAAGAAAACTGATAAGGCCGGGACTGGTGCCGGTCCATCTTCTGAGAGCATTTCAGCTAGAGCAACTCCGGCGGTTCAAGGTGAATTTTTGACTCCTCTTTTAACTTCACATGTTTCTTGGATTATAGTCCCATGCATGCTTGTAACACTTGGTTTTGATTTCAGGAACGGGTAAGGCGGTCAAGACATCAGACATTCGGCACCGCCTCGAACAATTCAAACTCCTCAAATCTTCCGCTAAACCAAAGCCTTCGACCAATCGTTCCGGGGACGTAGTCGGCTACCATCCTCTTCTCGGAGTTATTGAAGAGGATATTCAAAAGAAAAGGAGGAGGCGCTCCTTATTTGAACCTTCACCTGGTCCTCAGCCTCCAACCCAGCCTATTCATGATATCACGGGGGAGGATACTGAGTTCATACCCTCTCCGCATCCATCAGAGAATCTTACCGTTACTCATATTGATCGTCCCGGCTTGGCTTGTAATCCATTTGCGGGTCATCCCGATCTGGGTCCGAGTTCTCATGATACTTCTTTTGACGAGGTTCTGGTGAGCACCTTCTCCCTTGCAATCCTATGGTAAGCGTGCTTGATGAGGCCAAGTCCCTGGATCTTGATTTGCTTACTACTCGGATTGTAACTATGGGGGATGAAGCCAAGGCAAATATCAATCGGGTTGCTGAGGAGACTAGGAAGTTGATGGGGCATCACGCCCGACTGGTCAAGGCCGGGGAGGAAATTGGGAGTGCAAACATAAGATTGCGGCTAGTGGTTGCCGACCAGGCTAAGCAACTCGCCGATTAGGCCATCCAGATCTCTCAGCACGAGGCTGCCTCCAGACGGCTAAAGAAAACCATGGAAGAGGCCAGCAGAGCCGAGCTGCGAAAAATGGTGGCCATCTGGAAGGAACAGATCGATATGGCCATTGCAATGGTAGACGATGTTCAGAAGGTGGACCTCGAGCGGGTAGAGGAGTCATCCGGGAAGCTTGAAGCCGCGGAGCTTGCTCAAGCCAAGCTGAAGGAGGAGATAGAGGCGATGAGAAAATCCCTTCAGGCTGACCGATCGCGATACCGATTGGAGAGGGATGCTGTCGTTGCAAAGCTGTTGGCTTCTGAAGTCTGGATGAGGGAGTTTGAGGAAAATGAGGGGATGATGGATGAGATGCTCCAGGATATGTATTTCCGTACTTGGAAGCAGGGCAACTTATCCTGGATGGATGACTATCCCCGGATCATGGCCAGGATTTATCTTCGGGTTCTGGAAGAGGCCAAGGCTGATGCGGATAAAGAGGGTGGTATGGCCTTCAGGATGGATGTGGTTACGGCCCAGTTTACTAAGGAAGAGAAAGTGGCAGTGAAGGAGGGCATGCGGCTGCTTGCTGCCGAGGAGGTAGGCGTGCAGTTGGGAGATGACGATCAAGGAACGGATGTTGGTAAGTCTTCCCTTTTAGCCTTTTTGTAGCTTGATTGCTTATTGTTTATTTAATGAATTATTCTCCTGAATTGGACAGGCGGGACCTCTGAAGCGCCAGCTACCTCTGGTAAGCATGCCGGGAGCTCTGATCCGGCGGTTAAGTAGACCTCGGAGGGCCAGTAGGATAGAAGCGAGGCCCCGATGCAGTCGGCTCCTTGGCTTGATCTGGATATTTTTTTCAGCTTATTTGATGTTTGCTATCTATGTTAGTCTTAAAACATTAATGTAATTTTCGGGCTGTAATTATGTAACGAACAACTTGATTTTTGGCAAGTAACTTTATAACATAAGCTGATTTTGTCATGTTTGAATGCTGTTGTTATTTCGATGTGTTGCATAAAATATAGCTGTACATGTGCTAGTAATTCAATTGTGTTTGATGCTAAGTCCTTGCTTAAAATATAATTCCATGTCTTGCAATGTTAGTGTGATGTGTGAATAAATTATAGTTACATATTTATGTACAAGAGAAGAAAGTACCGCCCTTCAAGTTTTTGTTGTAGACGGTAGCTTTGAATGCCTTGTATATTCGAATGTGGAATGCAGCTGAGTGACTTGCCATTCAGTTGTGAGTTCTTATTCCCATTAGCGAGTGCCTCACATCTTGTGTCCCGTACTTTAGCGATCGTTATAGAGGGTAGGAGGAAAGATTTTATAAGTAAAATGGAAATATAAGAAATAGTAAAACTTCCAATCATGAAAGGCCTTCGATGTGCTTAAGTTCGTGGCAAACGGGTTTTGTAGTCACTTTCCCAAGCTGTGGGTCTTGGAGACATTTGTCACCCATCTTACGCCTCCGCGGGGAGTTTTCTTTTTTTACCACAGCCGAACTTAAGACACATCGGAGCCGAGATCGCGCACAGTAACTACCCGGGCCATTATGGCCCGTAATCGTGGGTATTATTCGATTTACCGTGGCCGGCTAGCGCGGGTGCCGATCATCAACTGTGAACTGCCCCTGGCTGGCCACACCTTATGTTGGGGCTTATAATCGGTTCACGGTTGCCGGCGAGCCGAACGCCGTAATGAGCTGCCTCGGCTATAGTCGGCCTTCTCGGTGGCTTATAATCGGCTCATTACAGTTGGCTTTGAGGGCCGTCGCGAGCAAAGAGTTAACCCGTAGCAGAGGGATGCTGGAGCAAAAGTGTCTCATTGGCGAGGGCATAGATTCGTATAGTACCTGTTAGGTCTTGTCCAGGTGAGGTTGTGCCGTGAAGTGTCCAGAATGGAAATGCCGTTACACAGGATTTTGTTTAACAGAAAAAGGATAAAGCTTAACAAGCAGCCAAGATATAAAGGAACAAGTTAAAAAGAGACAAGATTTTAAAGTGGTTCGGCACGAAAATGCCTACGTCCACTGATTCTCTTTGTTAATTCACTTCATATGGGCAGTACAAGTTAAGAAAAGTATCGACGAAGGTGTTGGATGTTCCATGCCCTCTGGAACACCTCTCCGTCCACTGTTGACAAAATATAAGCTCCGTTGTGGAGATCTTTATGAATTACATACGGTCCGTCCCAGATGGGATCTAGCGCTCCGGGGCGCGAGAAAATTCGCTTGAGGACAAGATCTCCTTCTTGTAAGCTGCGATGTTTGACTTTGGAGTTGTATTGTGCTGCCACTTTTTGCTTGTGAGCTGCGGCTTTGAGTGCTGCATCATTTCTTCTTTCTTCGATTAGATCCAAAGACATGTGGAGGAGTTCTTCGTTCTCTTCTGGGTTGTAGTGGATCCTACAGTGGGATGGCACTACAGTTTCAATTGGGAGCATGGCCTCCGATCCGTATGCCAAAGAGAAAGGAGTGCGCCTTGTTGATGTTCTGAAAGACGTGCGGTAGGCCCAAAGTGCCGTAGGAAGTTCATCCACCCAAGCGCCTTTTGACTTTTCAAGCTTCTTCTTGATTAGAGCTTTAAGAATTTTGTTGACAGCTTCGACTTGTCCATTTTCCTGGGGATAAGCCACAGATGAGAAGCTTTTGTGAATTCCGTGCTCTTGACACCAGTCGGCGAACTCCTCGCTGTCAAACTGAAGTCCATTGTCCGATATGATTTTGAGTGGAATCCCGTACCTGCATAGAACATTTTTGATCAAGAAGTTAATAACTTTTGCCAAAGATATTTTATTTAAAGGTTCCGCTTCCACCCATTTGGTGAAATAGTCGACTGCCACTATAGCATATTTGGCTCCGCCTCGGCCCATCGGCAGTTCGCCAATCAAGTCAATACCTCATACTGCAAAGGGCCAAGGGCTGGTCATCTGAGTAATCTCATTTGTTGGTAGTCGAGGAATTTTAGCAAATTTCTGACATCTGTCACATCTTTTGACGAAGTCTAAGGCGTCTTTGTTTAAAGTGGGCCAGTAATATCCATATCGGAGCGTCTTCTTTGCCAGAGTCTGTCCACCAGTGTGATCTCCGCAACTTCCTTGATGGATGTTGGATAAGATTTCCTTGGCTTCCCTTCCAGCGACACACCTTAATAAGGGGTTAGAGAAGCCGCGCCGATAGAGGATGCCTTCTTGTATTGTGTAGCGGGAAGCTTTCCTCAAGATTTTCTTAACTTCGTTACGCCCGTCGAGCAGTATGCCATCTTGTAAATATTTTCGGATAGGAGCCATCCAAGTTTCTTCTTCGATTGCAGCTATCAGATCTTCTTGCTTAAAACTTGGGGCTAGTTGTTTCGAGATGGTTACTGCTCCGAAATTGGGGTTGTTCTTCACGCTAGCCTGCTTTGCCAGTTCATCGGCCTCTTGATTCTCTTCTCGAGGAATGTGTTTGATTAAATAGTGATCCAATTGATCGAGCAGCAGCTTGGTCTTCTTTAGATATGCTGACAGTCGTTCTCCTCAAGTCTGAAACTCTCCTGGTACTTGGTTTACGATAAGTTGAGAATCACTATGAAGACATAAAGAAACGACTCCAATTTCTAAGGCAAGTTCCAATCCTGCTATTACTGCTTCATATTCTGCATCGTTGTTGGTGGTAGTGAATTCCAATCTTAGGGCATAGTGCAGCTTCCTTCCTCTGGGGGTGATTATCACAATACTTGCCCCCGAGCCTTGTTCGTTTGATGCTCCATCTACAAAGAGATTCCACTTGATGTACTTTGTTATTTCAGATTGATCCTTACCTTCGTTGGTAGTGAATTCGGCAATGAAATCGGCCATGGCTTGTCCCTTGATGGCGGTGCGAGGATGGTAGGTGATATCATATTGACTCAGTTCAATGCACCATTTAAGTAGTCGCCCAGAAGTGTCAGGGCGATGGAGTACCTGCCTTAGCGGTTGATCGGTTAAAACTCTGATGGAATGAGATTGGAAATAGTGTCGCAGTTTCCGTGACGTGATTAGCAAACAGTATGCTAGCTTCTCAAGTTTAGGGTATCTGGCTTCTGCCCCTGTAAATCTTTTGCTTACAAAGAATACGGGCCGCTACGCGCGGTTGTCTTCTCTCACCAAAGTGGCGCTTAAAGCATGGGATGATACAGAAAGGTATAGGTATAGTTCTTCGCCTTCATTTGGAGTTGAGAGTATTGGTGGTCTCTGGAGTTGTTCGATTAGGTTGTGGAAGGCTGCTACACGTTCGTCAGTCCATTCGAACTTTTCCTTGTCTTTCTTTATAGCTTCGAAGAAGGGGACACACTTGTCAGTTGCTTTAGAGATGAATCTGCTCAGGGCGGCCACTTTCCCATTCAGGCTTTGCATTTCTCTTCGAGTGGAAGGTATCCTGATTTCTTTCAGAGCCCGGACTTGTTTAGGGTTCGCTTTAATTCCTCTGGCATGGACGATGAATCCTAAGAACTTTCCTGATGATACTCCGAAGGAGCACTTTAGAGGATTCATCTTCATTCCATATCGACGAAGTACTTGAAACATCTCATCCAGGTGGCTTACGTGATCATTGGCTTTTCTTGACTTTACTAGCATGTCGTCCACATAAACTTCCATGGTTCGTCCTATTAGTTCCGCAAACATCTTGTTGACGAGGCGCTGATAAGTAGCTCCGGCGTTTTTAAGTCCAAAAGGCATTACTCTATAGTAGTACAATCCCCGGTCAGTGATGAAACTAGTGTGGTCTTGATTGGAGGCGTGCATAGGAATTTGGTTATATCCTGAGTATGCGTCCATAAAAGATAAGAGTTCGTGCCCGGCTGTGCTGTCTACAAGCTGATCGATTCGGGGGAGCGGGAAGCAATCCTTCGGGCAAGCATCATTTAAGTTGGAGAAGTCAATACACGTTCGCCACTTCCCATTTGCCTTCTTTACTAGTACCGGGTTGGCGATCCACTCTGGGTAGATGGCTTCTCAGATGAAGTTATTGGCAAGTAGGTTCTTTACTTCTTCATCGAGGGCTGCTGATCGTTCTGCCCCATGCTTCTCTTTTTATATTTTACCGGCACCCTGGTAGGATCGATGCTCAGCACGTGGGATGCTATATCTGGGGAGATTCCAGTAATGTCAGCGTGTGTCCACGCAAATACATCCAAGTTGTGGCGGAGAAAATCAATGAGTTGATTCTTCAATTCTGCCTTTAGTTGAGATTCAATTTTCAATAGTCTACTCGAGTCGTGTTTGCCTACAGATACAAACTCCATAGTCTCTGCAGGCTCGACGGTAGCCTCCTCCTCCCCGTTCCTGGAGTCTAATTCGTTGAAAGGATCACTGGTATACCGAAGAGGAGGGGCTTTCTTTAGTTGCTATGCTTCCAGGTTTTTTGTGCAGAGAGTAGTCTCTGCATTCTTTCCTTTATCCTTTCTGCGGTTATTGTGAAGTTCAGTTACATAGCAATCTCGAGCAGCGTCTTGATCTCCCTTTACCTCCCCTATTCCAATGTTTGCTGGAAACTTCATCTTCAGGCACCATGGGGCCAAGACAATTTGGAAGTCAGACAGGCCTGGTCTTCCTAAAAAGGTGTTGCAGGCCGAGTGGTTTTCTATCAGCACAAATGTTTGTTTCCGCACTACAGAGCGGGAATGGCTTCCTATTTCGACAAAGAGGTCCAGTTGCCCGAGGGGCATTTTCGCATCTCCCGTGAAACCATGCAGTGGTTTGTTGCAGGGAGACACATCTTTCATTAACAGCTTCATTTTGTCGAAAGTATGCTTAAATAGGATATTTACTGAGCTGCCGGTGTCTACTAGAATTCGGAAAACTTTGGCTGGACCGAACCAGACAGAGATGACCATAGGATCCATGTGAGGGTACTGCCTTTTCTCTAGATCACGCCTACTGAATGTGATGCCATCATTCTCTTTTCGTTTCTGGTGGCGTTCTTTCATAACAGAATTAAGTAGCCTTCATCGTTCCTAAGTGACTTACCATATCTTTCCATCTCCGCCCAGCTTCTGTCGGCGATGTGTGGTCCTCCTGATATGGTATGGACCACTATCTTCTCTTGACTAGAGCCGCTGGTGTTGCGATTTCATCCGCCTACCTCGGGGAGGGGTAGCCCTGGGTTCTCATTGGCAGGAGTTGAAGTCCTGTTCTGACCTTTCACATAGCGCTCCAGCCTCTTCCTTCTGATGTGTTCTTCAATTATGTCCCGGAGGTGATGGCATTCATTCGTGTCATGCCTATGAGATTTGTGGAAGCGGCAGAACTTTCCAGACTTAACTGCGTTATTTGACTCCTTCTTGTATGGGGGGCGCTTGTATCTAACTTCGTCTTGGGTGGCCAAGAAGATGTTTTCGGTTGTTTCATTCAAAGGAGTGTAAGAGTCAAATCTCAGTCCTGGTCTGTATAAACGCTTTTCTCCCTTCTTGCCCCCAGCACTATCTCTGGAGTCATTTCTTCGAACGTCCTTTGCTATTACGGGTGTGTTGCCATGAGCTGCCTTAGTTTGTTACCCTGTCTGCCTTTTAATGGCAGCGTCTTCAAGTCTCATATATTTCCTGGCTTCATGGAAGAAATCGGGTAAGGTAGCTGGCTTTTCTTTCCGTTAATCTCCTAGCAAATTTAGTATCCAGATGCACACCACTGCAGGGGGCCATTAGGATAAGTTTCTCATCGGCATCTTGGACTGCGGCCGCTGCGGCGTTGAATCGGGTTAGATATTATTGCACTATCTCTTCGGGCTTCTGTTTGATATTAGATAGGGAATAAGCGTCCTAGGGTTGTTCTACATGAATGCGGAACTGGCTGATGAACTTTTCTTTCAACATTTCCCATGAGTTGATGGATCCTAGGGTTGCTCTACATGGACGCACTCTCTGAACTATCGTGCCATCCTTTCATCAGAACTTGGAGCGGACAGAAATGAGTTTGGTTCTTCCCTACGGGATTGATTCCGTCCAGATGACCTGTAGGGATGGTATCGTCTATCACTCCTAACATTCTCCAATGGCTGCATCTGGTCTACCGGGGGCACGCTGGGGTCAGCCACAGTTGGCCCTTGCCTTGATCTTCCCCTGCTGGGTTCTGTCCTCAGCACTTCCTCGGGTCCAACTTCGGGCTGGATTCCAGCTCGGCCCCGTCTATTGGTGTTTCCATGGTTAGATAGCATGGCAGGCTCAGCTACATCCGACCCCTGCCTGGTACCTCCCCTGTTGGGTTCGGTTCCAAGTGTTTCCTTGGATCGGAATTCGGGCTGAGTCCGGGCTCGGCTCCTACCATAGCTGTTTCTATTGTTAGCCTCTTCGAAGAAGAAAGATCTTTGTTGTCTCCCAGATCCTCCAGACTGGGACTCACCCCATGATTCGGTGTTGCGGTTGGATTCTTCAGCATCCCTTAAGCGTGACATGAGTTGATCCACCAAGGCTTCTTTTTGGGATGTGAATCGGTTAGTTACTTCAGCCACAACCCTGTCCAAATCTGCCCTAGTAATTGGTTGTTCCGTAGCAGGGGCTTTCGGATTTGCCTGATTTCCATTTGCTGTTGGAACCGGACGATTGTCTTGATCTCTGATCACTGGATCTGGGATACTGCTAGTTGCGATGTTCTTTCCTTTGTTAGCATCTTTCTTCCGTCCGGGAGGCATGTTGTCCAAGCAATGAGCGAAGCTGTTAGGAAGAAAGTTGAGAGGGAGAAGTTGAAGCTTCTAGCTCGAGCTCTCAGTGAAAGCACCAAAAATGTTTGCACAAAAAATGGGCAAACACCTCCAAGTCGTATGATTTAGTTGATTATGTGTTGTTCTTGATGATTTGGGTGATTTTTGCAAATATATAAAATAGATGGACGAAACTGTAAAAGACACACAGATTTATAGTGGTTCGGCCAGAATGTGCCTACGTCCACTTATATGTTATTCTCCTTTTCTGTTCAGGTTACAAATACAAAGCTTTTATTACAAGTATCTGAAAGTTGTTTGAAAGTTCTATCCGTGCTTGAGCTCTCAAACTTGTCCACTTTGTTGTACCCCTGCCCCTCTATTTATAGAGTGAGGCTGGGGGCAGGGGTCTTGGACGTATATAGTTGCTGATGGGCCTGGGCTGATGCAATCTGGCCTGGCAAAGTTGGTCCAGAACGCCTTGGTCCGGTGAAGAGTGATCCGGTCGGGCCTACCTTGCTTCTGGTTCAGCAGTGGAAGGAGGTAGCTGGTTCGGTAGCACTCTGGTCCGGCTATGCATGGAAGTGGAGTTTGGACCGGCAATGCTTGGAGAGGGGATGGTTCGGCATTGCTTGGAAGTGGAGCTTGGACCGGTAATGCTTGGGGAGGGGATGGTTCGGCATTGCTTGGAAGTGGAGCTTGGACCGGCAGTGCCTGGAGGAAAGATGGTTCGACATTGCTTGGAAGTGGAGCTTGGACCGGCAGTGCCTGGCGGAAAGATGGTTCGGCAGTGCTTGGAAGCGGTGCTTGGACCGGCAATGCTTGGAGAGGGGTTGGTTCGGCATTGCTTGGAAACGCATCCAACAAGTTGCATTTACTAATTTATTTCAATTTCCAATTTGAAATCGTTTTGCTGTTAACAAAATTTTTTCAAAAATTTTCAAAAATGTTCTAACTCCCAAAATTTCTGGAAATTTTTGGCAGAGTCTCCTTTGTACGGAGGAGCTTTTGCAATTTGATAAAAGATATATATATATATATATATATATATATATATATATATATATATATATATATATATATATATATATATATATATATATATATATATCGACCCACACGGTCGGAAAAACCAAAAACAGTTCATATTTCCTATTTTTATTGCGTAGGCGTACCTTATTTGGCATTTTTAAGCAAATAACTTATTTATTTAGCAGTTAGCGTGCCCAAAATCCATCCAAACGGCTTCCCGGTACCTGTACTAACTCAATTTAAACATGTAAGTACCAAATATATGAAGTTTAACAACATTTCACTTACTTGAAATAGTTAAACACATAAATTCTAACAGCAATGCACGTTAAACACTTTTTATAAGCAATTTAAATATTCCAACACTAATTTTTATTTGCTTATAACCAATCACATATTGTTTCACTTAATCCGAATGGTTAACAACTCACAAGCTTACATTAATTTATTTTTAAGCAAAACGAACTCATATTTAATTCAATTGTTCTGAAAACCAATTTATTTTACTCCTATCAATTCATACAATTTTAATTACTTCCATTTACATCAAATGACAATTTATTCTATGCAATTTGACGAGATCTATGTGAATAAGTAAGTACTTATGTTTTATAACCAATTTAAATTGATTTTACTCAATTTATACTTAATTCTATTCCATTTTTAAATTTATTTACAATCCATATATTCTCATTTTTATTGCATTTCAAATTTGAATCCATTCACTTGCATTTCATTTTATTAACCAAACTAGTTCATTCAAAACCATTAACAACTTAGGTTCATCTTCATTACCAATTAAATTTCCTTTTTATTTTAATTCATTCACAACCATTTATTTAGCTCAACACAATCCAGGCTATTTCATTCAATAACCATTTCTCAACTCATTTAAACCACACTTCATTTTGAGTTCGGCTTTTATTCAACACTTACTTAAGTCATTGACTTAAGTTCATTTCCATTTCTTTTTATAATAAGTTCTACTTCCATCTTTCATTTGATTCTTATTTATTCTATCCATTTATTTATTCAATATAATTAGTTTATCCACTCAATCCATTTTGAATTTTCATTTCCTTAAATATTATTTACAACCCACCAAATTTTATTTCGATTCAAATTTATTTTCACTTGATTTAAATTCAATACAATATCATTAAACTTAGTTTTATGTTGAATTCAATTCAACTCTCTTCCATTTGTTTAGCTTTGAGTTAATTTACTTCAATTTATTTAAATTATATACTTAAGCTCATTTTCATTTTACAAGTGGATTTTTTTTCCTATTCAACTTAACTCTATCACAATCAAATCTCATTTCAATCTACAATAATAACTTTCAAACTCAACTCATTCAATTGATTACATGGCCATTTCCAATTTATTTCCACTTATTTGGATTTTATTGGCAATTCAAACCATCACTATTTTAATCCAATGTCTTTTTTTTATTCGATACATTTCCGATTATATTTAATTTGTTACACCTCAAGTCAAATTTTAATTAATAACTCAAGTTCTGATTCCACCATCTGTTTTCAATTTACCATTCACTTTTATGAACTCACAATTCAATCTCATTTACTTCACTAACAATCCAGGTCGAATTTGACTTATAACCTGAGTTTATTTCCAAACTTCATCATAAACTCACAATTCAGCTTCTATTTAACTACATTAGGTTTCCATTTACACATTTTATTACGAATTGATTTCCAAATTACTTTTTTTCCCGATTGAAATTCAATACTTGATTTTTTATTTCCAAATATCACCTCATTTAATTTTTCTTAGTTAAATTTATTTATATAATTCAAGTTTGGATTTCCGTTTCATTTTATTTTTCAATTCATCAAACAATATTTATTTTGGGTTTCCTATTCCATTTTCCAATTTATGAGTCACAACTTATTATTTTCACAATTCCATTCTTTATAGGCTTGAATATATTTTTAACTCAAGCCTTATACTTATTTATAACCCAAGCATATTTTTATTTCCATGGATTTCTAATTCTCTTATAAGTTATTCCAATTCAATTTTATTTTAACTCAAATTTATTTAACTCAATTCGATTTCAACTTACTTCGAATACAACTGGATATTATTTTCAGCTTATTCAATTTATTTCAATCCAGTTAAATTTTATTCCCCAATCCAAGTAAATTTCATTTTGAACTTTTCACTTTAAATTTAAATTCCAACATTCAAAGCTTATATTTCCTTCCTAATTTAAAGCATCTCAATTTATAAGCTTACAACATATCTCATCAAGATTTTTAAACTCCCGGCTTTGGTTTCAAATCATTTTGAAATCTTCAACATCTCAAATCACATTTCTCAAAAGTTAAACCAATCCTGGTTTTATTCCCAACAAATTTCCTTTGAAATTTTCAAAACAACTAGCTTTTCTGAACAAATCAGTTTTTTTGGCAGCAATCCGTCACTTAGAAATTCGAAAATGAATACTGATGATGCGACCGTCACCATCAGAATTATTTCCCAATGATCCAAGTGATTTCAATGCTATATCACTTTCAAAATCCCTTTAAAACAATTTCCTTTCAGAAATACCTCCAAAACAATAATGCTATTATTTACCTTCAAATACTTCGACAAACACTTCCAAATTCTCCGGGATTTAAATTTCCAAATCCTGCTTACATCAATTTTAACTATGATTCATTTGCACAGCTTATACTCATACAAATTCTCATTTGATTATATTTCAATTTATAAATCACATTTACAATTCATATTTATAAATTTCATTTTATAATGAATTTATTTCTTTAACCTTTAGTTATATTTTAAATTTCTAGTTAAATTTTCCACTCAACAATGATAATACTTTAATATTATTCTTCCTAACATCCACGCAACCATATATTAGCTAAAATAGTTTACAAAAACTTTTCTTTATATCAAAATATATTTTTGGGTAAAATTATTTCATTTACCCACATTTAAACAATACCGTGTCGATTGTTCTGTTCAAGTGTTTAGAATCCCCTTCAATACAGTTGCGCAGACTGTGCCGACGAAGGTTCATATGCCACTCAATAAACCAACCAACAAAATATTAAAACAATTTATATTCACTAACAAATACGCACTCATATCTACTAATACGCTCAAACTCATTATAGAGTACTACGGACTCTAATTTAAATAAGTAATTCCCACCAGAGCCAAGGTTATCACCAACCTGGCTCAGATACCACTGTAACAGCCGAAAAATCCGTACCCCTTGAGTCAACACCATTCTATCTAAATTAACTCAAGTTGTACAGAAATACAAACCATTTGGGTTAAAGAAGAAGAGGTAGAAGAAGAAAATAGAAAACAACAGCAGAATCTAACCATCGTAGCGGAATAAAATATAATAGATGATAAATAATCTTTACTCAAAAATCAAATATCTCTGTTTATATATTACATCATCATAGTGCAACAATCACAGCTCAACATCAATAACATACAACTGGATACACAACTACTCAACACAGCGGAATATATATGTAAAACAAGCACGGATATATGTATCGTCACCAGTTCGTCTCCTAAGCTCCACAGCATCATATCCTGTATCCTATAAAACTCGGTCTGACCCGAGCATTACAGTTAAATAACACCCGAGTTAGTCTGGAATACCAGCGTGAGAAAATCACACCCAATTGATTATTAAAGTTTCAAAAATCCTTTGAAAACAAAAGCATCTCGTAAGACCACGCCATAAATAAACATGTCGGGTTTTTACCTTACGATAGCTAAAACACTTTTTATAAAAATCCTTCGATATTATAATAGGGTCTATATACAAATACTTATAAAATAGCCAAAATTGTTACATCTATTAAATTTCAGCTACTAGCCACAGAGTGGGTAATACAAACAAAACTTGTACAAGGCTCGTAGGGAGAATGGATTTCCAACTAATGACTAGGCACTAGGGTACCACCTGTCACAGTACGTGGCCTAGAACACAGTACCGAGGAGTACGCCCACTCCCCTGCAACACAAGACCAGGACTACCCCTTACTGGATAATCCCAAGTGAGATCACCCCGCGGTTGGGATCTGCAACCGCACACTAAGCCGAAATAAAAGGGACATCTAGACAGGGATGACCACACCCTGCTTGGGTGCTACCCACATAGCCTTGCTGCATAACCCCTGATTTTCAGTCATTCCCATTTGATGAGTCTTGAGGCTAAGCGTTACCTTTTTTAGAACATATCCCTTAAAATGCCCATCGTCCACCTGACGATGTTTACGAAAGCATTCATCCATACAAGTCCGTCCTGGGTTCGAACGAAACCGAAGGCACTATTCCTACTACATCCATTTTGGAAATATCCTCAGGATTAGTAGTGACTAGCTCATGCACTTCACTGCTCCATCTTCGAATCCAAAATTGTTTTCCATGAAAACGTACGAACCGGATCGAAGTGGTTTTCAAGAAATAAATCTCGATCCTGGTCTCTTCGAAACGATTAGCGCATTTGGCCAATATTGATAGTCGGTGATTTAACTATCAATTTATATTCACAAACGACCATCCAACAATAAATAATTTTCCAAATTATTTATTAACCTCAAAAATATCTTTACAAGATATATTTCTATTTTCAACCCTTTGAAAACAGTTTCAAACCATCTTTCTTTTCAGAATAAACCTTCCTAAATATTTTCCATCCCCACTGAAAACACCAAGCACAAAACTAGATTTTTAAAATAATTTAAAACACTTTACTTTGAAATATAGTTTAAAACATTTAAATTAAACTACTTCAACAATTTGTTAAAAATACATACTATATGAATATTTGAAAATAAAGTTATTTAATAAAATATAAAACTAGATTTTTACTTTTAAAAACAAAATACTAAGGCACTCTTTCAATAATTACTGCCATAATAGATTAATAGAAAATACTTACTTTAGAATTTAAATATTTAGAAATAATATATTATCCAAAACTTGCTTTTTAAAACAACTTAAAACTTTTAACTTATATTTAAAAATTTACTTTAAAAACGTACTTGGTTATCCAGAGAATAAATCCAACTTCAATCACTTAAATCAATTTCCCAAATTGATTTCCAATTTACTCCATTTGAAATAAGTTTCTTTAATTACTCAATTCATTTCAAAATTCATTAATTATGGACTTTATTTTTATTATAATTATCTTCCGTTTGATTTTAAATCATTTAACTGAAATTAACAAATTTCAGATCTTATCCCAATTTCTTCTTTACTTTTCAACAATTTAAATCTTAAATTTTAAATAGATGTTTTGTTTATTTAAATAAAAATACCGAAATTTAAAATTCATTAATCTTATGATTATTCAAAATTTTCCTTACTATACTCAAGATTTTATTTATTAGAATTTTAAAGTCACTTTATTACCTTTCCAATTCATTCCTAAATTTATTCAAATTTCTATAAATTATTTTACTTACGAATTCACTTCTTTTATTCTCTTTCCAAAATACAATTTATATATTTTGGTAATTCATTATACCCAATTATATCAATCAAGCCGTAGCATTCAATATCCCAATATAATTCGTTATAGAATATCAACTAATCACAACAGATGGTAATAAATAACTTAAATAAATGTTGAGGGGTCCAGTTGGATCCCTCCAACCTGTTTTCCCTGCATCCACAGACATTATCACAATATAAAATGCCAATTCCCAAAATATACCATACTATAGCACATCAATCAATTCAGCCATTCAAACAATTATTTAAATTTAATCAATTAAATTAAATTCAAATTCAACCGAGTGAGATTAACTCACCTTAAATTTTGTTTGTAATCCATTACCATCACGCCTTGTTTTCTTCACGATTTTACCTTGAATAAATATTGGATGATTTTATTAATATTCGAACAACTTGATAAATTAATTAAATTTCAAACTAACAAACTTTCTTCTATGCAAATAATGTAAATTTAACCCAATTCTTTTTATAATTACTTTAAGTAACTAAAAATTTAAATGAGCAAATTAAACAAGCAAACCACTTTATACATTAATTTAAATTCAACTGGTAAGTTTAAAATGTGCATGTGCATACTTATGGTTATTATTATTATTATTATTTTCCCAAGTCCTATGTAATTTCTTTTCTGTACAAATAAAACAGTAATTAAGTATGCTATTAAATCCTTAACTCGGCTTTCCCCCATTTAAACCTTACTGTAACTTATACTTTTTTTTAACAAATATATACATATATGTATTTCTGATTAAACTTAAATAAAACGACATGCTAATACCTTACTGTCTCCAGCAAGTAAGAACACAGCGACCCACCTCCTATTTCGAGCATCCCCCCCACACGACGCCGACCAACCTCAACAGTACGGCCTTGCGCAGGCATGAACGCACGCCACCCAATTGCACGCAACGTCCCCAACTCACAGCCGAATCACCGAATCGCCAAGAGCCCTGTTATCCCATTTTTTGGTCAAAACTGGAATATCAACAAATTGGCAAGGAATTATGAATATCAGGATTGGAGATCGGTTGGAATCAAGGCTACGATCGATATCGTCAAAATTTTGTTGAACTCCGATCGGGACGAAATTGATTGGAGATGATGATAAGGACTAGGAAAGGCTATGTTTCAAATTTCAAGATAATCGGAGTTCGTTTGGAGGAAATATGATGGATTCAAGGTGGGGAATGCATGTTGTTCGAATCCATCAAAAGGGACAAAGTGGTGCTCGGTTCGAATCGATCAGATTCGAACCCACCAGGATGGATTCGAACCCAACAGGTTCGCATCGATCAAGAGGCGTTGCGCAAGGACAGTTCGAATCGATACACTTCGCATCGAATGGCATGGTTTCGGCTTGGTAAAGTTCGCATCGATGGTTCTTCGAATCGATGGACTTCGACTCGGTGGAGAGGCATAAAGGTGTATACTGGTTAGTTCGCATCGATGGTGGTTCGAATCCATGGGAACTCCATGGATTCGAAGGAGAGGGATTCGAAGGAGATGGATACGAGGGACATGGATTCGAAGGACGTGGATTCGAAAGTCATGGACTCGAAGGAGGTGGCTTCGAAGAGTGTGGGTTCGAAGCATGGGTTCGAACCATTCAGAATGCACGGATCCTTGAACTTGAAACGATCATATCTTCCAAACCGTTGATCCAAATGCAATGAAATTTTTACAGGAGCTTACATACATGTTGAAGAATGTTCTCACCAAATTTCAGATCAATTGGATGATTTCTTGATCGATTCGAGCCGTACTTCGAATCGATCTTGATGTGGGCCCGGACCTCCAGATTTCGGGCATGTGGGCCCCCTCACGTGCCTGAAGCAGTCTCCCCGTATTTTAGGAGAAATATCAGCCTCCTACGCTTATAAATAGAGCCCCTGGTCATTCAGAAAAGGGGTCGGAGGATTTGGAGAGAGAAAGCACACCCGGACGCTGCCAGAATCATTCCTTAACATCATTACTGCTATTTATTTCAAGTTTTGGACTTTGTAACTGCTGTAATCATCTGTAATCATCAAGGATAATCAATAAAAGGATAAAAACTTTGGAGTGGACGTAGGCCGGAGATAGCCGAAGCACTATAAAACTTGTGTTTCTGTTCTTTACTTTTGGACTGTTGTTGAATATTCGCTGAGATCTGAGATTTGTGTTTTGAATATTGCTGATTTATATTCATACACTGGTGCTTTCACGGTATTCGGGGTTTGTGACCAATTTTGGCACAAACAAGCCCCAAGCCCTAGTGCGCGAGTCGGAGCCGCGAGGCTCGATCATCAATACTTCGAAATCTCGTCGCCGTTGCCAAACGAACTCGGGCTCCTCTCGACTCAGACACCTCGTTCGCAATCTCAGCATCAAGTCGCGACATACTCTCTGATTTAATTTTTGAAGAGGCTCAGAGTGGAAAACACGGCCGAAACCAAGGCGCGTGCGGCCATTAATTTTGTTAAAAATTTGAGACGTTTATCTTGATTTGATTGAAGGAAAGGGAAAGTTTCGGCTGTTTTAAAAAGAAGGATGAGGGGAGTTTCGATTAATTGAAGAAGGAATAAGGGCTTGCTATACGAGATGATTTTGATTTGGGCAAAAAGAACTTGGCTCGGGCTTTCAGAAGAAGGAACGAGAAGTGTGCGATGGAAGATAAGGGTAGCGTGTTAGAACGAATATGAGATGGCGTATACAAGAAGCTCGACCAATTAAATTAAATTTCATTATATTATTATCAATTAAATTTTCAGCGCGTTTACTTATCGTACGCTCACACAACAACTCCAAACACTACGAAAATTGAAATTCGATAATAATTCAATATTACGGATCCAATGGAACTGGTTTCGTTGAATTCCGAGACTGTGCATCGGAAGGCTATTTTTAAATTCAATGTAAAATGATAAAATTTCAAAACTGAACAAATCACTTTAAATTTAATTTTACAACTTCTATTATCCTCAGTACTATCAATATAAATTTCTCAAGCCTTCAAATATATTTTTAATAGGCTTAAATCTCCAGATTCAACAATTTACTCAACTTTACTTGTTTAATTTAATAATTCAATTATCAAATAAATTGTGATATTCGTAATTCAAGTTAAAAATTAAACTTCTAAATATTTAAAACCAATTAAATATTCCGTTTAAATGCTCGAAAATTCCGGGTCGTCACACATAACTTAATATACTTCAATGGTTTACATATCAAATTACTTTATACAATAAAATAGCTTCTTTAATTTTTCAAATAAATCCCAAATACCGATTTGAACGTCTCAATAAACCATTTCAATTCATATATTTAAAAGCTTTAAATATTCCACCATTTCAAAACAAATTCTTTGATAATTCCATATATATCAATTTCAATTACTATTATTTAGATTTGAAATGTTTACTTAGTAAATCAAATATCATTTAAGCAAAGCCTTTAAACTTCGAATAACAGGATATACTTTCTATTTAAATTAACGTGATAATATTCATTTAAAGTGATTGATATCCATTTAAATCCTCTAAACCGAAATCAAATTATAGAAATCATACCTTTTAAAATCTCAGATTTATTTAAATTTCAAATCAATTTTTATTCAAGGATAATTCTTAAAACACTTTGATTCAAATCAATTCATATTTCTCTTCCAGCCTTCATTATTTAAGTCACTATACTCTACAAATATAATATAAACAAATACTCCACTGTATCATATCTTAATAAATCAACTTTTATTATTAAACTTCTTTTATACTTTAAACCAATTTTATACATAGCTTAAAACCAAGAAATTAACTATATATATAAATATAACATTTATAAATTTCCGAATCAATATCCCATAAACCATATTTTTCTTCACAAAACCATAGAAATCCTTTCAAAATATTTTTATATATAGACCGCGGTGCCTGTATATAATTTTCTATCCCATGGCCAAGTGATACTGATATTTATCATTTCAATCCGTAATTTAAAATAAAATTTCGGTTATATATCATTTCTGACTGCAATCCCGAATGAAATGAAAATGCATAGTAACTTGCAGTCTATAACAATATAAAATACAACATCCATTCATCCAATATTAGTCATCAACCGTTTATCACAATCATCATCCAATTAAACAATAGCATCAATATAGAACGGATAATAAACAACAGGTATTAACTAGCAATTTATATTAAATGATAAATTAAATAACTGTTTAACTGGCAGTTTATATGCAATAATAAATAAGTAAAATTTGACTGGCAGTTTATATGCAATGAATAATTAAATAACAATTTAATTAATAAATGCAATTTAAGGATGATTAAAATACGCCAAACAATCATAGATAAATTTTAAATCATATCAAAAATTAATTTAACAAACATAAGAAATCTTAGAAGTTGTGAGTGGGTTAAAACACTCACCTTTTGAATTTAAATTCAATTTAAACCCAAATTTTTTACAGTCGCATAATCCGTCCAAACCGGCGCCAAAATGTCCGGAATTTCAAAACGAGCCTAGCGGAGAAAACCGCGCGTGAAACGGAGTTCGTGTGCAAAAGTTATATCATTCAAAATCAAAAATTATATAAATAAATACAAAACAAAACATAAATACTACTCACCATACACGTCCCTTTCTCTCCCAAAACTATTGCAAGCACACTGCTCCAGATCGCCCCCATATGCCGTCGTCGTCGATCAACATAGCACAACCGAGCAAGCCGCGACCACGCCTCGCGTTCCCCAAGAAGCTCCGCCTCGCCAGACCCACAAATCGCCGACCGTCGTTGCTGAAAACCCAGCCGCCGCCACCACTTTTCAAAACCCTAACAAATTGTTTTGCTCGATCCGACCATTGACTCACCACGAAACTCACACGTATGCAATCCCCTCGGCTACCTCCACAATACCCAGAAGTGATTTTCCGATCAGACGAGGTTCGTCGTCGAGCGATGAACGACCGAAACTTCTCCGATTTTTACTGATCAGACGATGAACTAAAACGAAAAATGAATCACACCAGAAGATTACGCTCATTGAGAGCTTCAATATATATTTTTTTCAACTTTTTCTGAGGAGCTTGAAATTTTAACTTTGGATTGGATAGATTAGGGTTTACAGCCATTGAGGAAGGAGAGCACAGAAGTTTCTGTACGTATAAAAATGAGGAATAGAGGCTGCTAGGGTTTGTAACGGAGTTTATATAGGTAGGTCAGAAATTAGAATGGATGGATAAGGTTGGATATACACGCTAACGCCAAAGTGGACCAAAAAGCCCGTTTCGACTCCGGAACGCAGTTGGGTCAATCCATATATCAAAATAGATATTTTTAAATAATTTAACGCGATGGAAAAAGTTTCAAGTCCAAATTCCATCGTATGAAGAAGTTATGCTCAAATCAATATTTTTCAAATTGATTTCAATTGATTTCAAGACGTTTCGAGTCCGTACGATCAAACGACAAGCCTGATCGCTACGAAACTTGAAACCCTCACTGCTACGGATCCGATGAAACTGGTTTCGTCGAAATCCGAGTCAGTGGCCAAAATGGCTATTTTTATATTAATTAAATAAATTTAAAATCTATCAGTTAAATCCAATTTTGAAGTTCACTTCTATAATCGACAATTTTATCACCTTTATATTTCTTAATCATCTGCAAGTTTAGATGTCAATTTAAAGTTGATTATTCTATCAATTGCAGTGTCAAATCTTCAATTTCATTATATTCAAAATTATAAATTAAATTTCCAATAATTCTATTAAATTAAATAAATCAATGATTATTCCATTCATAAATTTCAAATAGATGGATTTAATATTGGATTCAAAATCTATTATCTTAATATTCTTAGATTTCATTTAAATCTCTATTAACGTAATATTTAGATGTTTAATTTCATTTATTTTCAATTAAACCTATTATCATACATTAAACTTCAATATACTGACAAAACTTATTTTTGCATCCTTTTCATTCACCCAATTGTCATTTTATAATAAAATTTACAATAGATTCATACTTTATTACATAAATTTCTCATATTATCTTTATTTCAAATAACGCATTATTTAACTATTTCAATTTTATTTAATTGCCATTAAATCCAATTATTGAATTTTCCATTTCACTTAAATAAATAAAGTTTTGATTTCCATTCTTCTTATCCTACTAATTGCTTTAATAAATTGGGATTGCACTAATTAAATCAATTACTACAATTTCTTTCAAATTAAATTCTATGAACTAAACAAATAGGTAATTTATAACAATTGTAACCATTACACTTTAATTACCAATAATTAAGTTTATTTCCTTCAAACAAATATTATAATTACTTCCAGAACATTGATTTTATTCAATGACCATTTATTATAATTTAAATTCATTAATTTAATTCAATGTTTACATTTGTTTTCATATATTCAATTTGTAGCTAAGTATTTATTTACATTATTTCCATTGAATTGAAATTATTTCAATTTATTAATAATTACCTTAGTTTACCAAATTTGACAACCCCTAACCATTTGTATTACATTTCACATTAATGTAATATTTATTAAAATTTATTTCCATTAACGTATTACTTAATTTCCCTTAATTGAAATCTGATTTCCAAATTTTATTTAACATACTAAATGAATAAATAACATATATAAATGGTCGCCTATTTACTTTTCTTTCATTTATAAGTTTATTACTTACCAACCTAGGTTATAATTCCATATATAGCACTAATTAATTACCATTAACCTTGCATTATTTCGTTTATAGACAGATTATAATATTTCCACTCACTTACCTTATATTGAATTCATTACCAAGTTGTAACATATAAAATTTCCAATAAATCATGGGAATCCATTCAACTTGTTACCAATTTACTTATATTTACACTATTTCACTTATTTTGGTCATTATTCCAAACATAGGTCGCAAGTTTTCATTTCTTTATATTATCCTATGGAAACAATATACATTCCAAATACTTCATTACGTTCACTGAAATTTATTTTCCAAATTTACTGAATACACCAAATTATGACCTTATAGTTATTTCAATTAATTAAGGTTGCGCTAAATTTATTGTTCATTAGCTTACATCCAATTACAATTAATATCCTCAATGAATTTACCTATTTGGTCTCATGCTTTCTATTACATCAATTAATACCTTATAATAAATCTACGTTTCTATTTTAAATTTACATTCACACATAAATACAATAATTCCATTATAACTTTACAAATTTAAATAAATTCATTAATTGTCATTTCATTCAACCTATTAATTATTAACCATAATTAGCATTGTTACGTTTTAATTCACTTGTTATCATTAATAAGTTACCCAAATTTTATTTCTCCAAATATTAAATCACAAAGTCTTAAGTGATTTACCATTTACATTACTTTTTTTACGTTTGGTTCATTATAAATTACAAAATTTTTGTTTCCTTCTAAATTTAATTACTCAATTTTAATTAAAATAATCAACTTAATTATTAAAATTTTGCGGGTCGTTACAACTTGTGACATCTGACACCATTATCTGTTATTTATATTGATGATATATGCATGTCATATTGTTATTATATCTGTTATCACTCTGCAAGTTCCCTGTTAGTACAGAATTCACTATGGGTTGAAATGATACATACCCGAACGATCTTTAGAATAGGAGAAAATCATTATGGGTTGAAATGATAAACCCAAGCGATTTTCATTCGTATTGAATTTGGAATTGCGGGTTGAAATGATATATATCAGTATATATTTAAATTACGGATTGAAATGATAAATATCTGTATCACTTGACCATATGATAGAAAATTATATACAGACAACATTGGTCAATATTTTTTTTTTGAAATGAACATTTTGGTTTTAATTAATATTGATTTTAAGGTGTATATATATGTTATTTTTAGAAAGGTTTTAAATTTTGATTTTAAAATTACATGTTTTGAAATTTTAAAACTATAAGTTAGTTTTGGAATTTTAAATTTTAAAATTTTACTTACAATTTTACTATTTTAATATATATAAGAAGTTTAATAATAATATTTGATTTATTAAATTTGATTTAATATAGTTGATTTAATTAATATATAATATGTTTAAATATTTATTTAAAATTTATTTTTTCAAGTATAGAGTTTATAATGAATTTAATAAAATTCAGGTTGGAAAGAGAAATAGAAATAGAAATTGGTTTGAAATTGAATTTATTTAAGAATTATACTCAAATAAGTTTGATTTGAAATTATTAAATTTGGGACTTTAAAGATATTATTTTATAACTTGATTTTGATTAAAAGCAATTTATATGAATATTTCACATTTACATAAGTTGAAATGGTATATTTAGTTTTATTTAAATTTGAAGTTTTATTTAATGTTATTTGAATGATTAAGTGAATATTTCAAATTAAATAATATTAAAGCGAATTTCGATAAACATATATATATATATATATATATATATATATATATATATAGATATATATGTATGTATGTATGAAATTATCAAATCTAGTCTTGAAATGTCTGAATATTTAGAGCTTTGAAATATTGAAATTGAAATGGTTTATTTTATGGTTAAAAATCTGTATTTGAAATCGATATAATTTGAAATGGTTTATTTAGAAACCGAATTGATGATTTAAGACTGAATTAAATTGAATTTTGGCAGATTTGTATCGATTTGCGAAAGTTGGAGGAAACTATTATTTTATATAAAGTATTTTTAATATATTTAAATCCATTTATATTTTTACTTTATATATTATTTTAAAATAATTTATTTTAACATAAATAATGTTAATATAAACTATTTTTAATATAAACTATTTTAATATTCTAATTATTTATTTTATATAAACTATTCTAACATACTGACTATTTTATTATAAACTATTTTAATTTATAACTATTTTATATAAACTATTTTATTTTATAAACTATTTTATTATATATATACCATTATTAATATCTAAACTAAAAGAAAGTGCTATGATTTTAAAGTGTTATGATTTCTAAAGTGCTAGGATTTCAAAATGTTGTAATTTTTGAAGTTTTATAATTTTAAGTCTTTTGGTTTCGAAAGTGTTATAACTTTGGAAGTACTATGATTTTGGAAATGGATATATATTTGAAGTAAAAAATGATACCGTATTGACTTGGTTTTGAAGAAATGATATCACATTGATATGGTTTTTAAAATGGAAATGATATTCTGGTTTTGAAGTATAAACTATTTTGTAATGACCACGGTGTTATAATAACGTTTGGTTGTTAAAGAGATCGAGATCGGTTATTGTCATACTCTCTACCAATGCCGAAAACCACTTTAAAATCCGTGTACGTGGTGGAGATTCCAGAATGAATTAGGATGGTGGCGACGATCCTATATAAGGTATATATGTGGACCCGACTCACGTGAGTTGGCATAAGGTGGCTTAAACAGAAGCGATTTTTGGGCCAAGTGAGGTAGCTTCTCCGATCGGATGCACTTCTTCGATTGCCATTCTATTACTTTGTGATTTACTTGGTGCGCATCTTTGATTTTGGGAGTGTGGTTCGAGGTGGACGGTAGCTGCGGCTATGCATTACCACCAGCCCGGATGCGTAGTTGGTGTATCTACCTTGGCATTACCTAGTTATGCAATGTCATCTACCTGAGCAAGACCATTAAGAGTTTGTTTTGTACCACACCTATGGAGTGCCCTCCGACGACGCCCAGTACGGGGGAGACAACGGTACTGTATAAACTATGGGAATATATAAAATGTGTTAAAGTGGAAAAAATAAAGCCTTAATGCTATTTTAGTAGTTTACTTTACTTTAGACATTATTATTGTAACGTATATTACTACATAGTAGATAGTTTAACGGATCCTTATAGGATGGTTATTCCAAACATCCTTTGAGTTACTTGTATTTCAGCTGATATTTCACTTGAGTTGGATTTATTGATATAAGAATGTTAATCCTGACTCAAGTGTTTTGTGTTTTGCTTTACGCTCGGGTCGAACTGAGTGTACCGGTATTCGAGACTCACCTTTGTAATTGGAGCTTCATTTGGAGATCCATCTATCAATTCCGCTTTCAGTTATTCAGTTGATTCCAGTGATGTATTCAGATTTTGTATTTGACTATTGTATTGAGACATCTGTGTATTTGAGACTTCTGTTATATCTTTTTTTAACTCTGTTATATATATAGGAGCTTCATGAACTACTATTCTTTTGTTTCCGCTTCATTATTGTTATATTACTCTGTGTCTGTAACTCTACGATTATTTTATTTACTGTATATGCTAAGTTTTGCCAAATTTAAATTAACAATCTAATATTTTGAGCAATTGAAGTCCGACATATGCAGATGCGAATGGTTGAATATACCAGGATGTTACATTTTTTTACTAGGGTTTGGGTTTTCCCTCGATTCTGGCAATGTGGGGTCACTTGGAGGTTAGATCATTCGTGTGGGTGAGAAGCGTCGACGGCCAGGATGTGGGAAGGTGCAGTTGGCTGAGGCAGTTTGCGACATTTTGTGCAACCCATTTTAGCAGTGGTGTCGCATTTCGATCAATGGGGATAGGAGCTAGGGTGGTGGTGCGATCTTGTAGAGCTCGAGTAGAGGGAAGTGATGGCATTGTTGGATCGTCGATTCGAAGTAAGGAGGGTCGTGCAAGGTGCAAGACCATGCACAAATTGGGTTACTGATGTTAGAATGACCAAAGTGGAGAAGAAATGGAAGAAAGTTCTGTTGTTTGGGCCGGGTATGTAAGTGTTGTTGGGCCGGGTTTGTCTTTATTGTGGGTGAGTAATAGTTAAAAGAAAAAAATTATGAATTATTAAATACATATGTGTAAAAAATTTATCTCATTCACACAAGGTCCAGTGAGACGCCATTAGTCGCACTGGAATTGTGTCATCGTCCTCTGTGTGATGGAATCGAATTGATTGCATTTGAAACTAGCTGAATCTAGAGCTGTAGTCCAACGTTGCTCGACTATAGACCAAACTGAATGCTTTGGCCACAATTGGAACTCTGGTGAGATAAAACTCACTCTTTTGGTTACTCGTTTATAATTAAAAAATTTATTTTTTCATGTTTGGGTTGTTGAATTTGCTGGTTGTTCTATTTTGGTCTAGGATCACAATATAACTTCTTATAATGCTATTAGATTGGTTGAATTTGATCTGGGGTCACAATATAGCACCATAAAATGCTATTAGATTGTTGAGTTTTGAATTTGTATTTAAACTTGTCTTTAGTAATGGATCATATTGAAGTGATAAATTGATTCTGTTTTTTATTAATATAATTACGTTGTTTAAAATTATTCCATAGTTAAGGAAAGTATAATTCTTGGTGTTATCTATTAGGCCAAATAGACATTGTTTAATAAATGCAAGAGTTTATCTTTGACTGACATTGGTTAGAAGAATAAATCCCCGCTCTGCTATTATATTAATTTGGGCATTTATTTAAGTGTCAATTGACCGTTAATTATGTATCAGTTTACATATATGCCTGATTATGTAAATACCGACAATTTGACTTGAGAAGTAAAATGGAAGTAATGGTAGCTTGATAAGTACCAATGGGATTGCCGAGCCTTTTCTAGATTCGGAAACTTTGGATTTGATTAACTTCTAATTTTATAAATTGGAACGAAAATGTTTTTAATTATTTCTATATATACAACGAGCTCTATTAATAATTAATTACAAATGTTTTGTAACAACCCAAAATTTTCGAACCCGAAAACTCCAGATAGTTATGAAAAAGAAGAAAGGGGTAGAAGAAGAAGAAAAGAAAACAACATCAGAGTCTCACATCGCAGCGGAATAAACTAATATATAGAATACAGTTTTAAATACAAGAAATCTGTACTGTATACATATACATACATATCATCATCAGAGTACATCAATCAATCATACATGTCCATACACAGCGGAAATAATAGACAAATACGGAAATATGCTCTGTCACCAGCTCGTCTCCTGAGCTCCAGCATAAATCCTGAATCCTGCTTAACTCGGTCTGACCCGAGCATCATATAAAACAACACCCGAGACAGTCTGGAATACCAGCGTGAGAAAATCACACTCAATTGGATTATTAAAGTTTTCAAAATCCTTTGAAACAAACGCATCTCGTAAGACCACGCCACAAATAAACATGTCGGGTTTTTACCTTACGATAGCTAAAACATTTTTATAGAAATCCTCTGATATTATTGAAGGGTCTATATACAAATACTTATAAAATAGCCGAAATTGTTGCATTCATTAAATTCTAGCTACTAGCCATAGAGTGGGTAATACAAACAAAACTCGTACAAGGCTCATAAGGAGAATGGATTTCCATCAATGGCTGGGCTACTGGGGTACCGGCCGTCACAGTACCTGGTCTAGATCAGAGTACCGAGGAGTACGCCCGCTCCCCTGCATCACAAGGCCGGAACCATTCCTTACTGAACAGTCCCGAACAAGATAACCCCGTGGTTGGCGCGACCAACCACCCACCAAGCCGAATATAAAGGGACGTCTAGACAAGGGTAAATCTTGTCCTGCTTGGGCATTACCCACCTAACCTTGCTGCACCTCCCCTGTTTTAGCCATTCCCGGTTGATGAGGCTTGAGGTTAAGCGTTACCTTTCAAGAACGCATCACTTAGAATGCTCGTCGTCCACCTGACGATGTTCTGAAAGCATTCAATCCATACAAGTTGCCCTGGGTTTGGACAAACCGAATCACCGTCTTCAACTCTTCACGGTCTTCATTCGTAATCGTTCAAACCGGATCGAAGTGGTTTTTCGAGTAATTAAATCCGATCCCGGACTCTTCGAAACGATCAGCGCATTGTCCAATATTGATAGTCGGTTGTTTAGCTATCAATTAATCATACACAAGCAACCATCAAATAATTTCTACAAATTATTTATCTCAATATCATTCAGATATTGTTCCTATTTAACCCATTTGGAATAAATTTTCAAAGTCCTTTATTCCCATGAAATCACTTAACTGATTTCTGATACACACTCAATTTGATTTAACCTTTGAAAATATTTCTTATTTTCTTATTCCTTTCTCAAAATCAAATTATACTTTTGCTTATAAATTTTCATATTCAATTTCTCTACTTTATAAGATTTCTCCTAAATCTTATCTCATTTAGTAACTCACTTATCAACTCAAGAGGATTATTAATTGGATTTTTAAAAGCATTTGAAAATATTTAGATTTATAAAATAATAAGTATAGTATTATACAACTTACTATTTAAAAGAAATATTTAACATAAAAATTAGAGATCATATCCAGTTAATGATAAATTGTAAAGCTGGTTTTAGAAAATTGAAGTTTATTATAAATATTTGCCTATCCTCTAAAAATAACTACTTCTAAACATTTTAAATTCAAGTAACGGTTTACAAGAAATTTATATAGTGTAGTATTTTAAAATACTCCTTTAAAAAAATAAGTTTATAATTTTAGAAACACAATATCCATCTATAATGCCTCTTGTCCAAATTCATACTTCTTACTTCCGGAAATATTCAACTATTTCCCTCCAAAACCAATTTCCATAACTCAAATCAAGCCCTTACCGTGACTTATCTCATTACATATTCACTAATACTTTCTATCTCATTTATAAACTCCGGTTATAAATTTATAACTCCTTGAGTTTTCCCTTTTATTTAGTTATGAAGACAATTTATTCAACAATCCTTTTTTTTTAAATTTTATTCTTCAATTCAATTCCATATTGTTCCTTAATAAAATTTCATTTCATTTCTTAATAAAATTCCTTTATTTTATTTCTTAATATAGTTCTCTTATTTTATTTTTATTAATATAGTTTTGCTTTACTTCAAAACCATTCATCGATTACAATATTTTAATTAAGTCTTTAGTATATAATTTAATTTTTCCCAAACTCAACTTTAAGGAATTTTAAGTTCAACCAAAGTAATAATTATTCTTTCAATTTTACTTTAGTCTCAATAGGAGTAAATTCAAATCCTAAAGAAATATTCTCTTAATTTAAATTTTTATTCAACTCTCTTCAACTAAATTATTTATAGTAACTTCCAATTTCAATGTAAATTTAATTCGCATGCAAATCCATATCAATATCATTCATCCTGTCATATGGCAACAATATATATGTATAACAAATAAATATCTTTGAGGAATCCTGTTGGATCCCTCCAACCTGTTTCCCTGCATCCACAAATGTTAGCACAGAATAAAATATCAATTCCACTTTCTAATGGATATTGCAGTATATGGGTTATGATATTAATCAGTGAACAAATTTATTGTCAATCAACCAAACACATCTAATAATTTAAATTTAACATTTAAATTTAATTTAGGGCATCCAAATGAGTGAGAAAATCTCACCTTTGCTTTTAAATTGCAATCCATTCCAATATTTCCTTGGTTTCTCGATTTTGACCTTGAATAACAATTATATGGATTTTATTAATATTTGAACAAATCGAACCATTTATTACCGTTTAAATAAATTTATTCTTTAACCCTAATAATTTAATTTTTTTTACTAATGGTTTATTTTAACAATAATTAAAATTTTAAACTAACTCTCCTTTTTTTTTTAAAAATCCTTTAGTACTAGGGTGTCTAAGTAATTTAATTGAACGAACTTAATTACCTGAATAAATTATTCCCAGTAATTTAAAATGGATAGAGGTGTATATACTTTATTTCTCACCTAGGAATTACATATATATATGTTTAATAATCTAACTTTTTTTTTCTAATCCTTAAGCATTTCAATATTTATTTAATTAAAATTAAATCAAAGTTAACATTTTTAAACAAACTATTTTAACCGATCAAACAAACTGCTTAACAGTACAAGTCACTACTGTAAATTTAAATTCAATCCTCAAATTTTAAAATTTAAATTATCCGACTATAAAACTTATACATCACTGCACGACCTTTCATAAACGAAAATCACATGCCCTAGCTTCCCCCATCGCCACCGCACCACCATTCGCGTGCGCGAGCTTCGAAAAATCCCAACCCAAAATCAATAGGACGAGCCAACCTCCATCGCTTCGCTGCCCAACACCGCGATTCACGCCACCGCTTCCAGATAGCGTAACCACCACCAATGTCGCCTTCAAGTCGTGCAACTACCATGCTCCCAGCTCGAACCACACACATCGCGCGCCTCGCGATGCTCGCCACGAGAATCCCATCACATCGACATGTCGCGAGTCTTGTTTGCACGCGCGAAATCGAACGCGAATTGATTTAGGGTTCATTCATTTTCTTTTTTAGAATGCCGTGATTCGGCTGAGAAGAAAAGGGAAAGGATAGGGTTACGAAAGTAAAGAAGTGAGGATTTTTTTTTTAAATTGAGATAGAAGAAGGAAACGCGATTTTCTCACATAAAGGCTTCGGCCATTATCTTTTGTTCTGAGATCGAAGAGTGAACAGGCAGCAACACGATAATAAAGAAGATGGGAGGCGTATTCAGGAAGACAAACAATAGTGTGTTGAGGAAGCTATGCGAATTATTTTATTTTAAACGTTATATTTTAAAATCTTCTCGAATTCAATTATAAACTATAGTGCGTATGCTTATCGTACTATCACAAGGTCACTCCAAAAATCACGAAATTTGAATCCGGCAATAACTCAATATTACGGATCCAATGGAACTGGCTTCGTTGAATTCCGAGACTGTGCCTCGGAAGGTTATTTTCAATCATCAATTTAAACGATGCACAATTAAAATTAAACAAACGACAGTTAAATTCAATTTTAATCTATCTATTACTTCCAGTATTATCAATATAAATTTTATAAGCCGTTAAAATATATCCAACAAGCTTACAATTCCAGATTTTATATTTTACCCAATATCTAAGTATCCCTTTAATAATTAATTAATTTGTTTAATTAATGATTATATTTAAATTCTGAATCACTTTTATATTAAATAAAACCAAACTTTTCATATTTAAATCAATTTATAGTTCAAATCAATATTTAAACCCATTTAAATATCTCAAATTAACCGTCCAAAAATTCGGGTCGTTACATTCCTCCCCCCTTAAAAGAATTTCATCCCCGAAATTACTAATTAGGAAGAATGGTCCAATACCCGATACTATTACTTCACAATCAACAATTCAACATCCTACCAAACTACCTTTTTAATAGAAGACGCATTCCCCTTCTTATTAATTTTCCAAATCTTTTTCCTAGTTTCAAACTATACTATTTGTTTAACCATTCAAGTTTCAATTTACAACCAAATTTTGCATTATCAAAATTTTTCTAACACCCTAAATTTCCGAAAATTTCGCCACCGTCTCCTTTGCGCGGCTGGCTCGGTACAACTACAAAATGGCTCTACGGCCTCTCAAATCTCAAAAGAAAACAAAAAGCCAAGTGGCTCGATTAAAATCCCAATCAATTTCCATATAGAAATTCAAGCACATACCTTTTTGTCGAGCATTTCTTATTTATCTTCTGAAATCAAAATCAGTTCTCTTTACCTTTATATAACCTGCATATCTTACACAACAATATATCCAATCACAATATACAAAACATTTTATCGACTCCCTTACAAATGTCAATATCTATTCATTCAAATATTACCTTAGATTATATTAGAATATCAATTCCCAATTGAGAATGCATCATTCCTTACTTAAGTTAATATAAGCATTTTATATGTTTCTTATATTTATTTTTATCTTACCACTTTAGTTTATATCCACTCTTATTCAAATTGATTCTTTCATTTCCATATGAATTCAATTTATCTTTAACTCTGAATATTTTAACTCTATTTTTCATTTATCAAATTCAAGTCGTTATTTTAAATAAGTTTCATTCACTAATTTATTCGTTCCCAATTTGAAAACGTTTGTCGATAACAAAATTTTCAAAAAGTTTCAAAAATTTTCTAACTCCCAAAATTTCTGAAATTTTTTTGCAGAGTCCCCTTTGTACGGAGGAGCTTTTGCAATTTGACAATAGATATAAATATATATACATCGACCCACACGATCGGAAAAACCAAAAACAGTTCATATTTTCTAGTTTGTATTGCGTAGGCGTACCTTATTTGGCATTTTAAGCAAGCGGCTTATTTAATTTTAGCATTTACGTGCCTAAAATCCCGCTATACAGTCTTCTGGTACCTGTACTTACTCAGTTTAAACTCATAAGTAACATATGTATGAAATTTATAACATTGCATTCGTTTAAATAGCTACAACAATCAAAATCATAAGCAATGCAATATAAATAACTTCATAAAAAATTTATATAGTTTCCAAACTAGTTCCATTTGTTTATAACTGACACAAACACCGTTTGCATTCAACTTTAAGTAGGTTACGACACATTTACTTAACTCCAATTCATAATTATGTTCAAACAAACCTATTCTCCATTTAATTGATTTCAAAAATCAATTTATGCTTCTTATCAATTCAAAACCATACTTTATAAACAATTAGACGCGAATCCAGTTTTATAAATAATTGATAAGGTTCCAATTAAATCCAATTGCTTTTACTCAATTTATAACATCATATCCGATTCAGAATGATTTTCACATCATTCTTTTATTCAATTCATTCTTAATCCGAACTATTTTGTATTCATGGCAATTTATTCAAAAATCAAGTTTATTGACTTCTATTATTCCATAGCATTCTATTTAATCTTGTTTACGACAGCAACAATTATTTCTATGCAATTTCGACAATATTCATTCAACAAACAATTTCTTTAATTTTATAACTGTTTTAAAATTGATGCCAACTCAAGTTATATGAATTTCATTCCATTCTAATTTATTTTTAAACCATATCTTTGCATTTTCACATTTATTTTATTCCAAACCATTCTTATTAAGCTCGACAACTTCAATGCTTAAAATTTATCAATCATGTCCAAAATTTATATAAGTCATGCTTCATTGAATTTTAGACTTAAGTCAAGTTACTTCAAATTATTTAACTTATTACAAGACCACTTTCACTTTATTTATACAAAATTGAATTTTTGTTTGCACTTTTAACCATTTATATTTAATCCAATTTCATTTTATTTACCAACCAATCCAAGTTGAATTTTATATTTATAATTCAAGGGATCATCCCCCATTCACTTTAATTCACTCTCCACTTCTATTAATTTACCATTCAACCTTTATTTAACCAATTCAAAGTTTATTCACATATTCAAGTTACTAATTTATCCCAAATTAGTTTATTCCCAATTTATAATTCAATACTTGATTTTTAGCTTCAAAAATCTCTTCATTTAAATTTCTTTGGTTCAATTCTATTTTGAAATTCAGGTTTGGATTTCTATTCATTTTCCAGATTCAAACAATTCTATTTGACTTATTTATTCCATCTTAATTTTATAAGTCCACTTCTTATTTATCTTCACACTTCCATTTATTTACAGTTAACCACTTTCCCATTTTATTTTAATTCAGGTTTATACATCCTCACTTAGCCAAGTATATATTTTTATTTCAACGCCTCTCAATTCTTTTATAAGCTATCAAAGTCTTATTTATTCAAATTCAAATTTCACTTAGCTTACATTGAATTCAACCTCATTTCATTATTATGAATTTTACCCAAGTGAGGGTTTTATTACAATACCATCTACATCTCAATTTAATTCATCTTCATTCAAATTCACACATTAACTTAGCTTAAGATAATTCCAGTTCAATCAAAGTTCTAAATCCAATTAAATTGGCTATTTACCATCCAATCACATCCAAAGTTTAAGGTACTTCACCAATCTATTTTATTCAGAGAACTTTCACTTTCATCGAAATCACCTTTCCATACTTGATTTGGATCTTATTTGTAAATTCAAACTATCTTTACTTTAGTCCAATTCATAATAATTGTGATTCATATTTAATTTTACTTACCATTCAATGGAATTTCTATTTATAACTCAGGTTCAATCACTAGTCCCATTTTTAATTCCAGTTACAACTTAATTCAAATACAACTGAATTTTATTTTCAGTTTAATTTAATTTACTTCCATTCACATAACTTGAAGTAATTTCAATCTACTTTAAGGTTTATTTCTCATTTCAACTTCATTTAAAATCTACTAATTATCCCTTCCAAATCATTAATTAAATTTCAAGTTTTACATTTTAACCCAAGTTAAATTTGCATCTTTAACTTTTCACTTTAAATTTTAATTCCAAAATTCAACATTTAATGTTTTTCCTTGATTAGATAACTATTTTAAATCTAATTATCTCATTTGTCAAACATATTATCATCCAAACATCCAAGTTATAATAATTGCAGAAAATATTTCTTTTATGTCAAAATATATTTTGGATGAAATCATTTCATTCACCCACTTTTAAAAAATCAATATTGTGTCGAATTGCTCTATTTAAGTGTTTAGAAACCCCTTCGATACAGTTTTCGAGGCTGTGCCGACGAAGGTTCATATACCACTCAATAAATCAATTAACGCAATATAAAATCATTTTATGTTCACTAACAAATACACACTCATATCAATTAATACGCTCAACTCATTCTAGAGTACCATTGACTCTATTTCTAATGAGTAATCCCCACCAGAGCCAAGGTTCTCGCTTAACCTTCCAGCTCTGATACCAAGTGTAACAACTCGAAATTTTCGAACCCGAAAACTCCCAATAGTTATGAAAAAGAAGAAAGGGGTAGAAGAAGAAGAAAAGAAAACAACATCAGAGTCTCACATCGCAGCGGAACAAAATATAATATATAGAATACAGTTTTAAATACAAGAAATCTGTACTGTATACATATACATACATATCATCATCAGAGTACATCAGTCAATCATACATGTCCATACACAGCGGAAATAATAGACAAATACGGAAATACGCTCTGTCACCAGCTCGTCTCTTGAGCTCCAGCATATATCCTGAATCCTGCTTAACTCGGTCTGACCCGAGCATCATATAAAACAACACCGGAGTCAGTCTGGAATACCAGCGTGAGAAAATCACACTCAATTGGATTATTAAAGTTTTCAAAATCCTTTGAAACAAACGCATCTCGTAAGACCACGCCACAAATAAACATGTCGGGTTTTTACCTTACGATAGCTAAAACATTTTTATAGAAATCCTCTGATATTATTATAGGGTCTATATACAAATACTTATAAAATAGCCGAAATTGGTACATTCATTAAATTCCAGCTACTAGCCACAGAGTGGGTAATACAAACAAAACTCGTACAAGGCTCGTAGGGAGAATGGATTTCCATCAATGGCTGGGCTACTGGGGTACCGCCCGTCACAGTACCTGGTCTAGATCAGAGTACCGAGGAGTACGCCTGCTTCCCTGCATCACAAGGCCGGAACCATTCCTTACTGAACAGTCCCGAACAAGATAACCCCGTGGTTGGCGCGACCAACCTCCCACTAAGCTGAATATAAAGGGACGTCTAGACAAGGATAAATCTTGTCCTGCTTGGGCATGACCCACTTAACCTTGCTGCACCTCCCCTGTTTTAGCCATTCCCGGTTGATGAGGCTTGAGGTTAAGCGTTACCTTTCAAGAACGCATCACTTAGAATGCTCATCGTCCACCTGACGATGTTCTGAAAGCATTCAATCCATAAAAGTTGCCCTGGGTTTGGACAAACCGAATCACCGTCTTCAACTCTTCACGGTCTTCATTCGTATTCGTTCAAACCGGATCGAAGTGGTTTTTCGGATAAATAAATTCGATCACGGACTCTTCGAAACGATCAGCGCATTGTCCAATATTGATAGTAGGTTGTTTAACTATCAATTAATCATACACAAGCAACCATCAAATAATTTCTACAAATTATTTATCTCAATATCATTTAGATATTGTTCCCATTTAACCCATTTGGAATAAATTTTCAAAGTACTTTATTCCCATGAAATCACTTAACTAATTTCTGATACACACTCAATTTGATTTAACCTTTGAAAATATTTCTTATTTTCTTATTCCTTTCTCAAAATCAAATTATACTTTTGCTTATAAATTTTCATATTCAATTTCTCTACTTTATAAGATTCCTCCTAAATCTTATCTCATTTAATAACTCACTTATCAACTCAAGAGGATTATTAATTGGATTTTTAAAAGCATTTGAAAATATTTAGATTTATAAAATAATAAGTATAGTTTTATACAACTTACTGTTAAAAAGAAATATTTAACATAAAAATTAGAGATCATATCCAGTTAATGATAAATTGTAAAGCTGGTTTTAGAAAATTGAAGTTTATTATAAATATTTGCCTATCCTTTAAAAATAACTTCTTCTAAACATTTTAAATTCAAGTAACGGTTTACAAGAAATTTATATAGTGTAGTATTTTAAAATACTCCTTTAAAAAAAATAAGTTTATAATTTTAGAAACCCAATATCCATCTATAATGCCTCTTGTCCAAATTCATACTTCTTACTTCCGGAAATATTCAACTATTTCCCTCCAAAGCCAATTTCCATAACTCAAATCAAGTCCTTACCGTGACTTATCTCATTACATATTCACTAATATTTTATATCTCATTTATAAACTCCGGTTATAAATTTATAACTCGCTCAGTTTTCCCTTTTATTTAGTTATGAAGACAATTTATTCAACAATCCTATTATTATTTTTAAAATTTTATTCTTCAATTCAATTCCATATTGTTCCTTAATAAAATTCCATTTCATTTCTTAATAAAATTCCCTTATTTTATTTCTTAATATAGTTCTCTTATTTTATTTTTATTAATATAGTTTTGCTTTACTTCAAAACCATTCATCGATTACAATATTTTAATTAAGTCTTTAGTATATAATTTAATTTTTCCCAAACTCAATATCATTCATCCTGTCATATGGCAATAATATATATATATAACAGATAAGTATCTTTGAGGAATCCTGTTGGATCCCTCCAACCTGTTTCCCAGCATCCACAAATGTTAGCACAGAATAAAATATCAATTCCACTTACAAATGGATATTGCAATATATGGGTTATGATATTAATCAGTGAATAAATTTATTGTCAATCAACCAAAGACATCCAATAATTTAAATTTAACATTCGCGTGCGCGAGCTTCGAAAAATCCCAACCTAAAATCAACAGGACGAGCCAACCTCCATCGCTTCGCTGCCCAACACCGCGATCCACGCCATCGCTTCCAGATAGCGTACCCACCACCAACGTCGCCTTCAAGTCGTGCAACTGCCATGCTCCCAGCTCGAACCACACACATCGCGCGCCTCGCGATGCTCGCCACGAGAATCCCATCACATCGACATGTTGCGAGTCTTGTTTGCACGCGCGAAATCGAACGCGAATTGATTTAGGGTTCATTCATTTTTTTTTAGAATGCCGTGATTCGGCTGAGAAGAAAAGGGAAAGGATAGAGTTACGAAAGTAAAGAAGTGAGGGATTTTTTTTAAATTGAGATCGAAGAAGGGTCATTATCTTTTGTTCTGAGATCGAAGAGTAAACAGGCAGCAACACTCAATTTTCTCACATAAACGTTATATTTTAAAATCTTCTCGAATTCAATTATAAACTATAGCGCGTATGCTTATCGTACTATAACACGGCCACTCCAAAAATCACGAAATTTGAAATTCGGTAATAACTCAATATTACGGATCCAATGGAACCGGTTTCATTGAATTCCGTGACTGTGCCTCGGAAGGTTATTTTCAATCGTCAATTTAAACGATGCACAATTAAAATTAAACAAACGACAGTTAAATTCAATTTTAATCCATCTATTACTTCCAGTATTATCAATATAAATTTTATAAGCCGTTAAAATATTTCCAACAAGCTTATAATTCCAGATTTTATATTTTACCCAATATCTAAGTATCCCTTTAATAATTAATTAATTTGTTTAATTAATGATTATATTTAAATTCTGAATCACTTTTATATTAAATAAAACCAAACTTTTCATATTTAAATCAGTTTATTGTTCAAATCAATATTTAAACCCATTTAAATATCTCAAATTAACCGTCTAAAAATCCGGGTCGTTACATGTTTGTAAAGTTATTTTGAAAGTAAATTACTATATTATCTATATTGTTTTAAAATAAATTATTTTATAATGTTTTTGAAGATAATAATTATTTATTATTTGTTATTTAAACTAAATGATTATTTCATTAAAAATATTGTTGAAGATAATTAATTTTGTTTAAAGGTTATTTAAAGTTATTTTATTTTATTTATCTATTGGAGATATTTAAAAGTTTAAGAGTTTATTTATTATATTATTAAAAATGTTTTTATTTATATTTATTTATATTATTTAAATATGATTAAAGCTAAGTTTATGGTGTTTTAGTTCATTTATTATAAAATAAATAAATTGTTATAAAAGGATTTCTTTTAAAAAAAGGATTTATGTAAAGGAGTTTATAAACTTGGGAGTTTATAAGAAATTCTATAAATAGATTGTGGGAATTGATTAAAAAGATGGTTTAAAATAAAATCAAAAGAGAGTTAAAGAAAGGGAGTTTATTTTGTGATATTTATACCTACGCTTAAAGGATACTTATGTTTTATCATTTAATATTATCTTGAAATAAATAAATCATTCTAAATGATCGGTTGAGATAGTTATATCATTTTTTAAGTATATGGAAATGGTAATTCAAGTTTTGAAATGAATGATTGGAAATATGCTTATACCGTTAAGATAAGTATAGGGTTATATTTTCTATATATCGAAAATATTTTGTTTTGTGAATATACTTATTCTATTTAGATAAGTTTATGGTAGTGATTTCTAAGTATTTGAAAGTGATTTTAAATTAATAAATGTGAGGCTAAGTGGGTTCCTTTGGAAATAAAATCTATGATCGAATATTTATTTCGATAGTTAAATAACGGACTATCGAAATTGGACCTAAACATAACTTTGGAAATATCTAGGAGAAACACGTGGGTTATATGGTACAATTATCTCCGACGATGCTGTACTATGCATATACATCCTGTTTTGTTCTCTTAAGACATTGATAAGGAAATCCGTCTACTAACAGTTAGGAGGTGATCTCCGATTTTATCTTTCACTATTTATTTCCTAAAGAACCGGGGTTAAGTTTATCGAGAATTATCATATGTTGTTTCGAAGAGACCGGGATCAGATATGTTGTCTGAAAGCCATTTCAATCCAATGAATGCGTTTTCAAACTGAAGACATCGTGAAGAGCATGGAATCGAAGATAGAGATGTGAAGTGCAAGGGCTAATCGCTACTAATCCTAAGGGTGATTCCAAACTGGATGTAGTAGGAATAATGCATTCGGTTTCGTTCAGCCCCAGAGCAGAATTGTATGGACGAATGCTATCAGCGCATTATAGTCGGAGGGTAATGAGCATTCTGTGACGACCCGATATTTCTAACAATTTAAAATTTGAATAGGTAATTGATTTTAAAATATTTAAAAGTTAATTTTAACTTGAATTCAAGATATCAATATTTATTGATAATTAAATCATTGAATTATATAGTTTAAATATTGAATTTAATAATTGAAATTGGGTAAATTGTTGAATCTGAAATTTCTAGGCCTGTTTAAAATAATTTGAAGGCTTATAAATTGATGATACTGAAGATAATAGAATGGTTGAAATTAAATTCAAAGGTGATTTGTTCAATTTCAAAAATATATAGTTTAAATCGATAGTTTAAAATAGCCTTTAGAGGCACAGTCTCGGAATTCGACGAAACCAGTTCCATTGGATCCGTAATAGTTAGTTATTATTGGATTTCAATTTTCATAGCGTTTGGAATTACCGTTTGCTCGTACGGGTGAGAAATACGTCAAAATTAAAACCGATAATTTAATATTTTAAATCGATTTAATAAGCTAACTTCCACATACGTTCGAATTAGCTTCCGAAACACGTTCTATTGTGTTCGGAACGCGGGTAAAACCTTATAAACGCCACCCTCTCCTCTTAAAGTCATATCTCCACCTTCATCTGAAATTCATTCTCTTCCCCTCGAATTCATTTTTTCTTCGACATCGAGTTTTAAAAAAAAGGGAAATTGAAATCAAACGAAAGATTAATGGCCGAAGCCTTCATAAAAAAAATACTAAATCAACGTCAGGCGATTCGAAATCAAATCGATATTTGTTTTCCATCCTCCTCTCTCATCTTTCAACAGAAGCCGAAATAAAAAAATATAAATGGCGGACGCGAATCGCATAAGGGAGAAGAGAATGCGGAAGTCGCGAGTGGAAGTCACGAGCGAGCAGGTGGAAGTCGCGAGTGGAGCGGCGACCGTAGGGCTTAGTCGCAAGGCGGGGGCAACTCGCGTGGGTAGCGTGAGGAGTGCTGCACGACAAGGTGGAGCTGGGGGTTCGTTGGAGGAATTCGCGTTTTGGGATAGGGTTTCGGGCTCGAACTTGGCAGTAGCAGTTCATATGGATGCGTGCAGCGTGGGTGTTGTACGAGATGCCAAAGTTTTGGATAACTGCGAATCAGCAATGATAGTGAGGTCGAGTCGATTTCTGGTAATCTCTTAAACTTGACTAATTATTGCTTAATAATAATAGTTGTACTCTGTAGGGCATATGTATATAACTGAAAATTTTAAATAGTAGAAGAAAAGGAAATTTATTACTGTATTGTGTACAGTAAACAGAAAAGAAAAGTATATAAGGATTTTAAATGCCAAAGAATTTTATAAAAGGCTAGATGTTTGAATCTATAAAAAAAATATAGTGTATATTTGAAATTTATTTATTTAATTAACTTATTTAATTATTTAGATGCTAAGATATTCTATTAAAAAGGAAATTGGTTTGAAATAAATTTACTTGTTTTAAAAAGAAATCACTAGTTAATTAAATTTTAAATGGAAGTTTAATTGTTCAAATTGACTCGAATGTTGATAAAAAATTTATGTAATGTTTATACAAGGTCATTAATCACGAGAATCAAGTTAGGAATAAAGTGGACTACAGCTGGGGAAAAGGCGAGTAAATCTCACTCTGTTGGATTTTTATTTAAATTCAAATGATTAAATTTAAATAATTGGTTGGATAAATAAATTGATTGGATGTGTACTGATGATGATGTGACTTTGGTTTTGGTTGGATCTCGAGTTAATTGTGGGTTGACTCGAAGTATTTGGGTTTTTAAATTGTTTTAGATTTAAGTTATAAATAAGGAAATGTTTTCATTCTAATGTTGTTAAGGGCTTAATGATTTCTGATCCATCAAGTTAGCAGGGTAATTAAAATAGATAATTAATTAATTCAATTAATTAATGATTTGGGCTGATTAATTTAGTACTTAAGGATTTGAATTAATTAACTAATTAATGAAGGTTTAAGTTCATTTATTAAGTTTAATTAATGTAGAATGATCAATGGATGGTTTGATAGGTTATTACTTAATGTAATTAACAAAATATTATTACTTTGTGAAATTAATCAAGAGATTAATCAAGATAATTAATTAAGGAGTAGTTAATTTATTTAATGAAGTAAATAACAAGGTAGATAATTACCGGTTGAGGTAAATCAAAAGTGATTAATGTGTGTGGTTTAATAAATGATTAATTATTTAATGTAATTAAATTAGATTAGGGTAAATTGAAATGTAAATGGAAAATCATTAATTTATATAATCAATGACGTAATAAAAGATTGATTAATTAAGATTAATAAATAAAAAATAAGTGACTTATGAGAATTTAATCAATATAAGTAATGAAGGATAAATGAAATTAATGTAGTTAATTAATTTATGAGGTAATTAAAGATTACTTATTGATTTTGGTTAAGGATAATTAATATCGTGAAATTAACTAAAGATAATTACTTGAATGTAATTGAAAGATAATTAATCCGAGGTGATTAATTGAGATAAATAAGGAAGGGATGATTGACTAATTGATTTGAAATTAATTAATGTTAACAAAGAAATCTAAGTGGTGAGGTTAGTGATTCAATCAGGATTAATTAAATTTAATTTATATGCGATTAAGCTTTGCTAAAGATGATTTAATGGAATTGGATGCATTGAAATGAGTTGATATCTCTGATATGAAATGTTGTGTATTTCAATTGGATAACTTGGATTAGGATGACATGAGACACGAAGAGACCGGGTTCGGGTATTAGGAAATACCCGAAACCACTTTGAATTTTTATAGATTGATATGTAAAATCTATATGCTGGTGTGAAGTGATTTAGAGGATTTGGACTATTTTAAATCTAAATCTTGGGTATTTAGAAACTTATATGTGAAATAAGTGATGTTTAAAATAAATTGTGGCTTTGTGAATTGATATGAGTTACCCGGGTTTTATATAAGTTGTATGCTTTATATTCCATGTTAAATGGGTTTACTCATGCTGGTTTCCAGCCTGACCCCGGTGTTACTTTGATGTAATGCTCGGGTCAGACCGAGTATTATAAATTTTCAGGTAAGGACGTTCTGGAGCTCAGGAGGCGAGCTGGATGGCAAGAACGCATGGATTGTTTCCGCTGTATTTTATTTCTGTATATCTGTGGCATGATAATTGTGCATATTTCAATGACTATATATATGTGTAACTCTGATGTATTTAAATGTAATCGATAGAATGCTTTTGTAAACTGTTATTATTTATTATTATATTTTATCCGCTGCGAATGTGAGATGTTGATGTTTCTGTTCTTCTTTTTCTTCTTCTTCTTCCATCTCTTTCTTCTTTTTCATAACTATCTGAAATTTTCGGGTTCGGAAATTTCGGGTCGTTACATTTGGTATCGGAGCTGAAAGGTTAAGCGAGAACCTTGGCTCTGGTGGGGATTACTCCTTAAATAGAATTTGTAGCACTTTAGGATGAGATGAATATATATATATATATATTTATATATATATATATATATATATGTGTGTTAGAGCATACTTGTTATTTTCTTATATAAAAATTTTAAATGATTTTATATAAAAATATATTTTGATATATAAATCAATATTTCCTTCTAATAAATATTAAGGTGATTGGTTGTTATATTATTGGCATTAAATTAAGTGGTAACAGAAATACAACCAAATTAAAATTAAATTGATTGAAATGAAATTCTAGAATTTGAGCTCAGAAATTAAATTGTTTAAAAACTTTAAATATGAAATGGATTCAAACGGAAATTTAATCTTGAATTTATAGAAGTAAGAATAATATAAAAGGAACTGGCATCTAGATATGATAACCTTGGGTATTACCATAAATAGTTTTTGTGATCAATAATGATATATTTGTTATTAAGTAAGCCAAATGAAGTAAATTTATAAGATGAGTATAACTTATAACTTAAAATAGGTTTTAAAATTGTGAATTTTTAAAATCTAAGTCTAGAAAACAATCAATTGTTTCAAAGAGTTAAAGAAATAACAAATAATATAATTTAGACTATTTTGAATATAGTCTCATTTTATAACAAGAAATGTTTCGAAGATTTTTAAGGGATTTGTTTGAAATTAAAACCAAGGGTGGTTTAAAATTTTAAAGGTAACCTGGAGTGTAAAGGAAATAAATATGAAATAAACTCTAAGGTTGAGTTTTGAATTTTCCTTGGCATATGATGTGAAACCCAAAGTGAAGCAAGTTTTAAACTTAAGTGGAAAGGTTATTAATCTGAAGGTTTAAAATCTGAATGAGAATTGGGATTTAAATTCAAGCAGAAATTGAAAAGATATTGAAATTGAAGTGAGTTCAATTGATAATAGTCCAAAATTGATTGGAATAATTTGAAATTATAATTAAAGTGAACAGGATTAAAATCAAATGGAATTTGATTTAAATTGGGAAAGAAATCAGGATTGATTCAACTTGACTTGGGATTGAATCAAGTCCAATGGAAATTGGAGTTATTTAAATTGGAATTGGGTCAATTTAAATGGAAGTGGAAATTTAAATTGAATTGTTGGGGAAGTGAACAGTTTGACTCTGGACTATTTTCAATCTAAATTATTTTAATATAAATTTATCCTTCCAAGCTATTTAATAAATACAACCTTTCTTTTAAAGCCAAATCATTTTATATTTGTTTTACGATTATTTTTGGAACTGTTTAACAATTTTTCAACTGTTTTATAAACTAATTACTATTTTCAACTATTTCACAAACTATGTAACGACCCAGAATTTTTGATAACTTGAATTTGAATATTTAATTTATTTTTAATATTAATAAGTGGAATTTTTAAGTCGAATAATTTATTTTTCGAATATTGGATTTAATTGGTCATTTAAATCGATTAATTAATAGTGAAATTCCGTAGATAATTAGATATTGGGTTAAATATGATTGAAAATGATTTGGAAAATTTTATTTAATCATATTAAAGTTATAGAAATATTTTAGAACTTGTAAAACTGAATTTGGAGTTAATTTGTAAAAATTGAATATTTTAATATTTAATTATCGACTGAAAAATAGCCAATTTTTGAACAGTCTCGAAATTGAACGAAACGAGTTCCATTGGATCCGTAATAGTTAGTTATTATCGGATTTCAAATTTCGTAGCAAACGGAGTTGTCGTTTGACCGTGGCAGCTCCAAACGCATCGATATCGTTTTAATTTTAATTCGGCGAGTTAAAATAGCCATTTTTCAAACGGTCTCGGATTTCGACGAAACCAGTTTCATCGGATCCGTAATGTGATATTATTGTAAGATTTCAAATTTCAAGTCATTTGGATTTGTCGTTTGTCCGGTACAAGCCAAAACGCCTAGAAATCGCTTAAATCGGTTTAAATTTAAATCGACTGTTTATTGCCGTATCTCTCACATACTTCCGAATTAGCTTACGAAACCTGTTCCATTGTGTCCGGAATGCGGAAAAACCTTAGGATCGCCTGGCGGCACGCGTCGTTTGGAGTTCGTTTGCAAAGTGTCAAATTGGAGATTTTATTATTAAAATAATATTAACATATATGTTATCTTCTTTTCCAAAACCCTAATCACTATCACCAGCCGCCACTTTAGCTTTAATGGCCGAAAAGCAACGATCTTCTTCCTCATTTATCTTCTAATCCGTGCAACGATTCGCGAAACCTTCAACTAGTAAATTGTAGAGCACTCTGAGATCTCGGAATCCAACGGTTATGATCGTTTAACTCGAAGCGGATTGGCGGCAAATCGAGCTGGAAGCACGAAAGTTGCGCACGAAATTCCATGCGCTGGGGACCACCGAGTTGGCCACGGCTCTGGCCGTGGGTAGGGCGTGGTGTGGCGCTTCGATGTATGGGGTGGTGATCGAGTTTCGGGGTCGTTTGGGAGGTGCGTGCATTAGGGTTTGCTCACGAATTTGGGTTTCTCGTGCGCGCGTGTATACCTGGGAAGAGAACGCGAACGGGAGAGATAGTGAGTGTGGGCCCCGCGTGCGTTTGGGTTGGAGGTGAGATGTTGTTTCTTTTATTTTTTTTTTGTTTAAATTCAAAATTCAAATCGTTCAACGTTTAAACCGTGATAACTTTTTACTGCGAGGTCGGATTCGAACGCGGTTTTTTGCGTTGGAATCGTATTCGTGTGCTCTTCGCAATGCAACTGGTTTGGAGTCGATTGGAGCTCGTTTGAATTTCGGGTAAAATTAAACGTTCGTTTAATTTTATTCGAAACGAACGCGAAAACGGAAACAAAATCAAGGTGAGAACTCCTCACTCAATCGAAAGGTTTTGTTTAAAATTTTGAATAGTTAATATTGATTGTTGATTGCTGATTGATTGTGTTAGTAGATATAGTAGGATATATACTATATATAGCGATATATATATATTGGCATATGTATATATCGGATTTGATTTCCCGCCTCGTATAGCGGATGAGACCCTATTGCGCCGTTATTAAGCGGAATATTTATAAAATCCCATATACCGCGATATTCCACCTTGAAGTGGAATTGGTATTGTGCTAACGTCTGTGGATGCAGGGTAACAGGTTGGAGGGATCCAACTGGATTCCTCACATATTTATTTGTTTATAAATATTATGTTGATTGTTGATAATCATATTGATATATGACACTTATTCCCGTGATTGACCATCTGATGTTGTTGCATCATCGGATTCAAATTTTTAAAATTAAAAATAACGGTTTTGAATTTAAAAGGGGTTTTAAATCGATTTTTCAAAGAATATGGTTTATTAAAAATTTTGAATTGATTAAATTTTAAAATAAATAGATGGATAAATTTTTATGTTTTAAAAAAATTTATATCTTTATAAAATATAACTTAAAAGAAATTTTTAACAATAATAGGTTTTTATAAAATAGTTAAATTTGGTTTTTGGGAAGTTATTATTATTAATGGTTTATATAAAGGATTTTATAAATGGATGTTTTTAGATTAAATCATTGGAGTTATAGAATAAATTTATAAAATGCTGAGTTGATGTATAACATGAATTTCATTATAAATCTATAGATATATATTTGTGAAATTTATAAAAAGAATGGTTATTGGGAAGTGAAGTTTTATAAGTTATTAACTTATAGAAATGGATTTGGGCATTAAAAAGGGGAATTTTATAGAAATTGTTAATAAATGAAGATTTCATTAGTTGAAATTATTATAAACCATAAAGAAATCTTGTAAGTGATAAGATTTTAAATTGGTGAAGTTCAAAGGAACGATTTGGTAAATAAATAATATTATAAGTATTTAACTTACAATATGGCTTTTGGGTATGAAACTGGGTTATGTAAATTGCATCGGATTAATAAAGGAATTTATAAAATTGGGGTTTATAATAGAAATGGAATTTATAAACTATGTTTATAAATTTGAAATTCATCGAATTTGATAAATTGAAATATGGGAATTTGTTAAGTGGGCTATATTCACTATTTTGAATATTGAATAGATTATTAAATAAAATGGGTTTGTTTTTGGGAAAGGAATGTTTTAAATGGAATTTAAAACGAATTAAAGGTGTTTTAAAATGTATTGAGTATTGAAAACATAGATTTCAACATTGATTGTTGAAATAGACGTTTTCGAGAAACAGAAGGGGATAATTTGTATAGTATCGGATTTATATATCTATTTTTAATTTCAAATCCATATACTAGTGTTTTTGGGTTGTCGTAACGATGTTTTACGCAACATTCGTTTTTAACCCAAATAAATGTGAATAAAGGAATGTTTTCTTAAAGAGAATGGAATAAAATACTTAACGGTAACTTAAGTATGTGGAATATTTTCAAATCGTTGAAAATAAATAAATTTGTGAATTACTTATTTTTAAAATAAGCATGGGAATGGTTTTCTAATATGAAATGGAACGGTTTTTGTGAATTCACCTTTAAGGTAATTGAAAGCAAATAACTTGAAATCGATTTGGGAATCGTATGCTAGTAGATGCTTGGAATTTAAATCCACTTTGGAATTTATATATATGAAGGGGAATTTGTTTAAAAATAAATGTTGATTTATTTTTAAATATGAAAATAAAATTTACGAATTTGGAACGTAAGTTAAAATAAATCGGTAAAGATTTATTTGGTGGTTTGAAATTTGTTTCAAAAGGTATATAGGGTTAAGGTGATTTGAAATTAGTTTTCAAATGGTTAAGGTGATTTGAAATTGGTTTGCAAATGGTTAATGTAATTTGAAAATTGGTTTTCAAATGGTAAAGGTAAATTGAAAATTGGTTTTTCAATTGGTTAAGTGTGGAAAATTTTATCGTGAAGTGGTTTTGGTAAACCAAATAACTGGGGCAATTATTTGTAAATGGTGTATATATATATATATATCTTGTAAAGATATTTTGGGACTTAATAATTTTGGAAAAATTATTTGGGATCTGATGATGTGGCGCATCTTTATTGATAGTTAAATAACCGACTATCAATATTTACCCCTGGGATGGTATTGGTTGTGTTTGTTTGGAATTGAATCCACACTTATTTTTAAAATAAGCGCTCGCTATTCGGTTTAGCCGGGAGAGGACCTTTGTGTCATATATCCCATTCCGAATATGCAATACGTCGTTTGGATTGCATTTGAAGACCGGCGTGAAGACCGGGTATTTGTGAAAACGATAGGATGACCTATCGATTGTCTCCGCATTGTTAGCTACGATATGGAGATTTCCTTTGTGATGGGAAATTTTATCGGGATTGTGAATACCCGGATTGCAAGGGCTTCTTTGGAAGTGCCTTCGGTTCTGTTCGAACCCGGAACAGACTTGTATGGTTACGTGTCTGACATTACATTTTGAGAGATAGAGCAGATTTCTTTCAAATACATTTCTGTTGGTGGCGGAGAATTTATTCTCTTAGCTTAACACCCTTCTCTGAGACGTACGAGCTCAGAGGTTATGTAGTTGAAGGTTATCAGCGATATTTCCCAATCTGGTAATGTGGCATGCTGAGTGCTGCTGTGTGATGATCATTGGTTGATCGTTTGGATTGGATCATTTGTTGATCATTTATCTGTGTGATCTTGCTTTGGTCATCTGTGGACCCAAAGCATGGCTTTGTTGCACAAAGCGTAGCTTTGTGGACGAGACTTTGTCAGGACCTCACTCCCCGGAAATGGTCGAAACAGGAATATGCGGCAAGGTTATGAGGGTCGCGCCCTTTAGGGTATGTCATTCCCTTCTGGAAAAGGGTGGTATCATGGTATGGAGCCCAGATATTTACTCATGTGGAAACACTATATCTATTTCTGTGTGGTGTTGTTGGTATCGAGCGCTCGGATAAAGGTCCCAAAGGACCGGGGGATGACATATTCGTGTAGTAGTTACCTAGTTACAGAGGTAACCCGGCCTTGTGTTGGCAGAGATCTAACCGTAACGTTAGTTTCTCGGGACGTCCCGCCAGAGGCGATCCCATGTGGCAGTAGGAAGTTCCTTAGCCTGACCATTTGTTGGAAATCCATTCCTCCAATACGCGCCTTGTACGGTTTTAGTTGTATTACCTGCCATTCACTTATGGTGGTCACCACTGTTTGGATGGTAGCTATAGTAGGCATAGTTCGGAATGTCTATGCTGGCTAGGATTTATATTGTACTTTCGAAATTGTTTTCTACACTATGCACTAGTAATAATATCAAAAATGATTTGATTTTCGCGTAGTAAGCATCTTTGACTATCATAAGGAGAAATCTCCTCCAATTCTGCGTTTGCATTGTGTGTGTGGCGGGAGGCCTTATGGTAGTTTCATTTTCCAAAAAGCATTGCGGATTTAAAAATTTAAATTTTCTTGTTGCTTGTTTAAAGATAAACTGTTTTTGAGTTCTCACACCAGTCACATGACTGACCTGGAGTTTATTGTTCCTTTCCTAAACTCTGGGTGCCCACTATTTTCCACACGGGCAGTCTAGAGTTAGGTTATCAGGTTATTCTGGATTCGGGAGTTGCTGTGCAGATCTGGAGGCGAGCCAGATAGCGTAGTCTATTATCTATTGTATATAGTATTTCTTTCCGCTGTTGTTGTCGTACACTCTGATTGATGTAATGTAATGTGATGTAATGTATAAAATGTATAGTTCTTTTGTTTTAATGAATATTCATTTATCTATTATATGTTGTTCCGCTGCGACTGTGAGATTCTGTTATTGTTTCTCGTTCTGTTACTTGTTTTTCTGTTTTCTCTTCTCTTTCTTTTCTTTCTTCTTCTACCTCTTTCTTCTTCTAAAACCCTAACGGTTCGATTTTTCGGCAACGAAAAATCTCGATCGTTACATTTGGTATCAGAGCATATGGTTAAGCGACAACCTGCTCTGTTGGGTATTACTCATTAGAGATAGAGTCAGTAGTACTCTAGAATGAGTATGAGTGTAATAATAGATATGAGTGCGTATTTGTTAGTGAATATAAAATTGTTTTATATTGTGATGATTGGTTTGTTGAGTGGTATATGAACCTTCGTCGGCGCAGCCTCGAAAACTGAATCGAAGGGGTTCCTAAACACTTGAATAGAACAATTCGACACAATATTGTTTTAAATTGGGTAAATGAAATAATTTTACCTCGATTATATTTTATATATAAAGAGAAAATAATTTTTCAGGAATTATTGAAGTGTGTATATAATTGATTGCTTGGTTGTTGTAAATGATATAAATATAAAATAATTAAAAGTTGTTTGAATAAGCTAATAAAAGCAACTATTGTAAAAGAATAATGGTATAAACCAATGAATCATAAGATGAAATTATAATTAATAATGAGTTACAATTGTAAGATAATCATGTATGTATATAAGAAGTAAAATTATATAAGTAAAAGGTTTATAAAAGTGATTTATGAATAGAAAGAAAACTTTTTGAAAGAATAATTAGCATTGATTTCACTATTGTCACTGGGAAATAATAAGGGTGATGACTGCAGCATCATCAGTATCATTTTCGAGTTTCTATGTGATGGATTTGCTACAAAAATGAATTAAAAATTGAAGTTTTGTTGTAATAAACCAATTTGAAATTAAAATTCAATTTGAAATTGATAAATATAAGTGAAAAAGGTTTTGAAGTTATAACATAAGTTAGAAGTTGAATAAAAGGTTTTATAAGTTATAGAATGGGAAAATGTAAGTGAAACCAGTTATTGAAATGGTTAAACAATTAAGTTAAATAAAATGGAATATGAATTTGAATATTGATATAAATTTGACTTAAGTAAAAGTTAAATAGGATTTACTTTGGAATTTAAAATCCGAATTGAATTGATAAGTAAAACTTAAGTTTAATTAACAAATGATGTTTAAATGGAATAACTTAAGTGAAGTTGAATAAAAAAAAAATCGATCTTTGTATCAAAGTTAAATAATCAAGTGAATTAAATGATGTAAATAAAGTTGAAATGGAATGCAAGTTAAGTAATGTTGAAAGAATTGATGTTAATATCAAAATAAATGAATAAAGTGAGTAAATGAAATTGTTAAAGGTGTGAACTTAAGTTATATAAATGAAATTCAATTTTATTTGTAAAAAGAACTAGCAATTGAGTTAAAGTATGAATTGAATGTTAATCAATAGAATATGAATAAGTTGATATGAAATGATGCATGCAAGTGTAAATTCATTTGAAGTTAGTTGAATAATTGGATGAAAATCAATTGAATGCTAAACCAATTGGAATTAAAACAGTTGAACCAAATTGAATGTAAGTAAAATAAATAAATTTGGTTGTATTGAATGTACATTGGTCGTTATTTGCTTGTTGGTTGATTGTATGTAAATTCATTAAGTGTTAATGAAATTGAACTAGCGCAATTGGAAGCTATGTAATTGAATTCAAATGAAATTGAATAGAATTGAATTGGAATTGAAACGAATGAATTGAATATGCAACTTCAATAATAAACTAAAAAAATGTGTAAGAAGCATGTATTGGAAATTTTGAACTTGAATTGGCAAAATAGTTTGAATGTTGGAATTGGATACTACTACTAGTAGGATATACAGGTATATAAAGGAATTGGGATTTTGATTTCAAAGTTAAAAAAATTTGTAACGCTCGACAAAAAGGTACGTATTTCAGTTTTTATATGAGATTTGATGATTTCCTTCTCCAGCCACTTGGCTTTCTCTTTTCTTTTTGATTCTGAGGGGCCGTAGGGCCGTTTTGTAGTCGTGCCGATCTAGCCGCGCAAAGGAGACTCTGGCGAAATTTTTCGAAAATTTAGGGAGTTAGAAAAATTTTGAGAAATTTTGAAAGTTGAAAATTTGAATTTAAATTTAAATTTGAATTGTTAAGCAAACAAAGTTGTTTGAAACCTAAAATTGAGTTTGGAAAGCTAATTGAAATGATAGTAAATCTTTAATAAAAAGATTGGTGTTAGAAGGTTGATAAAACTATTAGTTTTGGAAAAATAATAAACGGATTATGAATTATTCTCCTTAACTTGCAATTTCGAGGACGAAATTCTTTTAAGGGGGGAAGATTGTAACGACCCAGAATTTTTGATAACTTGAATTTGAATATTTAATTTATTTTTAATATTAATAAGTGGAATTTTTAAGTCGAATAATTTATTTTTCGAATATTGGATTTAATTGGTCATTTAAATCGATTAATTAATAGTGAAATTCCGTAGATAATTAGATATTGGGTTAAATATGATTGAAAATGATTTGGAAAATTTTATTTAATCATATTAAAGTTATAGAAATATTTTAGAACTTGTAAAACTGAATTTGGAGTTAATTTGTAAAAATTGAATATTTTAATATTTAATTATCGACTGAAAAATAGCCAATTTTTGAACAGTCTCGAAATTGAACGAAACGAGTTCCATTGGATCCGTAATAGTTAGTTATTATCGGATTTCAAATTTCGTAGCAAACGGAGTTGTCGTTTGACCGTGGCAGCTCCAAACGCATCGATATCGTTTTAATTTTAATTCGGCGAGTTAAAATAGCCATTTTTCAAACGGTCTCGGATTTCGACGAAACCAGTTTCATCGGATCCGTAATGTGATATTATTGTAAGATTTCAAATTTCAAGTCATTTGGATTTGTCGTTTGTCCGGTACAAGCCAAAACGCCTAGAAATCGCTTAAATCGGTTTAAATTTAAATCGACTGTTTATTGCCGTATCTCTCACATACTTCCGAATTAGCTTACGAAACCTGTTCCATTGTGTCCGGAATGCGGAAAAACCTTAGGATCGCCTGGCGGCACGCGTCGTTTGGAGTTCGTTTGCAAAGTGTCAAATTGGAGATTTTATTATTAAAATAATATTAACATATATGTTATCTTCTTTTCCAAAACCCTAATCACTATCACCAGCCGCCACTTTAGCTTTAATGGCCGAAAAGCAACGATCTTCTTCCTCATTTATCTTCTAATCCGTGCAACGATTCGCGAAACCTTCAACTAGTAAATTGTAGAGCACTCTGAGATCTCGGAATCCAACGGTTATGATCGTTTAACTCGAAGCGGATTGGCGGCAAATCGAGCTGGAAGCACGAAAGTTGCGCACGAAATTCCATGCGCTGGGGACCACCGAGTTGGCCACGGCTCTGGCCGTGGGTAGGGCGTGGTGTGGCGCTTCGATGTATGGGGTGGTGATCGAGTTTCGGGGTCGTTTGGGAGGTGCGTGCATTAGGGTTTGCTCACGAATTTGGGTTTCTCGTGCGCGCGTGTATACCTGGGAAGAGAACGCGAACGGGAGAGATAGTGAGTGTGGGCCCCGCGTGCGTTTGGGTTGGAGGTGAGATGTTGTTTCTTTTATTTTTTTTTTGTTTAAATTCAAAATTCAAATCGTTCAACGTTTAAACCGTGATAACTTTTTACTGCGAGGTCGGATTCGAACGCGGTTTTTTGCGTTGGAATCGTATTCGTGTGCTCTTCGCAATGCAACTGGTTTGGAGTCGATTGGAGCTCGTTTGAATTTCGGGTAAAATTAAACGTTCGTTTAATTTTATTCGAAACGAACGCGAAAACGGAAACAAAATCAAGGTGAGAACTCCTCACTCAATCGAAAGGTTTTGTTTAAAATTTTGAATAGTTAATATTGATTGTTGATTGCTGATTGATTGTGTTAGTAGATATAGTAGGATATATACTATATATAGCGATATATATATATTGGCATATGTATATATCGGATTTGATTTCCCGCCTCGTATAGCGGATGAGACCCTATTGCGCCGTTATTAAGCGGAATATTTATAAAATCCCATATACCGCGATATTCCACCTTGAAGTGGAATTGGTATTGTGCTAACGTCTGTGGATGCAGGGTAACAGGTTGGAGGGATCCAACTGGATTCCTCACATATTTATTTGTTTATAAATATTATGTTGATTGTTGATAATCATATTGATATATGACACTTATTCCCGTGATTGACCATCTGATGTTGTTGCATCATCGGATTCAAATTTTTAAAATTAAAAATAACGGTTTTGAATTTAAAAGGGGTTTTAAATCGATTTTTCAAAGAATATGGTTTATTAAAAATTTTGAATTGATTAAATTTTAAAATAAATAGATGGATAAATTTTTATGTTTTAAAAAAATTTATATCTTTATAAAATATAACTTAAAAGAAATTTTTAACAATAATAGGTTTTTATAAAATAGTTAAATTTGGTTTTTGGGAAGTTATTATTATTAATGGTTTATATAAAGGATTTTATAAATGGATGTTTTTAGATTAAATCATTGGAGTTATAGAATAAATTTATAAAATGCTGAGTTGATGTATAACATGAATTTCATTATAAATCTATAGATATATATTTGTGAAATTTATAAAAAGAATGGTTATTGGGAAGTGAAGTTTTATAAGTTATTAACTTATAGAAATGGATTTGGGCATTAAAAAGGGGAATTTTATAGAAATTGTTAATAAATGAAGATTTCATTAGTTGAAATTATTATAAACCATAAAGAAATCTTGTAAGTGATAAGATTTTAAATTGGTGAAGTTCAAAGGAACGATTTGGTAAATAAATAATATTATAAGTATTTAACTTACAATATGGCTTTTGGGTATGAAACTGGGTTATGTAAATTGCATCGGATTAATAAAGGAATTTATAAAATTGGGGTTTATAATAGAAATGGAATTTATAAACTATGTTTATAAATTTGAAATTCATCGAATTTGATAAATTGAAATATGGGAATTTGTTAAGTGGGCTATATTCACTATTTTGAATATTGAATAGATTATTAAATAAAATGGGTTTGTTTTTGGGAAAGGAATGTTTTAAATGGAATTTAAAACGAATTAAAGGTGTTTTAAAATGTATTGAGTATTGAAAACATAGATTTCAACATTGATTGTTGAAATAGACGTTTTCGAGAAACAGAAGGGGATAATTTGTATAGTATCGGATTTATATATCTATTTTTAATTTCAAATCCATATACTAGTGTTTTTGGGTTGTCGTAACGATGTTTTACGCAACATTCGTTTTTAACCCAAATAAATGTGAATAAAGGAATGTTTTCTTAAAGAGAATGGAATAAAATACTTAACGGTAACTTAAGTATGTGGAATATTTTCAAATCGTTGAAAATAAATAAATTTGTGAATTACTTATTTTTAAAATAAGCATGGGAATGGTTTTCTAATATGAAATGGAACGGTTTTTGTGAATTCACCTTTAAGGTAATTGAAAGCAAATAACTTGAAATCGATTTGGGAATCGTATGCTAGTAGATGCTTGGAATTTAAATCCACTTTGGAATTTATATATATGAAGGGGAATTTGTTTAAAAATAAATGTTGATTTATTTTTAAATATGAAAATAAAATTTACGAATTTGGAACGTAAGTTAAAATAAATCGGTAAAGATTTATTTGGTGGTTTGAAATTTGTTTCAAAAGGTATATAGGGTTAAGGTGATTTGAAATTAGTTTTCAAATGGTTAAGGTGATTTGAAATTGGTTTGCAAATGGTTAATGTAATTTGAAAATTGGTTTTCAAATGGTAAAGGTAAATTGAAAATTGGTTTTTCAATTGGTTAAGTGTGGAAAATTTTATCGTGAAGTGGTTTTGGTAAACCAAATAACTGGGGCAATTATTTGTAAATGGTGTATATATATATATATATCTTGTAAAGATATTTTGGGACTTAATAATTTTGGAAAAATTATTTGGGATCTGATGATGTGGCGCATCTTTATTGATAGTTAAATAACCGACTATCAATATTTACCCCTGGGATGGTATTGGTTGTGTTTGTTTGGAATTGAATCCACACTTATTTTTAAAATAAGCGCTCGCTATTCGGTTTAGCCGGGAGAGGACCTTTGTGTCATATATCCCATTCCGAATATGCAATACGTCGTTTGGATTGCATTTGAAGACCGGCGTGAAGACCGGGTATTTGTGAAAACGATAGGATGACCTATCGATTGTCTCCGCATTGTTAGCTACGATATGGAGATTTCCTTTGTGATGGGAAATTTTATCGGGATTGTGAATACCCGGATTGCAAGGGCTTCTTTGGAAGTGCCTTCGGTTCTGTTCGAACCCGGAACAGACTTGTATGGTTACGTGTCTGACATTACATTTTGAGAGATAGAGCAGATTTCTTTCAAATACATTTCTGTTGGTGGCGGAGAATTTATTCTCTTAGCTTAACACCCTTCTCTGAGACGTACGAGCTCAGAGGTTATGTAGTTGAAGGTTATCAGCGATATTTCCCAATCTGGTAATGTGGCATGCTGAGTGCTGCTGTGTGATGATCATTGGTTGATCGTTTGGATTGGATCATTTGTTGATCATTTATCTGTGTGATCTTGCTTTGGTCATCTGTGGACCCAAAGCATGGCTTTGTTGCACAAAGCGTAGCTTTGTGGACGAGACTTTGTCAGGACCTCACTCCCCGGAAATGGTCGAAACAGGAATATGCGGCAAGGTTATGAGGGTCGCGCCCTTTAGGGTATGTCATTCCCTTCTGGAAAAGGGTGGTATCATGGTATGGAGCCCAGATATTTACTCATGTGGAAACACTATATCTATTTCTGTGTGGTGTTGTTGGTATCGAGCGCTCGGATAAAGGTCCCAAAGGACCGGGGGATGACATATTCGTGTAGTAGTTACCTAGTTACAGAGGTAACCCGGCCTTGTGTTGGCAGAGATCTAACCGTAACGTTAGTTTCTCGGGACGTCCCGCCAGAGGCGATCCCATGTGGCAGTAGGAAGTTCCTTAGCCTGACCATTTGTTGGAAATCCATTCCTCCAATACGCGCCTTGTACGGTTTTAGTTGTATTACCTGCCATTCACTTATGGTGGTCACCACTGTTTGGATGGTAGCTATAGTAGGCATAGTTCGGAATGTCTATGCTGGCTAGGATTTATATTGTACTTTCGAAATTGTTTTCTACACTATGCACTAGTAATAATATCAAAAATGATTTGATTTTCGCGTAGTAAGCATCTTTGACTATCATAAGGAGAAATCTCCTCCAATTCTGCGTTTGCATTGTGTGTGTGGCGGGAGGCCTTATGGTAGTTTCATTTTCCAAAAAGCATTGCGGATTTAAAAATTTAAATTTTCTTGTTGCTTGTTTAAAGATAAACTGTTTTTGAGTTCTCACACCAGTCACATGACTGACCTGGAGTTTATTGTTCCTTTCCTAAACTCTGGGTGCCCACTATTTTCCACACGGGCAGTCTAGAGTTAGGTTATCAGGTTATTCTGGATTCGGGAGTTGCTGTGCAGATCTGGAGGCGAGCCAGATAGCGTAGTCTATTATCTATTGTATATAGTATTTCTTTCCGCTGTTGTTGTCGTACACTCTGATTGATGTAATGTAATGTGATGTAATGTATAAAATGTATAGTTCTTTTGTTTTAATGAATATTCATTTATCTATTATATGTTGTTCCGCTGCGACTGTGAGATTCTGTTATTGTTTCTCGTTCTGTTACTTGTTTTTCTGTTTTCTCTTCTCTTTCTTTTCTTTCTTCTTCTACCTCTTTCTTCTTCTAAAACCCTAACGGTTCGATTTTTCGGCAACGAAAAATCTCGATCGTTACAAACTAATTTCTATTTTACAACTACTTTGCAATTATTTAAAATTTCTGAAATTATTTAACTATTTTCCGACTATTTTACAATTAGTTAACTATTTTACAGCTATTTTGCAAACTAATAATTATTTTACAACTACTTATCTATTTTTAAAATTATCAAGCTATTTTCTAAAAATAAACAGCTCAGAGTTTAAACTTTTATTGATTAATTACCCAACTGAGATAAGAATTGAAGTGATAATCCAAATGGGGATTAAGGCAAATGTGAATAATTGAGTGAAAATTCAAGTGAATGTGAAAAGAAAGGAAATTGATTTGTCTAATAATCAATGAAGAGTAATCAAATTTTGAATATTTGATTTTGAATAAACCAAACTATATATCTTTGTTATATAAGATAAATCTCCCCTTGTTAAATCTATTGCCAGAAGAAAAGGATTTTGAAGGTGTTTGAAGTATAAAAGGAATTTTATACAAGTTTGAAATGATCCAAAGTTTTAAAAATTATATATATATATATAAAAGATCTTATGAGGATTTTGGAAAAAGGGTTTTGGGAACCTTTGGATTTGGAAAGGCTTTTGATTTTTTGGTAAAATTAATATTGAAATTTAGAAAGCCTAGTTTGAGAATTATCGATTTTTGGATAATCGATTTTGTGTAAAGGATCCTTGTATGAGATCATACTAGGTGTATGATTTGAAAGATACTATATGTGTATAGTATAAAGTGTTTTGATGATGGCTCTGGGGAAAAAGGCGCTCCCTTAAAATGAACTTCTCAGGAGTGCCACCGGGTGGTGCTGCTTTAAGCCCCGAGGGGGGTTCTAAAGTTGATCCTGTGAGGAGTCCAGACAAAACTAGTTCCTGAGGATTATGAGTAGAGTATACCATAGCGAAAGTCGTGTGTGCCGCTGAGAGCCAACAGTCTGCGTTTGATTTTATATCGGTAGACTGCGACCTATGGTAACATAGCGAAAGTCATGTGCACCGCTGAGAGCCAACAGTCTGCGTTTGATTTTATATCGGTAGACTGCGACCTATGTAGGAGTGGAGAAGTTTCATTTTGACAATGAAAATCGTGTGTGCCGCTGAGAGCCAACAGTTACATGGACTTTTGTTGTGATGGCAACGTAACCCTGGAATGTAACTGCGATCTGTTGTGGGTTCCATGGCGTAATCGAGGGGCATGGAGTGCCTACAGTTACATGGACTTTTGCTGCGATGGCAACGTAACCCAGGATGTAACTATGACCATGCATGGTAGTGATGATTTCTAGAGAATTCTCACCAATGATATTTCCTCTATTTCAAAAACTGTTTTCGATATTTTCAATAAAAAATTATTTTCCAAAGTATTTTCACTGGATGTTGAAAACGGGTTTACCAAGTACTTATAGATTTTCAGTCATACACCTGATCAACGTATGACTGAATTTCTGTGAGAACAAGGATGGACTGGTTGAGACATCGAGTTATAAGAAGTATTTTTATAAAAGGGTATTTTAATAGTATGATGTGAATTTAAAAGCATTTCTAAAATTTTAAAATAAAAGTGATGGAATTTTGGGAAAATGAAAGAAAATTCGAACTGGAATTATGAAAAATTTTGAATTCAGGAAAAATTCTAATAAGGTGATTTTTTGTAATAAAATCGAATATTGATATAAAAGTTGGAGGTAAGCTAATTAGCTAAATAATTATTTGATAGAGTATGTTAATAAAATTTAACTCGGTTAAATAAAATGGATTGTGAATTAATAATGGAGTTTGGTAATGAATTCGAATTGTAAATAGAATTCGACTTGGATTTGATAATGAATTAAATAAGAAAAGACGTTGTAAAAATAAAAATAAAATAGAGTTGGATCAAATAGTGATGATTTGAATTACAAATAAAATTCAAGTGTGAAATGAATAATATTTAATGAAATTTGCAAAGTAAATTAGATATAATTGAAGTGTTGTCGTATGAAATGAAGGTTTATTATAATAGAAATGGTTTGAGTATAAACAAAACCTAGGTAAGTAGAAATAAATTGAGAATGGCTTTGTTGAAATAAAATAAATTCGCAACTGAATTACGTAAGTGAATTAAAATTTTAAAATGGGGTAATCGAATTAAATAATAAATGGATGAAGTGTGATTTAATAAAAATTTAATCAAAGTTTTAATCTGAATTTGGTTATCATAATAAACTTAAGTTATGAGGCATATTAAATTGAAGTGAAATTTCTTAAGTCAATCAAAGCTTGGATTGAGTGAGAATAGTAGAACATTAAATAAGGATTTGGGTTAAATTTATTTGGAAAATGGATATTAATATAAGCATCGAATGTTGTCAAGCTCAATGAAATAGTTCTAAAATGAAACCAACGTAGAGATGAAATGAAATGCATATGTGTGGTTGGTGAATAAATCTGAAATGAAGTGGAATTAATTACAGAATGAGTTGAAATTAATTTAAAGTAGTTATAAACTAAAATGGATACTCTATTAAGCAAATATCAACGAATTTACATAAAAATGGTCGTTGTTTGACGTAAACAAGTAATTAAAAATCTACAAATTAATAGAAGCAAATAAAATTGATTTTTAATCATTTGTAGTGAATATGAGCTCGTTTGGATTAAAAAATTAATTGAATGTAAGAAATTGAGTTTCAAACCATTAAAATTGAATGAAATGGCTTATGAATTGGTTGAAAGCAATTGAATTAGCTTTAAAGTTATATAAATCACTTATGGAAAGCTTTTGGTTCTTGTTGCTTATGAAATACATGTGTTTAGCTATTGAAGTAAGTGAAATGCAAATAGAATTTCTATATATAGCACTTACATATTTAAATTGAGTAAGTACAGGTACTTGAAGGCCGTTTGGCTGGATTTGGTTGCGCTAAGTGCTTAAATAATAAGTTTCTTGCTTAAAATGCTAAATAAAGGCACGCCTACGTAATAACAATAGAAAATATGAACTGTTTTTGCTTTTTCCGACCGGGTGGGTCGATGTACATAAATTTATATCTCTTGTCAAATTGCAAAGCTCCTCCGTACAAAGGAGACTCTGCCAAAATTTTGGGAGTTAAAAAAATTTTTGTAAAATTTTTTGGAAAAATTTTCGTTAGCAACAAAACGATTTTAAATATAAAACTGAAATAAATTAGTGAATGAAACTAATATAAAATAATGATATGAATCAGTTATAAATGGAAAATAAAATTCAATATTGAAGATAAATTAAATTCATATGGAAATGGGAAAACTAATTTAAATAGAAATAGATATGAAAACTTCTGTAAGGAAATGTATGAAAAGGTTTTAAAAGGGCTTGATTGGATATTATTGCTAGGAAGGATATGCAGGTATTATAAAGGGAAAAGAAAATTGGATTTGATTTCAGGAGATAATGTGAATTGCCCGACAAAAAGGTATGTATTTAAATTTCTATATGAAATTGGATTGGGTTTTTGATCTAGCCACTTGGCTTTTGTTTTCTTTTGGAATTTGGGAGCCCGTAGAGGCCTTTTGTAGTTGTACCGAGCTAGCCGCGCAAAGGAGACGCAGGCAAAAAATTTCGAAAATTTAGAGAGTTGGAAAAATTTGGAGAAAGTTTTGATAATTTAAATTTGGATTTAAATTTAAATTTGAATAAATGGAGTAAATAATGCTGTTGGTTTTGGAAAGTTGATTGAAGTAATAGTGGGTCTTTAATAAAGGGTATGTTAGGGTAAGTGGATAGAACTGCTGGTTTTGGAGAAAAGGTAAACATGTATTGGTCCATTCTTCCTAACTAGTAATTTCGGGGATGAAATTCTTTTGAGGGAGGAGGAATGTGACGACCCGGAATTTCTAACAATTTAAAATTTAAATAGGTAATTGATTTTAAAATATTTAAAAGTTAATTTTAACTTGAATTCAAGATATCAATATTTACTGATAATTAAATCATTGAATTATATAGTTTAAATATTGAATTTAATAATTGAAATTGGGTAAATTGTTGAATCTGAAATTTCTAGGTCTGTTTAAAATAATTTGAAGGCTTACAAAATTGATGATACTAAAGATAATAGAATGGTTGAAATTAAATTTAAAGGTGATTTGTTCAATTTCAAAAATATATCGTTTAAATCGATAGCTTAAAATAGCCTTCCGAGGCACAGTCTCGGAATTCGACGAAACCAGTTCCATTGGATCCGTAATAGTTAGTTATTATTGGATTTTAATTTTCATAGCGTTTGGAATTACCATTTGCTCGTACGGGTGAGAAACGCGTCGAAATTAAAACCGATAATTTAATATTTTAAATCGATTTAATAAGCTAACTTCCACATACGATTGAATTAGCTTCTGAAACACGTTCCATTGTGTTCGGAACACCGATAAAACCTTATAAACGCCTGGCGGCTTGTTTGATTCGGAGTCCGTTTGAACAGCTTGTAAAATATAAGAATATTAATTAAAAAATAATAAGCAACCTTCTTCGAGAATCCGTCTCTTCCTTTCCAAACGCGCCACCCTCTCCTCTTAAAGTCGTATCTCCTCCTTCATTTGAAATTCATTCTCTTCCCCTCGAATTAATTTTTTCTTCGACATCGAGTTTTAAAAAAAAAAGGGAAATCGAAATCAAACGAAAGATTAATGGCCGAAGCCTTCATAAAAAATACTAAATCAACGTCAGGCGATTCGAAATCAAATCGATATTTGTTTTCCGTCCTCCTCTCTCATCTTTCAACAGAAGCCGAAATCAAATATATATATATATATATATATATATATATATATATAAATGGGGGACGCGAATCGCGCAAGGGAGAAGAGAATGCGGAAGTCGCGAGTGGAAGTCGCGAGCGAGCAGGTGGAAGTCGCGAGTGGAGCGGCGACCGAAGGGCTTAGTCGCGAGGCGAGGGCGACTCGCGTGGGTAGCATGAGGAGTGGTGCGCGGCAAGGTGGAGCTAGGGGTTCGTTGGAGGGATTCGCGTTTTTGGATAGTGTTTCGGGCTCAAACTTGGCAGTGGCAGTTCGTATGGATGCGTGCAGCGTGGGTGTTGTAAGAGATGCCGAAGTTTTGGATAACTGCAAATCAGCAACGATAGTGAGTTCGAGTCGATTTCTGGTAATCTCTTAAACTTGACTAATTATTGCTTAATAATAATAGTTGTACTCTGTAGGGCATATGTATATAACTGAAAATTTTAAATAGTAGAAGAAAAGGAAATTTATTACTGTATTGTGTACAGCAAACAAAAAAGAAAAGTATATAAGGATTTTAAATGCCAAAGAATTTTATAAAAGGCTAGATGTTTGAATCAATAAAAAAAATAGTGTATATTTGAAATTTATTTATTTAATTAATTAATTTAATTAATTAGTTTAATTATTTGGATGCTAAGATATTCTATCAAAAAGGAAATTGGTTTGAAATAAATTTACTTGTTTTAAAAAGAAATCACTGGTTAATTAAATTTTAAATGGAAATTTAATTGTTCAAATTGGCTCGAATGTTGATAAAAAAAATATGTAATTTTTGTACAAGGTCATTAATTGCGAGAATCAAGTTGGGAATAAAGTGGACTACAGCTGGGAAAAAGGTGAGTAAATCTCACTCTGTTGGATTTTTATTTAAATTTAAATGGTTAAATTTAAATAATTGGTTGGATGAATAAATTGATTGGATGTGTACTGATGATGATGTTACTTTGGTTTTGGTTGGATCTCGAGTTAATTGTGGGTTGACTCAAAGTATTCGGGTTTTTAAATTGTTTTAGATTTAAGTTATAAATAAGGAAATGTTTTCATTCTAATGTTGTTAAGGGCTTAATAATTTCTGATCCATCAATTTAGTAGGGTAATTAAAATAGATAATTAATTAATTCAATTAGTTAATGATTTGGGTTCATTAATTTAGTAATTAAGGATTTGAATTAACTAATTAATGAAGGTTTAAGTTCATTTATTAAGTTTAATTAATGTAGAATGATCAATGGATGGTTTGATAGGTTATTACTTAATGTAATTAACAAATTATAATTACTTTGTGAAATTAATCAAGAGATTAATCAAGATAATTAATGAAGGAGTAGTTATTTATTTAATGAAGTAAATAATAATGTAGATAATTACCGGTTGAGGTAAATCAAAAGTGATTAATATGTGTGGTTTGATTAATTATTTAATGTAATTAAATTATATTAGCTAAATTGAAATGTAAATGGAAAATCATTAATTTTTATAATCAATGACGTAATAAAAGATTGATTAATTAAGATTAATAAATCAAAAATAAGTGACTTACGAGAATTTAATCAATATAAGTAATTAAGAATAAATGAAATTAATATAGTTAATTAATTTATGAGGTTATTAAAGATTACTTATTGATTTTGGTTAAGGATAATTAACATCGTGAAATTAATTAAAGATAATTACTTGAATGTAATTGAAAGATAATTAATCCAAGGTGATTAATTAAGATAAATAAGGAAGGGATGATTGATTAATTGATTTGAAATTAATTAATGTTACAAAGAAATCTAAATGGTTAAGGTTAGTAATTCAATCAGGATTAATTAAATTAAATTTAAATGTGATTAAGCTTTGCTTATGGATGATTTAATGGAATTGGATGCTTTGAAATGAGTTGATATATCTGATATGAAATGTTGTGTATTTCAATTGAAATACATCATCATCATCGAAGATGTCTGTGCCACATAACTCATGTGTTTTTCCTAGATTTTTCTGGAGTTATATTTTGGTCCAGATTTGTTAGTCGGTTATTTAACTATCAAACAAACAAACAATAACAAATTCTGAGATTTAATCACTCATAGTAACCACTAAGCCTCAAACTAAATCTTTCATTCATTAAAATTCTTTTCGAAAGTATTTATCAAAAACATTCATATACTTATCTCACCGATATAAGTATATTCACAAAGCATTCGTGAAAGAGTTCTCATTTCCTAATCATATCAAAGAATTAAAACAAAATGTTATTTAAATTAGAGATAAAGGTAACCTCAAACAATATTCCTTCAGTGTTAAGTGTGGAACGAATGTACATACCAACAGAATTAAGAAAGTCAGTTAAAGGAATCCAATCTCAAATCCTTTTATAAACTTCCTACCACAAATCTCCTAATAAATCTCTTTTATTTATGAAGTTTCTTTACTTAAATTCCAAACCCATTTACAAAACTCTTTATAAATCGCCAGGCTAAATTTACAAAATTCTTTTATAAATATAAAAACCATTTATATATCTCTTTATAAATCACCAAAACTATTTGTGAACTTCCTTTATAAATATCACAAATCATTTATCAAACTCTCTTATAAATATTCCTTATATAAAACAAAAGTTCTTTAATAAAATCATTTAATAAAGTCCTTTTGATAAACAAAACGATTATTTAAAACATCTTTGCTAAAATCATTACTTAACTTGAAACTATTATTAAAAGTATGATTGACCTTAAAAATCATAAAGAAGTTTAATGACCGTAATGGTTCTATTTTAATTAAGTTTACTTTCTAAGTTATAGCACGGGTATTTACATAACAAGTAAATATGTATAAGCGAATTAGCAAATAACAACAAATCAACATATAGGTAAGATGTCCAAGTTACTATAATAGCAGATGAGGATTTGTCCTACTAAACAACTGTCCAAGTTAGTATAATAGTTGAATGAGTTTTGATTCTGCTTAAAATATATGTCCACATAATCTACGTGGGAACTTACAGCAGAACTATGATTTATACTACCAAACAAATGTCCAATATAATTTAATTAGCAGAACGGTGTTGGATAAATTACTGGATGTAATTAATATAAGGAAAATTACTTAATAGAAAGTAATTAAAGGTTAATTACTTAGGAGAAGTAAATAAGGATTAATTACTTTGTGTAATTAATTAAAGGATTAATATAATTAATTAAGGAGTTAATTTATTCTGCTAAATCGATGTCGTTGGGTTTCATATTTAATTGTGGTCACTTAATAGTAATCGATAAAGAAATCCCTTGGATTAAAAATATTCTTTTAAAAGAAAGTTACTTTAAAACAAAACCGATCTTCGGAATTAAGGTGTTTTAAAACTTTAAAACTTTTATATAAAAATTAAATAACAATTAATCACTTAATAATAACTAAACCTTTAATTGATAATTATATAATAATTAACTATTAAATAAATAGTCAAACTCTAACTAATCCTCGATTAACTATTCAATAATAATTTTAATTAATCAATCTCAATTAATTAATTAAATATTCCTTAATTAAAACTTAAAAAATTAAACCTTTATTTAAAATAATTAAATCATAATTAAGCCTAAATTAAATCATAACTTAAATTTAACTTGATTAATAATTAATTAATAATTATACCCTTCTCAAATAAATAATTTAATTAATCTTAATTAAATAATGATTAATCTCCAAATAATTAATTAATTAATAATTAACCCTATATTAATTAAAAAATTATAATTAACTTACTTAAAAATAATTAAGTGCTAATTACCCTGACTTAATTAATGATGAAGTACTAATTACCTTACTTAATTAATTAATTAAATAATCATTAAATAAATAATTAATTAAATAATAATTTCTTTAAAAATTTTAAAATATGTTTGAAATTTTTTTTCAAAAAAATAATTAAGTTAAACATTTTAAATTCAAAAAGAGTTCTTTTTTCACGAACGGCCTTTTATATCGACTATCGCTATACGACCTGAAATTTCAAAAACTCTAAATCATTTTTCAAACTCTCTCTTTTATATTTAAACTACTTTATAAACTTTGAATAAAGTTTTAGTAAACAAAGGTAAGGTTTTAAAACATTTATAAAACATTTCTAAAAGTAAAGTTAGAAACAAGTTTAAGCAAAAGGATCTCGATGTCGTTTTAACAAGTCAAAATGCTAACTTTCTTAGCACATACATCACATGCATAAGCTCAAAACACATGCCATAACAACATACATAAGAAACAACTGTAAATCAAAATCATAGCTTTCAAACAAATTTCAACATTAGATTTCATTTCTAGTCTAACTTCCAATCACATATAACAACATCCAATATTGTCTAAACCAAACATACAACATACATAACAAATAAATAATAATATTTATTATCAAAGTAAGCATCATATTTAAAGTTATAATTTTTAAATGAATTCGTGAGTTATACTCACCCAAAAGCTACCAAAATGACTCGAACTTCCTAACTTTTGAACTGAGCCTAGATCCACGCTTTTACTTTGGTAAGAAAAAATTTGGTGGCCTTGTGGTGGCTTTATGGTTCAGCCAAAGTATGGTGTATATGTTCCAATGGTGTTGGAGCTCAGCCTGAAAGGTGGAGGAGATTGGCCTTGAAATGTAGAGGGTGTTCGGATTATCATCGAATTTATTAAAAATGCAACCCCAAAATTGGTCTTCTTCTAATAGATTTTTCGACAAGTAACTTGCGGAATTTGGGAAAGTTATCACAACAAAAGTTCTTCAAAATTCTTTTCTCTTCGAATTTAAGAAAAGAATCTCTCAATTTGGATCTGTTTTGAGAAAAATACGATCAAAAGAATAAGAGATATTTTCGGACTTGGAAATATGAGTCCGAAAGAAATGAGATTTGGACGTAGCTAAGCTCAAAATTTGAAGAAGTGATGCAAATGAAAGTTATAGCCACTGAAATTCTACACTATCATAAAAATCAAAACCTCCATTTGGTTAATAAATGATAAAGATATAGTAGAAGGAAGAGAAGGCAAAATTAAAGAAAAGAAAGGTGATTTATATGCATTAACAAAGTAAATTACCTAAACGCCTTTGGTCCTTTGCCACCGACCTCCTCTTGCCACATCACCATGCCACCTCATCTTCTTACACCTCAGCCCACACTCATATCCCTTCTCCTTTTCCAAGCTTCAACATGTTTAAACATGTTATTAGTGCTAGATGTACTTATGTTTGCCTATGATGTGACACATTCTTTTTACTAAATTTATATTTTAAATCTTATATACCTAAGTATAAATATACACGTATATATACACCAATATATATATATATATATCCTAACTTATTTATAAATGTATGTGTTATATTATATTATAGAGCTTATAACGTTTCGATAACTTTTACTCGACGAAAAATCGAAAATTCGGAAAATGAATTATAGTCACATTTTTATTTTTCTTCGAACTAATTATTTTTGTAAAGAAATTTGAAAAACTATTTCACCATCATTATTTATTATTTTAAAGAGATTTTATTTTATTTATAAAATCAATATTTAAAATTAATTAAATGTTCGCAAATCAATGTGGTGAAATTACGGGTTGTTACACTCTCCCCCATAAAAGAATTTCGACCCCGAAATTTTACCACAGCCCTAAATCCAAAACACAAAACAACTAGGAATACTATACATTAGTCCGTATAATGTACATAGATCATTCTTATACAAAAATCCGATTTGATCACTCCCTCGAATACATAGCTTTACTTCCGAACTAGTATCGCTCACCCCACTTTTTAGTGCGCACTCTGATTAGGCTTCTTAATTAGAAACCTTCGTACTCCTTACATAGCCATATACTATGATAGAAAACTTTTGGTCCCATATTAAGATCCCTCACCAAGTGTTTTCCATCAATAATTGAGTGACAAATCCTTCTTAAGAATGGTCTGAAACACCTTAAGTCATGTACTCGAACCTTGGATTGAGAATTATGTAAAAAAAGTTAAAATGATCTATGTACCGCTTATGCACTCATCTATAGGTTCTTACTATCCAACTACTTTCTATCCTCCCCAAAATATTTATGAGAACATTTATAAAAATTCCAATTTAGGTTCAAACATTTTTAAATGATACAACTAGATTTATAAAATCTTTTTCATAAAATCATTTTAATTTATTACTTGCACAATACTCTCCCACATCCTAAGAGTATATATACAAAACATTGGATTTTTAATTCAATTCAGTTTTTAACTATTTAGATGTAGATCCAAAATAATTTGGGTTTTAAAACCGAGTCGACCAATTCAACATCTTTACCAAATCGGTCTAAAAAGTAGCTAAGAAGAGTAGGATGCTGGTATACAAACTCCACTCTAGAGTCTACTTTTTTGGACACCTTTATGGTAAAGACGTTTATTAGCCAGTCCAAGACATCAAATAATTTTTCACTTTCGGATACTAAAATCAAAAGACACGGTTTAATAAAACATAGTTTATTAAACCTCTTTATTAAGTTAATTCAGTTTTAAAACTTCATTTATTTACCCATTCTTTAATTAAAATGCCTTATTATTTTGAAACTTCGGAGAGTAATACCCGGTTTTATTTCAAAAACCTTTTTGAAATGATACTTTTATTAGCAAATAGTATCATAAATCCCTTTACGAAGAAGGATAATATTTAAGAGATGTGCTTACCATCCGAACATATTTCCTACCCATTTTTAGTCACTTTCGAGTCACTCGAACTTGTTAATTATAAATATTTCATTCTTTTCAAATCCTTTTTTTGAAACTATACTATATACACGTACATTTCGGGTAAATCGTTTTAACAAAATATTTATCATCCACTTGTTTTCGATTCATTTGGAGTTGAATTTTTTTCGATCGTACAATGACAAGGAGAATAATTTACTAAGTGCGCTATCACATGTACCTAAGCAAACATTCGAACGTAACTTGGAAGATTACTCAAATCATTACAAAACATATCGAGACTCATTTCCCAAACTGTCCAAAGATAAATCTTACTCTCATATTCTTTTTTTTTAGAATATTTATACTTCAAAGTATTTTTAAGTAAAATTATTACTATTTTTCCCAAACCTTGCAACCATTTTCCAAAAGCATAGAGATTTAAATTCTTTGAAAATTCGCCTTATTTTCAAAATAGTTTTTAAAATTTTGATTATAAAATCAACCGAAATATTTCTTCTTAATAAACACCATATATTAAACCCAATTTTAACCCAACGTTATCAGCGAATGCCTTATAATCTAATTGTGAAACTTAATTCACAAGGTGTTCGTTTCAATGTTCCCATAAATTCTACCTACCTAACCTAGATTTCAAAAAGGAAGATTCTAGATAGATTAGCAGATAATCATCAGTGCTAATGTTACCCCACATTTTGGTCAAGGCCTGGATATCAATAAATTGGCCAGAAATAATGGATATCAAGATTTGAGATCGATTGGAAACAAGGCTGTGATCGATATCATCAAAATTTGACCAAGCTCCAATCAGGGCGGGATCGATTGGGAATGATGAACAGGGCTAGGAAAGACCATGTTTCAAATTTCAAGTCAATCGAAGTTCGTATGCTCATATGATCGATGCAAATCAAAGGGATCAACTTCACCCATATCCATCACGTTCATATCGATCCGAGGTGGCCTTCTTCGTATCCATCACGATCGTATCGGTACAAGTAACCTCACTTCATATCCATCGTACCCGTATCGATCCAAATTAGCTCATTTCATATCCATCAAATACCTCTGCTTCCTATCCATCCAGAACTGCACTCTTCGTATCCATCCATCCGCGGACTGATGTGCATCCATCGTCTTTGGCTTGTTCGTATCAATCAACCAACATCCAACTTGTACTATCAAAACTGCATTTCATATCGATTAATTATTGTACTATATTCATATCGATCGGCCGGCGATCGATGCGAATAGCGTAAAATGGACCTGTACGAATGACATTTATGTTGATCGATGCTAAATAGAACAACAACCATGGATGCGAACAAGACTCAACTGGATCGATACGAACAAGATGCAGCCCTATGGAAAACCCAATCACTTGGCGTGAAAAGTGGATCGGTCCAAGAAGTTAGCGCCGCGTCATTAAATACCACATGCTTAGGAGTGATACGAACAGAGCGATGCGAACTTGGAAACCATCAAAAAATACAAACTTACATCGATCATAACTCACAATCAACAAGTCCGAATGCTACGAAATTTTCAGAACAACTTACGCACAACCATAAGAATGTTCATGATCGATCTTGACTTGATTGGGAAAGATTTTGATCAATACGAACCTCTTTCGTATCAGTCATGGATCGAGTCAAACTTACTCGGGATTGACTACGTGGGCCCATCCACGCGAGAGAAGGTGTTTTCCGAGATCTTGGCGGGATATTTGTAGCCTACACCTATAAATAGCAGTGTAAAAGCTACAGAAAAGGGATCTTCTGGTTCTTCTACGATGCTATAGTGTCGAACTCCATTGTAACTTGATTATTATCAACTATATTCTTGTATCCGACAAGTGATTATCAATAATATATCAACTTTTAATGTGGACGTAGGCCTTAGATGGCGGAACCACTATAAACCTTGTGTCTTTACTGCATTCCTTTTAAATTTTGAGCATTCTTCACATTTATTTTCTCCACATATTTGCTATCTGTGATTGTAAACGGGTGCTTTCATCGGCATTTCAGTGGTTGTGACCAATTTCGGTGCAAATATTTTGGTGCTTTCACTGAGAATTAAACTCAGGGAATCTACAGTTTGGACTTTGGATTTGAAGACTTAATGACTTAGATCTAGAAAGCTATGACAAGGCAATTGACAAGAAGACAGAAGACTGAAAGGAGTCAGTATGATGGGAGTCGGGAGGCTTCCTCAAGAGAAAATTAGGCCTTAGTTTTCATCACCAGAGACGAGATGGAGATGATGATGAGATCTATGCATGAAGAGATTCTAAAAAGACAAAAGGAGATGATGTAGAATCTGCTTTGACAAGCTAGACAAACTGGAATGCAGAGTAAAGGGAACACAACTGCAGGAGATGCTGGAGATAGAAGTAAGGAGCATGGAGCAACCGGAATTCAGAATAGAGAAGGACCATCCGAAGCAGCACTAGATCTAGGGGGCACTCACCCGGAGCATGCTGATCCAATCCCGGGTAGAGTACTAGGTGGAGCTTTGCAACATGGCATTGATAGGGGAATGGAAGCTCATTTAGGGAAGCATATTCCAAAACTCCCTCGTGAACTCGGGGGGCAGATTGGAGGCAACGGACAAGGACTACACCTTGGCGACATCGACATATTGGTGGATATGGTTAGGCAAGCCATGAGAGGAAGATTGGTGAATAGATACTTATAGGATGTGAATAGGAGTCCTAGGAATCCGCCAGATTTCAAACTACCAACACCAGAGAAGTATGACGGGAGAATGGATCCCACGGTTCACTTGACGAGATACATGAGGCATATGGAAGTACTGGGGGCATCGGAGGAGGTCACGGCACGATGCTTCCCTTTATATTTGGCTGATATAGTAGCATTATTGTTCAGACAGTTGGAAAGTCGCTAGCACATGGACGGAGCTGATTGAAAGGTTTATGAGGCAGTTTCGGGTCCACATAGTCAGACCCAAGAATATGATGACCCTGACATCGATGAAATAGTGGAAGGGAGAATCGCTTAGAGATTTCTTGACTAGATTCAATGTGGCAGTGGCTTCGGTCTATTGACCCGATTAGTCGATGGTTTTAATGGCAGCAGTTATAGGAATTGCAGACAATTCGGATTTTAAGATATCGTTGGAATGGGACTCACCGAGGGATCTCGGGGAGTTCTATCATGAGGCAGAAAGGTTTTTGACGCAAGAAGATGCACAGGCTAAGAGAGAAGGGAGAGAGGCTGAAGCTTATAAGGTAAAGAGTGGAGGTCCACCCAAGGAGGACCCAGACAAAGATGACAAAGGAATAAGGAAAATGAATGGCAACGGTAGCACTTCGAAAAGCCCACGGAGGGAGTCAAAGTTTTCTTCTTACACGGATCTAACTGAAACTCCGGAGAGGATTTACTTGGATACTCGAGCGTGCCCCTAGCATAAAAGGCGAACAAGAAGGGAACCTTCTGATTATGAGCAGGAATCGGAAGGCACCGCCTATTCCATGAGCTGGATGGGCACAACACAAATGATTGCAGGAATTTAAAGGATATCATTTAGGAGCATGTAAGGAATGGTCATCTGTAGCACTATGTAAGGAATCGAACTGTGGCATTGCAACAGGAGTGGCCACTGCCACCTCGAATGAAAATGACACTAGACCTAGGCAACGTCAGCTTGTTATCAACTAAATGGATTTATGGCTTTGAATAAGTAATAAAGCTCGAAGTAATGCGGCTAAGTCACTTACACATGTACGGGATCGAGGATGATCCCTAGGCATGCTCCGAGGCGATAATAATTGTACTGCTCGAACCTATGTAATTCTGTTTTTCTTCTTGTTTTCCCAAAACTTTGGTTTTTTCCTTGAATGTATAGACATTTATTTGGTTTTCCCTGGTTGTAAAAACTCTTATTTTGAACGATTGGACTTAGATCAATTTAGTAAGTAATATAGGTCTCACGATCATGGTCCCAACCGGAGAGACGGGGCTGTGATCACAAGTTACGAGTCCCTTCGTCAGAGAGCGATGGAATGGACTCGAACACAATATAAAAATTCCTTGGCCGGAGAGCCGAGGTCGGAGAATGTAAAAAGTCCTTGGCCGGAGAGCCGAGGCCCGAGAATATTAAAAGTCCTAGGCCGGAGAGCCAAGGCCGGAGAATATAAAAAGTACTTGGTTGGAGATCCGAGGTCGGAGGATATAAAAAATCGTTGGCCGAAGAGCGGAGGTCGAAGATTATAAAAAGCCTTTTGCCGAAGACCCGAGGCAAGAGAATATAAAAGTCCTTAGCCGGAGAGCCGAGGCCTGAGAATATAAAGAGTCCTTGGCCAGAGAGCCGAGGCTGGAGAACATAAAAGTCCTTGGCTGGAGAGCCAAAGCCGGAGAACATAAAAGCCCTTGACCGGGGAGTCAAGGTTGGATTAGAATAACACGACCCGGCGAGGTCTATGGATTTGAAGTTAAACTCGGTAAGGTCCTAAATTTGGCAAAGGTCCCAGTGCGGTTTCAGATTCAGATATCAATACAGATAGGTTATGGATTTGGTTGTTGGTTATTGGATATGGATAGATTAAAGCTCAGTCAACGGATTTGGATAGCTATGGAATTGGCCAAGGTTGTGGTCACAGGACTTCAAATTGGACATCGACTCGGAGCAGTCGAAGACCTGGCTATGGCCATGGCACAAGGATAGGATGGTTTGGTAATGGATTGGATTATGAATCGGATGGTATGGTTATGGATGGAATATGGACTTCGGATATCGGATTCGGAGCTACTCAAATCACGCCTTCTTATCATAAGGCAAGTTTTGAGAAGCAACCCTGCCTTTTGGTCAAGGCTGGGATATCAACAAATTGGCTAGAAAGGATGGTTATCAGGATTGGAGATCGATTGGAAACAAGGATGTGATCGATATCATCAAAATTTGACCGAGCTCCAATCAAGGCGGGATCAATGGGGAATGATGAACAAGGCTAGGGAAGACCAAGTTTTAAATTTCAAGTCAATTGGAGTTCGTATGCTTTAGATATGATCGATGCAAATCAAAGGGATCAACTTCACTCGTATCCACCGGATTCATATCGATCCGAGGTGGCCTTCTTCATATCCGTCGCGATAGTATCGGTCCAAGTAACCCCACTTCGTATCATCGTACCCGTATTGATCCAAATTGGCTCACTTTGTATCCGTCAAACACCTCTGCTTCATATCCATCCAAAACTGCACTCTTCGTATCCATCCATCATCGAATCGATGTGAATCCATCATCTTCGTCTTGTTTGCATCGATCAACCAACATTCAACTCGTACCCATCAAAACTATATCTCGTATCGATTAATTATTATACTACATTTGTATCGATCGGCTAGCGATCGAAGCGAATAGCATAAAATGGACCGGTACGAATGACATTTATGTTGATTGATGCGAAATGGAACAACAACCATGGATGCGAACAAGACTCAACTGGATCGATATGAATAAGATGCACCCCTATGGAAAACCCACTCACTCGGCATGAAAAGTGGATCATTCCAAGAACTTAGCACCGCATCATCAAATATCACGTGCTTAGGAGCGATACGAACAGAGCTATGTGAACAAGAAGCGATGCCAACTCGGCAGCCATCGAAAAAATAAACTTGCATAGATCATAACTCACAATCTACAAGTCCAAATGCTACCAAATTTTCATAGGAGCTTACGCACAACCATAAGAATATTCATGATCGATCCTGACTTGATTAGGCAAGATTTTGATCGATACGAATCTCATTTGTATCGATCATGGATCGAGTTGAAATCACTCGGGATCGATCATGTGGGCCCATCCACGTGAGAGAAAGAGTCTTCCAAGATCTGGACGGGAAATTTGCAGCCTACACCTACAAATAATAGTCCAAGAGCTTCAAAAAAGGGATCTTCTGGTTCTTCTATACTACTACTCTGCCGAACTCCATTGTAACTCGATTATTGTCAACTATATTCTTGTAACCAGTGAGTGATTATAGATAAAATATCAACGCTTCAAAGTGGACGTAGGCCGGAGATAGCCGAATCACTATAAGCCTTATGTATTTATTGCATTCCTTTTAAATTTTAAGTATTCTTCACATTTATTTTCTCTACATATTTTCTATCTATGATCTGTGATTGTAAATGGGTGCTTTCATCGGCAATTGGGTATTTGTGACCAATTTTGGTGCAAATAGCTCTGAAGTGGACGAGTATGACTAAGCAAACCCTAAATGATAATAATAAAATATTATCAACTCTAACAACAATCACATCACATATAACTACAAGTTATTTTTGAAAATTATTTCTTTATGTATAAAATATAATTTCTGTGAAATTATTTCATTTACCCATTCAAAATGATATTATGCTGATTTGCCTAGTTTAAGTGTTTAGAAAACCCCTACCGATATAATTGTTCCCTTTGCATCAACCAGAATTCATAACCACTCAATTGATAAATCAGCATACAATACAATACATTTTTATAGCACTAACAAATACGTGCTCTTATATATACACTCAAACTCATCCTAAGGTCTTGCTTACCCTGTCTCAAATGAGTTTACCCCACCAAAGCCTAGCTATTCGCTCAACCTAAGCTTTGATACCAACCGTAACGATCTGCCTTTCTTACACTTAAAGATGTCACTTAATACATCCTTGGTATTCGTGTGCCGACCATTCAAGTTTTCGAAAGACAAGTCATTAGGCGTGAAAGAAGAAAAGATAGAATAACATCTGACAAAATATGACAAGTAATATATAATATGAAAAAGTACAAAAATAAATCATCTTATCCATGCAAATCATCAGATAACATCAACCTAGTATCAACCTGGACAGTTATAATAATCTGTTCTTACAATTACTGGTTCATAGAGACATTAAGAAAACAAACAAAATAAAGCAGAAGAATATAAGATATGTGAATGCGTCATGGAGTATCCAACTCATCTTCTGAATGCTCCAAAGAATCCAACTAAATCTGGATAATATGCTCGGACTGACCTTAACATTATACGAAAAATAACATCTGGATCAATCTGGTCAAACCATCATGAGAAACTCAAATCACAAGGAATTTTTTTATTTAATTTGTAAAACCTTTTAAAACCAAAGGTATCTCGTAAGACCTCACCGCATATAAATACAAATGGATTATTACATTACGATAATGAAACCATTTCATATAAAATTCTCTGATATTATAAATTTTTTAAGGTTTCTAAATAAATATATAAAATAGCTAAAATGCTTGCATCTTACATTCAACGTAGTTGGGCGTAATCAAAATCATAATGGCTCGTATTGGATATTGGATTCCATACTATGACAAGGTACTGCGGTACCAACTATCATAGCGCATCTCAAGATAAAACACACCGAGAGCCTTATATAGACTCCCTACGAGTCAAGACCAACCATACCACTTATGTGATTACATCGAATACACCTTAATTGGGATCAACAACCTAAGTGGGACCCGAGCATACATGACCTGTAATATCGATCTAGATTGGATGATGACCATAGCCTAATGATAGCAAACGGCATAGCCATGAAGCATCTTCCCTCTTTTAATCATTGTCGGTCAATGAGGCTTAAGGCTAGGATTATCTTTTATGTAGCAAACCATCTTTGAATGCTAACACTACCCGCCAGGCAGAAATGCAAAGCCAACATTCATCCATACAAATTCGTTTTGGGACTGAATGAATCCAAAGGCATTACATCTATTACAGCCATTTTGGAATCGTCCTCAAGGTTAGTGGCAAATAGCCCTTGCACTTCAAAACTGCATATTTGATTCCATGCTCTTTAAGATGTTTTCAGTTTGAAATGCTTGAGTTGGATCGAAGTCGTTTACGAATAACAAATTCGATACCGGGCTCTTCGAAACAACTTTCAATATTTTCAGTAAACTCAATCCCGGTTCTTTCAGAAATAAGAAGACAGAGATAAGAAGGAGCTCACCTCCTAATTGTTAGTGGACAGATCACATTATCATTTGTCCTAAGAGAACAAAACGAGATTTATATGCACAGTACAACATCATCGAAGATGACTATGCCATATTACTTACATGTTTTTTCTAGATATTTCTAGAGTTATATTTTGGTCTAGATTTGATAGTCAGTTATTTAACTATCAAATGAACAAACAAAAAAAATTCAAAGATTTAATTACCCATAGTAACCACTAAGTCTCAGACTAAATATTTCATTTATTAAAAGTCTTTTCAAAAGTATTTTTCAAAAACATTCATATACATATCTTACCGACGTAAGTATATTCACAAAGCATTCGTGAAAGGTTTCTCATTTCCAAATCATATCAAAGGATTAAAACAAAAAAATTTGTTATTTTAATTAGAGATAAAGATAACCTCAAACAATATTCCTTCGGTGTTAAGTGTGAAATAAATATCCATACAACCAGAATTAAGAAGGTCAGTTGAAGGAAATCCAATCTCAAATCCTTTTATAAACTTCCTTCTATAAATCCACTTAATTAATCTCTTTTATTTATGCAGCTTATTTACTTAAATTCCAAACTCATTTACAAAACTCTTTATAAATCGCTAGGTTAAATTTACGGAACTCTTTTATAAATATCAAAACCATTTTATATCTCTTTATAAATCTGCAAAATTATTTGTGAACTTCCTTTATAAATATCGAAAATCATATATCAAACTCTCTTATAAATGCTTCTCATATAAAACAAAACTTCTTTAATAAAATCATTTAATAAAGTCCTTTGATAAAAAAATGATTATTTAAAACATCTTTGCAAAAATCATTACTTAATGTTAAACTATTATTAAAAGTATGATTGACCTTAAAAATCATAAAGAAGCTTAGTAACCACAAGGGTTCTCTTTTAATTAAGTTTACTTTTAAAGTTATAACATGTGTATTTAATAACAAGCAGATATGTACTAGAGAATCATCCAACAATAAACGAACAAACATATATGTAAGTTGACCAAGTAACTATAATAGCCGACTGGGATTTGTTCTGATAAACACATATCAAAGTTAATATAATAGCAGAATGAGTTTTTATTCTTCTTAAATAGATGTCCACATAATTTATTTGGAAACTTATGGTAGAATTGTGATTTATACTACCAAACAAATGTCCAATATAACTTAATATGCAGAATGGTGAATTGTTCTGCTAAACTGATGTCATTGGGATTCATATTCAATTGGGATTACTTAAGGGTGATCAACAAAGAAATCCCTTGGATTAAAAATATTCATTTAAAAGAAAGTTACTTTTAATCAAAACTGATCTTCGAAATTAAAGTGGTTTAAAACTTTTATATAAAAATTAAATGATCATTAAACTTTTCACTTAGTAATACTTAAACCTTTAATTAGTAATTAAATAATAATTAGCTATTAAATAAATAATTAAACCCTAATTAATCTTTGAGTAGTAATTAAATAATAATTTAAATTAACCAATCTCAATTAATTAATTAAATATTCCTTAATTAAAATTTAAAAAATTAATTAAAACTTCATTTAAAATAATTAAATCGTAATTAAGTCTTAATAAAATCTTAACTTAAATTTAACTTAATTAATAATTAACTAATAATTATACCTTTCTCAAATAAATAATTAAGATAATCTTAATTAAATAATGATTAATCTCTAAATAATTAATTAAAAAATAATTAACTCTATATTATTTACAAAATTATAATTAACTTACTTAAAAATAATTAAGTGTAAATTACCCTAACTTAATTAATGATCAAGTACTAATTACCTTACTTACTTACTTAATTAATTAATTATTAAATAATTAAATAATAATTGATTTAAAAAATTTAAAGTATCCTTGAAAATAATTTTCAAAAAACAATTAAGTTAAACATTTTAAATTCAAAAAGAGTACGTTTTTTACGAACTGCATTTATAACGACTATCGGTATACGACCTGAATTTTCAAAAATTCGTGTTATGCTCTAAATCACTTTTCAAACTCTTTCTTTGATATTTAAACTACTTTATCAACTCTGAATAAATTTTAAGAAAACAAAGGTAAGGTTTTTAAATCTTTTATAAAGCATTTCTAAAAGTAAAGTTAGAAAACAAGTTTAGAGCAAAGAATCTCGATGTCGTTTTAAAAATCAAAATGCTAACTTTCTTCGCACATACATCACAAACATAAGCTCCTACATTCAAACACATGTGATAACAACATACAGAAGCGACAACTATTAACCAAAATCATAGCTTTCAAACTAACATCAACATTAGATTACATTTCAAGTCTAACTTCCAATTACATACAACAACATTCAATATTGTCTAAACCAAATATCAAACATACTTAACAAACAAATAACAATATTTATTATCAAAGTAAGCATCATATTTAAAATTAGAACTTTTAAATGAATTCCTGAGTTATACTCACCAAAAGCTACCAAAATGACTAGAACTTCCCTAACTTTTGAACCGAGCCTAGATCTTTGCTTTGACTTTGGTAAGAACAAGATTTGCTAGCCTTGTGGTGGCTTTGGTTCGGCCAAAGTATGTGTACACAATACAAAGGTGGTGGAGCTCGGCCTTGAAAGGTGGAGTGTGTTCGGATTATCATCGAACTCACAAAGAATCTAACCCGAAAATTGGTCTTCTCATAATTGATTTTTGGACAAGTTATTCATGGAATTTAGGAAATTTTTCAGAAGAAAAGTTCTTAGAAATTCTTTTCTCTTCAAATTTAAGAAAATAATCACTCAATTTAGATCTGTTTTGAGAACGATATGGTCAAAAAAAGAAGAGGTATTTTTGGATTTGAAATTATGGATCCGAAAGAAATGAGATTTGGACATAGCTAAGTTCAAAATTTGAAGAAGTGATACAAACGAAAGTTTTAGCAATGAAATTTAACACTTTTATAAAAAAAGAAAACCTCCATTTAGTTAAGAAATGAGAAAGATATTCCAGAAGGAAGAGAAGGCAAAATCGAAGAAATGAAAGAGGTATTTATATGCAAGAACAAAGTAAATTACCAAAACAAACCTTGGCCCTTTACCCTCCAACTCCTCTTGCCACATCACCATGCCACCGCACTTTCGTGGACCTCAGCCCACACTCATGTCCCCTCTCCTTCTCCAAGCTCCAACATTCTTTTTGCTAAATTTATATTTTAAATCTTATATACCTAAGTATATATACATATGTATATATACTCATAAACATATATTTATATATATATATATATCCTAATTTATTTATAAGCGTATGTGTTGTATTATACAATAGAGTCTATGATGTTTCGATAATTTTTAGTCGACAAAAAGTTGAAAATTTGAAAAATGAATTCGGGTCACATTTTTAATTTTCTTCGAAATAATTATTTTTATAAAAAAATTTGAAAAATATCTCCATCATCATTTATATTTACAATAAATAAATTTATAATTATAAAATCCATTATTTGAATATTTAAAATTCATTAAATGTTCGCAAATCAAAGTGGTGAAGTTCTAGATCATTATAGTTTTAACTAATTATAAGTTTTTAATGAACAAATTATTTAAAATAAAAAATCATAATAAATGAAAATATAATTTTTATTCTCTAACCGAAAGCAGCATCAATATATATATATATATAACATTAAATAAATATATATATATATAGTCATATAATTATAAATAGTTTTATGTTTATATGTAATATACATTTAGATTAATTTAAAAACAATTCAATTTGGATTTCACATTATGTATATTCTAAATTATATACAAAATAATATATAAAGTAGTTTTATAATTTAATCGTATTTATCTATATATATATATATATATGTATGTATGTATGTATGTACATATGTATGTATGTATGTATGTATTTTGATAAATTCTTTACGTAAATGAGTATATATGCACGTCAAGGCAGACCTGCTTTTGATCACGGAGCCATATCTTTATATCGTGGCTATTAAAAATCAATGGCAATAAAAATCATTGCAATGATCGCTTGTCATAATCACACATCTTTAATAATAGTTTTAATACCTTTGGTGTACATTTTTTTGGTATTAGCACGAACTACATAAAACTGCTCATCAATATATACTACTACATATTAATATCACTTAAAAATAGGATGTAACAAATAAATTTCTTTTTGCAAATTCCAAACGCCCATCTACAAATATTACCTAATCTTGGTATCGCTTGTTTTTATCCAACAAATAAACCTCCTTTCAGATTCATTTTTGTTAAGTAATGAAAAAATAAAAATTCAAATTGATATAAAATTGTACGTTGCCAATCAGAAATAAAAACTCAAACTAAATATGAACAAATATTTATTCAAATAATTTTCTCTTCAATATGTAAGACATATATAATTTGTAGAAAAACAACTCGTGTGCGAGCGTGTGCCATGAGAATTGTTTAAATATAGCCAAATGCCTTTGAACTGCTTCATAAATTAGTTCAGTGTACATGAACAGTAAGATCTAACCAATAACCAACGAACAATAATGTTTTATGTGCCCTTTTTAGTTTAAACTAATTATTTTGACAATCTATTTTGTATATGAGCTTATATTAAACTATTTTATCATTGCATTCTCTATGTATTTTACCTTTACAAAGCAAACTGGTCAAGATTACTATATTAGTTAGCAGACATTCGATTTTATTGTATACAATTCTGATTTCAACATGTAAGTAGCACATGATTAACATTAAATGAAAAATTACTATAGCCTGAATCTACCTCAAATTATAGTACTGCATACAACAACAACATGTTTTTGCTCTTTAAGCTTCAAAATCAACTGCCAAAGCTCCTTTTGATGTTACTGCATATGCTTATGAACTCCTGAAAACTGAGTCATGCCCTAAAACTCTCTTGAAGCGAAATATGCACCCTGAAAATTTGAAGGGAATATTAAATAAGTTAAATATATTTTGAAATACAAAACGTCCTTTAATTTGTCTTTAATAATATAAATTTCTTGACAAAGCAGTCATACCAAATCAACTTGTAAATTACACCGGTTATCATTAAGTTTTAACACTTATTGCGGCAATGATCCAAGGTACCGAGTAGCTTTACATACAAAGTTGATTTGTTTATATAGATACTGAATGCATCATATATGAACTTTTTAATGTATCAAATGCATACGATGATAAGGTATTTTAGTTTATTTTTTCATTTATGAAGACGAGTTTAAAATTTTAAATATATGCAGTGAATTTTTCATGCATCAAATAGATGCTTAACATACCAATGTTGGCTTATTTGGATAGTCACTTTACTACTTTACTATACCCAAAATGAACTATAAAAATATAAAAGAAATGCAAGTCAAATCAGCTTGTTCTTAAGTAAACTAACATTTGTATTCTAAATGCATTATTAGTTATATAGTAAAAGCTAAATAGTTATTAGATTGTTCATATTATGATAATAACTACAAGTGAATATATATATATATGTATGTATGTATGTATGTATGTATGTATGTATGTATGTATGTATGTATGTATGTATGTATGTATACGTTGAATGTTGATTATCTGTTATGATGTCAGCTTATAAGAGGTATAAGTTAAAGCTGGACCAAACTAAGCAGTATGACATCAACATGCCATACTTATTAACAACCATTAACAAAATTTTTAAAAATACATCAAGAAACTCTTGCTCATTTTCTTAGTTTTTTAAAATAAAAATCATAAACTACAAGGAATTGCAGTCAAAGAACATTGGTATATGAGGGAGAACCGGATTCAACTCAATTCGAAATAGAAGAACAAACATTCAATTAAGTAGCATTTAGCTACCATTAAATTAAATGAAACCCACATGCTAAACTGGTCAATTGTAGACAATTTGGATGTCTTTCTCTAACATGACCAACTATGAACATGCTTGCATATGATATTCCATAAATAAATTGATTTTGGAATAGAGGGATAAAATTTTCGAAGAATTGCACGAAAACATTCAACATCACAAAACATCTCTCTCTAACAAGTTAATGACACTGTATAATTTCAATGTACAGGGTAAAGCTTAAAGACTCGGTTTGCTCATATCTACATGTTCGTCACCAACATTGGATTTGTTGAAGAATTTTGGTATTTTCTCATATGCATTATGTTTGCTGATGTGCATACTATCTTTCTTGTGCTTGGAAAATATTTGGAAGCTCTGTTTGGGCAATATTTCCTAAAATTGTTCACATTGAGCTTATTGACGTAGACTCAACAATTTGTTGAGATGTGGTGATGCAGAGAGATTGTTATATTTGAATCAAGGTGGAGTGTTGAATTTATGTGATTCAAATATTTTCCAAAGAAGACAAGAAAATAATTAATTGATTCAGTCAATCAATTAGTTAGGCTATATATGGAAAGATAAAGAGGAAGGATATATGTGATATATTTTAGAGAAGGGAAACTAATTAATTGCCAACCAATTAATTAGTCAAAGAATTTATTATATGAACAAAGAAAAGATTGTTGATGGAGATTGATTCAGGCAAGGAAAATTATGGAAACCAAGATCACCTTTTTCCGTTTACTTAGAAATCAAATCATGGATATTCGAAAAGGTTTCAAACGTAATCTAAAAATTAATTTTCTTAATCTCTAAGTAACTCCTTCATTATGTCTATTTAAATGAAGGAAGTTCATCTTTATATTTGTGTGAGCGTGTGAGAGAGCATCCACCATTATCCTCTTCTTCAATAAACCCTAATTTCTATAGTCAATCAACTAAGGGTTTTAAGTGTAAGCAAGTCTTTGGATAAATTGATTATTTAATTTATAACTATAGGTTAGTCTCTCGACTACTACCCATAATTTTGTAGTCTCTCTCTTTTGTACTCTCTTTCTTCAATGAAATAAAGAATAGTTGTTGGGTCCGTGGATATAGGTAATCTAGCCGAACCACATTAAATCTTTGTGTTCTCCGCTCTTCTGTATTTTTTTGTTTGGTGATTATTTTTCATTGAATTTATGGTTGATAATTAATCAACAAGCTAGATCCTTCTTTTGATTGTTTTCGCGCATTAACATTCCGCTGTAGTTTTGGAGTTGGTGCAAATCAATTGAAATTTCCGCACAACAGTTTGGTATCGGGGCAAGCTGTCTTGTTCTAGATTAATTATCAATGGCAAATTCTTTTAGTAGTATGAAAAATTATGGCATCACCAAATTGGTTAGAAAAGGATTTTTTGGGACATGGAAGGTGGAGAATAATGACAGTGTTCTTCAGTAACAACTTCGTTCATCTAAAGGAAGAGATAAAAGCCAGAAGCACCTTGGAGGTAGAGATATGCATAGGTCTCATTTCATGGGTCCTAGAAGGTGTGCTTGCTATTATTGTAAGAAGAAAGGACATTTCATACGGGATTGTCCAGCTCTTAGAAAGCAGAGATAGAAGAAGGAGAAAGCTTCAGTTTTGCCAGCAGTTAAATCTGATGCGGCTGGAAGTGATAGTAATACATCATTACTTTCAACCAGTATTTCACCTTTAGAGCTACTAGTTGGGTGATTGATTCTGGAGCCTCTTATCATATGACGCCAGATAGAAGCTGTTTTGTCAGTTACAAGAAGATCGATGGCGGAGCACTTCATAGGGGGAGTGACACATCATGTCATGTTGTGGGCGTTGGAAGTGGGAGGTTTAGGATGCAAGATGGTGTTGATGGGACTATCATGGATGTTAGACATGTTTCGATGATGCGTAGAAGTTTGTTATCAGTTGGAGCTCTGAGTAGACTTGGTATGAGGATCATAATAGATGGAGAGAATTTGAGAGTGGCGAAGGGTTCCTTAGTTTTGATGAAAGGGGTGCGAGTTAATGAAATTTATGTGCTTCATGGAGAGACAGTCTTAGAAGAATCCATAATTTCTACTGATTCTAATATTTCAGATTCTACTCAGTTATGGTATCTTCATTTAGATCATGTTGATTAGGAGAGTCTTGAAGTATTAAAGAAGCATGGATTGATTAACGGTGTTTTTCAATCAAAGCCTAGCTCTTGTGGAGATTTTTCTTTTGGAAAGAAGAAGCATGTCACATTTGATGTTGGTAGACCTAGAGCTACAAAGTTTCTAGAGTATGTTTATTCTTATATGCGGGGACCACCCCAGTTGCATCTTTTGGTGGAGCCAGTTACTTCGTCTTATTTATGGATGATTTCTCACGTAAGGTCTAGGTCTATTTCTTAAAGGCCAAAGACCAAATATTTGCCTAATTTTGTAAGTGGAAGACCTTAGTAGATAAGCAGTCGAGGAAGCGTTTGAAGGTTATCAAAGTTGGAAATAGTAGTGAATTTATGTCACAAGAATTCACTAACTATTGTGAGTCCGAGCATGTAATTAGAGATTTTTCTATTTCTGTTGAGTCACATTGTTATGGAGTGGCGGAGAGCATGTGTCGAATATTGTGGGAGAGAGCTATTAGCTTAAGAACGATTGCTGGTCTAGAAGAGAGATTTTGGACAGAAGCGATATCTATGGCAGTATTTCTCATCAACCGCACACCTTCTTTAGCCATAGATATGAAGATCCCACAAGAGATATGGAAAAGAGAGCCTATCGATTATTCATTCCTTGAAATGTTTGGTTGTTCAGCTTATTTAGAAGATGAGAGACATGATAAATTGAAGACTAGAGAAAGCAAGCACATTTTATTAGGCTATAGAGAAGGAGCGAAGAGGTATCAGTTGTGGTGTAAAATAACTAGGAGAATTGTGACTAGTAGGCATGCGATATTTGATGAGAGGTCTTTGTTGAAGGTGGAGCCTCTATCAAGTGATGACATTGGGAGGACAGGAAATTTCCAAACACATTTGGAGTCATCAGAATGTTTCCATATTTGGGGAGATGTTGGTATTTCCGATGATACCATGGTTGATGAGAAGATTACAGAGGTTTAGACTCTAGGTGGAGCTCACTTGCTGGAAAGGCCTTTTTGTTCAGTTGGCCCCAATCGTAAGCATATTTGTAGCGATGATTCTTTATCTTACGCTTTCAATGTTGTGGAGCTTATCGATGAGTCTGCTGATGTTGAATTTGGAAAGTCTAGCAAAATTATCATGGAGGAGATTGAAGTAGATAATATTGAGTATGTCCTCACTCAATTTGGAATGGAGAAGGTGAAGCACACTGTTAAATCTCTACTGGTCTCTCTAAGATTAATATCTACATGTTCGTCTCCAACAACGGATTTGTTGAAGAATTTCGGTATTTTCTCGTATGCATTATGTTTGCTGATGTGCATACTATCTTTCTTGTGCTTGGGAAATATTCGGAAGACCTGTTTGAGCAATATTGCCCAAAATAGTTCACATTGAGCTTATTGACTTAGACCCAACAATTTGTCGAGATGTGGTGATGCAGAGTGATTGTTATGTTTGAATCAAGGTGGAGTATTGAATTTATGTGATTCAAATATTTTTTAAAGAAGACAAGAAAATAATTAATTGATTTAGTCAATCAATTAATTAGACTACATACGGAATGATAAAGAGAAAGGATACATGTGATATCTTTTAGAGAAGGAAAACTAATTAATTGCTAACCAATTAATTAGTCAAAGAATTTGTTATATGAAGAAATAAAAGATTGCTGATGGAGATTGATTCAAGCAAGGAAAATTGTGGAAATCAAGATCACCATTATCCATTTACATAGAAATCAAATCATGGATATCCGAAAAGGTTTCAAATATAATCTGAAAATTAATTTTCTTAATCTCTAAGTAACTCCTTCATTAAGTCTACTTAAATGAAGGAAGTTCATCTTTATATTTGTGTGAGCGTGTGAGAGAGCATCCACCATTATCCTCTTCTTAATTAAACCCTAATTACTACAGTCAATCAATTAGGAGTTTTGAGCGTAAGCAAGTCTTTGGATAAATTGATTATTCAATTCGTAATTATAGGGTCGTCTCTCCATTATTACCTATAATTTTGTAATCTCTCTCTTTTGCACTCGCTTTCTTCAGTGAAGTAAAAAATAGTTGCTGGGTACGTGGACGTAGGCAATCTAGCCGAACCACATTAAATCTCTATGTTCTCCGCTTTTCTGTATTTTTTGTTTAATGATTATTTTGTCATTGAATTTGTGGTTGATATTTAATCGACAAGCTAGATCCTTCTTTAGATTGTTTCCACGCATTATATTCCGCTGCAGTTTTGGAGTTGGTGCAAATCAATTGAAATTTCCGCACAACAGGTGGATCGACAGTAGCGTGGATTTGATCTAGGGCTTGAGAAAGAATGCAGGTGGAGGAAGGATGGCAGAGGGATGACGGAGGATGTTGGATCCAATGACGAAATAGTTGTTGAGTCAGGGTAGGATAGTACTGGTGAAAAGTAGCGTATAGTTAATGAAATTCTAAAGATATATACAACCAATAATGTGTAATGTTGTATAATTAAATTTCTATAATTTTACACAAGTTTGCAACCGAATTGGTCACAAACTCCCAATAATAAGTTTGTGTAGAGAAGTAAATGAAGAAAATTAAATTAAAACATACTAATAGAGTAAGCTATAAGAAAATTAAAATAAAAATAAAGAACACAAGGATTAATAGTAGTTGAATGTTGTATGCCTACATCCACTTTGAAGATTCTCTTTATTGATTCACTATTAATTTGATTACAACAACAAAGAGCAAGAAATAAGGAAAAACTTGATCACAATGAAGACCTATGTAACCAGCAGCGTAAAGATCCTCAGATTGAATCCCCTAGGCCAGTATTTATAGGTGAAGACGACCATCAATCCTTCTAAAACTTTGATTATAAGACCTTCTTATCCACATGGGCCCACCGAAGGGGTCGCTAGGCCCAAATCCCAATGAAATGGGATCAGTACCGATCCCTCCATTGGTCGATTCTTGGACAGTGATCCCTACGGTGGCTTCTTCATATTTAGACATGTTGGCTCTTCAAATATCATGTTGATTAGACAAGTGGAACTTGTTCTTTTTCTTGATCTCTGCTTCATATCCACTTGGAGGTTATCTTGGCTGAACCCTTCTCAATGGATCATGCAGATCCCTTACGGTTGACTCCATACTTCATATACCGATCCCTATTGTATGCTATAACGATCCATCTGCTTATCCAATAATGCCAATCCATGCATACTTTCTTTCTTATCTCTTGAATTCCATCATATAATGTCGATCCCTTTGATTCCACTAAGCAATGTCGATCCACCTTTTCCATAAAGCTATGCCGATCCCTGTTATTCCACAAAGCTATGCCGATCCCTCCTATTCCACAAAGCTATGTCAATCCCTCTTGTTCCACGAAGCTATGATGGTACATCCTATTCTATAAAGCTATCCCGACCCCTCCTATTCCACAAAGCTATGTTAATCCCTCATATTCCACAATGTTATGCCGATCCCTCCTATTCTATAAACTTATGCCGATCCCTTGAGTTCCAACCTAACTCCCATATTTCTAGAACTATGCATCGTCTATCTACCAACTTCGTTCAATCCTGGCTTCATATAATCATTTGAGCTCTTCTTCTGAGTTCTACAACCGTTGCTCTATGGTCGATAACAGTCGAACCCATCTTTCGAAAATCAGTCCAATATAGCCGGATCGAGATACTGAGTGACGATACATATATATATACATAAACAAAAAATATTTTGATGTATGTATATATATGTATGTATGTATGTATGTACGTATGTATGTACATACACATTTAGATAATCCATTTGTATATATGAGAGGCTAACATGTCCATTACTATGTAAATCCCAACATCTATGCACAGACATGTCAAACCATGTACACATTATCCTGTTACACATACACGCACACATATATATGTATATGATAAATATAAAATAAAACTTTATTTATAAGTACAAATAAAATACTGATTTATTTAACAAAAAATTTAGAATTTTTTAAATAAATCAGACTACATAGGCCATTAAATATCAAAGAATGATTTTTTTTTTGAAATTTACTCATTTAGCCCGCTGGAGTTGGCCTAGTTCCAAAATAGGCCTCTTCATCTCTTCCAAACTTTGGACCCCAGCTCGATTCTCAATGAAAGTGCCAAATATGTTGGACCAAAAAGATGGCATAACACCCCAAAAGTAGGTAAGTCTAGATATATCAATGAAAAGAAGAATAAAAAAGCACCTTTTATAATGGTTCAATAATTACTTTGGTCTACATCCACTTTAATCTTATTATCTTATGTTTTCTCTATGAAATACAAAAATTACAACTAAAATTCGACCATAATCTAGTATATCATGGATTTACAAGAGTTTGGGAAAGAAGAAGATTAAAAAATCCAAAGTGCCCAAAAGTCCTTTCTAGATGAAGGCACTTCATCTTTATAGGCAAATTCTAGCATAAATCCTGCTATCTGGCTCTAAATACGTCCCAAATCTCCAGATTTGATTATTCAGGCACAAAGATCGAGTCAAAAAACATGTTTCCTGAAATCTAAAACAACTCGGTGTTGAAATGGACCATGTCGATACCGACCTATTTCTTTGTTGGCTTTTCCATACCTTCACTGCTCGAGCTTTCCTCCAAGTTTCCAAGGATTTCTAACCAATGCATTATGAAAAAATCCTCTCGATACCAACATGAATTCATGCCAGGACTGACATGATTCGTGTCATTCCAAACGTCATCAAACTTTTCGTGCTTCTCCATGTCATCGTATTAGATCTTCTCCAATTCTCTAGAGCTAATGCTTCATCACTCTAAGTCCAATTCAACCGTTTGACATTTTTCCAAGACCGTTGGAAATTTGCCGATAATTGTCTCATGGATAAATAATAGAACAGTGTTAATGACCATTGGCACAAGCTGTAAGATAACTAGATTGTTTTCGTGAAGACGTAAAGAAGCAGAAACGTGCTGATAAATACTAATTTTTACCAAGTTTGGATTATGAAAATGAGAAAGAACAGCAATAGTAATAAAATTTGAGCACCAATCTTGCTATCAAATAATAATAATATCTAATACACATAAAAAATTGAACAAATAGTACACGTAAATCAAGTCCCATCACTCATAAGGTTTGCCCAAAGCAAGCTTAAGTCAAGGTCGAGGTATCTCCTGGTTTCTCTAAATTCGATCATATCTGCACTCCATTATAACCATCGAATGAAATGATGACCTAGGCTTAAATTATAGTCAATGTGACCATTGTTTAGTTGTCCTTATTGCCTAAAAGATGATATATTACAATATTAACCCTTGTAAGATGACAAGGCCTAGAAAACATTTACTTGGAAGCACAAACTAAGGTATCCTAGAGTTTGCTCCAAAGAAAGGAGCCACATAGTTGACCGAAGGAAGATGTGAGGTAAGGACCAAAGTGAACTGATAATAATCTAGCAGTAAAATCTAAGGCAATGCAAATGACATTATTTTGGTCAATACAACAAATTAAGTCAAAAAATCATTTTTAAAGTACAAAGTGATTAAATAAATGATTGAATATGTAATGATAATTAGAATTAGTAAATTAGTTTCTCAAAATATGAAAATAGTAAATTAGATAAATTTGAGGTAAATTAGTTTTATTTGTTTTAAATGTTTAAAAATATTGGAATCGATCTTTATTATTTTTTGTGACATCATTTGGATGCATAAATTACTTATCAGGATTATGTAATATGTGATGATGATGAACCCCATTTTTTTTGTCTTTTTCCTACTTGTGATAGTCATATAAATATCTAATAACGAATAACCTATAAATGTTGTTAAAGTCGTTATAAATTGGGTTGACTCTAGTACATGAGTAGAATTGCATCTAAGAGTTCATGTAACGACCCAAAATTTTCACTCCCGAAAATTTTCGAATAGTTATGAAAAAGAAGAAAGAGATAGAAAAAAGAAGAACAGAAACATCAACAACTCACATTCGCAGCGGCTAAAATAAAATAATAAATAATAATAGCTTTCAAAAGAATACTATATATGCCGATTACACTTAATATACATTAGAGTTTCACATTATATACAGTCACTGAATATTTACAATTATCAAGTCTCGGATATATAATAATATACCACAGCGGAAATACTTTATACGTACTTGCCATCCAGCTCGTCTCCTGGGCTCCAGAACGTACCCACCTGAAAATCTGTAATACTCGGTCTGACCCGAGCATTACACCAAAGTAACACCCGGGTCAGGTTGGAAACCAGCGTGAGTAAATCCAACTAACATGGAATACCAAATCAAATCACTTATATAAACCCGGGGTAACATATATCAATTTAAACAATTCACAATTTGCTATAGACAACACTTATTTCACATATCTATTTCTAATACCAAGCTCAGATAAAATTCCCAGCCCCTTTATTTCACACATCAATTCACAAAGTCACTCTTTGTCATAGTCATAGTCATAACTTATTTTCCGAATAAGTATTCTATGTGACAAAAAATTTAGATTAAATAATCTATTTCATTTAAATCCATTCATTCCAACCCATCAATTTCTCACATCAATTTATATTAAACTCGAAGTGGTTTTCGGGTATCTTCCCTATACCCGATCTCGGTCTCTTCGAGTCTCATGTCATCCCTAAGCAATACTTGTTCAAATACAAATAAATTCAATTAATTCTAATTGAATTTCTAACCACGTTCATTTAGATTCCTTCATACAATATTTATTAATTCCAAATCAATTAATCAGTCAACCCTTCCCTATTCATTTTAATTAATCACTCTGGATTAATTTCCTTCCAATTGCATTCATGTAATTATCTTTAATTAACTTCACGATATTCATTATCCTCAACCAAACCAATTAGAAATCTTAATTATTTCATAAATTACTTAACTATTTCAATTACGTTATTCCTTAATTACTTACATAAATTAATTCCTCACAAGTCATTTATTATGGATTAATCAAACTTAATTAATCGGTCTTTGATTACATCATTAAATATCTAAATTAATTATATTAATTAAACTCACAATATTGATCATTTTAATCTTGCTTACTTAACAATAATTAGTTACACTCCATTAACTTACCATTTCCTATATTCCCATCTTAAATTTATCACCAGTATATTTGTTTTAAGGATTGTTAATTTTTCTCCAATTTATCTCCTGATACATTTACCTGCAATTACTCCTACTAAGTATTTACCCTTCTTATCAATTTCACCAAGTAATTTAAATCTAAATTACTTACTTCCATTTATTAACCATCCCTTAATTTACTTTATAAATTACATTAACTAATTATACATTCCAAACTTCACAATTGATTATCCTTAATTAACTAAGGAAATTAATTACCTTAAATTAATTACATCAATAAATCATTTAATAACCTTTAACCATTGATCTTTCATTAGCTATATTCCTCCACCCATCCTTAAATTACTTCTCAAAGTACTTAACTTAAATTAGTCACTTGATTTCAAATTGATTCAATAATTATTTCTTAATTACAAACTATCTAATTTCTAATTATGTCATCAATCGATAGACTTTAACCAAATTTATCTTTAATCACTCGAATAACTAATACTTAATCATTAATTAACAATCCAAAACTATTGAACTTACAACTCATAAATGTAACTGATTTACTGATTTTTCCCACGCATTTAAAAACGATTTCTTTCAAATTCAAAACAGCAAATCAGTGAAGATTACTCACCTAAATAAAAGCTGCAGAATTTGAAATCGTGCTCCACTGTTCGGCGCTGTCGAGATGCCGAAACCCTAGAAGACTACGACATCACCTCTCGGCCCTTGGCGATCGCGACTAGGTAGTAGCCCTAATTTGATCGCGCCGAGTTACTACTTCTTTCCCCCACCTATAATCTTCGTGCGTGGCCGTTCCTTACTCCAAAATCAATGCGTCGCCCCCTTCGCACGATCGCTGCGACCCAAGTCGCGAGCCTCGATCAACCACTGGCTCAATACCTGGCATCCCCTTAGCCTCGATCCTAAAGTAATATTTGATTTTGTACAAAGGCATCGGCTATTTGGTTTTTTTTTATGAAAGAGGGACGAGGTTTAACTTTTTTTTTTCGTTCTTTTGATTTTGAGAAACTGGAAAGGGAAAGGAGTAAATATTGAAGGGGAGGCGTGCTTTAGAAGATTGGGTACAAGGCTTACCTTTATTCTCCATTATTATATTTTATTACTATTCTCAAATCAACAACTGTTACAAACGAACTCCAAATCACACGTGTCGCCTGGCGTTTATAGGATTTTACCCGCATTCCGAACACAATGGAACGTGTTTCGAAAGCTAATTCGTTCATATGCGCGAGTTACGGAAATAACGATCAAATCAAAAATTAAATCGATTCAAATAGTTTCTAAACGTTTTGAGCTGCCAGTGTCAAACGACAACTCCGATTGCTACGAAAATTGAAATTCGATAATAACTAACTATTATGGATCCAATGAAACTGGTTTCATTGAATTCCAAGACTGTGCCTTGGAAGGCTATTTTTAAATATCGGTTTAAACAATAAATTATTAAAATCGAACAATCACCTTTACATTAAATTTCAAACATTCTATTATGTTCAGTATCCTCATTATAAATTTTATAAACCTTCAAATTATTGAAACAGGCTTAGAAATTCAGATTCAATAATTTACCCAGTTTCAATTATTAAATTCAATATTTAAACTATGCAATTCATTGATTTCATTATTAAGTAAATATTGATATCTTGAATTAAAGTTGTAACTTTTAACTATTTTAAAACAACTAATTATTTCAATTTAATTCGTTAAAATTTTCGGGTCGTCACATTCCTCCCCCCTTAAAAGAATTTCGTCCCTGAAATTACTAGTTAGGAAGAATGGTCCAATACGCATTTATCTTTTCTCCAAAACCCACAATTCAACATCTTACTAACTATTCTTTATTAAAGACCCACTCTCTTTAACCAACTTCCCAAAACTTCTATAGCTTTCACGCAATATCCTTTTTGCTCACTTCTTTAAATTTCAATTTAAAACCAAGTTTGAATTGTCAAAAATTTTCTAACTCTCTAAATTTTCGAAAATTTTTGCCAGCGCCTCCTTTGCGCGGCTAGCTCGGTACAACTACAAAAGGCCTCTACGGGCTCCCAAATACCAAAAGAAAACAAAAGCCAAATGGCTACATCAAAAACCCAATCCAGTTTCATACAGAAATTAAAATACATACCTTTTTGTCGGGCAATTCACATTAATCTTTTGGAATCAAAGCCAATTTTCTTTTCCCCTTTTTAATACCTGCATATCTTACTTAACAATAATATCCAATCGTAACATTTCAAATTATTTTATACATCTCTTTACATAAGTTTCATACCCACTTCTATTTAAATTAGTTCATCGTTTCCTATGGATTCAAATTAGTTTTATCTTTCAAGTATAACTGATTCGTATTAGTTCATCTACTAATTTATTTTAAATTTTCAATTTGAAATTGTTTTGTCGTTAACAAAATTTTCCCAAAAATTTTCTAACTCCCAAAATTTTCGGAAAATTTTGGCAGAGTCTCCTTTGTACGGAGGAGGTTTTGCAATTTGACAAGAGATATATATATATACATCGACCCACCCGGTCGGAAAAAGCAAAAACAGTTCATATTTCCTATTTTTATTGCGTAGACGTACCTTATTTAGCATTTTAAGCAAGCAGCTTATTTATTTTGCAATTAGCATACCCCAAATCTAGCCAAACGGCTTCCCTGTACCTGTACTTACTCAATTTAAATAGGTAAATGCCATATATAGCGAATCTATTAACATTTCACTTACTTTTCATAGTTAAACACATGCACTACATAAAGAACAAGCATCAAACGCTTCTCAAAAGCACTTTATATGATTTAAGGCTAATTTCAGTTGCTTCCAATCAATTCACATGCCATTGCATTCAATTTTAATGATTTGCACTCAATTTCTTACATACAATTGATTTTTAATTCAAACGAGCTCATATTCACTTCAAATGATTCAAAATCAATTTTATTTAATCTCTATCATCTCATAGGATTTTAATTTCTTTTGTTTACGCTAAACGACAATTATTATTATGCAACTTCGACGACATTCGCTTAATAAAGTATCTATTTTAGTTGTAATTATTTTAAATTAATTTTCAATTCATTTTATATTTATTTCCATTTCATATCTAATTTATCTACCAACCATTCATACGTATTTCATTTCATCTCCGCATTGACTTCATTCAAACTATTTATTAAACTCGGCCCATTCAATACTTATAAATTTACACCCATTTCCAAATTAATTTAACCCATACTTTCACCTTTGCTCGAAGCCAACGTCTTTTCTCGCTCAAAACCAAGCTTTTATTAAAGAAATTTTGCTTCAAATTAATTCGCCCATAACTTAAGTCCATTCTGATAACCCAAATCCAATCACATCTTTGATTTAGTTTTTATTAAACCAGACTTCATCCATTTATTATTTAACTCAATCAAGCCATTTTAACTTCTTAATTTACCCACTTAATTCATCATCGAATTTATTTTATTAATACAAGGCCATTCTCAATTATTTCTACTCACCTGGGTTTTGTTTGCGACCCAAACCATCTCTATTATAATCCACTTTCATTTCATTTGACAACACTTCTTTTATATCCAATTTACTTGCAAATTCCATTAAGTATTATTCAAGTCATATTTGGATATTATTTGCAATTCATCCCATCACTATTTCGATCCCATTCTATTTTTATTTTTACAACATCTCTTCTTATTTAATTTATTATCAAATCCAAGTCGAATTCTATTAACAATTCGAATTCACTTCCAAATTCCATTATTAACTTACAATCCATTTATTTACCCAAGTTAAATTTTATTAACATACTCAATCAAACAATTATTTAGCCAATTAGCTTATTTCCAGTTTCTAAATCAATATTCGATTTTAATTACAAATCACTTCATTGAAATTCTAGTTTGGATTTCCTTTTTATTTTCCCAAAATTCCAACACCTTTATTTAAAATTTTAGAAATGCTTTTAAATTCACATCATACTTAATAAAATAGCTCTTTATAAAAATACTTTTATAACTCGATGTCTCAACCAGTCCATCATTGTTCTCACAGAAATTCAATCATACGTTGATCAGGCGTAGGACTGAAAATCTATAAGTACTTGGTAAACCCGTTTTCAACACCCAGTGAAAATATTTGGAAAATAATGTTATTGAAAATATAGAACACGGTTTTTGAAAATAGAGAAAATATCTTTGGTGTGAATGCTCTGGAAATCATCACCCCCATCCATGGTCACAGTTACATACCAGGGTTACGTTGCAGTCACAACAAAAGTCCATGTAACTGCAGGCTCTCCGCGGCCTCTCAATTACGCCATGGATCCCACACAACAGATCACAGTTACATCTAGGGTTACGTTGTTGTCACAACAAAAGTCGATGTAACTGCAGGCTCTCCGCGGCCTCTGATTTTCGCTATCGAAATGAAACTTCTCCACTCCTACATAGGTCGCAGTCTACCGATATAAAATCAAACGCAGACTGTTGGCTCTCAGCAGCACACACGACTTTCACTATGTTATACCATAGGTCGTAGTCTGCCGATATAAAATCAAACGTAGACTGTTGGCTCTCAGCAGCACACATGACTTACGCTATGGTATACTCAACGCATAATCCTCAGGAACTAGTTTTGTCCGGACTCCTCACAGGATCAACTTTAGAACCCCCCTGGGGATCAAGGCAGCACCACCCAGTGGCACTCCTGAGAAGTTCATTTCAAGGGAGCACCTTTTTCCCCAGAGCCATCATCAAAACATTTATACTATACACATATAGTATCTTCAAATCATACACCTAGTATGATCTCATACAAAGCTCATTTACAACAAAATCGGTTATCCCAAATCGATAATTCTCAAACTAGGCTTGCCAAATTCAATATTGATTTTACTCAAAAATCAAAAGCCCTCCCAAATCCAAACGTTCTCAAAACCTTTTTCCAAAATCCTCATAAGATCCTTTATATATATATATACAGATATATATAAATTTTAAAACTTTGGATCACTTCGAACTCGTATAAAACTCCTTTTATACTTCAAACACTTCCAAAATCCTTTTTATTCACATTCACTTAAATTTTCATTCACTTATTCACATTTGCCTAAATCTCCATTTGGATTATTACCTCAATTTTTATCTCAGTTGGGTATTTAACCAATAACAGTTTGAACTCCGACCAGTTTATTTAGAAAATAGCTTGAAAATTTTAAAAATAGATAAGTAGTTGAAAAATAATTAATAGTTTGCAAAATAGCTGTAAAATAGTTAAATAATTTCAAAAATTTTAGATAATTGCAAAATAGTTGTAAAGTAGTAATTAATTTGTAATATAGTTGAAAAAAATAGTAAATAGCTTAGAAAGCAATTGAAAAATGGTTAAATAGCTCCAAAAATAATCGTAATCAAGTATATAAAATAATTTGGCTTTAAGAAAGAGAGATTGTATATATTTAATAGCTTAGAAAAATAAGTTCATATGAAAACAATTTATATTGAAAATAGTCAAGAGCCAAACTGTTCACTTCCCCAACAATTCAATTTAAATTCCCATTTAAATTGACCCAATTCCAATACAAATAACTCCAAATTCCCTTGAACTTGATTTATTCCCAAGTCAAGTTGAATAAATCTTGATTCCTACCCAATTTAAATCAAATTCCATTTAATTTTAATCCTGTTCAACTTTAATTATAATTTCAAATTATTCCAATCAATTTGAATTATTATCCATTTAACCCATTTCAATTCGAATTATTTCAAAATAATCCAACTTAATTTCCCATTCAAATTTTTAAACTTATACATCTTCAATCACCAATCCACTTAATTCAAACCAAATTCAATTTTGAACTAATTCAATTGAAGTCTTGAATTTAAACTATCTCGGATTATATAAATTCGAGTTAAACCCTCAATGGTTGGTTTAACCATTTAACCCAAATTAACCTTTAAATCAAAGTGTTTAATCATTTTAATTTCTGAGCCCAATTTCTCAAAATTCTCATTTTAAATTATTTTTACTTATGTATTTCAAAATTCAATACAATTTTATTTTAAAATTTTAGTTTATTATTCAATCTAATTTTCCAGTTTGAAGCCAGTTTTTAACAAGTTTATTTTACAATTCAATTATTCAAACTTATTTTATTTATACAATTCCATTCTCAATTTAAAGATTTTATTTACAATAGGATGATAACATCCAATTTATTTGAAAACGTTATCCATTTTCGATTTTAAATCTCAAACCCGTTTTGAGATCCCCCAAATTCCCAATTCAATCAACCATTTAACTTTCACAGTTCTATTCCAATTTCATCTTGAAATTTCCAATGCGGGTTGCTTGTTCTATATTTATTTAACTTTCCCAAAGTTAAATTCCAATTTTACTTAATCCAATCAATCTCATTCAATCCTTAAACTCCACAATAATAATCCTCCCAGCCATGTTTTAAAATTGTAAACCACCCTGGTTTTAAATTCAAAACAAATTTCAACAACCCAATGTTTCCAACAAGTCCCAATTATCCAAATAATACTTATTTATTATTTCTCATTACTTTGGACCCAAATTTTCAAATTCTGGGATTAGATTTAGAATTTCATTTTCAATCACTTAAATTTTAATTTAGTTGTATTTCTATTCCTACTTAATTTGATTCCAATTCTAAACTGCAGTTTCAGTTTGAATCCATTTCAAACTTATCTTTATTAAATTTCAGTTTGGTTATATTATATTATTCCTTAATTTTAATTCCAATAATTAACAACCAATCACCTAAATATTTATTAGGAGGAAATATTAATTTATATATCAAAATATATTTTATATAAAATCATTTAAAATCTTTATATAAGAAAATAACAAGTACGCGCTCATATATATATATATATATATATATATATATATATATATATATATATATATATATATATATATATAGACACACACACTCAACTCACTCTAGAGTACTACAGACTCTATTCAATGAGTAATCCCACTAGAGCCAAGGTTCTCGCTTATCCTTTCAGCTCTGATACCAAATGTAACGACCCGAAATTTTCACTCCCGAAAATTTTCGAATAGTTATGAAAAAGAAGAAAGAGATAGAAAAAAGAAGAACAGAAACATCAACAACTCACATTCGCAGCGGCTAAAATATAATAATAAATAATAATAGCTTTCAAAAGAATACTATATATGCCGATTACACTTAATATACATTAGAGTTTCACATTATATACAGTCACTGAATATTTACAATTATCAAGTCTCGGATATATAATAATATACTGCAGCGGAAATACTTTATACGTACTTGCCATCCAGCTCGTCTCCTAGGCTCCAGAACGTACCCACCTGAAAATCTGTAATACTCGGTCTGACCCGAGCATTACACCAAAGTAACACCCGGGTCAGGTTGGAAACCAGCGTGAGTAAATCCAACTAACATGGAATACCAAAGCAAATCACTTATATAAACCCGGGGTAACATATATCAATTTAAACAATTCACAATTTGCTATAGACAATACTTATTTCACATATCTATTTCTAATACCAAGCTCAGATAAAATTCCCAGCCCCTTTATTTCACACATCAATTCACAAAGTCACAGTTTGTCATAGTCATAGTCATAACTTATTTTCCGAATAAGTATTCTATGTGCAAAAAATTTAGATTAAATAATCCATTTCATTTAAATCCATTCATTCCAACCCATCAATTTCTCACATCAATTTATATTAAACTCGAAGTGGTTTTCGGGTATCTTCCCTATACCCGATCCCCGTCTCTTTGAGTCTCATGTCATCCCTAAGCAATACTTGTTCAAATACAAATAAATTCAATTAATTCTAATTGAATTTCCAACCACGTTTGTTTAGATTCCTTCATACAATATTTATTAATTCCAAATCAATTAATCAGTCAACACTTCCCTATTCATCTTAATTAATCACTCTGGATTAATTTCCTTCCAATTGCATTCATGTAATTATCTTTAATTAACTTCACGATATTCATTATCCTCAACCAAACCAATTAGAAATCTTAATTATTTCATAAATTACTTAACTATTTCAATTACGTTAATCCTTAATTACTTACATAAATTAATTCCTCACAAGTCATTTATTATGGATTAATCAAACTTAATTAATCGGTCTTTGATTACATCATTAAATATCTAAATTAATTATATTAATTAAACTCACAATATTGATCATTTTAATCTTGCTTACTTAACAATAATTAGTTACACTCCATTAACTTACCATTTCCTATACACCCATCTTAAATTTATCACCAGTATATTTGTTTTAAGGATAGTTAATTTTTCTCCAATTTATCTCCTGATAAATTTACCTGCAATTACTCCTACTAAGTATTTACCCTTCTTATCAATTTCACCAAGTAATTTAAATCTAAATTACTTACTTCCATTTATTAACCATCCCTTAATTTACTTTATAAATTACATTAAGTAATTATACATTCCAAACTTCACAATTGATTATCCTTAATTAATTAAGGAAATTAATTACCTTAAATTAATTACATCAATAAATCATTTAATAACCTTTAACCATTGATCTTTCATTAGCTATATTCCTCCACCCATCCTTAAATTACTTCTCAAAGTACATAACTTAAATTAGTCACTTGATTTCAAATTGATTCGATAATTATTTCTTAATTACAAACTATCTAATTTCTAATTATGTCATCAATCGATAGACTTTAACTAAATTTATCTTTAATCACTTGAATAACTAATACTTAATCATTGATTAACAATCCAAAACTATTGAACTAACAACTCATAAATGTAACCGATTTACTGATTTTTTCCACGCATTTAAAAACGATTTCTTTCAAATTCAAAACAGCAAATCAGTGAAGATTACTCACCTAAATAAAAGCTGCAGAATTTGAAATCGTGCTCCACTGTTCGGCGCTGTCGAGATGCCGAAACCCTAGAAGACTACGACATCACCTCTCGGCCCTTGGCGATCGCGAGTAGGTAGTATCCCTAATTTGATCGCGCTGAGTTACTGCTTCTTTCCCCCACCTATAATCTTCGCGCGCGGCCGTTCCTTACTCCAAAATCAATGCTTTGCCCCCTTCGCATGATCGCGGCGACCCAAGTCGCGAGCCTCGGTCAACCACTGGCCCAACACCTCGCATCCCCTTAGCCTCGATCCTAAAGTAATATTTGATTTCGTACAAAGGCATCGGCTATTTGTTTTTTTTTTATGAAAGAGGGACGAGGTTTAACTTTTTTTTTTCGTTCTTTCGATTTTGAGAAACTGGAAAGGGAAAGGAGTAAATATTGAAGGGGAGGCGTGCTTTAGAAGATTGGGTACAAGGCTTACCTTTATTCTCCATTATTATATTTTATTAATATTCTCAAATCAACAACTGTTACAAACGAACTCCAAATCACACGTGTCGCCTGGCTTTATAGGATTTTACCCGCATTCCGAACACAATGGAACGTGTTTCGAAAGTTAATTCGTTCATATGCGCGAGTTACGGAAATAACGATCAAATCAAAAATTAAATCGATTCAAATAGTTTCTAAACGTTTCGAGCTGCCAGTGTCAAACGACAAATCCGATTGCTACGAAAATTGAAATCCGATAATAACTAACTATTATGGATCCAATGAAACTGGTTTCATTGAATTCCGAGACTGTGCCTTAGAAGGCTATTTTTAAATATTGGTTTAAACAATAAATTATTAAAATCGAACAATCACCTTTACATTAAATTTCAACCATTTTATTATCTTCAGTATCCTCATTATAAATTTTATAAACCTTCAAATTATTGAAAAAGGCTTAGAAATTCAGATTCAATAATTTACCCAGTTTCAATTATTAAGTTCAATATTTAAACTATGCAATTCATTGATTTCATTATTAAGTAAATATTGATATCTTGAATTCAAGTTAAAATTAAATTTTAACTATTTTAAAACAACTAATTATTTCAATTTAATTCGTTAAAATTTCCGGGTTGTCACAGTTCAAAAGGATCTAAAGTGAGAAGTTGTTAAACAATTATAATGAATGAAGTGTAATACAAACCAATGAGTTTTCAGGATTAGGTGCTCAACGCAAGTAACTAGGATACTTGTTGGGTGTTGTAACCCGAGGTTATGAGTGCGTAACAACTTCTATTCAGTAGTGTCTCCAAGGGCGGTCTAACCATCTGAAATGTGCTGCATGACAAACAAAAAAGGTTAGTATCCTAGGTATTCGCTTAAATCTTCATTCGAATAAATTAATGAAATTAAAATGGAACTTCATATAAATGATTATATGACATTATATGAATATTCAATGATTGTAAGACAAATTTTAATCCTTAACAGTATGGGATGTCTAGTATTGATATTTTTTGGCTTAATTTTTTTTATTAAATAAGTGAATTAATGTGTCTATATCACCGTTTCCTTTATATACATGATAAGATCTATGTTATGTTAATACTGATATTATAATTAAGATAGAGAGGGGGTAACTTATTCTGTTCTACAGTCTAGTCCTACTATCGTATTATATATATTCTAAGGGGAATAATATTATTCATACCAGAATACTGTTTGATCCATTATTTGTTAATTTTTCCTTAAAAATTACGGATGCTCACTTAAGGAAACAGAGTTTATGGTCCATAGGTTAGATAAGTATTTTGACTAGCTAAAAATAAGCTACTGAGGAAGTAGGATGCTTACCGACTATTTAGTCATTTTTATTCCATTGTGTATTTAAAGAAGATTATATAATTGTTAGGTGAATGTGTTACTTCTTCATATGTTGGGACCTCACCTTAAATTATTATTTTTACAGTACTTAACCCTATGTGGGAAACATATTGGGTTAATGATGTAAAAAACTTATTGAAAAATGTACAAAGTTATTTAGTTGTCATATTTACTTATGTCGTGAAAAATAATCCGATCTCTTTTGTTCGCTCGTAACTAATTCTGGTGATGACTGTAGCATCATCAATGTTCATTTTTAGGTATTGAAATGGGGGATGTTATAGCATAGTATAAGAACATATGTTCAAAAAGAGCTAAATAGTAACCTAAGTGTAGTATAGATAGAAAAACACTTTATGGAAGGGTTGATATTATATAACATACTTTGTACGTTTGATATAGATATATAAGCAGATATATCTATCCATCTAATTTTGTTTAACTTTCTTTCTTTTATTTTCTTATGATATCTACAAATGTCGAATGCAAGAGTGGAGACTAGAGGTGGACTTGGGATAGTTGGAAACATAAAGTGAAATAAAAATGGAGGATTTGCTGGTATTTAGACCAATGATGAGCAGGGAAAATAACCCAAATGGAAAATATTAGCATAAAATCAATGAAGGAATAACTACTATAGAAAATTTTGGATCCCAAGCACATTCACCAATTTGTACATCTTTAATAACAATGCTATGTCTAGGGAATACATAGTGGCTTCAAACCAATTTTTGGTCCAACATTCAAATTCTTTAGATACATACAATATTTTAAAAAATTCCAAATATGTCCATAATTAAATAAATATTGGTTAAAAGATATATAATTAAATTTCATATACAACGTCCTTCATTTGGTAGTCAAAAATACAAGAGATCTCCTTCTTCTTCATCCAAAATGTTAAAAACAGAGTCTATGTGCACATTTTTATTTCTATTAGTCCTTACATCTAAAAGTTCGAGTCATCTTCTTCTTCACCAGCAGTTAGCATAGCCTCAGCTCCAAAACAAGCTCAGAAATGTCAAGTCCTAAAAAATAATTTATGCTAAGAAAGAGAAAGAAGAGAGTATCCCTTTCTTGTGTGAAGTTAGTTCAATATTTATAGTAATTGGAAGTGGTGTGGCTTGATTACATTAGTCAACTAAAATTGGCATAGATTGATGACTTGTCGAGATGGATAGTCTTGATAATGCTATATGTTATAATTCCATACATTGAGTAGTTCGCGCCGTTTGACAACTTGGCTATGAAATTAACAAAGGTAGCATGTTGTATAGAAATGCTTTGAAGCTTTTGTAATTAATTAGACATAAACTTATTTCATATTAATGCACTATCTCTTTATATAATCGATTTATCTCCATCCTTTTGTGTTGAATATGGTCCATATCTACTTCTCTTGTATATTATTGAATTGATTTGCTTAGTGAGAAATCATTAATATACTCTGATAAGTATATCTCCTTGCAGCATCCTCATTGTCTTTATTCCTTTAATAAATTTCTCTAATTTAATAGGATTTCTTCCTATATCTTCGATAGATTCTTTGTATCGTCAATAACTCTTTGCATCGATGATAGCTCTTCTGTGTCATCAAGGAACCAGACCAGTCGAAAGCAGGTTAAGTGCATGAATTTCAATTTTTCATTTTGATCCTAGTTGAGTCTATGAAGCCCAAATGGATTATAGATCCAATCTAAAATACTTTAAATCAATTTTTTATTTTATTTGATACGTATAAAAGGTTTTTTTAAGTTTTAGTTTACAGGTATATATTATAATTATTTATGTGAAATGCACATGCTACAGATAAGAAGTGTACATAGTTAATGTGACTATATGTAGTTGTTTAGATTTACACCACAATGGATTCAATTCCCCTTTACATATTGCTTTGTTGTCTATGGTTTTAAATTGAAAAACATAAAGATGTATAATAGTACCCACATAGATACACACATGAATATATATATATATATATATATATATATATATATATATATATATTACATTTGGTAAACTTACATAATTCGAAATCTAAAATTAACATGAATGAATTTATTTTCAATCAGAGGAAGATTCGAAATCAAGAATTACATTAACGCATAAAATCCATCTTATTAATATGAATTGGGCAACAAATATGTGTTATATATAAATAAATATATAATAACATGCGATGTTTTAGATCTTAAATCAACTTACTTATGTAAAAATATAATTTATAATATATGGGTATAAATTTGTTTGAACTTAAAAGTAACAATTTTGAATGAAACATTCAATTTAGAAGGGAAACAACACATATAGAACTTTACCCAATACTTTAAATTTAGAATGGAAATAAAAATGTTCGATACATAACAGTCCACGCATGAGTTTAAAAAATTCCTTTTTCCTTTTTTAAAACAATACTCAAAACAACTATATCCGAAGCTTCAAAATTGTAATAAAATAAATTGGTTTTCAAGGCAATATAAACGATTAACATATATAACATAAAATTATAAAGATAGCTTCCAACCAAAAATAGTTTTTTATTTAAACAACAAAGCGTAAAACAATAAGGAATCAAGTAGCTTCGGTATATGTAAATCGATAACAGGAATATTCATATCAAAATAATATACAAAGCAGTTATAGAATACCATAGGATGTAACAACCCTCGTTTGGAGATTACCTTTATATATTAAATTATAAAAGAAGTTATAAATTAATATTGTAAATTAAAATATAATTGAAAATTTTAAATTTTTTATTTGGAACAAACAATGATTTTTATAAATAGAATGAGAAAAATAAAGTTTTAAACTATAATTTGTTTATTTTGGTATAAAGATGGGATTAAATCTTGATTGGATAAGTATTTGGTTTAAATAAATTGAAATATTGGGTATTTATTAGTTTCGAGCTAATAAATTAATTAGATGATGTATTTCAATGTTAAATTGTTGAAATAAATCTAGAGTAATGAAAATAAAGTTTTAAAAACTTTATTTTGGGAATTTGAGTAAAAAATAGTCAAATTGCAAACTTATTTGGGTAATAAAACAATATTGGAAAACATTGTCAATATTAATCTTTTATTGAATTTAAAACGAGAAATATGAAGATATTATGTATTTTATTAATTTAAAAGATGGAATATGGTTTAAAATTAATATTTTGACAATTGAAAAGAGTTAAAATGATTTATTGTAATTTATTCGACAAGAAAACAAATTTTGTACAAATTGTTGAATTAAAAATAGTGTTTGGTGATAAAATAACGTAAATTGCAAAATATTGTTAAAAATAAGGTTTTATTTGTAAAAATATCTTTTTATTGTTAAATTAAATCTTATTTTGGTTATAATAACAACTTTATTTCAATACAACTGGATGAATACATTTTATTTGGCAATTAAATGATGAAATGTGTGTTTATTGTTTTAAATAGGGGAAAATGTAAGCATAGCCATACATTTTTCTCTAAATATTTTATCTTGGGCTTGATAGGGTTAGGAAGGGGTTCCAAATCCCATTATTTGGAAATTTATGCAGGGAGAAAAGAGTGGGTACGTAGTTTTTCATTTGCCTCTTCTTCTCAAATAAACTTACAATAAATAGAAAACAAGTAAATTCATGGCTTCTTTGAATTAAAACTAAATTTCACCAAATCTGCTGCAAATTAAAGAAGAGAATCATCAAAATAGAAAGTATACAAGGTAACCAAACCTGGTACTACAAAATATTTCATCAAAATCTTTGAATTGTGATACAATTGTATGTAACAATTTCCTTTTGATGTGCATGCTTCTGTTTCAACTATAATAGGTTCTTAGAGCTTGTTATCTCCACCAAAGATCATTGCTTTCTATCAAAGCTTTGCTAAATCGCCAAGGTGAATTAAAATTCACAAGTTCTAATAAGAATCTTGCTTTGTTGCAAAGAAATTGCTAAGAAATGCTCTGTATACGTTAATTCTCTCTGTTGTTATTTTATTGAATTTCTCGTTTCTAGTTGCCACTTTGAGTGGCCATAACTCTTTGATTTTCACTTGAATTGCTGTCGGATCTTTTCTAGAGTATTTTTTAGATGTTAAACTTGTTGCATGTCGAATTTTACTCCATAACTCAATCATTTGCTATGTGTAATGGTTTTTGAAAATTCAATACGAAGCAGAAAATGTAAGCAGGAAGAAGTCCTTAGACTGGGTCGACAGGGATGTCAACCTAGCACTCTCCTTGTCGACTTGGAGGTCGACCTAGCCACTGGGCTAGGTCGTCCCTCTTGTTGGTCTAGTACGTGAAGTGGTGGCCTTTTGTTCTTTATTTCTTTCTGCAGCTTTTAGTCTTCGTTTGCTATGATTTTACGGTCAATTCTTATGCAAATTTTGAGATGATTTTGACGATGATTATGTGCTATGATATCCATCAATGGATTAGACGAGATTTGGAGGAATTTGAGATTTAAAAATTTTGAATTTAAATTTGATTTAATTCGAAAATCGATATGGTGTGTTCAACGTTTTTCTAGATTTCAAGCACTATCTATTTCAAATAAATTTTGAGAAAATTTCTAAATTATTTAGCTTTCGAAATTATTAGTATAAATTATTTTTAAATTATTATTAAATTATTTTAAATATATTATTTCCTATAATAAGGAGAATTTTCGATAAATTGCTCTTAAAATAGTTTTGGAAAATTGTTTTAAAATCCCGTTTTCTTAAAAAATGTATTTTATAAATTATATACACTTTTCAGACGTATGAGAAAGAGAATTAAATGGTTTAGTAAAACACATGGTATGGGACATGTGAGTTTACTTTATCGGTTAACTCCGAACTTGTACGATCGACACTATTCAGGGTTATTAATTTCTGAGTTATTTAGCCAATTTATGACGAGTTTTTGAGATTATAATTCCTATCTTTAGGAATTATCTGGAAAGGCCAATATTTGGCGAGCTGTGTTTCGAGATCTCATATTCTAGGAGTATGATCTACGAGAACCCGGTATAGTGTTTTACTTGCCGATGAGACGAGGCGAGTCTGAGTTTTTCAAGTTTTGAGATTTTATGTCAATTTCTATTTTCTAATGTGGCGTTGACTAGCGGTTAGTAAACTGTTAACTGCAGATGTGTGGTATGAGATGCACATTAACACTTTTCGAGTCCCTATCTGGGAGTTCGTGACACATTCTGGGATAACCAGTACTATAAACCTTTGGTTCATCTAGGATTTTCGACTTCGGTCATATGGGATTTACGACTTTGGTCGTCTAGAATTACGGCTTCGATCATCTAGGATTATGACTTCGGTCGTCTGGGATTTATGACTTCGGTCGTCTGGGATAGGTACCTAAATCCTATATATAGTACTGATTTGAGTTTGGCACGTGCAGCGTTGCTTCGGCATGCATATGGGATTTGGCCAATCCAGGGATTTTTATGAGATTTTGATTTTGACTTCACCAATTTGAGATGATGATTTTATGTACAGCCTTGAGTAGAGAAAGGCTTATATATATGTTTATGATGATTTCAATATTGGGATTATGAGCTCTTTTTTGAGTTTCATGAGATTTGATTTTTGAGATTTTGATGATTTCACTTATGGCTTGTGTGATTGCTTACGTTCACTCATATTTTCGAACCCTTGAGTGTGAAACATCTATGCTATGTTAAACCCATTCCTAAGTTAATTATGGACCTTTGAGACACTTCCACCCTTGGAAGTATAAATTAAAATTTATTCATATCAGTCCTTTATATTCAAAGGAATACTTCACTTATATGCTATATTTACTCATCCATTGCTAATATCAAGTTCTAGTTAGCCTGACCCGTGTATTCATTACTCGGGTGAGACCAATTTGAAGGTTAGCTTTTGGACCTATGCTAGCTTTACCTTTTGGGCTTCTTCATCGACTTTGGTTATGGCATAGTTTTTTTGTAGTAGTCTTTTGTTTGGGAACCTTATAATGTTTATATTCTTTTGTTGGAATGTATGTATATATATTGTGGTCATAATACCACTTGTTACATGTTGTATTACATTTGGTGTATGTGTATATGTATATTATTTGTGTTGCTGTTTTATGACTTGCGTTTGTTGTAGTCATTGTATTTTGTTTCTGAATTGATCCTATAGCCACCATATAGTGTATTAGATAAGAATTAAGTATGTCGAACCACTTAAGATGAAATGAAAAAAATGAGTACCAAATCGACATATTTAGCTCTTATCTAATGCAAGACTATAATGGTCGCCCTTAACCAGTCCTTTTCTCCGCATTAGCAGGTAGAGTTATTAAGTAATTCTCTTTGTTAATATGGGTCTTGGGGTGAGGAGTAATAGCTTGGTATAACAGACCGATCCAGAAAAAAATGTAATAAAACATAGAATAGTACACACAATTACTATACATCAAGTATAATACAAATGTAAGCATCATCCCCAATCGTAGTGAACCCAACCATGCCCTTAACCATTTTGAGTCCTTTGGGAGTAGATAAGAGGAATATGTCTAGGAATGTAATTTAAATTTCGTAGTATTCCTATTTAACTAATTTGAATTGGAAATATCTACCCTTGCGAATGATCCTATCTTAACTTAACTTTCAGCTAATGGCTGGAAGAATAAGAGGTAGCACTTCGGAGGTGAGACCGTCTAGTGGTTCTCGTCCCGAAAGACTTTAAATGTCGATCGATCAGATTATTGAACTTCTTAGGAGCACACAACCTCCTACTTCTACTCATCCCTCTCCTCCATGCAAATCCGCATTTGCACATATGTACAACGACTTCACCCATCTCGGAGGCAAGCCATTCAAAGGCTCCGAGACAGTTTTAGAGGTTCAGGCTTGGCTCCAAACATGCGAGCGCATCTTCACTCACATGGAGATTTTCGATCATCACCGTGTTGTTATGGCATCGAGTATGCTGCAAGAACGAGCACTAGAACAAGCACTAGACTGGTGCCAGCTCCTTATAACTGAGATAGATGAGTCTACTCTTACATGGCAGCATTTCTGGGATCATTTTGAGCTTAAGTTCATGTCAGAATCCGATAAGGCTTTCCTTGCCCATCGCATCCTCAAGTTGAAGCAGGGAATATCCCCTGTGTCAGATTATGTATCCTCCTTCGAGTCTCTATCCAAGTATGGGATCGAGTTCATTAGTACCCCATACTAGAAGAATCCTAATTTCGTATCTGGACTTAAGAAGTATTTGAAGAAGTCGCTCATGCTTCAACTTAAGCTCTCGTTCTAGGAGCTTGTGGATTCGACGCTTCACCACGAAGCCGTTGAAAAAGAAAAGGGTAATAGTGATGATGTTGAGGTTTGAATGAAGCCGAATGAGAAACATATTCCCTTCTAGAGATACCAATTATTTCCTCTTAAGAAGAAGAAGAAGCAACGCAATTCTGGTTCTCATTCCAGTGCAAAACCTCCTTCAGCTAGAGTGCTGGCTTGCTTCAATTGTGGTTCTAGAGACTATCTAGCTAGAGGATGTCCTCAAACCCCCAAGTGCCATTATTGCAAGAAGGAAGGACATATAGTTTCAGCATGTCCTAAGAAGGGGAAGATTTCAGGTTCGAGGAATCTAAATTTGGCTCAGGCTTTCGGTTGTGCATCTTAGTCACGAGGTATGTCTCCTACTATTGTGGAAGGTTCTATTCTTTTTCATGATCCGAATCCTTTTCGATATGGGTGCTTGGCATTTATCAATACTAGATAAATTTCTTAATGCTATTAGATGTTATGTTCTGATCTTCTTGCTTGCTTGAGGAATGCGAATTCTTTTGAGGGAATCCACAATACTCGACGCTAGAATTTTAAGATTTTTTCCTTGTAGCCTATGTTTGCATGCGTATTAGCATGCTATTTTCTATCTTTAGTTTAGAGTAGTTTGAAAGGGAGTGACTTGCATTTTATCAAGCCACATTCTGTGATTTGAAGGGTCCTGTAGTTTGGTATCCATATTCAGTTGGTTTGTTATTTCTTATCTTTGGAATATTGATTATGATTCCAAGGTCTCTGTACTCACTCTTGGGTATCAAGATGATGATATATATTGAATTCCCGTCATTGTATTTCTGTTGATTTCCGTGAGTCTGTTCGGTTAAGACATCCAATCAAGCAATCGAGTATTGTATTGACCTCATTCCCGGTTCATAGCCTTTCGGTCATCCTTCTACGAAGATGCCCACTAAGGAAATGAGGTGATTCTTAGAATGTAATTGATATTTCCATTCTTACCTCTTTTGAAATAACCTTTTTAGATACTCATTTATAGGCTTAGTAATATTACTTCACCCGAAGTAATGATTTTCCATTTGTGTCTTCTTCTCATTCGAGAAGATATTTTACCCTTACCCTTAAATCTTGCCGATTACTTATTCGATCTATTGGGAGTGCTAGGGTATTTCTTCAGCTTGACCCTACACCGATTCTCATTAGCTATGAGTTGTGGAGGATAGTGTTTTTTACCGCATTCCGCACTCATTATGAATTTTTGAGTAGTTTGTTATACCGACTAACACTCCGATCTATTCCCTCAATCTAATGAATTGAGTATATTCAAGGAACATCTCGATGAGGCTCTTTTTTTCTTTTGATTTTGGTTATATGTAATGAATTATGTTTTCAAATTTTTCAAAAATTGAAGATATATTTCTAAGAGGAATTGGATTTGGTTTTTGGGATAAATAAAGAACATTTTGAGAACCAAATATGAGATACTTCTTTTATAGAAGATGATTTTGTATTGGGTTGTCCATCAAGAGCTTTAAGAATTCTAGTCGATACGCCCGATCAATTGTATCGATAGGAATTTCCTAAATGCTGTGATGAGATAACCGGACACGATAAATTGAATTTTAATGAGACTAAATTTGGAAATAAATTAAAAATATTTGAGAGTTAAATTTTATTCTAGATGACGTATGCAGCCATTGAACTATAATAATTGTTAGATAAATGGCAAGGCAGTTTTTATCGTTTGGTCAACTCTGTAGCGAATTAAGGGTCATTCATCATAAACAATGGCAAGGCAATGCCATTAAGGTAATTGGAATGTATGAGTTTGAATATAATTATGTTATATTATTGAAATGATGAGATAATACTTTTTTTAAAGAATAAATTTTTATTTAATATTTTAAAATAAGTTATACATTTTAAAGTTATGAGAATTTGGGTATTTGAAAATAAAGAGTAGTAAATTTTAAAATTTTATCTTAAGAATTTTTGAAATGAAATTATAAAAATTCTTTCGAAAAATTAATTTTGTAATAAAAAGGGGAATATGAGTTTGAAATTATTTTTCACTTTATAAGAACTATAAAAAGGAGGAACTATAGAAAGGAGTTTGGAAAATTTCCAAGTGTTGAAAATTGAGATTATGAATTTAAAGGTAATGATTTTTGGAACTTCAAGAAGTTTGACTGTAAACAAAAATTTTGATTATGGTTTTGAAGATAACGAATTTCAAACTCTAATAAATTTTGATTGTGAATTAAAAATTATATCTATCGTGTTACTCGTGATTGTCTTGCCTTAGTGCAATAGTCAAACGATTAGCGTTTTGTGGTCGTTTGAGTATGGTGATCTTTGAAGTAACTATCTCTCATCGGGTCTTCTTTCCGCAATGGTGTTATCTTAGTATCAGTATGGCTCCTTCCGTAGTGACATACGAAAAGTCATCAGCCTATTGTTAGAGTTCGAATAAAGCGATGTTAAATCCCAACTCTATTTCGAGAAACTTTTGTGAAATCTGTCTCCTTCGATAGATTTTTAAGTAGCATCCTATTGTGATCTTGTTACGAATGTGAGGTACTTTCGAAATGGTGATCTATTTCTCAAGGAATTTAATGGTCCGCAAATCCTAGTATTTGCACGTAGGAAAATCATTGAATTTACTGAGCATTTTTATCTTAGTCTTCTTTCGTCTAGAGTAGAGAGTGAGGAATTTTGATCTCGTGCTTGTCTATCCTTCCGTTGATTGATGAAATTAATATGTTGAATGCAAACTCTTCTCTAGAAATTGCTAGGATGCAATTTTGTTAAGCGGAGTTTGTAACAACCATAGTTTGGAGATTACCTATATATAAATTATAACGGAAGTTATAATTTAACATTGCAAATTAAATATAATTGGAAATTCTAAGTTGCTTATTTGGAATAAATAATGAATTTTGTAAACAAAATAAGAAAAATAAAGTTTGGAACTTTATTTTGTTTATTTGGGTATAAAGAGGGGATTAAATATTGATTGGATAAGTATTTGGTTTAAATAAATTTAAATATTGGGTATTTATTAGTTTGGAGCTAATAAATTAATTAGGTGATGTACTTCAACGTAAAATTGTTGAAATATACCAAGAGTAATAAAAATAAAGTTTTAAAAACTTTATTTTGAGAATTTGAGTAGAAAATAATCAAATTGCAATTTTATTTGGGTAAATACAAAAACATTGGAAAACATTGTTAATATTAATCTTTTATTGAATTTAGAATGATAAATATGAAGATATTATGTATTTTATTAATATAAAAGATGGAATATGGTTTAAAATTAATATTTCGATGCATAAAATGAGTTAAAATGATTTATTGTAATTTATTTGACAAGAACACAATTTTTGTACAAATTGTTGAAGTAAAAATAGTGTCTTGCAATAAAATAGTGTAAATTGCAAAATAGTGTTAAAAATAAGGTTTTATTTGGAATGGGATCCATAGCCCATTATTTGGAAATTTCTATAGGGAGAAAAGAGGCTGTACGTAGTTTTCATTTGCTTCTTCTTCTCAAATCAACATACAGTAAATAGAAAACAAGTAAATTCATGGCTTCTTCAAACTAAAACAAAATTTCACCAAATCTGCCGCAAATTAAAGAAGAGAATCATTAAACTAGAAAGTATACAAGGTAATAAAACCCAGCACTACAAAATATTTCATCTAAATCTTTGAATTGTGATATAATTTTTAGTAACAATTTCCTTTAGCCGTGCATTCTTCTGTTTCAGCTATTATAGGTTTTTAGAGCTTCTTATCTCCATCAAAGATCATTGCTTCCTATAAAAACATTGCTAAATTGTCAAGGTGAGTTAAAAACTCGCAAATTCTAATAAGAATCTTGCTTTGCTGCAAAGAAATTGCTAAGAAATGCTCTATATATGTTTAATTCACTAAGTAGTTGTTTTATTGAATTTCTTATTTCTGGTTGCCAATTTGAGTGGCCATAACTCTTTTATTTTCACTTGAATTGTTGCTCGATGTTTTTCGGAGTGTTGTTTAGATGTTAAACTTATTGAATGTCAAATTCAGTCCATAATTCAATCATTTGCTATGTCTAATGGTCTCTAGAAATTCAATACGAAGCAAAAAATGTAAGCAGGAAGAAGGTCCACAGACTGGGTCGATAAGGAGGTTAATCCAGCACTCTCTGGGTTGATCTGGTAGTCGACCTGGCCACTAGGCTGGGTCGATCCTCTTGTTGATCCAGTACGTGAAGTGGTGGCCTTTTGTTCTATTTCTTTTCCCAGCTTTTAGTCTTCGTTTGCTATGATTTTACCGCCAATTCTTATGCAAATTTTGAGGTGATTTTGATGATGGTTATGGTCTATGATATCCATCAATGGATTAGACGAGATTTGGATGAATTTGAAATTTAAAAATTTGAATTTAAATTCAGTTTGAATATTGTTTTGGTGTATTTTCAAGGTTTTTCTAGATTTCAAGCACTATTTCTTTCAAATAAATTTTGACAAAATTTCTAAATTATTTAGCTTTTGAAATCATTAGTATAAAATATTTTCAAATTATGTATAAATTATTGTTAAATTATTTTATAGTATTTTAAATATATTTTTCCCTATAATAAGGAGAATTTTCGATAAATTTCTTTCAAATGGTTTCGGAAAATTGTTTTAAAATCCCATGTTCTCAAGAAAGGAATTTTTATAAATAATATACATTATTTTTACACTTTTTGGATATATGAGCAAGAGGATTAAACGGTTTAGTCAAACACATGATATGGGACATGTGAGTTTAATTTATCGGTTAATTCTGGACTTGTACGATCAAAACTAATCGGGGTTATTGATTTCTTAGTTATTTAGCCTATTTATGGCGAGTTTTGAGATTATAATTCCTATCTTTAGGAATTATCTGGTAAGGCCAATATTTAGCGATCTATGGTTCGAGATCTCCTATTCTAGGGGTATGATCTATGAGAACCTGTTATGGTGTTTTACTTGCCGATGAGATGAGACGAGTCTGAATTTTTTGAGTTTTGAAATTTTGTGACGATTTCTATTTTCTAATATGGCACTGGCTAGAGGCTAATAAACCATTAAATGCAAATGTGTGGTATGTGACGCACGTTAAAACTATTCGGGTTCCTCTCTGGAAGCTTGTGACACATTCTGGGATTACTAGTACTGTAGACCTTCGGGTCATCTAGGATTTATGACTTCGATCATCCGGGATTTACCACTTCGGTCATCTGGTATTACAACTTTGATCGTCTGGGATTTATGACTTCGGTCGTCTAGGATAGGTACCTAAATCCTATATATAGTAGAGTTTGGTATGTGCAGCATCGCTTCGGTATGCATCTGGGATTTGGCCAATCTAGGGATTTTTATGAGATTTTGATTTTATTTTCACTAATTTGAGATGATTATTTTATTTACAGCCTTGAGTAGAGAAAGGCTCATATATATGTTTATGGTGATATTGATTTGGGATTATGAGCTCTTATTTGAGTTTCATGAGATTTGATTTTTGAGATTTCGATGATTTCACTTATGGCTTGTGTGATTGCTTATGTTCACTCACATTGTCGAACCCTTGAGTATGAAACATCTATGCTATGTTAAACCCATTCCTAAGTTAATTATGGACCTTTGAGACACTTCCACCCTTGGAAGTATAAGCTAAACTCTAATCATATCATTCCTTCATATTCAATGGAATGCTTCACTTATATGCTTATATTTGTTCATCTCTTGCTAATATCAAGTTCAAGTTAGCCTAACCCGTGTATTCATTACTCGGGTCCGATCGAGTTGTAGGTTAGCTTTTAGACCTATGCTAGCTTTACCTTTTGGGCTTCTTCTCGAATTTTGTTATGGCATAGTTTTTGTGTAGTAGTCTTTTGTTTGGGAACCTCCTGATGTATATATTCTTTTGTTGGGATGTATGTGTGTGTATATATATATATATATATTGTGATCGTAATACCACTTGTTACATATTGTATTACATTTGGTGTATGTGTATATGTATATTGTCTGTGTTGCCGTTCTGTGACTTGAGATTGTTGTAGTTATTATATTTTATTTCTTGATTGATCCTATGGCCACCATAGTAGTGTATTAGATATGAATTAAATATGTCGAAGCACTTGATATGAAATGAAAAAAAATGAGTACCAATCGACATACTTAGCTCTTATCTAATGCATGACTATGATGGTCGCCCTTAACCAGCCCTATTCTCCGCATTAGCAGACATAGTTACTAAGTAATTCTCTTTGTTAATGTGGGTCTCGGGATGGGGCATCACATAGGAGGCAAAGGATCTAAATTATGTGAATCATAATGGAAATACTATAAAAAGATATTAAAAAACATAGGTTGATCTAAATTAAGACAACATAATAAACATAGTATTAATTTAGATGGGTAGAAGTGGATTTGAATTGGATGTTGTGAGATGAACAACAAAAAGACAAGATGAATTATATCGAATTCAAGCGTATGAACATGAGAAACATATAGACAAATTAAATCAAAAACGCCTTAGGTTTTTTTTGAAAAAATCACACCTTGAATGATGAATCGATGACCTTAGATCACGAATCAACCTCCAGATATTGCAAAGATGAAGAGGTAAAATCCACCTTTAATAAAATGGTTTAATTTATATTTAATTTTTAATTTTAAGCCCTAGACCACCCTCGAAATTTTAGCCATGACTTTATAGGAGGAAGAGATATTATTTATCAGGAAATGATGAATGAATGAGACGGAACATGTTTTAAAGGAAATATTAGAATTGTTACCCATTTTTTAGCAAAGCTTCAACTAGACTTAGAAGTTTCAAACAAGGATGAAATAGCTTAAAAATTGGGAGGCACGCTTAGAGGAATTGGAGAATTGAGGTTGGGAAGTACAGTTGAAAATTTGCTAAGTCCTTAACTCATCTCGAGTTAAGGTCTTAGGTTAGTTGTTGGAAAAATTGCTAATTCCTTAACTCATACCGAGTTAAAGAGAACATCGAAATGGAGATGTAATAACTTGAAATTTGGCGAGAGCACTTAGAAATGGCAAAAGGAATTGGAAAATTTTCAGCATGATTGGGCCAAAGCACCTTAATTCGCCCCAAGTTAAGGATCTTAACTCATCCCTAGTTAAGGATTTGACTCAGGATGGCTTTAATCTTCCGTTGTGACGCGTACTATTTCTGGACTTTATTTCTGTTGGGCCCCAAATTCAGTGCCGCCAGTTTCCTCTATAGATACTGTTAGCACCAAAATTGGTCACTAACACCCTTGAGTAGAATTGTGTAGAGAGATTAATGAAGAAAGTAAATTAAAACAGAGAAGTAACATGATTGAATGCAAAACGAACAACAAAAACGATAACATCAGGTTTATACTAGTTCAAAATAATTGCCTGCATCCACTTTGAATATAATACTTATTACTTTTCCAATCACTTGGGTATGATACAATCCGTAAACAAACAACTTGAATACAGGTTTGAATAGAAAAGAAGTGAGTACAGAAAATGACAGTATCCCTAGAGTTCTTCAAGAAAAGGTCCCATTAACTGTACCCCTGCCCCTCTATTTATAGACGAGGATATGTTGGCTCCCCTATGCAAGCCCATGACCAAGATTGCTCGGCCCATAGTTGGTAGGTTAGGTAGACCGAACCAGGCATTTTGACACACTACCATCGATCCACCTGATGTCGATCCAGGGTCTCCTTACAAACGACTCGAAGAAAACTCGCAAGCAACTTGAAGCAATTATGGGTGCGACTTAAAGTGAAACAGTATTGATCGTATCGCCCTGTGGTAGTCTTGCTAATTCTCCTGTTGTTTTGCCGAACCACTGCAACCGAACCCAAATTGCCGACCCACATGCACCGATCCATACTTGCGATCAACCAAGGCCGAACCACAATAGCAAACCACACTGACCGAGCCACTTCGACCTTCCTTCCTCGACCGAGCCACCCATGCCGACCCATACATTCCGAACCGTATACAAAGGCCGAACCGCACATGAATGCCGATCTAGATATACTAATCCTCCTAACGCTGATTCCCATTTACACCGAGCCACCTAGGCCGCACCACTACGTGTCCACCCACATTAGCTTGCCTCCCATGACCGAATAACACGTGCCGACCCACCAAGGCCTGCCCATCCTTGACCTTCCGTAAGAGTTATCCTACTCCAACCAAACCACCATCAAACACTGATACACATAGACATGTCGAAACACACAGGTTGCATCAATCCCTTATATCTCCAATCTCCTTTTGGCTCGAGTCCAGTCTAGTTTCAACCTTATCTTCTGCAACTATCGCTTTGTAGCCGAACCAAGTAGCCGGATAACATTTTCCCCCAAAGTGCATTGTGTTAATCAACACGATGCGCTTTGATTTAGCGAGTCCTTCTGCTTTCAAAGGCTAGCTCCTTCTTAGTGGTAACTAACTGTCGCTTTTCATTGGCCTTCGACGAAGCTTCATGTCGTCTGAACATATTAGTTCAATCTCGAAGAACACCTTAAAATATTGATACAACTTTTCAAAAGCTGAATGTATACAACCACTCGAAGGCTGAATAACGATGAATTTTCCAAACCCAGGCTTCCCCACTGACCCAGTAGTGTCCATCTCCTCATCACGCTACCATCTTCTATTATCATCGCATGTGCATATGTTCGTGTATACACATTTTATTTTATTACCATTATTATTATTATTATTATTCCTCTTGTTATTTTTCAAAAACAAAGGTGGGTCGGCATACGAAGGCCGACCCACTTGGTCGGTTCACTAAGGGTAAGGGTTTGCATATTTACATTGCCGACCCACCAAAGCGCGTTGGCCGGTTCTCCATTTATAAACCCACACCTTCATTCTTTCCCTCTCACTTCTCACTTTATTTTCCTTCTTCTCTAACACAGCTCCAAACCATATCTCCCCCAATCCATCGAACTACCTCACAACTTCGTTCCACCATCTTCCATACGTGTCGCCACCATACCCCTTGACTCCAAGCTTTAAGAACCTTACATCACAGCCTAAATTAACACATAGGTAAGGGTTCATACCTCCACTTAGGAGTTATTGCATGTACACAAATCTTTGTGATAAGTGGGAGAAAAGAGAAATATGGAAAGTAAGTGTATTAGGGTGAAGGTAGTAGAGGGATTTATGGCACAGATTCATGCCAATTTGAGTGGAGTAGTCGTCTTTGATGGTTTTAGGGAGGTCTACAATTTTTAGGAGGAGAGGACTTTTTATGCTGCGAGAGGGAAGTCAAGTGTTTAAGGAGTAAGAAAGCCTAGTCGGCAATCCTTGTAGGATGATCCATCTTAGGGAGAGTCTGGTTGAAACATAACAATAATACTCGGTTGGTAGAGGAACCTATAAGTCTAAGTCGGTGCTCTAAGAGAAAAAGTGGGTTAGTTTCTTGGGTTGGGTAGTGGTTCAATGGTTTAAAGGAGAGAGTGGGTCGTTCGTTGTGCTATCTAGTGAGGTCTGGGTTGGTAAAGAGGGAGTGGTTCGATATCTAGTGTTAGAGTCGGTACTGAGCATTGGGATCGACATTGGCTTACTGGACTATCTCAACTTAAACATAACATACACCAGGATCACACATTGCATGCCTAAGCATAAAACAATGGAAGACAATGACAAGAACCAAAGCATATGAACCCGTTGACTTAACTCGGGCTAGAAATTTCATAATTCAGGTAATTCTAAACATGAATCTAACTGAACAAAAATTAGTAAAATCCTTCACAATATATAATGCCACTGTCGGATCCTATGACTTCTAATACTGATCATAGGATAAACTTCGGAGGCGGTCAGTGATGACGGTTTCAAAAGTTGATAACTCAAAGCTCAATCCCTCTACACTAGTCTTCAAAACTTTAATTTCTCTGTACTCATGTTTGAATCATCGCACTAGTTCACAACCCCACATGGGGGAATATTTTGTTGTTACATCTGATGTCGATTATCTTTCGAGCATAGATTAAACATGTATATATTCACTCGAAGTGTCTTCCCAAAATGTATAAGAAGTCGAGATCCGCTACTATATTTGGCAAGCCCGGACCAAGTTCATGGCAAGAAGCAGTGGGGACGTCAAGTCCATATTCGCCCTCATTCCTGATATTCCATTTCTTCTTACCGAGGTTATAGGTCTGACTCCCGATGTCGTAGACGAAGATGTTGTTTTGGATAACCCCATCTATTCTCAAGCCTCAAAAGTCGGCGAAGCCTCTCTTCGTCGATTGTGTTCTTTCCACGGAATCCCCTTCGAAGAAGTTTTGGTTCCGTCGGCACAGGATCTGCCTCATTTGTCCCGAGTCGGATACACTGCATGCAACAAATTCATGTGTTGGGCCGAAAGTGTGCCACCATTCAATTCATTCATCCGCGAAGTTTTATAGTATGTAGGGATCGCCCCTGCACAACTGCATCGTCATGCGTTCATTCAAGGTACCAACATTCTTTTTATGAGCTTCCTATTCAGACCTCCAACTCCTAAGGACATCCGCTATATCTACCGCTTCAAGAGACGTACTGATAGTCCAACCTACATATTCCACAAGCCATACCCCAAATGTCCAGTTTCGACGGGCATGTGGAACAAGCTTTCTCAGTTCAAACAAGAGTGGTTCTACGTACGTTGTCCTTTCGGCTTTGCAAGAAGATGGCTGGAAGAACGTAAGCCTCATCCTTATCTCTCTTTTCATTCTAAGACTTAAGGTGCATCTTTCTTAAAGTGTGAACTAATTTTAATCCTTACAGGCATCCACCCATGACCCAAAGGCACCAGGTACTCTGAGGCAGTTGAGGCTATTTGTGCTACCTATATGGAAGATCGGAACATCAAATCGGTAGTCACCAATGACATGCTTTCAAGGTTCGGATTACTAGAAGAGGGTGGCAGGACTAGCCTTCCAAGTGGCACCATAATTGCAAGAACGACCGCATGAGCGAGTATAGAACAAGCTGGTCCTTTGGTGCACCCCGCCAAAGAGGCTCATGACACTACCAAGGAAGGCTAGATTAAAGAAACTAAGGTGCTAGTAATGACTAATGAGAATTTAAGTTCTGGACAAGCGCTAGTAGCAGATGTACGGGGTGCTGACCAACCACCATCTCCTTCAAAAAAGAAGATGAGCTTAGCGTATAAGCTGAAAAAGGGAAAAATCAGCGGAACTTCACCGAGAAAGGGTCATCTTCTCAAAAATTAGAAAGCTCACTTAAGGGACTATCTGACTTGACCATCCTCGACTGTCTGTTGAATTATGACTTCAATAATCTCGGCACTATGGGATTTAACTCGCTTGCAAGAAGTGATGAAGGCACTCAGCTTCATGATCAAGGCGAGAAAACTCCGATGAGTAAAGAAAATAACATTGGTCCATAGGGGGGATGCACTAGGACACACATGAACACTTGCACTCCACCATGCACCTAAATTCAGTTCATCGTATGACTTCTAGTAATTTGTTCTCGTTTAATCTTACGTGCAGGTGAAATGGGGCGCATACATGGCATTGACCATCTTCGAGGATCCGCTATCTTCTATCATTCTAGTCGAGACTTAGGATTGGGTAAACGAAGAAAGAGGGACGAAGGAGGAGATAGAGACTATCATTCTAGAGATTCATCCTCATCTTCTAAAAGGAGGACCCACGACCATTCTTCATACCCAAATGATCCTCCCAATCTTCCAACGCATAGTGAGAAAAGTTTGCTCGAAAAGGCTCCCAATTCGAAGTCCCTTGCGACTGACATTCTGGCTTCTCGAGCACCAAGCAATCCCACGAGCCTCACAAGAAATCCATGACTCCGGTAAGGCAGACTACCCCAACTCCTGTTCACAATCCGTCCGTGGCAGAAAAATTAGCCAAGCTCAAAGCTACATTTCAAAAGATCTGTTTCTACGGACTAAAATTTCTCCCCATAATTCATCCTTTACCTAGGCACGTCAAACAGAGTGCTATTGCTAGCAATAACGATGTGTATTTTCAATATGACACATTTATACACTTGGTGGAAAAAGTTTCAGAGGTCTCCATCGAATGCCAGCATGAGATTGATCGCCTCAAGCTCAAAGCTATTCATAACAAAGATATCATAAAGAGCTAGGATGAAGAGCTATCATCATACAAATCTTAGCTTGAGACTGCCCAAAAGAATGCTAAGGAGACAACTGAGATGGTCAGTCGCTTGGAGGCCACCGACAAAAAGGAACTTAACGAGGTAATCCAACGCAGCGATACTCTAGCCCTGGAGAAAGATTCTATTCAAAAAGAGAAAGACACTCTGGCTTGCCGAGTTAAGAACTGGAGGAACTGCTCTCCAAAGAGAAAGAATAGAAAATTGCTACGTAGGAAGTCACAAAAGTAATATGATTAAATCGTTGAGATAAGGAATTTGAAAAAAAACTCGACAAAGAGCTACTCAAGATTGAAGCGCTAAAAGATGCAGCTTACGAAGAAGGCAAAAAGGAAGCACTGTAGAGGTAGACACCCGAATCGAGGAAGCGACCGAGGCCGGTAGAGAAGAGATTAAGTGTTCCTTTGATTCGCTCATCGTCGAGTACAATGCAAGAGTTCTCATGCACCACGACCTATCTTTCTTGGTCGATGGTTATCTCGAATCGCTAGCTAAGCATGGGATACTTTGATAAAAATTAAGAAAGTGGACTAGGCATTGAAGAGGTTGATGAAGAGGCTCTTGTAAGGGAAGTGCTTCGAAGAAATGAGCCTTCAGACTTATCTATGGCAAAAGCCCTCTTTGGAAGAGACTCCCCATCATCGAAAGATAGGGAAGATATTGCTAGCCCGTCCAACACCGAGTCTCAAGTTCCTCTTCCCATTTAATTGGTTGAGACTTCATCACTTAGGCCTCTCGAGCAGCATGTCGGTTATGACACGGAGAAGCCCGGACTTGGCATTCACACTTTATCCCCAGTCTTCGAGGGTGATACTCAGAGGACCACTAAAAGTAAATTTGAAGCTGGTATGTAGCTCCACCTTCTAGAGCTGAGGAAATCAACGCTTTTGGTGAGTAATGGATATGTTTGAACATTTTCTTTTCATGAATTCGTATAGGTCACCCTGGTCCCGTGCCTAATCTAAGGAGTGATGTCACTATGAAGCGGGAAGAAAAAGAGGCCAGGGAACCTCACACTGGAGATACCCTTGGTTTCGATGCTCATGTAATAGGGGCACTAGATGAGGATAAACCTGAAGATCCCACACCTGTAGAAGAACACGACGATGTCAAAATCACAGGCGCTTCAAAGTACATTTCCAAGCTTAGGATGAAGGAGCAATTCGAGAAGGAGGAGAAAGAGAGAATCAAAGGTAAGACAGAACCCGAGGTGGTCGAGCTCTACGATCCACTAAATAGATCATTGAAGGTCATTCTCCCCGGTGGGACCACACCCTTGGATGTTCCTCCTCCTTCCTCGGTTGCCACATTACCGGGAAGCAAAGTATCTAGGAAAAGAAGCTTTGATGAGGAGACTTCGAAAAAGCCAAAAAGGGAAAGAAAAACGAAGAATTAGCCATTGCCTCACAACATTTTTCTTAGGTCAAATAGTTGAAAATCATGTAATTGCTTTCCATTGCTTTTTTCCCTTCTTTCATCAATAGTCATCGTAGATAGAGTTGTCCTCTGTACTTTCGAAGAAGTTGTAGGAAAATTTTAAGAAGTAAATAAAATTTTGTTTCCGTGCATTCACATATTCTCTTTGCATAACTTATAATGTAGTCTGAAACTGAAATTCAAAGTCTAGCGGGTCATTTAAATTCCAATACGCCCTCAAAGGACTTGGAGTACTTCTGTCCACATTCTGAGACTTAAGAATTTTTCAAACCGTTAATACTCCAGTCCACACTCAAGGGAATCAAAGTACTATGTCCGCACTCTAAGTACCTAGAGATTCTTAAGTCGCTTATACTCTAGTCCGCACTCTAAGGACTCAGAATACTCTACTCACTTCTGAGACCTAGAGATTTTTGAGTCGTTTATACTCTAGCCCACACTCTGGGGACTTAGATTACTCTAGTCCACTTCAGGGAATTAGAGATTTTTGAGTCATTTACACTCTAGTCCGTGCTCTGGGGACTAAGAGTACTCTAGTCCACTTCAGGGACTTAGAGATTTTTGAGTCATTTGTAGCTACCCTACGCTCTGGGGGACTCAGAGTACTCTAGTTCGCTTCAGGGACATAGAGATTTTTGAGTCATTTATACTCTAGACTATGCTTTGGAGACTTAGAGTACTCTAGTCCGCTTCAGGAACTTAGAGATTTTTTAAATACGTAGCCGCCTGACTTTTAGTTTTGTGTGTGCACTCATACGCCATACATATTGATGCAAAATAATTTTTTCATGAAATTATAAAACACGGAACATCAACAGATCGTAGAAAATTAGCTTCATGCCTTTATTGATTATAGAAAATAGGGGCAACCTCAGTTGTCTTATTACATGTTGGAAATAGTGAACAACAGAAGAAACCTATATCGGAAACAATTGCTGCTAAAATGCAAAAGAAATAAACTAAGTATAGTAGCAGTGCAAATGCTTGCTATTCCATGCTCTGGGAAGTGTCATGCCATCAACAGACGCTAGTTTGAAGGTTCCTTCTCCAAGCGTCCTTCGATGACTTAGGGACCTTTCCATGTGGGATTCATATGTGATGAGACTAGAAAAACTTGCTTCAAAACAAGGCCACCCTTAAATTAGCTTCTTCATGCTTCTCGTCGACAAAGTCAAACGACTCCAGTAAAAGATCTCGGTTCATTCTAGGATCATAATGAGTCACCTGGTCAAAAGGAAATTCAAGTTCCATGGGTATAATTACTTCAGTGCCGTATGCCAAGGCGAAAGGAGTATGGCCAGTCGTGGACTTGTGTGTGGTTCTATATGCCCAAAGTGCCGTTGGAAGCTCATCCACCCACTTGCCTCGAGCCTTCTCCAAACTTTTTTCCAGATGGATTTGATTATCTTATTCACTATTTCAACTTGCTTATTTGCTTTAGGGTGAGCGATTTCTGCAAACCTTTTCTCAATGCAATATTTTTTGACAAAACTCTTTGAATTCTCTACTCTCAAATTGAGTTCCATTGTTAGTAGAGATAGTCCATAGGAGACCAAAGCGGCATATAATGTTTTGCACAACAAATTTAATGACTTTTTTAGTGGCGATCGTAGCTAATGGCTCTACTTCTGCCTATTTGTTGAAGTAATCGACTGCAACAATTACGTATTTCGCACCACCTTTGGAGATTGGCAAGGAGCCGATAATATCGATTCCCCATGTCGCAAATGGCCACGGACTAACCATTTGCATGAGTTCTATCGATCGCGTTTTCGAGATCTTTGCGTGCTTCTAAAATTTGTCGCATCTCCTTACATTGTCCGTGGCGTTCCGATTCATGGTCGGCCAATAGTATCCGTAGCGAAATATCTTTTAGCCAGTGTCTACCCTCTAGTATGGTCACTACATTCTCCTTCACGGACTTCCCTTAAAAAAAAAAATTATCTCGTTGTGGGCGATGCACCTAAGTAAGGGAACGGAGAAACCCTTTCGATACATCATTCCATCCTGCATTATATACCACGATGCCTTGCGAACGGCATGTTGTCTCTCATTCCTTTTCTCGAGCAAGGTTCCGTGTAACAAGTATTCTCTGAATGGGTTATTCATGACTCCCTTTCGGTTTCTGTCTCCACCGCAAAATCAACCTCCATCTCATTTATACTCGGGGCATGTAAAGTTTCAACGAGAACCAAGCCCATCTGTTGTGCATCACTAGTGCTTGCAAATTTTTCCAAGGAATAGAATTATCCATTTTGTTTATGTGGAATGTGCGAAATATCATAGTTTGAAGGTCCACCAACAATTCCTGAACCCGAGCGAGGTATGGAGAAAGCCTTTGTCCCTTTGCTTGACAGTCCACCATACTTGGTATACCACCAATTGTGAGTCATAAAAGATTTTAACCGATTTCACTACAAGGTATTTGGAAAGCTTCAATCTAGAGATCAACACTTCATATTCGGCTTCACTGTTAGTAGCGTGGAAGTTAAGATTCAAAGCATAATAAATCGACTGGTTCTCAGGAGTTACAAGAACAACAATAGCCCCAGAACAATGGTCGTTGGAAACCCTATCGGTACATAGCTTCCACTGAATAGCGGGAATCACTTCACTTCCACTTGGCTCATCTGATATTGTGAACTCTGCAATGAAATTTGCTAGTGTTTGTCCCTGGATAGCCCTCCGTGGCATATAGGTGATGTCAAGCTGACTTAGCACAATGTTTCATTTAAGTAACCTTTCAGAAGTCCTTGGTCATTAGAGCACCTGCCACAAAGGTTGATCGGTATAGATACTGACCTGATGTGCCTGGAAATACGGATGGAATTTGCATGATGCGATCACCAAACAGTAAGCCAGCATCTCAGTCTTGGGAGAATTTCTCTCTGCCCCCGTTAAACGCTTACTAACATAGTACACTGGCTGGATTCGGTCCTCCTTACGAACAAAAACTGCTCATGGAAAACGGGCTTTGACCAAACAGGGGCCTCCACAAGTGACTCACCAAAGCTCAGAACGTGTCCTCACAATTCGACGTCCATTCAAAATTTATTTTCCCTTTCCTTGTCCCATCAAAGTAAGGAATACACTTATCGGTTGCTTTGGATATAAATCGACTTAGCGCAGCAACTTTCCCATTTAGGCTTTGTACATGCTATAGTTCTGGGTGCTTGTACGTCTTAATAGCTGGAATCTTTTCTGGGTTTGCTTTGATTCCTCGTGCGTTGACAATGAAACCCAAAAAATTCCCTGACACTATGCCAAAGGAACATTTCAATGGATTGATTTTCATCCCATAAAATCTAACTATATAAAACATCTCTGCTAAGTCTCGAATGTAGTCATTTGACTGTCCTGACATCATGAGCATATCAACTACATAGACTTCCATCGTTCTACCAATCGGGTGTTTAAACATCCGATTCACCAAACGTTGATAAATTGCCCCTGTGTTCCTCAACCCAGAAGGCATCACTACATAATAGTACAATCCAACGTTTATGACAAAACTGGTATGCTCTTGATCCAAAATGTGCATCGGGATTTGATTTTATCCCGAATACGCATCCATAAATGACAACAACTCGTTTCCTACTGTTGAGTCGACTAGCTGATCAATTCTGGGCAATGGAAAACTATCCTTTGGTCATGCCTTGTTCAGGTCCGAGTAATAAACATAAGTCCATCACTTCCCATTTTCCTTCCTCGCTAGTAGTGGATTAGACATCCATTTAGGATAGAGGGCGTCGTGGATGTACCCATTGGCTTTGAGTTTATTCATGTCCACTTTGAGAGTAGCGAACCTCTCTGGTTCCATGCCTCTTCTCTTTTGTTTCATTGGCACATACTTCGAGTCAATGTTCAATATTTGACTTGCGATGGCGAGAGAAATCCTATACATATCAGAATGGGTCCAAGGAAAAACATCGAGATTCGCTCGAAGGAAATCAGTAAGAACCCCATCATTAAGGGGTTGAACCGTGATCTAATCTAAAGTACCTATAATGGGTAATCATGGCTGATTGGATTGTCAATCGTCAGTTCAAACGGCCCCACCTTGGCCTCCTTGGGTTCTTCATTGTCATCTCTTGGATCTATGTCTCTATAGATCCGGCTGTGTTGCCCAAGCCAAGGCTCAGGCTCTATTTGTTAATTTTTAGCAACATGGATGTGGACAGGCTTTTCCACACCATGTCCCTTCTCTCTTCATTGGGCCTCTCTCAGCTCAGCTACATAACAAGCAGACTAGTCGCTTGATCTCCATGCGCTACACTAACTCGATTGTCCGTTGGAAATTTCAAGGTCAGACACCACAGCGCCAAAGCTACCCTAAACTCCGCCAGGGCCGATTGGCCTAGAAAAATATTATACGGGGAATCAACATCTAAAACAATGAATGGTAGGATTCGTACCCTCCTGCATTCACCTTGTCCTAGTTCAACTGGCAATTCAACAAAACCTACTACATCAGCAGTTGCACCATTAAAACCATGAATGCGGGTTTTAGATGGATTCAGATACTTCTCCTCCATCTTCATTGGTCATACGCCTTCTTGAAGATAATATTAACAGAACTCCGACAATCAATTAGTATTCTTCTCAGATGCACCGATCCGATTGTAACTCAGATAACAATCGGCTTAATGGTAGGTGCCTCCACTTGATTGGCATCCCTACTCCCGAATACTATATCATCGTTCATCATTCGCTGCTATTTTTCTGGAGTCCCGTCTTTTGTGTTCGAGAAACACTTGAAGCCCGCATGCTTCAAGGAACTAGCATAACGTTCCATTTCTTGCCAACTCTTGTTTACTAGATAAGGTCCACCGATTACCGTATTTATGACCAACCTTCTTTCGGTCCAAGCGGGATTCTCAGGTCAGTGTGAAGCTTGCTTGTGATTGGGGTCGGATGTCCCTTGTCTGGCTTCCTACGGATTCTTAACAAACCGCTGTAACTTCTTTTGGCGAATCAGATTTTCTATAGCATCATGGAGGTGTCTGCACTCTTTGGTATTGTGCCCGTAGGTCTCATGAAACCGACAATACTTTCCAGTCTGCTTTTGTTCCTCAGTCCATTCCTTTGGGCGCAGCTTTCGGTATTGAAATGTAATACAAGTTAATAGATAATTTTTCTCCAAAGATGTGTTCAGGGGCGTATATTCATTATATGTCGGGATCCTTGGTTTCTGCTTTCCAGCTTTCCTTTTTCGTCCGAAATTTCCTCCTTCAGTTCCTTTTAGCTGCTCCTGCTTATTTAGAACATTGACTTGGGCCTTACCAGAGTTCTCACTGGATTGCTTTACCTAATATTGATTTACATTGCTTCCTTACTAGATCCTAGTGCACTGCTCCATCTTGACCACTTGGCCTCTTCCTTTCTCATGAACTGATTTGTCTTTGAATAAAGCATTCCAGCGTAGTCGGTTGTTTTTCTGCCATCCAGTCATTAAACTCGGACTCTGGATGCACTCCATGCATGAAGGCCATAAGGATGGCATGGTCGTTCGGATTACTACCTTTGGTAGCAGCTATATGGAACCTCTGTAAGTAGTCTTTAATGACTCATTGGGAGCCTGAATCACACTGGATTGCGACATCACGTATTTTGGGCGAGTATCATGGATCCTAAATTGCTCCACAAACTTCGTCACTAACTCGTCAAACCTGGAGATTGATCGTGGGGGAAGCCTGGTGAACCATGTGGTAGCGATTCCGGATAGGGTTATTAGGAAGCATCTGCATTTAGTCGCATCATTCACCCTTGCCGAGTCCATTATCCACACGTATCTCATTATGTGCTGCCGAGGGTCGGTCTTCTCTTCATAAGCTGGAATAGTAGGCATGGTGAACTTCCGGGGGTGCTCAGCTTGTAGGATGTTATCAATAAACAGGGTATGACTCCTCGATATGTCCCAACATCATTAGTCAAGCCCTGATTCTCTCCCATCAATTGTTGGACCATAGTTGATAGATCCAGAGTCTGAATGGGAGGCGCCAAGTCGATGTTCATTCTGCGTGATTGCTCTGGCTGGTGCCTCCCTGTTCGGCGATCATCTAAGTATGCATTTGGAGGACCTGCTTCATTACGATCCTAGTGAGGTGGTTGACAAGATCCCATGCGCGCTCCAGATCCTAAGTTTATCACTTTAGGTTAGGTGCGACTCCCCAGTTGTAGTTGAGGAGCTACGTTTCCAGCTAAGGAATCTGGATCGTTTCTGTTGGTCTATCCTTGGCGACTTGTCACCAGCTGCTCTGTTGCTCCAGTTTGTGCTATTTCAATCCTATGGAGTCTACGCCTATGTTATTCATTTGACGAAGCACAACTGACAGATGATGAGTTGGAAGTAGGGCTTCCACCAGCATTCTGACGCTGATGCTGAGCAATCTGGGTCATCAGGTTGGCGTTTGCTAGAATCTGCTCGTTAAGCTATCTTCTGCTTTCCACGAGCTCCCTCATCAGCTCATTATACTATGCTTGGGTGAAAACTTTTGGATGGCTTTGGATGGTGGAGGGTTCTACACCTTCATGAGCATGCAGATTCCTGGGTCCTACTTGCTGGACGCTGGCAATCTCATTAGCATCAGCATTGTGGGAGGAGGATCTGGTATGTGGTCTTGTCATCTTAGACTTATTCGTAGGAACTCTGAGTAAATTCTATGAACTCTTGAGAATGAAATTGGATCTCCTTCGATGGATTTCCTCAATCCAGTAGCAAAAAGATAGATCCAGCAGCTTGAGAATGAACATTTCTGAGTGAAAGGACCAAAATGTTAACACCAAAATTGGTCACTAACACCATTGCATAGAATTGTGTAGAGAGATTAATGAAGAAACTAAATTAAAACAGAGAAGTAACACGGTTGAATGCAAAGGAAAAACAAAAACGAGAACACCCGATTTATATTGGTTCAGCGTAATTGACTACGTGCACTTTGAATATAATCTTTATTACTTTCCAATCACTTGAGTACAGATACATACCGTAAACAAACAACTTGAATACAAGTTTGAACAGAAAGAATTATGTACAGAAAATGGTAGAGTATCCCTTGGAGTTCTCCAAAAAAAGATCCCCTCAACTGGACCACTGTCCCTATATTTATAGATGAGGATAGGCTGGATCCCCTATGTAGGCCCATGACCAAGATAGCTTGGCCCATAGCTAGTAGGTTAGGTAGACCGAACTAGGCATTCCAACCCACTACCACCGATCCACCTGATGCCGATCCAAGGTCTCCTTGTGGACAACTCAAAGCAAACCCACAAGAAACTCGGGGCAATTATGAGTGTGACTTGATGTGAAACAGTATCAATCGTATCATCCTGTGGTAGTCTTGCTAATTCTCCAGCAGTTTTTCCAAACCACTGCAATCGAGCACAAATTGTCGACCCACAGGTACCGATCCATATGTGGTGGTCAACCAAGGCCAAACCACAATGGTCGAACCACCCTGACTGACCCACTTCGAACTTCCTTCCTTGACCGGGCCACCCATGCCGAACCATACGTGCCGAACCATATACATAGGCCGACCTGCACATGATTGCCGATCCACATATACTAATCCTCCTAAGGCCGATCCCGTCTACACCGAGCCACCTAGGCTGAACCACTACATGCGGACCCACATTGTCTTGTCTCCCTTGACCAAACAACACCTGTCGACCTACCAAGGTTGATCCATCCATGACCTTCCATAAGTGCTATCTTACTCTAACCAAACCACCATCAAATGCCGATCAACATAGACGTGCCGAAACCACTGGTTGCATCAATCTCTTATGTCTCCAATCTCCTCCTAGCTCGAGTCCTATCTAGTTTCAACCATATCTTCTGCAACTTTCGCTTTGTAGCTGGGCCAAGTAGCCAGGTAACAAATACCAACCTACCTTCTACCAGAAGAGAGGCCTCTCTCTGTTGAATCTTCTTCAACACTTGTGGACTTGGAGCTTCCCCACGTCCTTTTCACTTCCAATCTCTTCTAAACTTATTCAAATTCATTGTTACTTAGGTCTAGGGAAAATCTAGTTGTAATCTAAAGAGATAATAATTAGCAACCAATAATAAAACTTGATTAAAGTGGACATAGGCCGGAGATTACGCCAAATCACTATAAAAACTTCTATGTATTCTTGTCTATTCTCTACTTTTTCTCGTACTTTTATCTGAATTAGTACTTTCATCTATTTTTGGGTGTCGATCCATTATTTGGGCTAGTAGAAACATTTCAATTTCCTCCTTTAAAACATTCCTTAGTTTTCAATTAAATCTCATCAAATCCTCTCCCCCTACCATGCATGGTTGGCTGTAGAATGAGGTAGAGTGGGCCTTATAGTTTTCCAAATCTATTCAGCATTTGTTCCATTTAAATCAAATTTAAATATTCTATCTATATCGTATATCAATACGTGTGTTTATAACTTTTATACACACATTTTATTAAATATTAATGGCATTAAAAAATCAAATTAAATTTAATAATTTATAATTAATGACTATTAACTAAATTGATTAATTTATAATGCTTACAAATTAGTTAAACTAATTTATAATTCTTTGTCACTTTAAATTTAGGTAGCATATACAATAATATTAACTACAAAATTATCCTTCATGTTAATGAGTGTAGACAACCCATACTCATTGGATGTGCATAAAAAATATTATTTGATGGTTTTGCAAGCTCATGACTTACGTTTCTTCCATCTATAGCATTTTTTATCCATTTATTAACTAGTCAAGTGCACTGTCTTGAAATGTAAAGACGTATCATTAAAAGCTCCTGTCCTTTTATCTTTTTCCACTTTAACTTCTCGAAAAGAATAGAATTTTGAAAAGTATTACATTAGTGAGGCTTTTCCAAAGCATTTCTTCATGCTTTTCAAGTCGGAATATAACACTTGTCACTATTTTTTTCAATCTTTAAAAATTGAAAAAATGAGAACTGTCCATGTAAGGAACTACTTACATAAGTTCATACATGCAACCATGTGTTACAAAATAATAATGATCAATTAATCATTTTATACATGAATATAATTGTGGAAAAATGAAAAGTAAACACATGAGATAAGTGATGAGCACAAAAAAGGAATATGATGCTTACCAATCCACATTTGAATAACTACAAATACACATAATAATTTCACTATCCAATAAAAATATGTATTATAAACACGTAAAAACTAAGAAATGTAAAATGTTAAATAAAAGCTTTAATTATATGAGAAAAGGATAAGCATTGGAAAAAGAATACGAAAACCATTCAAGTTTGAGAATTTTGAAACATTAAGTACGCATGTAAATTTAAAAGATAATCCCTCTACTATCTCTCCGCTATAAAAATAAATACAACTTAATCCGAATAAGGGGTGAAAATAGTATCAACAACCAAGCAAATTATGAAAATTAAACGGTAAGATATCGTACTAAAATAAAGTGAAAATAACTAACTTTGAATGCGACAATTAAAGTTCTATTATCAAAATTAGTAGCAACCAGCATCATGAACACTGGCACCGATTTTTTTTAATCTTGCATCTAAACCATCATCCTCCTATAAAGTTGTAAATATAATATAAAAAATCTTATAATTCAAACAAGTAAATACATATATGAACCATGATATAAATTTTTTTAATGTACTAATTGCAATGCATCTACCCATTGTTACTCAAATTTTTTAGATAAGAAGATAGGCTAATCAAGGTCTCTTAGCTTGATCCGCTTAGGTACCAGCCAGCCTGGGCTCAAGTAACCTACCAAAAGCGACTCAAAAAATAGAAGTAGGTTAGCAAGTCTTCCTTGACTTCTATCCAGGTTAGAGCCTATCAGACCATCCTCCCCATGGCACTTCAGGTCGGCCCCTAAGCCAATGTGCCCTAAGCCAACAAGCTCGACAAGCAAGGCAAGGCATCCGCACTTCTCAACTTGAGCCCCATCATCTGACCCTTCCACTTATAGCTAGTTATTTGCCAAAGAGCTGCCTACTTGACACCTCCCTTGACCTATCTATCGATCAACTCATATCTAGATTGCCTCGAGGATCGCCTGCCAACCCAGATCTGATGTAGCTCCTACAAGCAACCTTATAGTTGGTCCTCTATACCATTCTAAATACTATAGACAAACCTACTCAGTTGTCCCGTTCCTTCAGCATAACCTCTGGCGGTTTCCTACCTCTTTCAATATCCTTGGTAAAAGGCTGTTCTACCTAGTCCGCCATTAGGAATGCGGGAATGGCCGACAAAGCAGTACAACCAAGTGTGTCCTCTTCTGACACAGAGCATGCTATGCACCATGCAGCCGCTATGCATGAGCATTACCTGAACAGTAAGGGAAAGGCATGGTTTTCCTTACTAATGTCACCCTCTACTGCCGGTTCCCTTTACTTTGCCAATTGTTCCTCATTAATTAGATCTATGGCATAAGGCCTTTCCAGCCAGTTTTACAAAATATCAACCATCCCAAAATTTGTTTCAACCACCATAAATACCCCCATGCATGGAAACTTCAAAGGGGTTGTTTGTTGCCATCTGCCTAGGATTGACCATTCGGTGGTTGGTCGCCATACGCTAAAGGTTGACTTATCAAAAGGATCCATCAATCACTTACGATTCTGCATCCTTAACTTAGCATCAAGCAACTGATTATCACAACAACTCACCCTTTATAGATCTAATCTCACCAAGCTCTCAAGATTAACAGCAGCCTTAGTCTAGGGCCGCCATCCTTTTATCTCGTTGTATATCTTGTAATTCCCTATAATTATAAGCGTGCCACATAATAAGAGAAATTCATAATGTACTTAGGCAGCTTTGTCGAACAACTTTATACCTTATGTCATCTACCCATTGAATGCTCATTTCAGCTCTTATATCAGATGATTAGTAGGTAACCTTTGCTTTCATGGTGCGATTCGAAGGTTGATGAAGAATAGAGTCAACATTCTTGCAACATATTGAGGGCTTGAACCTCTGGTCTTATGGTTAGTAGCCTCCTATGCAATCTCCTTTTGCATTTGGCCATATACAGTATAAAATATTGCTTTTGCGAGTGTGATCCTGCTAGCACCTTTGATCATCGAAAGGACCCTCCAACATCGGGAATGAGCCTCCCAATGTTCATCAAGCATGCCCCTACAAGATACCTTATGTTATCCCACCTTTTGGTCAAGGCTGGAATATCAACAAATTGGCAAGGAATGATGGATATCGGGATTGGAGATCGATTCGGATCAAGGCTGCAATCGATGTCATCAAAATTTGGTTGAGCTTCGATTGAGACGGAATCGATTGGAGATGATAATGAGGACTAGGAGAGGCTATGTTTCAAGTTTCAGGTTAATCGGAGTTCGTATGAAGGAGATATGATCGATACAAGGAAGAAAGGATATACTGTTCGAATCCATCAAGGGGTCGAGGTGATGCCCATTTCGAATCCATCAGATTCGTATCCATCGGAATGGCATCTCATTCGAATCGATCATATCTCCTACACCGATGATCCAAATGCAATGAAATTTTCACAGCAGCTTGCATACAAGGTAAGGAATGTTCCTGCCAAGTTTCAGCACGATTGGATCATTTTTTGATGGATACGAAATCACTTCGTATCGATCACAGATCGAATCGAAACTTGGTGGAGTCGGTCGCGTGGGCCCACTCACGTGCCAGAAGAAGTCTCCCGAAGTTTGAGCGTGATCTCAGCCTCCTAGGCCTATAAATAGAGCCCCAGAGCCTACATAAAAAGGATCTTTTTGGCCATTGGACGTCCAGACTCTGTCGGATTCATTTCTACACTTCAATACAACTATTGTACTCGAAATTCTTCATTACAACTGCTGTAATCATTTGTAACCAGCAAGGGTCATTAATAAAAGGATAAAACTTTGAAGTGGACGTAGGCCGGAGATAGCCGAACCACTATAATTCTTGTGTCTCTATCATTACTTTTGGATTATTACTTGTAATTTGCTGTGATCTGTGACTTGTGCTTGGGATATCGCTGATTTATATTCATACTTTGGTGCTTTCATGGTATTTGGGGTTTTTGACCATTTTTGGCGCAAACACTTTGGTGCTTTCACTGAGAATCGACTAGCACCCGCTACATCGGATTTGAAGTTCAGATTTGAAGAGTTTAAGGAGTTTTGACTTGAAGACAATGACTAGGCAAAATAGTAGAAGGTAAAGGGCTGAGAGAAGCCAACAAGGAGGAAGCCAGGAAGCATCCTCTAGAGCTGGAGAAGGGAAAGCTTCCATTTACATCACCAGAGACGAAATGGAAGCTATAAAAAATTGACTGCAAGAGAGGTTGTTGAAGAGTCAACAGGAAATGATGCAGACTTTCTTTGAGCAAATGAGAGCTGCAGGGATGCAGAACCTAGGAACCGCTACAGTGGCTGTGGATGCAGGACAAGGGACTAGGGTTGTGGAACCCAATGGAGGACAGGATACAGAGCCAGAAGGCAATCAACAAGGACTTGGGGGCAGGCCCACATGATCCAACACAGGAGGACCTTTGGAAGGAGTTCAACAGGCCAGAGCTAACGTTGCTGCTAGTGAGCCACGTGAAGAATATGTGCCGGAGTTCCCTCGGGGGCAACCCCTGACAGGCAATACTGGATTAGTGGAGATCATCAGGAAAACTGTGCGAGGTGGTTTGACCAACAGAGACTTGGAAGGAGTGAACAGGAGTCCGTTCGCTCGGGAAATAAGGATGGCTCAGAATCCACCTAACTTTAAGTTACCTAGCGTGGAGGTATATGATGGCAAGGCAGACCCAACTGATCGCTTGATGAGGTACACTAGACACATGGAGGTGCTGGGGGCATCGGAGGAAGTGATGGCCCGATGCTTTCCTTTGTACTTGACGGACTTAGCTGCAATGTGGTTTAGGCAGCAGGAAGAAGGATCTATCAGGATTTGGGGGAATTGGTGGATAGGTTTTTGGGATAGTTTCGGGTTCATATCAAGAGGCCGAAGAACGTGATGACATTGACATCGGTAAAGCAAAGGATGGATGAATCGCTTAGAGCTTTTCTAACTCGATTTAATGCGGCAGTTGCTTCGGTGGATCGGCCGGATCCATCGATGGTTTTAATGGCGGCAGTATCAGGAGTCAAGGAGGATTCAAACTCTAAGGTATCTTTGATACGAGACCCACTACTGGATCTCGAGGAATTCTTTCACGAAGCTGAGAGGTTCCTCCGACAAGAAGATGCAAGTGCAGATTTAAAGTTTAAGGAGGTGAATGCAACTGAGGGTGGAGGATCATCCAGCAAAGGTTCCGATAAAGACAAAGGAAAAAGGAAGTTGGACGATAATTCTGGAAAAAATAAAAAGCGATGGAAGGATCCAATGTTTTCTACATATATAGGATTGAACGAGACACTGGAGTGATATACCTGGATACGCGGAATCGCCTTCCCTATCGAAGGCCAGCTAGGAGGGAGCCTTCTGAACGAGAGAGGACATTGGGAAGGCACTGTCTCTTCTATGATTTAGATGGACATGACACCAACAGCTGCAGGCACTTAAAGGATATAATCAAGGAGCATGTAAGGAATGGACAGTTGCGACAATACCTCAGAACTCGGAATGTAGCGGTGGAACAGGAGCAACCACCATCTACCTCACACCATGACGATGTAAGGCCCAGGAAAGACGGTCGATTGATTATCCATTGACCAGGATAATACGAAATAAGTAACGAGCTACTGGCAAACGGCAAAGTCATTTACACATATACGGGGACGGAGATAGACCCTAGGCATGCTCTGAATGATGATAAACCGCGGTGCTATGATTTGTGAAATTTGTCTTTTGCTTTTGGATTGGACACTAATTCTTTTTCATGTTTGGTTTTGGAGTTTGGATTGAACTCCTGGTTTTGTTTGTTTTCTGATTTGGATTTTCCTTTGGATGATTGTTTTCGGTTTTGGATGCTTGTTTGGTTTCCTGATTTTCTGGTTTTGGTTTGGATTTTGAATTTGGATTTTAGATTGGATTTCAGATTGGATTTTGATTGGATTTTTATTTGGTTTTTGATAAACGGTCGTCGGGTACGGATTATACCTGGCAAGGGGTGAGTCGCTTTGCCCGAACATGGTAAATTGACTCATTCAGGTCGTCGAGTATGGACTATGCTCGAAAAGGGTCCGGAGAGACCAGGATTCGGCCTAGGACTTAGGCCCTGTATTATCAATTGTTATTTTCAGGTCTTTGAGCATGGACTATGCTTGGCAAGGGTCCGGAGTGACCAGGATTCGGCCTAGGATTTAGGCCCTATATTATCGATTATCGTTTTAGGTCATTGAGTATGGACTATGCTCAACAAGGGTCCGGAAAGACCAGGATTTGGCTTAGGACTTAAGCCATGGCATTGTACAACGTCCAGGGACACTGGACCACGGTCGTCAGGTGTGGATTGCGCTTGGCAAGAACCCGGAGAGGTTATCTCAACGTCCACGGACACTGGACCACGGTCGTCAGGTGTGGATTGCACTTAGCAAGGGCTCGGAGAGGTTATGGATTGGGACATCGACCCGGAGAGGTCTTGGATTCGGTTATCGGCTATTGGATCATAATGGATTAAAAGCTCGGTCATCAAATTCGGACGGACATGGAATTGGCTATGAACTTTGGATATCGGATTCAGAACTATTCAAAACACGCCTTCTTATCACAAGGCATGTTTTGGGGGGCAAAATTTCTCCCACCTTTTGGTCAAGGCTGGAATATCAACAAATTGGCAAGGAATGATGGATATCGGGATTGGAGATCGATTGAGATCAAGGCTGCAATCGATGTCGTCGAAATTTGGTTGAGCTCCTATTGGGACGGAATAGATTGAAGATGATAATGAGGACTAGGAGAGGCTATGTTTCAAGTTTCAGGTTAATCGGAGTTCGTATGGAGGAGATATGATCGATACAAGGAAGAAAGGATATACTGTTCGAATCCATCAAGGGGTCGAGGTGATGTCCATTTCGAATCCATCAAATTCGTATCCATCGGAATGGCATCTCATTCGAATCGATCATATCTCCTACACCGATGATCCAAATGCAATGAAATTTTCACAGCAGCTTGCATACAAGGTAAGGAATGTTCCTGCCAAGTTTCAGCTCGATTGGATCATTTTTTGATGGATACGAAATCACTTTGTATCCATCACAGATCGAGTCAAAACTTGATGGGGTCGGTCGCGTGGGCCCACTCACGTGCCAAAAGAAGTCTCCCGAAGTTTGAGCGCAATCTCAGCCTCCTACGCCTATAAATAGAGCCCCAGAGCCTACAGAAAAAGGATCTTTTTGGGCATTAGACGTCCAAACTCTGCCGGATTCATTTCTACACTTCAATACAACTATTGTACTTGAAATTCTTCATTACAACTGCTGTAATCATCTGTAACCAGCAAGGATCATTAATAAAAGGATAAAACTTTGAAGTGGACGTAGGCCAGAGATAGCTGGACCACTATAATTCTTGTGTCTCTGTCATTACTTTTGGATTATTACTTGTAATTTCCGTGATCTGTGACTTGTGCTTTGGATATCGCTGATTTATATTCATACTTTGGTGCTTTCACGGTATTTGGGGTTTGTGACCATTTTTGGCGCAAACACCCTAGTCAATCAGCCTTACCGCTAGACCCAAGAGCAGGATGTCCATCGTCAGTGATCTTGATCTCCACATTGCTCCTACTTGAATAATCCCTAAGATCCGACACTCGTGTCAATATCCGAAACACCCTCTCCAGGCTGACAAGTGAATCCCCCTCCCTCTTTGCTCTTAAAGGTTCCCAAGTGTGACATGCTTGTTTACATGTTTAGGGGCATCCAAGGTCAGCAACTAGTAACTCTCTCAAGCATGCTCCTACGCCCACAACCTTTTATGAAGAGAGCACTGAAGTCTTCAGAGCCCACATTGTTCGGTACCCTGCCAAGGCTATCCATGATGAGTTATCGTGTGCTCATTACCTTGTTTGAGGACCACCTTCTTTCACCGCCCAGGACCGCGCAAGCCATCTCTTCCCTCTTGGTTGGTAGGCTATCCACGAGGAAGAACTAATGAGAATTTATTTTCTTATCGGGGAATGCCTAGGCTATCCAACGAGGATAAGTTTTCATGTGCTCATTACATTATTTGGGGACCACCGCCCTTTACTACCTAGGAATGTACAAGTTGTTGCTCCCCTCCTAACCAGTGAGCTATCCACGAGGACGAATTACTGATAATTCATTTCCTTATTAAAGAATCCCTAGGGTATGCAACAAATATGAGTTTTCATATGCTCATTACTTTATTAAGTGACAAACACCCTTCATCGCCCAAGACCATGCGAGCCATCACTCTCCTCTTGGTTGACAAGCATCCACGATGATGAATTACCAAGAATGCATTTCCATGTTAAGGGATGCCTAGGCTATCAAATGAGTAAGATTTTTCATGTGCTCATTATCTTGTTTGAGGACCATCGCCCTTATCCAACCTTTTAGTTAGGCAATATTCAGGCAGACTGAGCGAATCAGACTTGGGTGTTATCAAGGCAGGTAGCCCGAAAAGATAGTACCAGAGTCTAGAAATCAAGTATGAACGAAGCCATGAGGAAAACACCAGAGTGCCATAGGAATTTAAGGACCAAATCCAACATGGTGTTGGATCGGTACCGATCCATCCCTTAGATCGGTACTGATCCACCAGTTTTCACCAAATCTTGCCCTCATTCTTCTTATACACTATTGATGTTGCCAAGAGCCTACTTCAAGTCCTACTTCATGGATTCCATGCAATTCTCTATTGGTTTCCACAAAAAATTGAAGTCAGCAACCCCATTCTTCCATCGATCTATCATTTGGACTCAAAAATAGGCTAGTATTAGTGCAAACAAGTTTGGACTCATGAAGCTAACCATGAATCGAGTCAAAAACGGATTTCAAGATGATCCATACACTAATTTTACGAATCATTACTGATTTAGGCCCTTGGATAGGCATTGATCAAGGGAAATTGATGATGTAGCCACCATTTTCCCCATAGGACTTGGTTTTAGCATGGAAAACGAGGTGAGATCATGGACGCAAGTTTTAAGGCTTCTTATGGCTATAAATAAGAGGGTAGGGGTCATTTTTATCGATATTTTTGGCACTCTTGTTCCCTTACTCTAATCTTTTGTAATCATTCATAGATTTATAATGATCTGTATTGGATTTATACCGATCAATAAGAATTGTACTTGAAAAACAAGAGTATAATAAAAGGAAACTTGAAGCGGACGTAGGCCGGAGTATGCCGAACCACTATAAACATTATGTGTTTTATATCTTGCTCATTTTTCATCTATTTTCTTCACTTTTTATTCTTTACACAATATTTTGGGAGTTCGTTTCATTTTTGAATCCAATATTTTGGTGCTGTCACTGAGAGCAATATTCTCAGGCTACTTAGATCTATCATCTATTATTGATTTCTTAAATCTAAGAGATAGATCCAATCTTTCAACCTTATAGTTCTACTATTCAGCTTTTTAATAATATAAGAGAAGTTATTTGGCATGACCCCATCATGGAGAGAACGTGCTACAACTTCCAAAGCTACTAATGATGCAGAGAACCAAGATACTCATCATGCAGATTAAGTTCCCCAACCAGAATAAGCTGTGATCCAGAATCCAACTGAAGTTTTGACCAGAATGGAGATGGATCGTATAATGAAGTAGATGGTGGATAAATTCCAGAAGACTCATGATGAGATGAACCAGCAGATGCAGCAGAGCCTAAGGCTGCTGAATGAACTAACTTAGAATAGCCGTAGGAGGAGTAGAAGGGAGTTGAACCATTCAAGTTCAAAATCTAAAAGTTCTTCATCATTCGAGTAAAGACAGAGGGATAAAATCCAAAAGAATATGCAAAACATAATTGGGCCTCGAATCAAGGGATGAGACAAACTTGTGGCTCCAGTTTGTGGATTAGTACCAAAATAAGAGGACGGATCAGTATCGATCCAAACTATGTTGGTGCTAGACCTCCCCCTCGGGTTAGTGGCATGAACATGACCTTTGGACGTGCTGTTGATGAATATAATTTGGAACATCGAGTTACTGTTAATGACACAACACATCGGAATCAATAGAGGGGGCTACTAGATGAATGGATCTTCCAAATTCTGGAGTGCCTAGGTATCGAGAGCGTTCGCCAGGCCAAGCATTGGGGTGAACTCTGATTACCGCCATTAAGTTGAACCTGTTCACCCAGAACACTTGGAAGACATGGAAGGAGACTTATTAGTGAAAACCGATTTAGAAGCAATGATGAATGGGGTACTTCTTCCAGTCAGAATCCATTTACCAAGGACATCATATGTGTGAAATATCCACGGAGGTTTGTAATGCCAACAACGTCGCTGTATTGTGGAAAGACAGATTCAAGGCAACACTTGATGAAGTACAAGTGGCATATGGACTTAACTTGAGCATCTGATTCCGTGAGATGCCATTGCTTTCCAATTTTCCTAGAAAGAGTAGCGATGATGTGGTTTCCTCGGCTCTCACCAAGATCTATATCATCTTTTGCTGAGTTTTCATAAAAATTTCTAGAGCAATTTTGTTTACACACTTCACATTCGAAGGATGTGATGTCATTATCAAACCTCTTTCAGGGTGCGGGAGAGTCATTAAAGGATTTCTTGAACCGACTCCATATAGCTATGACAGAAATAAAAAATCCCAATAATGACAAATTATTAATGGCATTGATCAGCGGGATTCATCTCGAGTCCGATTTTAGGAGATGGTTGGAAATGAATCCCTCGTTGATGATGAATATTTTCTATAGAAAGGCTAATCAGTTCCTACGTTTGGAGGAGGCACAAAACATCTGCGAAGAGGTGAGACTGGAAGTTTAGCTTAAGTGATACAGAGCAACATTTCGATAAATTGGTCTGGAGGGAATTCCAAGAATGTGGACGTAAACATTGGCAACAAGTGCAGTGGTTGAAAATGAATGACAATGGGATCAGAAAGAGAAAGCCTAGTAATAGGAATCATCCCAGGATTCCTAGGTATGATAATTATACCGAGTTGCATAACTCAATCGAGAATAGGTATCTGTCAACTCAAGGTATTAAGCTGTAACGACCCGTGTAAATTCGATGTTTAAAATGAATTAAATTAAAGGATTTCTAATTTAAATTTAGGAAGAAACAGAAATCTTAATTATTTATAGGGAAGAGAATGTTGAAATTAGATGTATTTAGGGTAACTAAAATTTACAAATTGAATTATATATTGCAATTAATTGTAATAGTGGAAATTGTAGCAATTGGATATAAGGTTAGAAATAAGTAAATAAAGGCAAGTATTAAATTCATCAATGAAAATAAATTTTTATTTACTACAATCCCTATTTATTAACTATTGTAAGGTGTTGATTAATTGAAATGGAAATTTTGGCAATAGATTCCAATTGTATGTTGGATAATAAATTGTAATAATTAAAGTTAGTAATTAATGGGTTAAAGGGAATACCAATTTACTCATAAAGTGAATATAAGTGAATGTAACAAAATAAATAGGAAACGATAATTATTCATAAGTGATGGTTGATGTAAAGGAATAAGTAATTGGAATTAGAATCTTAATTTGTATGTGTGCATATATTTAATGGAATATAGAAGGGCAAATAGAAATCAATCAATGAACGATGATAGATTGTAAGCTATAATAATAAACAGGAATGGATATTTAGTAATAAATTTAAAACGGACTTAAATAGTGAATTTATCTAATTAAAATATAATAAATAATGATTGAATAAAAACCTATACCTGTAAATATCTATAATATTTGAGTGGAAATAACGAACTTATAAATGTGGGATTAAGAGATTTACAACAATTATTATGAGTTATATACTTAGTTCGTTCAATTAAACCATTGCAATAAATATAAATTTAATGTTATGCAATTGAGATAAAAATTTGAAAAATGTAAAGTATCTGGATATATATATATATATATATATATATATATATTAAAATAAATGGTACCCAAGATGGTAATATGATAAATAGTGAATTTAAGAATGGGAATCAGGATTTATTTATTTATATGGAAACTTAAAGTCTAATAACTGAAATTAATTGAAATTAAATGAGATTGAATATAGTTAAATAATTCGTTATTTGAAATAAAGATAATGTGAGGAATTTGTGTGATAATTTGGAATCCAATATTTAATCCATCTGTTTGACAGGAATGAATGGAATACTAATTAATTTATTTAACTAAACAAAATTTTAGGATATTATTTAAATTTGGGAATTTAATGAAATTAAGGATTTATATTGAAATTTATAAATTTACCTTCTTAAATTTGACATCTAAACTTGTTAAAATTTTGTAAATGATTAAGAATTTTTAAAAGTAATAAAATGGGTCAATTTTAGAATCAAAATATAAAATTTGATTTTATTTATTTATTTTGAATTTATTTAATTAATATAAAAATAGCCGTTTTAGCCACTTACTCGGATTTCGACGAAACCAGTTTCATCGGATCCGTATCGGTGAATTATTATAGGGTTTCAAGTTTCGTAGCGCTCGGACTTGTCGTTTGATCGTACGAACGCGAAACGCCTTGGAATCGGTTTAATTTGAAATCAATTTGGAAATTTTTGTTTTCAGCATAACTTCTTCATACAAAGGAATTTGGACGTGAAACTTTTTCCATCGCGTTCAGAATATTTTAAAATACCTATTTGATATATGAGTTATCCAATTTTCGTTCCGGGGTCAGAACGTGCTTTTTGGGCCAATTATCGTTCAACACGTTTGTTTATCGGATCCATCCACTCTATTTCTAACCTACCTATATGCACCCAATTATAAACCCTAGCCTCCATCTATCTTCATTTCTTTGTGCGTTCATTTCCCTCAACTCCTTCTTTTCAATGGCTGCAAAACCCTAGATCCAGTTTCAATCCAAATCAAAAGTCAAAAATTCAAAGTCTCCAGAAAAATTCACAAAAATTATATGTCATAGTTCTCGAAGAGCGTAATCTGCTGGTTCTATTCGTTTTTCGATTCGGGTTTTCCGTTTGATCAGAAATTTGCTTGTTGTCTCGGCCGTTTGTTTTGGCTTTGCGATTCAACGATGGATCGTCGATTTGGGGACGATCAGAGGGCATGGCGAAGAGAGTGCCGAGGCAGGCCGATCCAACGGCTACTTCGTGTTATTGTTGGTCCCTAGATTGATCGATAAAATGGGATAAGGTGGCGACAGCCGCGAGCCACTGGGGGTGTGCTGGGCTCGCGCGTGGGGCCATGGTGGGCGGTTGGACTAGGGGAAGGGGTTGGTGATGTCAGATCGTGGAGGAGGTTGGCGTAGGGGCAGCGTTTTTTGCGAAAAGCAGTGGCGGCTGAACCCTAATTTTCACGTGAGTGTTGTCCTGATGCTCGAACGAGCGTGAGCAAGGAGGTAGAGTCAACAGGTGACATGGCCATTATTTGAGTGAGTTTTGTTTAATTTTATTTTTGAATTTCAAATCGTTTTATCGCTATAATTTTCTCATACGAACTCCGTTTCATGCGTGATTTTTTTGTTAGGATCGTAATTTAATTCCAGATCTTTTGACGCTGGTTTGGACAGATTTGGAGATAGTCGAAATTTTGGGTTTAAATCGGATTTAAATTTGATTTAAATTCAAAAGGTGAGTGTTTTAACCCACTCACAACTTCTAAATTTTCTTATGTTTGTTAAATTGATTTTAGATATGAGTAGAAATTTATTTATGACTGTTTGGCATGTTTTATTCATTATCTCTGTTAAATCGCATTTACTTAATTTAACTGTTAATTAATTTTATTATTGCATATAAATTGATAGTTAAATTTATTTATTTTGCATATAAACTGATAGTTAAACAGTAAATAAATTTATTTTGAATATAAACTGTTAGTTAATAACTGTCATTTATTTCCTGTTATATTGTATATGCCATATATTGATGTTTGTTTAAATTGACGATGATTGAAATAAATTGATGAGGATTATGATTAATGATTGATGATTGATGTTTGGTGAATTGATGATGTGTAATATATTTTAAAATCTGCAAGTTATCATGTATTTCATTCATTCGGGATTGCGGTTTGAAATGATATACAACTGCATTTTTTTATTTTTAAATTGCGGACTGAAATGATAAATATCCGTATCACTCGACCATAGGATAGAAAATTATATAAAGGCACCGCGGTATATATATAAAAATTATTTTTGAAATGATTTTTCTATGGTTTGGATAGGATACGGTTAATAAATATAGATTTTGATATTATATAAAATCTTATTTTATATATACATCTATAGTTAAAGTATAGAAGATAAGCTATGTATGGATTTGTTAAATAAAATAAATAAGTTGAATGACGGGGTTTGATTTTTTTATATTATATGGTTAACAAATTACATATAATTTTAAAGGATTTAAATTAATTAAGATTTGGGGTTAAATTGGAAAATTTATTTGGAAATGAGCTTAATTAAGAAGTTAACTTCATAAGTTGATGTAAAATTTATTAACTTGAAATTTTAAAAAGGGTATGATATTTATAACTTAATTCTATTCAAGGTGAATTAAATGAATATTTCTAGTATAAAAATTTAAGAAAATTTTCTTTTATAAGTAATTTGAGTTTTACTTAAATGATTATGGGTTTATTATGCAATTATTATTTCAAACTAAATAATAGGACTTTAAATTGGTGAAATACAAATTTCCAACCTTAGTTCCAATTGTTTAATATTCAAAGTTTGAAATATATTGAAACTGAAGTGGTTTATTTAAACTGAAAGCGATTTTAAATTTATCGATTTTGACTTAGTCTTTAATGAAATAAATTGTAAGTCACGGAAATTATTTTATTTTATAAAGAAATTTTGAATCCAAACTATTGATGCTATATACTGTTTGAATATCCAAACCATTTAAGTTTTAGAAATTATGGTTTAAAGCTATGAATTTTCGAAGTATTATAGTTTGAAAGTTATAATTCCATGTTTGGTTTTCGATTATTATAAGTTAGAAAACAATAGGATTTTGGAAAAGAAATATATATTTGAAATAAAATGATATTATATTAATTTGGGTTTTTATAAAAATAATATCAAATGAGTTTGTTTTGGAAAGGAAATGATATCGTATTTATGGGTTTTGGAATGGATAATTATATTCTGGTTTTTGAAAGTATAATTAATTTTTAAATGACCACGGTGTTATAATAACGTTTGGTTGTTGAAGAGACCGGGATCGGAAGTTGTCATACTCTCTGCCAACTCCGAAAACCACTTTAACAACCATGTACGCGGTGGAGATCCAGAATGAAGTAGGTTGGCGGCGGCGTTTCCTGTAAGGTAAATACGTGGACCCAACTCCCGTGAGTTGGCATAAGGTGGCTAAAACAGGAGCGATTGACGGGTTAATAAGGTAGCACCTTTGATCGGACACATCCCTTCGATATTATACCTTGACTCTTGGATTGATTCGTTGGCCACTTTTGATTTTTTTTTGGGTGTGGCTCGAGGTGGGCGGTAGCTGCGCGCTACGCGTTACTACCGACCCGGAAGCGTAATTGGTATATCTACCCTGGCATTGCCTAGTTGTGCCGTGTCACCTACCCTATCGCGCCTTGTACGAGTTTCTATTTGTGTCGTACCTATGGAGTGTCTTCTCGTAGTCTCCAGATCAGGAGATATGCAGGCACTGTATAGACTATTGGCATTATTTGTGCTAAGGGCTATATAGGTAACCCCTTAATGCTATTAAAAAGTAAGTTTATTTTACAATTAGACACTATTATAATAGAGAAATATACTATATAGTAAATAGTTTAACGGATCTTAGAAGATGTAAATCCCGAGCATCCTTGAGTTACTACACTCATATCTATTTCTGTTAATTTAACTCACTTAAGATCTTTTAGTTCTGACTCGAGTGTTTTTGTCTTTTCAAATTCGCTCGGGTCAGTCCGAGCGTTTCAGGATTTAAAGATTTTATTCTGGAGGACGAAGACGAAGATTTGTAGTACTATTATCTACTATATTATTCCACTACACCATTTAATTCCGCTTCATTTATTATTATTCTCTAGTATGTGTACTCTGATATGTATTGTATAAAAATAATAATAGGTTTTGTAAAACAGCTTCATGAACTGTATATTTGATTATTATATTTTATCCTTCCACTGTGAGATTCTATTTTTTTTATTTCTTTCTTGTTTTTCTTATCTACCCCATAACAATCCGCCCTTCTGCATGGTTTGAGTTAGCACGTGTGTCTGTTTAAATCGTGCGAAAAAGCGGGACGTTATATTTGGTATCAGAGCTTTGGTTTAGCGATAAACCTTAGCTTTGTGGGGTTTGACTCTTTACTAATAGGGTAATAATACCCTATGGGAGTCGCTGAGTGTATATATATGAGAGAGCATATTTGTTAGTGTTATAAAAAGGTTTTAATATTGTGTTATTCTGTTCCGTTTTGTATTTATAAATTCTGGTTGATGCATGGGACGCTATGACATCAATAGGGATTTCTAAACACTAAATAGGACAGACCGACACAATATTTGTTTTTCATATAGGTGAATGAAATAATTTTGCCTATTATATTTTCTATATAAAATAAAGATTTTCAAATGATATCTATATTTGGCTGATATAGATTGGTTGTTAGGTAATAAAGTGTATAAATAATAATAGAAATAAGATTGAAAAATAAAATAAATGAAATTTGGATATTTAGAACTTAAATCCGGGGTTTTAAATTTTTCTCGAATAAATTTTTGGAATATAATAATATTGGTTATAAGCATTTTCTGATATAAATATTTAATATAATTCGGAAAAATTGTTTAAAGAGGATATTGAAGAAAATAAGTTTCGTACTTTCCTCTCTGTCGCTGGAAAATAATTTCGGTGATGGCGGCCGCATCATCGACTTTCATTTTCGAGTTTCGAAGGGGAAAGGCCACTGTGATAGTTCTACTACAGATTCAATTTATGAAAATATACAAATTTTGAATTGTTTTAATATAATTAGAAATATATAAGTTATAAGAATATATTTATCTATTTTTTTAAAATAAAAATTTAAAATTTAACCCGGTATTAAATTCTTAAATTCCCATTAATTAATTGTTTAAATTATTGTAGTGAAACATAATTTAACTAATAATTGAAACCCTAAATAAAATAAGAGATTTAAATGCTAAGTTATAAATGGAAATTAAATAAAATTTGAAATTTGTAACATATGAAACAAAGAGTAATATTGTTGAACATTATATTTAATTAAAGGATGAGATAAATCTTGTATAAGTTCATTTGCATTTTCTTTAACATATATAACTTACCAAATATAAAAAGTTGAAATGTTTAATAAAGAATGTAATGGAAATTGTACAAGTAAAAGTAGGTAATGGAGTATCCAATGAATTTGCTATTAAATGAGAATCTAATGTTATAAACTTAAGTTATAATCGAAATTTGACCAAGTAAATAAAATTAAAGGGGAGTATGACAAATAGATGATTTTAAACTTAAATAATTAAAGTGTAAATAAATGTGGTCATGGAATAATAAATGAATGAATAATTATAGTAGTTAATGGCATGACCTAAGTTAATGGAAATGAATAATAGTAAGTAGTAAGTGAAAATAAATGGATGTAATATAATAAAGAGAAATTGTAAACTTAAGAAAGGGTTGCAGTTATTTCTAAATAAAATTGAAAGAAATAAATGAAAATAAAAAGAATAAACCGTTATACGAATGAAAAAAATCAAACAACAAATGTATAAATGGAATAAATAAGAATAGATTAAATCTATTGCTGAAATTTTTATTTGTCGTAGTTTGGGGTTGTTGGGTAAGGAAACTTTAATTTTGTTGGGATGGATGAATAATCCAAGTGTTTAATCAAGACTATTGAGTAAAGGATGCACTGGATGGTTTATTCTTCATTCCGTACAATTTAAAGGTTTTAAACCCGAACAACTATTTGTTTGGTTGATTGAATGGTTGTTTTGTATTTGTTGGGTATGCTGTTTTGTTAAAATTGATGGTTGTTGTATTGATTTGTTGTTAGTGATTGAAACCACTTAAAAATTTCACTTTATATAAATTGTAACCCTTTGGATTATATAAGAAAATGCAGTATCTTAGAAATATTTTGAAAATGTTTTTCCAAACTTTAATAATTTAAATATAAAGGATTAAATAGTTATAAATTAGGATATCTTATTTAAAGTAATTAATTTTGTAAATTTAATTGTTTATAAGTCAAATATTTTGAATAAGATGTATTGTTATTTAATTATTCTTTTCCCTTCTTTTCCTTTTCGGGGACGAAAAGTTTTGAGTGGCGGAGAGTGTAACGACCCGTGTAAATTCGATGTTTAAAATGAATTAAATTAATAGGATTTCTAATTTAAAGTTAGGAAGAAACAGAAATCTTAATTATTTATAGGAAAGAGAATGTTGAAATTAGATGTATCAAGGGTAATTAAAATTTACAAATTGAATTATATATTGCAATTAATTGTAATAGTGGAAATTGTTGCAATTGGATATAAGGTTAGAAATAAGTAAATAAAGGCAAGTATTGAATTCATCAATAAAAATAAATTTTTATTTAGTACAGTCCCTTTTTATTAACTATTGTAAGGTGTTAATTAATTGAAATGGAAAATTTGACAATAGATTCAAATTGTATGTTGGATAATAAATTGCAATAATTAAGGTTAGTAATTAATGGGTTAAAGGGAATACCAATTTACTCATAAAGTGAATATAAGTGAATGTAACAAAATAAATAGGAAACGATAATTATTCATAAGTGATGGTTGATGTAAAAGGAATAACTAATTGGATTTAGAATCTTAATATGTATGTGTGCATATATTTAATGGAATATAAAAGGGCAAATAGAAATCAATCAATGAACGTATATAGATTGTAAGCTATAATAATAAATAGGAATGGATATTTAGTAATAAATTTAAAACGGACTTAAATAGTGAATTTATCTAATTAAAATATAATAAATAATGATTGAATAAAAACCTATACCTGTAAATATCTATAATATTTGAGTGGAAATAACGAACTTATAAATGTGGGGTTGAGAGTTTTACAACAATTATTATGAGTTATATACTTAGTTCGTTCAATTAAACCATTGCAATAAATATAAATTTAATGTTATGCAATTGAGATAAAAATTTGAAAAATGTAAAGTATCTGGATATATATATTAAAATAAATGGTACCCAGGATGGTAATATAATAAATAGTGAATTTAAGAATGGGAATCAGGATTTATTTATTTATACGGAAATTTTAGTCTAATAACTGAATTTAATTGAAACTAAATGAGATTGAATATAGTTAAATAATTCGTTATTTGAAATAAAGATAATGTGAGGAATTTGTGGGCTAACCCGAACTCCCGGGGCTTTTGCTTCAATAGGCGTTGATAATTTGGAATCCAATATTTAATCCATCTGTTTGACAGGAATGAATGGAATACTAATTAATTTATTTAACTAAAAAAAATTTAGGATATTATTTAAATTTGGGAATTTAATGAAATTAAGGATTTATATTGAAATTTATAAATTTATGTTCTTAAATTTGACATCTAAACTTGTTGGAATTTTGTAAATGATTAATAATTTTTAAAAGTAATAAAATGGTTCAATTTTAGAATCAAAATATAAAATTTGATTTTATTTATTTATTGTTAATTTATTTAATTAATATAAAAATAGCCATTTTGGCCACTGACTCGGATTTGGACGAAACTAGTTTCATCGGATCCGTATCGGTGAATTATTATAGGGTTTCAAGTTTCGTAGCGATCGGACTTGTCGTTTGATCGTACGAACGCAAAACGCCTTGGAATCGATTTAATTGAAATCAATTTGGAAATTTTTGTTTTCAGCATAACTTCTTCATACGAAGGAATTTGGACGTGAAACTTTTTCCATCGCGTTCAGAATATTTTAAAATACCTATTTGATATATGAGTTATCCAATTTTCGTTCCGGGGTCAGAACGTGCTTTTTGGGCCAATTATCGTTCAACACGTTTGTTTATCGGATCCATCCACTCTATTTCTAACCTACCTATATGCACCTAATTATAAACCCTAGCCTCCATCTATCTTCATTTCTCTGTGCATTCATTTCCCTCAACTCCTTCTTTCCAATGGCTGCAAAACCCTAGATCCAGTTTCAATCCAAATCAAAAGTCAAAAATTCAAAGTCTCCAGAAAAATTCACAAAAATTATATGTCATAGTTCTCAAAGAGCTTAATCTGCTGGTACTATTCGTTTTTCAATTCGGGTTTTCGGTTTGATCAGAAATTTGCTTGTTGTCTCGGCCGTTCGTTTTGGCTTTGCGATTCAACAGTGGATCGTCGATTTGGGGACGATCAGAGGGCATGGTTGCGAAGAGAGTGCCGAGGCAGGCCGATCCATACGGCTACTTTGTGTTATTGGTCCCTAGATTCATCGAAAAAAGGGGATAAGGTGGCGACGGCCGCGAGCCACTGGGGGTGTGCTGGGCTCGCGCGTGGGGCCATGATGGGCGACTGGACTAGGGGAAGGGGTGGTGATGTCAGATCGTGGAGGAGGCTGGCGTAGGGGCAGCGTTATTTGCGAAAAGCAGTGGCGGCTGAACCCTAATTTTCACGTGAGTGTTGTCCTGATGCTCGAACGAGCGTGAGCAAGGAGGTAGAGTCAGCAGGTGACGTGGCCATTATTTGAGTGAGCTTTGTTTAATTTAATTTTTGAATTTCAAATCGATTTATCGCTATAATTTTCTCATACGAACTACGTTTCATGCGCGATTTTTTTGTTAGGATCGTAATTTAATTCCAGATCTTTTGACGCTGGTTTGGACAGATTTAGAGACCGTCGAAATTTTGGGTTTAAATCGGATTTAAATTCGATTTAAATTCAAAAGGTGAGTGTTTTAACCCACTCACAACTTCTAAATTTCTTATGTTTATTATATCGATTTTAGATATGAGTAGAAATTTATTTATGACTGTTTGGCTTGTTTTATTCATTATCTCTGTTAAATCGCATTTACTTAATTTAACTGTAACTAATTTTATTATTGCATATAAATCGACAGTTAAATTTATTTATTTTGCATATAAACTTATAGTTAAACAGTAAATAAATTTATTTTGAATATAAACTGTTAGTTAATAACTGTCATTTATTTCCTGTTATATTGTATATGCCATATATTGATGTTTGTTTAAATTGATGATGATTGAAATAAATTGATGAGGATTATAATTAATGATTGATGATTGATGATTATTGTTTGGTGAATGGATGATGTGTACTATATTTTAAAATCTGCAAGTTATCATGTATTTCATTCATTCGGGATTGCGGTTTGAAATGATATACAACCGCATTTTTATTTTTAAATTGCAGATTGAAATGATAAATATCCGTATCACTTGACCATAGGATAGAAAATTATATACAGGCACCGCGGTATATATATAAAAATTATTTTTGAAATGATTTTTCTATGGTTTGGATAGGATACGGTTAATAAATATAGATTTTGATATTATATAAAATCTTATTTTATATATACATCTATAGTTAAAGTATTGAAGGTAAGCTATGTATGGATTTGTTAAATAAAATAAATAAGTTGAATGACGGGGTTTGATTTTTTTATATTATATGGTTAAGTACATGTTAAGATATTGAAATTACATATAATTTTAAAGGATTTAAATTAATTAAGATTTGGAGTTAAATTGAAAAATTTATTTGGAATTGAGCTTAGTTAAGAAGTTAACTTCATAAGTTGATGTAAAATTTATTAACTTGAAATTTTAAAAAGGGTATGATATTTATAACTGAATTCTATTCCAGGTGAATTGAATGAATATTTCTAGTATAAAAATTTAAGAAAATTTTCTTTTATAAGTAATTTGAGTTTTACTTAAATGATTACGGGTTTATTATGCAATTATTATTTCAAACTAAATAATAGGACTTTAAATTGGTGAAATAGAAATTTCCAACCTTAGTTCCAATTGTTTAATATTCAAAGTTTGAAATATATTGAAACTGAAGTGGTTTATTTAAACTGAAAGCGATTTTAAATTTATCGATTTTGACTTAACCTTTAATGAAATAAATTGTAAGTCATGGAAATTATTTTATTTTATAAAGAAATTTTGAATCCAAACTATTGATGCTATATACTGTTTGAATATCCAAACCATTTAAGTTTTAGAAATTATGGTTTAAAGCTATGAATTTTCGAAGTATTATAGTTTGAAAGTTATAATTCCATGTTTGGTTTCCGATTATTATAAGTTAGAAAACAATATGATTTTGGAAAAGAAATATATATTTGAAATAAATTGATATTATATTAATTTGGGTTTTTATAAAAATAATATCAAATGAGTTCGTTTTGGAAAGGAAATGATATCGTATTTATGGGTTTTGGAATGGATAATTATATTCTGGTTTTTGAAAGTATAATTAATTTCTAAATGACCGCGGTGTTATAATAACGTTTGGTTGTTGAAGAGACCGGGATCGGAAGTTGTCATACTCTCTGCCAACTCCGAAAACCACTTTAACAACCGTGTACGCGGTGGAGATCCAGAATGAAGTAAGTTGACGGTGGCGTTTCCTGTAAGGTAAATACGTGGACCCAGCTCCCGTGAGTTGGCATAAGGTGGCCAAAGCAGGAGCGATTGACGGGTTAATAAGTTAGCACCTTTGATCGGACACATCCCTTCGATATTATACCTTGACTCTTGGATTGATTCGGTCGCCACTTTTGATTTTTTTTGGGGTGTGGCTTGAGGTGGGCGGTAGTTGTGCGCTACGCGTTACCACCGACCCGGAAGCGTAATTGGTATATCTACCCTGGCATTGCCTAGTTGTGCCGTGTCACCTACCCTATCGCGCCTTGTACGAGTTTCTATTTGTGTCGTACCTATGGAATGTCTTCTCGTAGTCTCCCGATCAGGAGATATGGAGGCACTGTATAGACTATTAACATTATTTGTGTTAAGGGCTATATGGGTAACCCCTTAACGCTATTAAAAAGTAAGTTTATTTTACAATTAGACACTATTATAATAGAGAAATATACTATATAGTAAATAGTTTAACGGATCCTTAGGAGATGTAAATCCCAAGCATGCTTGAGTTACTGCACTCATATCTATTTCTGTTAATTTAACTCACATAAGATCTTTTAGTTCTGACTCGAGTGTTTTTGTCTTTTCAAATTCGCTCGGGTCAGTACGAGCGTTTCAGGATTTGAAGATTTTATTCTGGAGGACGAAGACGAAGATTTGTAGTACTATTATCTACTATATTATTCCACTACACCATTTAATTCCACTGCATTTATTATTATTCTCTGGTATGTGTACTCTGATATGTACTGTATAAAAATAATCATAGGTTTTGTAAAACAGCTTCATGAACTGTATATTTGATTATTATATTTTATCATTCCGCTGTGAGATTCTATTTTTGTTTATTTCTTTCTTGTTTTTCTTATCTACCCCATAATAATCCGCCCTTCTGTATGATTTGAATTGGCACGTGTGTCTGTTTAAATCATGCGAAAAGGCGGGATGTTACATAAGTAGTACAGGAAGTTTGCTTCGAAAGAGTTGATTTAGAAGGAGAATTGATTTGGCATGTTCTGCTAGTTTCACGAGACCCATGATCATAATACTAATGAATGGAGGTACTTACGCGATACGATTGAGAAGCTGATTCGAAAAAAGAAATTGAAACATTTTACGAAAACCCCATAAGATTGCGGGCAAGGAAACTCCAACCCCTTAGGTTGACATCCTAGCAGGTGCAAGTTGGACCTAGTGGTAAGGAGCCTAGGCAGCTTGAAAAGCGTTTGGTGTTTAACACAATCATCGATGAGCCAGATCCAACCGATAAAAGGTTAAAAGAGATGGATAAACATGTTGGTGCTTTAAAGCATATCGAGAATGAGAGCTATTTGGCGATAGAAGATTGAGCTCCAGAAAACAATTTTAAAGCCATAAAAGATGGTATCTTTTTCAGAACAGAGACGCTGATAGGGTTCAAGCCCTAACGATTGACCATCTTGTGATTACGACCATGATTAGCCCTACGATTGTAGAGAAGGTGATCGTTGACTGTGGGAGTTCGGTCAACATTTTATTTAAGAAAGCTTATGACCAAATGTTTTTGGACGGGAAGGACTTGAAACCATGTAAATCTCGGATACAGGGATTTAACGGGACGGCTATGGAACTAGTTGGGTATGTGGAACTACCAGTGGTGCTTGGTAAGGGCAACCACAACCAAGTGCGGGTCATGCCTTTTGTGGTATTAGATATTTACTCTGCTTACAGTCCATTTTTTAACCGACCGACCCTGGTTAAATTCACCATGGCTATAGCTCCCTAGTGTTTGACGATTAAATTTTGGTCGTGAGTGTTATGTTGCCAAGCTAAAGGAGGTAATGCGAAGAAATAAAGGAAAAGGTATAGAGGGGACTCTCTACATCGAGGCTTTGAGCGCATAAAAACTATAGCCTGAGCCCTGGCCAATCAGAATCATCGATTTCATAAGAATATGGATCTACGAAAAAAAGCTGGAAGGTGAAAGAGCAGCTCCTATCGAGTAAATGATCAACATTCTCGTTTAGTCAGACTAACACGACACGGGTCCCGAAGGTCGGATCACAGCTCGATGTGAGAATGGTAAAGGAGTTGGTTAATTTTCACTAGGTAAACTTGGATGTATTCGCCTTGATGCACTCTGATATGTGTAGGATCTCACTGGAGATAGCAAGCCATACATCGAACATAAATCCCAAATGCGTTCCTAGAAAACAAAAGCGCCTTGGCTTGGGCATGGAGAGATCTGCTACACTCGAAGAAGAGGTGGATGATCTGAAGGAGAATGGCTTCATCTATGATACCTTATACCAAGAATGGGTGTCAAATTTGGTTTCGGTGCGAAAATCAAATGGAAAGTGGAGGACATGCATTGGCTATTCTAACCTAAATAAGGCATGCCCAAAGGATAGCTTCCCGCTTCGAGGATTGATCAGTTGACGGATTCGACCACCGACCATGAATTTCTTTCGTTCGTGAATGCATACTCTGGATACAATCAGATTCCAATGCACATCTCAGACCTTTAACACACTAGCTTCATAACCGATCTGGGACTATATAACTATCTAGTAATGCTTTTTGGACTAAAGAATGCTGGAGAAACTTACCAAAGGCTGATAAATATGATGTTCAAAGACCAGATCAAACACTTGAAGGAGGTTTATGTAGTTGATATGCTTGTGAAATCATGACGATCGGGAAACCACGAGGATGATTTGGATAAGATATTCAGCATTCTTCGGAAATAGTGATGAAGCTAAACCCTTTAAAATGCTCATTCGGCATTGCATTAGGAAAACTATTCGGCTTCATTGTAAACTCCCAAGGAATTGAAGATAATCCGAAAAAGATCCAGGCCTTGAGAAATGTTGAGGCCTAAGTTGATTTATCTCCGAAGTCACTGATAAATGCATCCCTTTCTTTAATGTGTCAAGAAGGGAAAATCGAAATTTTCTTGGAATCAGGAGTGTAAAACACATTCCACGCTCTAGTAAATCACTTGGAGAGACCCTTCATTCTCTCGAAGCCAATGGACAATGAGAACTTATTTATATATCTGGCAGTGCCGGTTCATGCTCTAGGTGTCGTGCTTCTACGTGAGGAATACCGCATCTAACAACCGGTCTATTACATTAGTAAGTGGTTGATAGGAGAAAAAAGAAATTACCCTAGGTTGCAAAAGCTTGCATACTTCCTGTCGATTATTACAAGAAAGCTCTGCCCTTACTTTCAGGCTCCTTCGATCAACGTTCTTATCAACCAGCCTTTGCGACAAGTCTTGCAATGACCTGAGACTTCTGGAATGTTGTTGAAATGGAACATTGAATTGAGCCAATACGATATTACCTATCACCCTCGGAGAGCTATCTAGGGTCAAGCTTTGGTGGATTTCATAGCTGAGTTCACTATGCAATACAATACTCCAAAGAGCAGTGATGAGAAAAATGCTAGGTGGAAGACGTACACAAATGGTGCACCGAATGAACATTTTTCCGCTGCTGGAGTTATAATTGTCACTCCCTAGGAATGTTTGATCTATTATGCCTTGAAACTTGATTTTCCTACAAAAAACAATGAGCGAAGTATGAAGCATTAATTGAGGGACTCAAAATCACCATGGAACTGGGAGTAGTAAAAACTTTGCACATCTTTTGCGATTCCCTAAAAGTGGCGTGTCAAGTCAGGAAGGAGTTTCAGGCGAAAGGAGAGGTGGCGCCTTATCTAAATCGGACCCTTGAGCTGCTCAGTCACATTGAACATTACACAGTAACATATATTCTCAAAGAGGAAAATACAAAGGTCGATTCGTTGGCCAAGCTGTACAGTTCAGGAGATGCGCAGCTCATGGGCCTGGTTCGGGTGGAGGTATTATCGACTCCGAGCATCGACCATATGGATGTCGAATGGATCTTGGAGGCCAAGCATGATAAGGAGTCATGGATAAATCCTTTAAAGAATTATTTGCAATGGGGAATCCTTTCGGAGAAGAAGAGCGAAGGACGATAGCTCATTTCATCAAGTTTCAAGATACATCTTCCAACAAGAAGAAATTTACAGGAAATGATCCTCAGTCCCACTACTACGATGCGTCGCCAACGATGAGGCCAAAAAAGTAATAATGGAAGTTCATGAAGGGGCCTATGGCGATCATACCGGGGGCAAACTCCAGCGAATAAGATTCTTCGCTATGGGTACCGCTGGCCAACTATCAACCAAAACACAGCTGACTGCACTAGAAGATGTGATAAGTGCTAGAGGTTTGCTAAGATTCCAAGAGTCCTATCGACCAAGATTACTCAAATGGTCAGTCCATAGCCGTTTACAGTTTAGGGAATTGATATTATTGGTGTATTGCCGATATCTAAAGGTGGTGCGAAGTATGCCATCATTATAGTTGATTTCTTCACCAAATAGGATGAGGTGGAGCACTTAGCAACAATTAGCACAAAGAAAGTAATCAGCTTCATGGTACGAAATATCATATGTGATTTTGGAGTTCCATAAGCAATCATTACCGATAACGGAACCCAATTCGACAACACCGAGCATAATAATTTTTGCCATCGATAGCGCATAGAGAGAGATTTGCTATGATGGCACATCCCTAGGCAATTGGATAAGTTGAAACTGTAAACAGGATTATCAATTACATTCTCAAGAAGAGATTGGAAAAAGCCAAGGTAAATTGGTTGATGAACTTTCATTAGTACTTTGGGCGTACCAAATAACCCACAAGTCAACAACTCACAATTCTCCATTCGCCTTAGCCTACGGATCAGAGGCTATTATTCTAGTTGAACCGAAAGTACCTTCATATCAAGTGATTTGCTACAATCCATAGATGAATGTAAAAATCGTTCTAGAATCTCTTGACATGATCGATGAGAAGCAAGATGAAGTTGACTTGAAACCAGCTATGCACCGAAACCGACTGGCCCTTTATTACGATGCCAAGTTCAAGAATCAAACCTTTGAGATTGGTGACCTTGTTCTTAAACGAATCTTCCCAGACCATAGGAACTTGGGCTCGACGATAGAAGATCCGTGTGTAACAGAGAAAAATCTTAGAGATGGCACTTTCAGGCTAGCGACAATTGACAGGGTCTCACTCCCGAAGGCATGGAATAGCGAGCACTTAATGCTATTTCACTTAGAAATAAATATGTGCATAATTTGACAAAGCCATGTAATAAGATAGAACTTGCCATTTTTGTCTTCAAATGAAATGGTATTTCAAATCAATGTCTCTATCTTTACATAGCTTAAGAGTTATGAAATATGTCCGACTCAAATAAATCTGCATGTGTATAATGTCGTTATGTAGGTACTTGGAGTAAGGTTCCTACCAAATTTCTATGGTCCATTATCTGACTCTCCGAGTTCAACATTCTTGATAACCAGGAATGGATGCCAATTTAACTCTTGCCCCGATGTGGGGTAGGAGTATAAACCAAATAGGCCGTGATTTAACCGTCCACCAACTAACTCTTGTCCTGGATGTGGGGGCAGGTGTATAAACCAAATAGGACTTGATTTGACCACTTAATAGCTAACTCTTGTCCTTGATGTCTGGGTAGGAGTATAAACTCAAAATGGACATGATTTGACTGTCCATCAACCAACTCTTATCCTTGATGCGGGGGCAGGAGTATAAACTCAACATGGACATGACTTAACAATCCATCAACCAACTCTTTCCCATGATGTGGAGGTAGGAGTATAAATATAAAATGAATGCGACCTAGCCTTCCATCCGCTAACTCTTACCTTTGATATGGGGGAAAAAGTATAAACCAAAGGGATGTAACTAGACCATCCACCTATTAGCTTATGCTTTGAGTGTGGCGCAACATCAATGTCTTGCCTTGAGGATGGCGATGCCAATAAACCTAATAGGATGTGACATGACCATCCATCTATAAGCTCACGTCTCGACTTTAGTAGAGCGCCGATGCCTTGTTCACAAGATGGTAAGGCCCAATAATCGTTGTCTATATTTAGGAGACATCTCACCCAGACTTAGACCGACACCCATAATTAGACAATGTTAGAAAACAATAACCCTAACATTTTTCCTAGAGTAGGCACGACTAGAGATTCACAACTGACGGATGGCATGATCTTTTATATGATACTTCAATCGATGCTCGAAGTTAGGTGCAATCCTAGCTTTGCATCCTGGACAAGGGTGTCCAAACTACGACTTTAAGTGGTTAGCTCAAACTAGTGCCCGGAGCTAGAGCAATAAAATCTTACATCCTGAAAAAGGATGTTAAGCTTGCTATTTAAGGCAAGTCTATCTAATCCATCTCGAAAGCCTGGCGTAATGGAATGTCACAATCCTAGAAAAGGATACTTGACCTACTATCTTGGGTAGTTGACCTTGACTAATGCCTAGAGTTTGGCATTGACGAAAGATGCATCGTGCAGTATGATGCCTAACTTGCTACCTAGTGAAATTCACTTTAATTTACGCCTGGAGTTGGCCGATCACATGTAAAGATACCTTAAGAGGAATGCTTAAATCACCTCACTAGGTGAATGGTGTTCGACATAACCATGATTGGATATGGTTATGCATGGGCACTTAGAGGTTAGCACCCTGGAAATTACTTTATGTTCATTAAAGTCACAAGGTTGTCAAACAATGAAATAGGCTAACAACTTAGTCCAATAACGATGACGGCGAGAAATGGATCGCGAGTACATTGAATGGAAAGCGCGTTTCTTAAACACTTAGACAAATTCACGCAAGGATTTGATAAAAAAAATGATTCTATTATTCATGTACTAAATAGAACTTAGAAAGGAAAGTGCAGGTTCTATTTACACATAATGCTAAAAAAAGTGGGGGCCGGACCTGCACAATGCTGGCCTAAAACAAAAGCAAACTATTATGACTCCAACCCAAAAATGAGTCTACCTACCAAAAACGAGCATCTCACTTCCTGTATTTTTTGCTCTTTGGAGGGAGGTGTTTCTCTATCTTTTTTCTCACGACCTCTCCCTGAGCCATTAGATGGAATGCTATATGATGATCCGACGGGCATGCTCTAGGTACTCCCGCCGAAGGGAGAGTAACTGAAATGAGAAGTGACTGAGTATAAACTAATGGATATTTGGAAAGGAATGAGCTTAAGCCCCTCTTGCATGAACTTTTGAGCCCTTAGCTTAAGATAAAACCATTTCTTGCATCGTGGGACCCGACAAGGGCTCAGAGGACTCAATGATAATGACATCATGCTCAGAATGATCTTCCTCAAGCTCACCAGCTCCTTCCTCCAGTAAAGCTTCAATCATCTTCATGCCATGTCAAGGAATCTCACCTGCTGGAATGTTCGGGATCGTCATTGAAGTAGTTATGGTCATCAATTATGTAACTGATGCTAGTTGCTTGCTTGAAGATCCTTCTAAGGAAGCAAGATGGCCTGGGATTGACTTGAAATTTGTAAGACATAGACAGTGAGATTAGCAATGTCAACTGGCGACATCCAGACTCTCAGAACTACGAGAGAAATAAATGAGATACCTTCTGTAGTTTCGGGTTCAGTGTGGCCACAGTGCATCTAGAGTTTCCCTCGATGATGGGAAAAAGGATGGTATGCATGTGTGTATGAGGCCTCTCTGAATCACATCCAAGGTTTGAAGATATGCCAAGAGTAGTGTTGGTTCCAGCTGTGTTAGTAGTGGAAGCTTCTTTAGGTAATGATCCGAAGCCTTTGCCAATATCAACAACCCTCTGTAAAGTGGCAGCCAACTCTAGATGGAGGATAAGCTCGCTATTTCTAAGTAGACTGGGCTCATCACCTCTCAATACCTCTTTCTCCAACTTTGCTAAGTCCACTGCCTCTCCCTTCAAGTTCTCCCACTCCTCTTTAATAATCTGTTCCTAGTTTAGAGCCAAAACCTTGGGGTGATCATCTGCAAACCACTCCAAGTTACGGAACTTAAGCATATTTGTGTTGTAGTTGGTGATGATTGGGTTAAACTTCTCCATCATCTGCACTTCTATAGCCTCTACTTCCTTTTAAACAAGCACATCCACATTTGTGGCACATGTGACTCCATCATCTTATTCTAGGCTTCTTTCGTTCCCAAGTGCCTTGATTACATTACTAGCATTCTTCTTAGCCTTAGCTTGTGATTTCTTTAGATCTTGACTTTGGTGACAAAGTGAAGAAGAGCGAAGGAAGAATCAGACTATATAAGCCCAAAACCCTATTTCTATAGACTAAAAGTTAAGGATTTTCACAAAGTCTAGGATTGGTACCGATCCCATTGGATCAGCAACAAGGCTTGACGTTTTAAAAAAAAGGAAGAGATGGTGATTTCCACTTGTGTACGCATATATGTATGTGTCTATGACTATGGAACTCCTAGAAAACATGGACGTATAAATATGTGCATAATTATATTCAACATTCAACAATTGGAATTCAAAGAAAATAGATTCAAACATGGGAAATCCTTAAAAGAAACAGGTTCAAGATCACTAAGCATGGAATGATAGATCGTAAGAGCGCATTCCAGATTTACAACAGTAAACACTGGCTAAGCATCACGACGAACAATAAGAGACATAGCTTTGCCCAAAAATGATCCGTAGGAAGGATAACGGAAATTTGAAACACGGAGTGGAGTCCTTTTGGGAAATACAGACTTGTCTCGATTAAGAGCACATCATGTGCGAAACAAGAGTTATTGTGGAGAAAGTGTTGTACCGCCTTTTGGCTAGACAATATTTAGGAAAACTGAACAAATTTGACTTAGAAGTTATCAAGACAGGCAGCCAGGAGAGATAGTGTGATGTCCCGGAATTTTGGGTAATATTTATTTAATAATTTCCATTAATAATTATTGCAAAATGTGAAATGTTGATTTAATAATCTAATTTAACAGAATTTATCTTTTCAAAAACTAATAATAATAATTTAATTTGGAAATTTTATTTTTTTCAAAAGTTCAGATATTATTTTATTGATAAAAATTAATCTTTCTAAGCTAATAAAAATATTCTATTTATAATGTGTATATGTATATACATTGTGAAAAGGAAGTTTGGTTTCAATTTAAATTTAATAAAAATGTTTTCAAATTATAATATATATATATATATATATATATATATATATATATGTTTGTATTCATTGTGATTTTAAGTTCTATTTTAAAATTCAACATAATAAATTCTAAAGCTAATACTAAAAAAGGTTTCTATTTATAATGTATATATATTTGTATATATTGTAAATAGAAAAGTTTTGGTTTAAACTTAATTGGAAAATATGTTTCGAATTTATAATATATATATGTATATGAATATATATTGTGATTTGGAAGATTTTGATTGGATTTAATAAAACTTTTCAAAAATGTATTTTAAAAATTTTCTTATATTTTCAAAAACACTCAAATTAAATATTTATTTTATTTAAAATTATGATAGTTTAAAATTGTGTATTATAATAAAAGTTGAATTTGTTTCTTTTAAAAATTGGTTCTTGAAATAAATTTAGTTTATATTTATATATATGTATATTTAAGTACAATATTTTAGTTTAAAACTTTAAAATAAGATTTATATTAATGTTCATTTCTTTTTATTTTTCTTTCTTTTTAATTTTCTTTCTTTTAAATTTAGCCTTGGGAAAATGTATTTTAAAAATAATAAATAAAACATAAATTGAAATAACATAAACATATTAATATACAATATAAGAAACTTATAGATAAGGGGGTTAAGCATAATAATACATTAATCTAACATTTGTAATTTAAGAAACACACGTAAATACAATTGTCACTTAAGTATCATGCAATAAAACTAGTGGCCTCAACTTGTTTAAAAGAAATAAAAACCTTGTTTTCTTCAGATCAAATTCTCTTCAATACTTTCTTTCTTTCCTTCTTCGTAAAAAAACAGAAAACTGAAAACCAAAAGATACTCAAAGCTATTCAGCAATAGGCAAATCAAATAGTGAATCAAATTTCAGCACTATAGTTTCAAAGTTTCAACACCAACATCCAAAATCAACTCAACAAGTATAGATTCAAAATTCAACAAGGCAATTCAACAACAACATTTGTTTTAAGCTTCAATATCAAATTGCAAGTCAACTCACCAAATAGATTCAAAATATTGCCAGATCAAATACAAAATTCCTTGAAACAAAACAGGGTTGTTCTCTGTTTATTTACCTAGTGAGTAAACCCTTTAATCAAAAACAGTTTTATTTCTAATCTGATATCATGCTGACATTTCTGAAAATTGTTGAAGTAGTAGAATAAACGATGTGAATTTGCATGATTATCTTCATTGGAAACTAGTTTGAATCCTGCTATGTATTGAAGCATGTCTATGTATGTTAGTATATAAGTCTCTATGAAATCTCAAGTTCAATATCAAATTTAAAAAAGATTCCTATCTTCCTAAATAATCAATATTAGACTATGATTACAAAAAAGAAAATGTTAATAATAATGTGATCTTGACTTTAAAAATAAATTTTAAGTGTTTATAATTAACAAATATTTTTTAAATATTAAGATTACAGTAAAATCAAGATTTTGTTAAAAATCAAATCTACGATTTTATCTTTGAATTATATAATCTGATTTGTATAAATGAATCATGAATTTCAGAATGAATTTGGAAATTTTTAAATGTGTATCGGCCGAGAATTTGAGAGTTACTCGACTTTGGGACATTTGTCATTTGCCGTTGATCGACGTCGAGTGGGAGATCGTGGTTTGGCATGTTGGTGACCGGGGTATCCAAGATCACTAGAAAAATGGTGGTCGATTTTATTTTGGGCCTTGGTGGTCTGGGAAGGAGCAAGTAGGGTTTTTCATCGAGTTGGATAGGCGATGGTTTTCGAGGGAAGGGCGTTGTCGTGGGAGAACTGGACTGGATCGCATGTGGGGGAATATGATTAGTGGTTCGAGGTGCGTCTGTGGTCAAGGTGGCAGGTCCTATGGTGGTAGGGTTCGCCGTCTCTAGGGGATTTCTTCGATCGAGTTTCTGTACACTATGGGTTCTTTTGCTTGTTTTTGTTCCTCTGGAGTTATCGATGAGTTGAGTGGTCGTGAGGGTCGATGGGAGTGTCGGCGACGTGGAGAGGGCCGTAGCGATGGCCAGCGTCGATTAGTTCCATCGTGCATGTGCACGAGGTCAGACCTGTGCATTTGGATTTTGGATTTGTGGAAGAAGAGAGTTGGACTGTGATTTCTTTGTGTTTCTCTCGTGTGCGACTCGAAGGGGTTGAGGAAGGAATGAACTCGTGTGTTGTGTCGGGTTCATTTGGTTTTGCCTCGGGTCTGTAGGTAAGCAAGTCTGGTTTTAAATTTCTTTGGTAACCAGATTTTTGAACTAAAATAAAATGGATAGTTTTATAAAAGTAAAGCGAATTCAAGTTTTCAAGTTTAAAGGAAGGTACAAAATTTAAAGGCAAAGTAAAATAAGTTTCAAAGTTAAAGTATTTGCTAAGTTTTTCAAAAGTTAAATGTTTAACAAGTTTCTTTTAAAAAGTTAATATTAGTTTTTATAAGGGGAATGTCGGGCCAAGTTTAAAAATATATTTAAAGGATTGGAGTTAATCAAGTTTTCAAAACAATTATTAAATAAGTTTCTGAACAATTGCTAAGTTTAAATTTGAACGATTAAATGTTTTAAGTTGGTTTTGTTAAAGAAATTATGTATTTGACTAATTTTGTAATTAATTTTAATAATGTAATTAAGTGATTTATAAAGATAAAGAGTTTATCTTAATTGATTTGGGTTGTGATTAATTAAAGATAATTAATTAAGCGAAATTAATTAAAAGTTAATTACTTATTGTAATTAATAATGGTTAATTAATTTATGTTATAATCAAGTATAATTACATAAGGATGTAATTAAAGAATTGTAAATGAGTGTAATTAATTTAAAGAGTCATCAGCTAATGATTAAAGGATAATTAATTAATGTAAGTAATTTAAGATATTTGGATTAATTCATTAAAGATAGTTAATTACTTGGGTAATTAAGGATTAATTGATCTAAGTAATTAAAAGTAATTAATTGAAGAGTAATTAATTAAGTTAATATGGTTAGTTTACGTTAATTAATTAAGTTTAATTAACTAAAGAGAATTACTTGATGATTGGTTAAGAATAATTACTTAACGTAATTAATGAAGAGTAATTACTCAGTGTAAGTAATTAATGGATAATTACTGAATGTAATTAATTTAAAGGGAAATTAATTGTTGAAAAGTAATTAAAGGATAATTACTTAGTGGGAGTAATTAAGTGCTAATTACTTAGTGTAATTAATTAAAGGATTAATTAAGTAATTAATCAAGGAGTTAATTTAATTATTGTAAATAATTAAGGATAGTTAATTAGTGAAAGTAATTAATTAAGGGTAATTAATGAATGTGATTAATTAAAGGTTAATTATTAAATCAAATTGGAAGAATAATTAATTAATGCAAGTAATTAGTGGATCATTAATTAATGAATAATTAATTGTTTAATTGATTGATAAATGTGATTAATTATAAGATAATTAATCAATAAAGTGAGTATAATTTATTAATGTAATTAATGAAGGAGTAACGTAATTAATTATAGTTAATTAAGGTTAATTAATAAATGATAAAAGATTAATTAATTTGTGTAATTAATTTAAAGGCTAATTACTTAATGTAATTAAGGAGTAATTAATCAAGGATGATTAATTAAGGAATAATTAAAGCATAATTAGTTTATAATTAAAGATTAATTAATTGGGTTATGAGGTAATTAAAGGACGATTAATTAATTAAATGGTTGTAATTAATTAATGATTGACTTAAGCAGGGATAGGTGATTAATTCTCAAGTAATTAATTTAATTTAAGTTGATTACATTAATTATAAAAAATAGTTAATGATTCCTATTTATGGATGATTGTTTAAATAGAATGTCTGGATTTGATTGATACCTATAGTTTGAATAATCTGTGATATGATATTGATTATAGCTATGATAAATGTGTTATATTTATTTGTGAATGATGCTGTGTGGATTCAATGTTTTAAATTCAATTATATTATTCAAACTTAAACCACTTGGACATTAAGATGGCGTTTTGGATTTCAGTGAGACCGGGATCGGATTTTGAAATTTGGACCTCCGAAAACCACATCGATCCAAATTAAACGTTAGGTATTGAATCTCAGATGAAAAAGTGAAGACTCGAGGTGCAAGGGCTATTCGTCGTTAAAACTCTGAGGGTGATTCCAATACGAGTTTAACGAGGTAGTACTTTCAGATTCGAGATGAAGATTCAGAGTGCAAGGGCTATTGTCGTTAACTTTGAGGGTGATTCCAAAATGAGTGTAGCGAGATAGTGCTTTCAGTTTCGTTCGAACCCGGAACAAACTTGTATGGATTATATGCGTTCAGAACATCGTCAGGTGGACGATGAGCATTGTAAGATAGATGTGTTCTATAAAGGTAATCATAGCCTCAAGCCTCATCAACCGAGAATGGCTAAAACAAGGGAGGTGCAGCTAGGCTAAGTGGGTCGCGCCCAAGTAGGACGAGATTTACCCCTGTCTAGAGGTCCCTTTTTATTCGGATGTGTGGGAAGTTGGTCATGAACAACTGCAGGGTTGTCTTGTTCGGGACTATCTAGTAAGGGTTGGTTCAGGCCTTGTGTTGCAGGGGATTTAGGGTGGATCCTCGGTACCGTGATCTAGGCCACGTACTGTGACGGGCGGTACCCCAGTAGCCCTGCCATTGATGGAAACCCATTCTTCCTACGTGCCATGTACGGTTTTGATTGCATAACCCACTTTGTGGCCAGTATGCTGGAATTTAATGAATGTAACAATTTCAGCTATTTTCTATTTATTTGAAATCCCTAGACCCTATTATAATATAACTGGATTTCCTATCAAATGTTTTGGTTATCGTAGGGTAAAAGCTTTTTCGTTTTTATGTGCGGGAAGTCTTATGAGATACCTTTTCTTTTCAATGGATTTTCAAAGTTAAACTTTAACCCGTTCACTCACACCAGACCCATGTCTGTCCCAGGGTTTATTTTCTATTTTATTAAACCCTTGGGTACTCAAATTTTTATGAGTAGCCAAGGGATTCAGGTTAGCTTTGACGATTACTTGAGGAGATATTGAGCAGGAGGCTTCAGCGTGTAGATATAGCAGTTCTGCTGTGCTAGTGTTGTATCTATGTCTTTGTGATGTACTTGAGTTGTAATAACTAGACAGGTGTTTATAATTGTCTAGTTTGTGATATAAGCTGTACACCTATGATGTGTATGATACTATGTAATATCTTATGTGACATAATATAATTTATTCCTTCCGCTGTGAGATTCTGATGTTGTTTTGTTCTTTCTTTTCTATCTTTTTTCTTTTCTCTCCCTTTCTTTCTTCTTAACGATGCGTCTTTCTGTGGAATGAAAGGTGGATCATTACATTGTGGTATCAGAGCACTAGGTTGAGTGAATACATAGGCTTTGGAGTGATTTCTTTCTTGAGAGAGCGTACTTGTATTTTTTTTTTATATATATATATATATACCTACCAATTTTTTTGGGTTACCTGTTCGAGTTTTCCAATATAAGTTCTAGAGGTAGAAGAGTACTGGTGTGTATAGCACGACTACCAATAGGAGAAGTCTGAGTAATTAAGGTGGAAGAGTATCTACCAGGGCAGTATTGGGCATCTTGAGTAAGCTTTGCAGCATAGTGTAAGGATTTCACCAATCTCCGAAGGAAACATTTTAAAGGTTTGTAGTCCATCTTTGGAGTATAAGCTTGATTTCACTCATGCGAGCGGATTTTCTAGAGTTTGGATATGTCGAAGGTGCTGAAGCAAGTGATGGTATCTTGGAAACTTTAGGAAGAAGTTTTGTCTGTATTGGAGTTTGGAACTCAGTCCAGCAAGGTGTTTGTGCTTGGTTTGAAACACAAGTTTCTTGAGAGATATCTGTCCATCTTGAAGACTCTTTTGTGGAGTTGGCTAGTATAGCTTTGTGGTTTTAGGAGCTTTTGGATAAGGAAGTCTTTAGCATCAGTGGCAGTTCGAAGGTGTTGAGTGTGCTGTTAGGAAGATCTCTTGGCTTAGCAGTGTCCTAGAGATAGAGTTCGAAAGCAGTAGAGTGGTCTGTTTCTTCGATGATTCAAGAGTCTTTGTGATTCTTCTGTCTGTAGGCCGGGCAGATGGTGAAGGCTTGCCCACTTCTCCTGGAAGCTCAGCAGGGTATGATGTTTGTGGTTGAGGGTGGGCCATCAGTTTCTTCTTTTGGTTAGTAAGGCTTAAGCTGTTCTGATATGTAAGAGAGAATGGTTTCTTTGGAATCTGAACTGGGTAGAATCGCAAAAGTCAATTGTGATGGTTCAGAAGTTCTCTTAATAATCTTTGTTTGGGATTGAGGCATCTTTAGAGGATGTTGGAGCTATCAAAGTAGTTTGGGATTTTCCAAATGTCTTCGAAGTTCAGGTTTGCATCCACATCGGAGATTGAGTTCTGCATCGACTTAGTTCCTCAAGCATTACCAGTGGTTCAGCTTGGTAGAGAGAAGGCTCCTAGAGAGAGGATTGATTGGATCTAGTTTTCGGGCTAGATTTCTACTGTGGTGTTTGTGACCAAATCAGATAGGTCACTAAGATTTTATGGAATTTGATGGACAATATATTCGAAATAAGTTGATCAAGTCTGTGCTTGTGTTCATCAACGGCATTCTCGTCTTCTTCAGATCAGAGTTGTGCAGTGGACGCAAGATGCCATCTATTCTAGAATTGAGCAACCTCGAATTCCTCGGAAGTTTGTGTTTGTCTTGGATTAGAGGATTTCTTCAGGAAGTTACTTCGAGATTTGAAGGCTTGGTTGTCTAGTGCACCTGTTCTGTTTTTTCGGATTGGAGAAGTAAGTCCGAAGTCTACCGATGCTTATGAAGTAGAGTTTGTGTACTGGATTTTGATGGATCTTGGGAGAACTATCTTGTTGAGTAGAATCCAGAGGTCATCTCATTATTGGTCCAGAGTTGATCCGGGAGACATCTGCGAAGATTGAGTTGTTCAAGAAGGTTGAAGGCAGCCCAGGATCGGCAGAAGAGTTTTGTGGATAAGAGACGAAGGAATTTGGAATTCGAAGTCATAGATTTAATTTTGGATAAGTTTTCTCCGATCATAAGAGCAATAAGATTGGATAAGACTAGAAGCTAGTTCATAAGTGTATTGGGTCTTTCTATATTATCTTAAGATTAAGTATTTTGATCTACAGGATTAAATTGCCAGTTCGGATGGCTGTGAGTTGTAACGTATTTCATGTATCTCTGAGGGAGTACGTGTATGATCCATCACTGGGTTTAGAACCTGCAACTCAGGAAGATTTGGAAGTTGAATAGGACTTATCTGTGGTCCGGTATCCTGTTTAGAGTGTAGATCTAGATAGAGGAACTATGGATCTGAGTGTTGTAGCTAGTTTAGATTCAGTAGAGCGAGTATCCCGGTGTTTGTACCTGGGAAACTCTAGGAATTTCTGTCTAGAATTTTGTCTGGATAGTTAGTGTTGTTTGTTTAAATTGGTTGCTATGGTAGCTAGTATATGGTTGATAGCATGTGCTTGCTGTTTTAAAATTAAAATCTACATGGGATTATTAAATTATCTTTGCTTTTAAATTTCGGGGACGAAATTGTTTTAAGGGGGGAATGTGATGTCCCGAAATTTTGGGCAATATTTATTTATTAATTTCCACTAATAATTATTTCAAAATGTGCAATATTGATTTAATAATCCAATTTAACAGAATTATCTTTTCAAAAACTAATAATAATAATTTAATTTGGAAATTTTATTCTTTTCAAAAGTTTAGATATTATTTTATTGATAAAAATTAATCTTTCTACCCTAATAAAAATATTCTATTATAATGTATATATGTATATACATTGTGAAAAGGAAGTTTGGTTTCAATTTAAATTTATTAAAAATGTTTTCAAATTATAATATATATATATATATATATGTTTGTATATATTGTGATTTGAAGTTCTGTTTTAAAATTCAATAGAATAATTTTTAAAGCTAATATTAAAAAGTTTCTATTTATAATGTATATGTATTTGTATATATTGTAAATAGAAAAGTTTTGGTTTAAACTTAATTAGAAAATATGTTTCAAATTTATAATATATATGTACATGAATATATATTGTGATTTGGAAGATTTTGATTGGATTTAATAAAACTTCTCAAAAAGCTATTTAGAAATTTATCTTATATTTTCAAAAACACTCAAATTTAATATTTATTTAATTTAAAAATATGATAGTTTAAAATTGTGAATTATAATAAAAGTTGAATTTGTTTCTTTTAAAAACTGGTTCTTGAAATAAATTTAGCTTATATATATATATATATATATATATTTAATACAATATTTTAGTTTAAAACTTTAAAATAAGATTTAAATTAATGTTCATTTCTTTTTAATTTTCTTTATTTTAAATTTAGCCTTGGGAAAATGTATTTTAAAAATATATAACTAAAACATAAATTGAAATAACATAAACATATTAATATACAATATAAGAAACTTATAGATAAAGGGGATAAGCATAATAATACATTAATCTAAAATTTGTAAGTTAAGAAACACATGTAAATACAATTGTCACTTAAGTATCGTGCAATAAAACAAGTAGCCTCGCCTTGTTTAAAAGAAAATTTAGTATATAAAATTGTTTAAAAGAAATAAAAACCCTGTTTTCATCAGATCAAATTCTCTTCACTTCTTTCTTTCCTTCTTCTTAAAAAAATAGAAAACCAAAAGAAACTCAAAGCAATTCAACAGCAGGCAAAACAAATAGTGAATCAAATTTCAGCACTATAGTTTCAAAGTTTCATACCAACATGCAAAATCAACTCAGCAAGTATGGATTCAAAATTAAACAAGGCAATTCAACAGCAACATTTGTTTTAAGCTTCAATTTCAAATTGCAGGTCGACTCAACCAAACAGATTCAAAATAATGCCAGATCAAATACAAAATTCCTAGAAACAAAACAGGGTTGTTCTCTATTTATTTACCTGGTGAGTAAACCCTTTAATTAAAAACAGTTTTATTTCTAACTGACATCATGCTGACATATATGAAAATTGTTGAAGTAGTAGAATAAATGATGTGAATTTGCATGATTATCTTCTACTTGAAAACTTGTTTGAATCCTACTATGTATTGAAGCACGTCTGTGTATGTTAGTATGTAGGTCTCTGTGAAATCTCAGGTTCAATATCAAATTTGAAAAAAAAATTCCTATCTTCCTAAATAATCAATATTAAACTTTGATTAATAAAAAGAAAATGTTAATAATAATGTGGTCTTGATTTTAAAAATAAATTTTAAGTGTTCATAATTAACAAATATTCTGTAAATATTAAGATTACAGTAAAAATCAAGATTTTGTTAAAAATCAATATCTACGATTTTATCTTTGAATTATATAATCTGATTCGTATAAACGAATCTTGAATTTTAGAATGAATTTGGAAATTTTTAAATGTGTATCGGTCGAGAATTTGAGAGTTGCTTGACTTTGGGACTTTTGTCATTTGCCATTGATCGGCGTCGAGTGGGAGATCGTTGTTTGGCATGGCGGTGGCCAAGGTGTCTAGGGTCACAAGAAAAATGGCGGTCGATTTTTTTTTGGGCCGTGGTGGTCTGGGAAGGATGAAGTAGGGTTTTACATCGAGTTGGATAGGTGATGGTTTTCGAGGGAAGGGCGTTTCCGTGGGGGAACCGGACCGGATCGCTTGTGGGGGAATAGGATCAGTGGTTCGAGGAACATCAGCGGTCAAGGCGGCAGGTTCTTCGGTGGTGGGGTTCGCCGTTGGCAGGGGATTTCATCGATCGAGTTTCTGTACGCTGTGGGTTCTTTTGCTCGTTTTTGTTCCTCTGGAGTTACCTTTGAGTTGAGTGTTCATGAGGGTCGATAGGAGTGTCGGTGACGTGGAGAGGGTCGTAGCGATGGCCAGCGTCGATCAGTTCTGTCATGCACGTGCACAAGGTCAGACCTATGCATCTGGATTTTAGGTTTATGGAAGAAGAGAGTTGGCCTAGGTTTTCTTCGTGTTTCTCTCGTGTGCGGTTCGAAGGGGTTGCGGAAGGAATGAACTCGTGTGTTGTCTCGGGTTCATTTGGTTTTGCCTTGGGTCTGTAGGTAAGCAAGTCTGGTTTTAAATTTCTTTGGTAACCGGATTTTTAACCTAAAATATAATGGATAGTTTTATAAAAGTAAAGCGAATTCAAGTTTTCAAGTTTAAAGGAAAGTATAAAATTTAATGGAAAAGTAAAATAAGTTTCAAAGTTAAAGTGTTTGCTAATTTTTTTAAAATTAAAATGTTAACAAACTTCTTTTAAAAATTTATTGTTAATTTTTAAAAGGGGAACGTTGGGCTAAGTTTAAAAATATATTTAAAGGATTGGAGTTAATCAAGTTTTCAAAATAATTATTAAATAAGTTTTTGAACAATTTCTACATTTAAATTTAAATGATTAAATGTTTTGAATTGGTTTTGTTAAAGAAATTATGTATTTGACTAATTTTGTAATTAAGTTTAATAATGTAATTAAGTGATTTATAAAGACAAAGAGTTTATCTTAATTGATTTGGGTTGTGATTAATTAAAAATAGTTAATTAAGCGAAATTAATTAAAAGTTAATTACTTATTGTAATTAATAATGGTTAATTAATTTATGTTATAATCAACTATAATTACATAAGGAAGTAATTAAAGAATTGTAAATGAGTGTAATTAATTTAAAGAGTCATCAGCTAATGATTAAAGGATAATTAATTAATGTAATTAATTTAAGATTTTTGGATTAACTAATTAAGGATGGTTAATTACTTGGGTAATTAAGGATTAATTGATCTAAGTAATTAAAAGTAATTAATTGAAGAGTAATTAATTAAGTTAATATGGTTAGTTTACGTTAATTAATTAAGTTTAATTAATTAAAGAGAATTACTTGATGATTGATTAAAAATAATTATTTAATGTATTTAATGAAGTGTAATTACTCAGTGTAAGTAAATAATGGATAATTACTGAATCTAATTAATTTAAACGAAAATTAATTGTCGAAAAGTAATTGAAGGATAATTACTTAGTGGGAGTAATTAAGTGCCAATTACTCAATGCAATTAATTAAAGGATTAATTAAGGTAATTAATCAAGGAGTTAATTTGATTATTGTAAATAATTAAGGATAGTTAATTACTGAAAGTAATTAATTAAGGATAATTAATGAATGTGATTAATTAAAGGTTATATTAAATGAAATTGGAAGAATGATTAATTAATGTAAGTAAATAGTGGATCGTTAATTAATGTAATTAATGAATAATTAATTGTTTAATTGATTAATAAATGTGATTAATTATAAGATAATTAATCAATAATGTGATTATAGTATAACTAATTAATGTAGTTAATTAAGGAGTAATGTAATTAATTATAGTTAATTAATTAATAAGAGTAATTAAGGTTAATTAATAAATGATAAAAGATTAATTAATTTGTGTAATTAATTTAAAGGCTAATTACTTAATGTAACTAAGGAGTACTTAATCAAGGATGATTGATTATGGAATAATTAAAGGATAATTAATCTGTAATTAAAGGTCAATTAATTGGGTTATGAGGTAATTAAAGGATGATTAATTAATTAAATGGTTGTAATTAATTAATGATTGACTTAAGCAGGGATAGGTAATTAATTCTCAAGTAATTAATCTAATTTAAGTTGATTAAATTAATTATATAAAAGGGTTAATGATTCTTGTTTGTGGATGATTGATTGAATAGAATGTCTGGATTTGGTTGATATCTATAGTTTGAATAATCTGTGATATGATATTGGTTATAGCTATGATAAACGTGTGATATTTATCTGTGAATGATGCTGTGTGGATTCAGTGTTTTAAATTGAATTAAATTGTTCAGACTTAAACCACTTGGACATTAAGATGGCGTTTTGGATTTCGATGAGACCATGACCAGATTTCCAAATTTGGAATTCTGAAAACCACATCGATCCAAATTAAACGTTAGGTCGTGAATCTCAAGTGAAAAAGTGAAGACTCGAGGTGTATGGGCTACTCGTCGTTAAAACTCTAAGGATGATTCCAATACAAGTTTAATGGGTAGTATTTTCAGATTTGAGATGAAGATTCAGAGTGCAAAGGCTATTGTCGTTAACTCTGATGGTGATTCCAAAATGAGTGTAGCGAGATAGTGCCTTTGGTTTCGTTCGACCCCGAAATGAACTTATATGGATTGAATGCTTTCAGAACATCGTCACGATGAGCATTTTAAGATAGATGTGCTCTATAAATGTAACATCCTGCCTTTTTGTACGCTTTAAATTAATGATAAATCACACACGTCAGACTTAAACCATATAGAAGGGTGGATTGTTATTGGGGTGAATAAAAAAAGCAGAGAAAGAAAAAACAAAACAGAATCTTGCAGCGGAACGATAAAATATAATAATCAAATAAATAGTTCATGAAGCTGTTTTACAAAACATTTGATTATACTTATGCAACACAGATCAGAGTTACACAAACCAGAGAATGATAAATAATGCAGCGGAACAGTATGAATGTAGTGGATAATATAATATATAATCGTAATACAATCTTCATCTTCGTCCACCAGAAATAAAGTCTTCGAATCCTGAAATTCTCAGACTGACCCGAGCGAATTGAAAAGACTAAACACTCGAGTCAGAACTAAAAAATCTTATGTGAGTTAAATCAACAAAAATAAATAGGAGTGTAACGGCGTCAGAGATGTTTACGGGATTTGACGTCTCCTATCCATTGTCAAAAGTGAGTGTAGTAACTTAAGAGATGCTCAGGATTCACATCTCCTAAGGACCCGTTAAACTATTTACTATGTAGTAATATTTCGTTATTATAATAATGCCTAATAGTAAAATAAACTTACTTTTAAATAGTGTTAAGGGGTTACCCATTTAGCCATTACCACGTAATAGTCCCAGTAGTCCATCCAGTATCAGCGCATCTCCAGATCGAGAGACTACCCTAAATACTCCATGGACTACGGGAGAAAACCAAACTTGTACAAGGAGTGCTAGGGTTGGTGACATGGCACAACTAGGCAATGCCAGGGTAGATATATAAATTATGCTTCCGGACCGGTGGTAACGCGTAGCAGCTACTACCGCCCACCTCGAGCCACACCCCCAAAATCACAAGGGCCCAAATTAATCACAAAGTTATAGAATTGTATCGAAGGAGTGTGTCCGAAAAAAGGTGCTACCTTCTTAGCTCGTCGATCGCTCCTGTTTTAGCCACCTTATGCCAACTCACGGGAGTCGGGTTCACATATATACCTCAAAGGAAACGCCGCCACCATCCTACTTCATTCTAGAATCCCCATCGTGTACACGGTTGTTAAAGTGGTTTTCGGAGTTGGCAGAGAGTATGACAACTTCGAATCCGGTCTCTTTAACAACCAAATGTTATTATAACACCGCGGTCATTTCAAAATAATTACATTTCAAAACTAGAATATACTATCCATTTCAAAACCATATAAATATGATATCATTTCTTCTTTAAAAACCAAATCAATATGATATCATTTTATTAAAACCCAAATCAATATAATATCATTTTTATCTCGAATATATCCTTTCCAAAATCAAAGCACATTCAAAATTATAATATTTCGAAACCAAACGCTTGAAATATATAAACTTTTAAAACATAATACTTCAAATTTCATAGCTTCTAAACCATAACTTCCAAAACTTAAATGGTTTGGATATTCAAACAATATATAAAATAAAATAGTTTGAATTTAAAATTACTTTATAAAGTAAAATAATCTCCTCGACTTCACAATTTTATTCACTTTAAGTTAAATCTCAATTAATAACTTTCAACTCACTTTCAATTTTCAATAAACCATTTCAATTTCAATATATTTCAAACTTTAAGTATTAAACGATTTCAAAACTAAGGTTGGTAATTATGATTCAGCAATTCCATTTTCTATTATTTAGTTTTGAAATATTTGCATAACGAATCCATTATCATTTAAATAAAACTCAAATTACAAATAACTAAATATTTCCTTCAATTTATTTATACTTGGAATATTTGTTTAATTCATCTTAAACCAAAATCCAGTTATAAAAATCATACCTTTAAAATCTTAATTTTATTAAATTTCAAATCAGTTTCATATTTATCTTCCAACCTTATTCTCATTTAAGTCATTATAAACTCCAGAAATATAATTTAAATAAATACTTGACCATATTATGTCATAATAAAATCAAACTTTATTATTAAACTTATTTTATACTTCAAACCAATTTTATACATAGCTTAAAACCAAGAAGTTGACTACATATAAAATAACGTTTATAAAATATCCAAATCAATATCTCATAAACCATGTATTTCTTTACAAAACCATAGAAATCATTTCAAAATATTTTTATATATAGACCACGGTGTCTGTAACTATCCTATGATCAAGTGATACAGATATTTATCATTTCAATCCGTAATTTAAAACATAAATACGGTTATATATCATTTCAAACCGCAATCCCGAATGGAATAAAATCCATAACAACTTGCAATTTATAACAGTATAAAATAGAACATCCATTCAACCACTATCAATCATCAAACATTTATTACAATCATCATCCAATTCAATCAATAATATCAATATAGAACAGATAATAAATAACAAGCATTTACCGTAGTTTATATTCAATAATAAATTAAATAACTATTTAAGTGGCAGTTTATATGCAATAATAAATTAAATAACAATTTAATTCCAATAAATTCAATTTAATTGGGATAGTGATTAAAAATATGCCAAACAGTCATAAATAAATTTCTAATCACATCGTAAATCAATTTAACAAACATAAGAAATTTTAGAAGTTATGAGTGGGTTAAAACACCCGTCTTTTGAATTTAAATCGAATTTAAATCCAATTTAAACCCAAAATTTGGATAGTCTTAGAATTCAACCAAACCTGCGTCAAAGTAACCGGAATTTTATTACGATCCTAGCGGAGAAAACCGCGCGTCAGACGGACCTTGTATGCAGAAATTATCGAGGTTAGAACATCTGAAACAAAATTTAAAATAAATTAAATTAAATGAAAGGTTACCACACAGAAGTCGTCACGTCACCATCTATTATCTCATCAGGCCGTAACCTAAGCACCGAAACCCTAATCGCACGCATTCGAAATGAACTGAGCCACCACCAAATCGCTACCGCACTATCGACGCCGTGGCCATGTCAGCTGAACGACCCAGAATTTTGAACAATTTAATTTGAAAATATTTAATTAATTTTAAATATTTGAATGATGGTTTGACGTGAATTTCAAATTTTCAGAATGAATTTAGTGATTAAATTATAGAATTTAATCTATTGAGAGTTGAATAATAATTTGAATAATCAGTTTTAAGCTGATTTAAAAATATTTCAGAGGCTTGTAAAATTTATATTGATAATACTGAAGATAATCGAAGCTTCAGAATTTAATTTGAAAGTGAATTGTTCAGTTTTGAAATTATATCGTTTGAATCGATATTAAAAAATAGCCGTCCGAGGCACTGTCTCGGAATTCGATGAAACCAGTTTCATTGTGTCCGTAATATTGAATTATTCTCGGATTTCAAATTTCGTATTTTTCGGAGTTGTCATGTGAGCATACGTTGAGTAAACGCATTGAAATTTTCAAGGAATTCATTTTAAATTTAAATTTAAAATTATTTACCTCAGCACGTTACCCTCCTAACATTATGCCTAAGAATACGCATAATATCACAGAGAAAATCGCGTAAATCACGTAATCGTGTCTTCTCCTTCCTTTCAGCCTACAATCACGCCTACAAGCACGAGATGAAATCGTGCAAGCATGGCCGTGTTCCCCTATTTTAACTTCAAAATCTAATGGCCGAACTCCCCTCTTCATTTCAATTCTACAAATCAGAAAGAAAAAAAATGGCCGCCACTTATTCGAAATCCCCCTCTCGTTCAAAATTTAATCAAAGCCGAGGCCGCGAGTTCGATCGAAGTGGGCTCGCGCATGGGGCAATGACGGCGGAGAAGCTCGTAATTAGCTGGAGGCGTTATCGCGATGGGGGTCTTCGTGATGCTGGTGGCGCGCGGTTCGAGCGCGAAGCGGCGGCTGCTTTTGGAGTTTGGGGGGTCGCGGTCAATTGCGGTGCCGCGCGATTCGAGGAGGAGAGGCAATGGTCAACGCGAGGCGCGCGCGTAGGAGGGGTCGAGGGGGTAGGTGCAGCGGCGACCTAGGGGATGGCGTTGGCTCCTCGGTGGTCGCGACTTTGAGGAAGGAAAGGGGGGGTTCGGTCGTTATCGAATATGCAGTAAGGTAATAAATCTTTTTCTTTAGTTTAATTTAAATATATATGCAGTTTCATTTTATATACTTACAGTAAAAAAAAAATTAAAAAAATTAAAAATCAGTAAACAGAGAATTTATTTCAGTAAAAAAAATTTACTGTTAACTATGGTATATATGTATGTGGTTTCACAAAACCAAATGAGTATACATATTTTAAAACATTGGGTTGAGTGATTAATTTTTTTTTATTTACTAATTAAGATTTTATTAGTTGTTAAAAATAATTTATAAAAGGAAAATTTGTTCAAAAGAAAATTATTAGATAAGTTAAAAGTGTTAATTAATTTCCATTGAAAAGAAATTGATTTTTTTATTGTCTCGAATATTAATATATTATAAAGATAGTTTTATTTAATGAAACTTAATTGAATTTTTACAAGGGGTTATTTTATTTAATTTAGTTCTGAAAGTAAATTTTTAGTTAAATATTTTATTAAAGAAAAATTAGTTTGAAACGAAAGCATTAGTTAATTAATCTATTAAATGGTAAGTGATTTTCCACTTAGTTCAAATATTCTATTTACAAGGAAATTTATTTATAACAAATTTAATAGTTAAAACCAAGGTATTAGGAATTAATTGATCGATTAATTCAAATATTAATAAAATCATTGGCTAATTTAACTTACCTAATAGGAATTTAATTTATTGGATAAAATGATTTATTTAAAGGGAATTTAGATTAAAACTTAATTTTTTATAATTATTTAAAAGAAATTGATTTAAAAAGAAAATCACCGATGAATCAAAATTATCAAATAAAAATTTATTAATCGATCTGTTCGAATATTAATAAATTGTGTAAATATTTATACAAGGTCTATAAATCGAGAAAACAAGCCGGAAATGGAAATGGATTGCAAGTAAAGCAAAGGTGAGAATTTCTCACTCAAAAATTTAAAGTTGGATTTGCAGTTATTTATTGATTGCTATTTGGTTGTGATATTAGATATAGTAGGATATATCTATATATATATAGCAATATATATATTGGCATATGTATATATTGCAGTTGATGATTTCCCGCATTGTATAGCGGATGAGACCCTATTACGCCGCCTATTAAGCGGATAATATTTTATAAATCCCATATACCGCGATATCCCGTCTTGAAACGGGATTGGTATTGTGCTAATGTCTGTGGATGTAGAGAAACGGGTTGGAGTGATCCAACTGGATTCCTCACAAATATTTATTTGATTCAGATATTGTGATAGTTGATTGTTTATCATATCGATATATGATATTTAAAAGTCGCGATTGACTATTTGATGTGTTGCATCATCGGATCCAATTTTGAAGTTTAAAAATAACGATTTTGATTTTTAAGGGATTTCTAAAGTGATTTTTGAAAATATACGTTTATAAAATATTTTTGGAATTGATTCATCTTAAATAAATAAACGTTATAATTTTAATGTTATAAAAATTATGATTTTTGAGAAATACAGTTAAAAGTTGATTTTTGAAAATAGGGGATTAATGATTTTATAAAATAGTAAAAATTGGGATTTCTGAATTTATTATAAAAAGTTTTAAAATAGGATTTATGAAATTTGATTATTTTATAAATCAAAATGATGAAATTATAAAGGAGTTTAAAGACATTTTAAAAGAATAATATAAATTGTTCCATATAAAAGATTTATAAATTGATATTTATAAATTAAAAAAATATTGAAATTATAAAACGAGCTTTTATAAGTGATAGAATGAATTGTAAATGAATTTCGTAAATGAATGAAATCTATAGGATTATAACGGTGAAGTTATAAATGGAATTTTACAAACAGTAGGTTTATAAAATTTGTAAAGTTATTTAAAAGAATAGATTTTGGATAAATAAATGAATCTTATAAGTTATAAGATTTATATTTTGGGAAGTTAAATGAACAATTTTGTAAACAAATAAATTATGAGCATTTAACTTATAATATGGACTTTCGGTATATAATTGAGTTATAAATCGAATAGGTTAATGAAGGAAGTTGTAAAAGGAAGTTGTTATAAAATAAATAGAAATGGAATTTATAAACATTGTTTTATAAATTCGCAAACGACTTATTTTGATAAGTAAATTGTTGAAACCTATTAATGGAGTTATATTCACGTTTTAGACTGTGAATAATCCTTTAAAATAAAATGTATAGAAATGATGAAATTGGTTAACAAAGTATATTCACGTTTTTGAATAGTGAATAATATGTTAAAGAAAATGTTTTGGATGTGATGTTTTAAATGGGATTAAAACGATCTAACGATGTTTTCAAAATGTATTAAGATTCGAAACCATAGATTTCAACATTCATTGTTGAAATAGACATTTTCGAGAAATAGAAGGAAATGGTGGACTATAACATTATTTTTATAGTAAATGCTTTCTGAAAGGAAATGTTTTGTATAGTATTGGGATTTATATATCTATTTTAATTTCGAATCCCTATACTAGTGATTTTGGGTTGTCGTAACGATGTTTTACGCAACATTCGTTTTGGCCCAAACAAATGTGTTTGAGAGAATGATTTCCTTAAAGAATGAAATATATACTTAATTTCGATTTAAGTATATTGAATATTTTCCAAGTGTTGAAGATAGATAGATTTGTGAATTACTTATTAATAAATAAGTATGGAAATGTTTTCCAATGTGAAGTGAAACGTTTTGAGAATTTATCTTTTTGAAGATAAATTGAAATGAATAATTGAAATCGTATATGCATGGATATTTTGGAATGAAAATTCACTATGGAATTTGTAAAAGAAAGGGGAATTTGTTTAAAAATAAATACTGATTTATTTTTGAAGTATTGAAATTATATATCTTGTAAAGATATTTTTGGGAAATAAATAATTTGGAAAATTATTTGGAATCTGGTGATGTTGTGCATATCCATTGATAGTTCAATAACCGACTATCAATATTTACCTTTGAATGGGTATTTGTTGTGATTTGTTTGAATTTGAATGCCACACTTATTTTTGAATAAGCGCTCAGTATTCGGGTTATCCGGGAAAGAACCTTGGGGTCGTATAACCCATTCCGAATATGTGATACGTCGTTATGAATTGCATTTGATGACCGGTGTTGAAGGCCGGGTATTTGCGAGAACGATAGGATGACCTGTCGATTGACTCTGCACCGAGTTGCTCCGGTATAGAGTTCTGCATATGTGATGGGGAATCCGATCAGGATTGTGGATATCCGGATTGCAAGGACTTCTATGTAAGTGCCTTCGGGTCTGTTCGATCCCGGAACAGACTTGTATGGATAGTATGTCTGACATTACAAATTGAGATATAAAGCCGATTTCTTTCGAATATATTTCTGTTGGTGGCGGAGAATTTATTCTCTTAACTTAACACCCTTCTCTGAGACGTACGAGCTTAGAGGTTATGTAGTTGAAGGTTATCAGCGATATATTCCCAATTTGGTAATGTGACATGCTGAGTGTTGCTGTGAAATGATCATTGTGTTGATCATTTGTGATAGGATCATTTGTTTGATCGTTTATCTTTGTGATCATTTCTATGATCATTTGTTGACCCAAAGCATGGCTTTTGTATAAAGCGTGGCTTTGTGGACGAGACTTCGTCGAGCCTCACACCCCGGAATGGTCAAAACAGGAAAGATGCGGCAAGGTTATGAGGGGTAGCTCCCTTTAGGGTATGTGCATTTCCTTCTGGAAAAGGGTGGTATCATGGTATGGAGCCCAGATACTTACTCATGTTGAAACACTTTATTTATCATTGTGTGATGTTGGTTAGAGAGCTCTCGGTTAAAGGTCCCAAAGGACCGGGGGATGGCATACTCGTGTCAGTAGTTACCCAGTTAGGGGTAACCCGGCCTTGTGTTGGCAGAGATCCGGTTTGGTTCTCGGGGACGTCCTTCCAGAGGCGTTCTCATGTGGCAATGGGAAGTTCCTTGGCCTGACCATTCGTTGGAAATCCAAAGAAACAATGCGATCTTGTACGGTATTAGTTGTAGAACCTATCATTCACTTATGGTGGCGCCCCACTGTTTGGATGGTAGCTATAGTAGGCATAGTTCGAAATGTCTATGCTGGCTAAGATTTATATCTTTATTTTCGAAATGATTTTCTCTACGCTATGCACTAGTAATAATATCAAATGTTCTTTTTAATGCGTATCAAGCATCTTTGACTATCATAAGGAGAAATCTCCTCCGATTCTGCGTTTGCATTGTGTGTGTGTGCGGGAGGCCTTATGGTAGTCTCATTTTTAAAAGCATAGCGAATTGACTTTAAAAATATTCCTCTATTTTTGATTTTAAAGATAAATAAACTGTTTTGAGTTCTCACACCAGTCACATGATTGACTCGGAGTTTATTGTTTTCCTTCCTAAACTCTGGGTGCCCAACAATTTCCACACGGGCAGTCGAGAGTTAGGTTTATCAGGATATTCTGGAATTCAGGAGTTGCTAGAAGCAAGATGGATGGCATAGCGTATTATTAGTATATAGTATTTCTTTTCCGCTGTTTGATGTTGTTTGTTGTTGTACACTCTGATGTAATGAAATGTAATGTGATGTAATGTAATAACTGATATAGTTCTTTGTTTAAAGATTATTCATTTATTTATTATATGTTGTTCCGCTGCGATTGTGAGATTCTGATATTGTTCTGCTGTTTTCTTCTGTTCCGTTCTATTTTCTATGTTCTTTTCTCTCTATTTTCTATCTTTTTTCTCTCTTCTTCTACTTTTTTTCTTTTTCTTAAAACCCTAACTATTCGGTTTTTCGGCAACGAAAAATCGCGTATGTTACATTTGGTATCAGAGCATATGGTTAAGTGACAACCATGGCTCTGTTGGGTATTACTCATTGGAGATAGAGTCAGTAGTACTCTAGAATGAGTTTGAGTGTAATAATAGATATGAGCGCGTATTTGTTAGTGAATATAAATTTTTTTTTCGAATCGGCTAAATAAGATAATTTTGCCCAAAACTATTTTTTTTATAGAGAATAAATGATTTTCTATGAATTATTATAGTATATGGTTGCATGATTGTTAGGAAGTAATAATATTAAATTATTATCATTATTATATGAAATTAAATAAGAAATAAAATGGATTGAATTCAAGTAAACTAACTTGATAAATTCATGGACTAATGAATTGGAATTTGAATTGGTTAAAATTAAAGTTTAGTCGTGAGCTAAATTTGAAGATAAATTTGAATTTGTATATATATTCAAGTAAGTAAAAGAAATAAATTGAAATTCCCTTTGTTAGTAATTAGGTAAATTCGAGATGAATTGAATATGAAAATTGAAATTTAAAATGAATTAGTGAATGAAACTAATTTAAAGTAGTAATATGAATTAGCAAATGAAAGTTAATCGTTAGAATTCAATATTTAGAATTGAGAATTGAATTCGAATAGAATTGAAATTGTGAATTGAATTCAAATGAAATTGAAATGTAAAATTAAATGAAAATAAATATGTTTCTTCAATAGTGAAGTAAAAATGTATAAGAAGCATATATTGGAAATTTGTAATGGAATTGGCAAAATAAGTTTGAATGTTGGAATTGGATATTATGACTAGCAGGATATACGGATGTAAAAAAGAAATGGAATTGAGATTTTGATTTCGAAGATAAAATTGAATTGCTCGACAAAAAGGTACGTATTTCAATTTCAGTATGAAATTTGGTGATTTTCTTCTCCAGCCACTTGGCTTTCTCTTTTCTTTTTGATTCTGAGGGGCCGTGGTGCCATTTTGTAGTCGTACCGAGATAGCCGCGCAAAGGAGACGCTGGCGAAATTTTTCGAAAATTTCGAGTGTTAGAAAAATTTTGAGAAATTTTGAAAGTTTAAAATTTGAATTTGAATTTAAATTTGAATTGTTAGGAGAACAATGTTAGTTGAAACTTATAGGTGAAGTTGGAAAGCTAGTTGAATGATAATGGATCTTTAATAAAAAGATTTAGGTTAGAAAGTTGACAAAACTATTTGGATTGTGAAAAATAGTAGACGAGTTAAGGATCGTTTTTCCTAACTTGTAATTTCGGGACGAAATTCTTTTAAAGGGGGAAGATTGTAACGACCCAGAATTTTGAACAATTTAATTTGAAAATATTTAATTCATTTTAAATATTTGAATGATGGTTTGACGTGAATTTCAAATTTTCAGGCAATTTACGCTATAAAACCGTAATTCGAGAACGTACCTATTTGTCAGGCAATTTACGCTTATTTTATGAAACTAAAAGTAGTAGCAATAGCTTCCATAACCTGTATTTCACTTATATAATCCAAAAAGAGTTAATAATTATATAAAATGAAATGTTTAAAGTTGTCTCAACTACTAACAAACAATCAATATAAATAACAATTATTCGCAACTAACAGCATACACATCAAATACAGATCAACCATCCAAATAAGACAAACAATTGATTCGTTCGGGTTAAGACACTTTAAATCACATAGAATGACAAATAACTATGAAGTATTCCACTTACTCAACAGTCTTAGGCAAACTCAATAGATTATTCATACATCTAAGCAATTAAAAGTATCTTTTACCCAAACAACTCATAAATCAAAACAAACAACAATTTCAAACTATAGATCAAGTTCATTCTTATTAATTTCATTTCATAACGTTCATCGTTTGATTTCCTTTTCATTTATACAATGATTTATCTTTTTATTTACATTTATTTCTTGCAAATTTTCAATTTCCATTCATTGATTCATTGTTTATTTCACTTATTTGCACTAATACTTACATAAATTCATTTTTATTTATTCATATCACATAAATTTTCTTTTTATTGCATTGCATTCATTATTGCATAACTTCACATTTACATTCATTTATTTATAGTATTTATGTTCAATCCAATTTCTTAGCATATCAATTTATAACGACCCATGTTTTACCTATTTTTAATTATTAAATTTAAGGTGATTATTGAACAAAAATGGTTATTAATGTAATTTGTTGAATAATTTAATTGTTTAGATTTAATATTGGAATTATTTAAATAATGGGATTCTGCGTTTAATGTGAATGAAAATGCATCAGAAATTGATTCAAAATTTTATTCAAATATGAATGAAGATGCTTAAAATTTAAAATTATATTAAAAGTGAATAATTAAAAATTTGAAATTTATAATTTAATTAACAGGTAAAAGTATCCATTTTGGCAACTGTCTCGGATTTCGACGAAACTAGTTTCATCGGATCCATAATAGTGAATAATTGTAAGATTTTAAGTTTCGTAGTGATTGGACTTATCGTTTAGTCGTGCGAGCTTGAAATGCGTAGAAATCAATTTAAAGGAATACGTTAAAATAAATTGACTTTGAAAAGCTATCTTCCACATACGATGGAATTAGGCCTCGAAACTAGTTCCATTGCATTCAGAATGGGGTTAAAACTTTACAAACGCCTAACGGCATGCCTCGATTGGAGTTCGGACGATTTTGGACCTAACAATATAAATACGCATGCAAATCGAGACACTTTTATTATTATTTTAATTTCTGAAACCCTAGCCATCACTTTCTTTTAATGGCTGAAAATTCACCAACTTCCCGCCTCAATATCTCTCAATCCGTTCAACGAAATCGAAAAATTCCAAAAGCAAAATTGTAGATCTCGACGAGCTCTTAAAATTCATACAGTTGATCTATGCTATTATGCCATGGATTCGCCAGAATATGGCTTGGAAGTATGGATGAATTTTCTCGGATTGTGTGAAAACGGCGGCGACTGGTGATGTGCAATATCTGGCGTAGGTGAAGTAAGACGAGGTGCTCGATATAGTCACGTTTGATCGAGGTCCGGTCGTCGTATAGGTGCGCGCGTATATAGGGTTTTGTCGTGATTTTGGGTTCGGCTGTGCTAGTTGCTTATGAGAGAGGATGGTAAGTTTTTTTATTATTTTATTTATTTAGTAATTAGTTTATATTAAAATTCAAATGTTCTAACTCGAATAACTTTTGCATACGAGCTCAGATTTACATGCTTTTTCCATTGCGATCGTATCAAAATTTCGAAGTTAAGAACTAGTCTGGTTGGATTCTGAGACTGTTCAAATTTGGGGGTTTATTTGGGTTTTAAATCATCGATAAATCAAATTTGAGTGTTTATACGCTCACAATTGACTAAAATAATTTTTTGTTAGTTAAGTTTATATTCTAAAGTGATATGGAATTTATTGGCTGTTGTTTGGTAGGTTTAATTATCATTTATATTGATATATGAATTAATTAATATAATTTAAATTGATAATTAAAACAAATTTAAATTTAATTGCAAGTATTATACTCAATATTGATAATTATAATATTGTTGTGAATTATATTGACTGTATGGATGATTGGTTGTGATGGATGCTATTGGTTGTTTTGGATGTTTATTTATTTTAATATTTCATGTTATCATCTTGTATATTATTTACAGTATGTAAAACTGTAAATTGAATTATTTCAAATATATTAAGAAATATGTTGAAATGATATATATCTGTGACATTTATTTGGATTAAAATGATATATATCCATCCTTGAAATTAAATTGAAATAATTATCCACTTGGCCATAGTTTAGAAAATTACATACGGACATCGGGTTGTTAAAATTAATGGATTTTAAAAGTTGTTTTGAAATTATTTAAATGAATTGATTTTAGGAATAAAATCCAATTTATGGAAATTGAATTATTTTGAATGGAAGCTAGCAATGTTGGAATTTAAACTTGGTAAACGAAATTGTTTAATAAATCGAAGTTTAGATTTTTAAGTTAAAAAAATTGAAATACGGCGTAAATTTTCGAATGTTGATTTGTTTTAAAAGGTTGGTCATTTATTCAAACTTTGAATATTTCAAAAAAATTGATATGAAATGATATTTCAGATTTGAGTTTGGATTTAAATTGGTATTGAAAGTAAATTTGATTTAAGTGTTTGAATCGATATTTTGAAACCGAATTTGGAATTGGAACTGAAATTGAAAATTAATTTGAAATTGGAATTGGGAATTAATTTGGTATTGGAATTGGGAATTAATTTGAAATTGAGATATAACTTAATTTGGAAATGGAAATTGAAATTGAAGGAATTTGTAAATTGAAATCAAAATTTATATGGAATTATAAATTAATTCCAGTTTCATCGGAATTGAATCGATTAAATCGAAATGGAATTTGGAATTGATTTGGGTACGAAATTGGGAAGTTGACCGGTTTGACTTTGGAATTATTTTTTCTTAAATAAATATTTTAGCATAAATGATTTAAAATCTATATTCTTTAAATATTCAAATTATTTTGATTTTTTTAACTATTTTATTCATATTATTTTTGACTAAACTATTTAAACAACTTCTATTAAACTATTTTTAACTATTTAAGCTATTTTCTAAAATTCAAACTGGTTAAAAGGTAAATTGTTTATATTTAAATCTTGGATTTAAATGCGAATTGGGTTAAAGTGAATTATAACCAAAACTATAATTTGAATTAAGTTTTGACGTGAAATTGATATATCGAGTTGAGTTGATATTTTTGAGTAAATACGCTGATTTCGAAATGGATATGATTTCGAGTAAATATGATGATCTCAAAATTGATATGATTTTTGAGTTAATATGATGATTTTGAAATGGATTTGATTTTGAAACGTATATGATATTTTGATATCAAGTGAAAATTGTTTTCGAAATGTAAAAGAATCAACCCGTGTGTAAAATGATGATTGGTTGTTAAAGAGACCGGGGCCTCTTATTGAAATTATCTCTTTCAATATTGGAACCACTTTGACAACCGTGTACACGGTGGATGATATCCAGAATGTAGTGGTTGAATTGGCGACGTTTACTGGAATGAAGTAAGAGAACGATGATGGATAACCTTGACATTTGTGTAATAATTAAAATGACTAAAACAGGAGCCTATGTCTGGCCATTGATGTTAGCTACCTCTAGCAACGTTAATCCCTCGTATTACTATTGTGATTTCAGATTCGATGGGTGCACCTTATTTGTCGTTTGGATTGATTGTCGCGGTCGGCCACGAATAGGTTACGACCAGGCAGAAAGGGTAAACTGGTAGAATCCTACCTTGGGCATTGCCTCACGTGCCTTGCCATATTTATCCCTATACGAGCCTATTGCGACTTAGATTTAAAACTGTAAATGTGTTAAGGTGGATCAATGTAAAGCCTTAACGCTATTTTGAAATTTATTTTACTGATAGACATTATCTATTATAGTGTATACTATTATATACAAATAGTTTAACGGATCCTTAGGAGATGGAAAATCCTGTAACATCTTTTAAGTTATTGCACTCATATTTGATATTGATTTGACTGACATAAGAGTATTTTAGTCTTGACCCGAATATTTTTTTTTTCATTACGCTCGGGTCAATCCTGAGTTTTTCAGCATATGGAAGTCTACTCTCTGAAGTCCTGAGTCTTTGATATTGATATGGTATATTACTACTATTATTATCCCATGCATTATGCTATTCTGTTGTATTGATTATTTATCCCTGATGTATAGATATAACTCTGATAAATGTGTATAGCCTATAATCGGATGTATAGTAAACAACTTTTGAATTATTTATTTGATTATTATATTTTATTGTTTCCGCTGTGAGGTTCTGTGTTTTGTTTCTTCTTCTCTTCTTATCTTTTTATCTAACCCCATTGATTATCTATGTTTTGGATTGTTTTAGTCGGATATGTGTGGATTACTGTCGATTTAAACCTTCCGAAATATGGGTCGTCACACAATTCATCTGCTTAAGTTTTTTAATTACTTTCTATCAAAATTTATTATAGTAATATTTCAATCACAACATAAGTTTATAGCAACCACAACATCAAATTCTTATTTATTAAGGAATTTCATTGAATACTTTCATTACATAAGTTTTCTTGTACAAATTTCCATTACAAAATCTTTATCATTTTAACTTTTAATATTTGGTAAGTTATTTATATGCTCTAAGAATGCAACTGAAAGTTATACAATTCTTTCTTCTTTCTTTAACTAATTTAACGTTCAATAATCATGTCTTTTGTTTTTAGGTTACATATTTCAACTTTCTTTTAATTTTATTTATAACTTAGCATTAAATCTCTTATTTTCATTTAGAGGTTTCAATTATTAGTTAAATTCCATTTCACCACACAAGTTGAAACTATTAATTGACGGGAACTTATGAACTAAATATCGGGTTAAATTTCAAATCATTTTTTTGTAAATAAAAGATAAATATATATACTTACAACTTATATATCCAATTATATTTAAAACAATTAGAATTTTATATCTATTTATCAAAATAAATCTGCAGTAAAACTACTACAATGGCTTTCCTACTTTGGAACTTGAAAATGAATGTCGATGATGCGTGCACTCATCACCGAAATTATTTTCCAATGACAGAGAGGGAAGTACATAACTTTTTTTTTTTTACAAAATTTCTATAAAACAGCTCTTTCAATTTATATTGAAATATTTATATCAAAAAATACTTCTAATAATATTATTACTATATTCCAAAATCATTCGAATTTTTTTTTCAAAACCCCGAAACTTAAGTTCTAAAATTTCCAATCAATATTTATAAATTTCACTACCTAACCACCAATATATTACAACCAAATATAACCTTTACAAAAATTTATTTTATATATAGAAAATTATTTCATTCACCTATATTCAAAATAAATATTGTGTCGGTCTGTCATTATTAAGTGTTTAGAAATCCTTATTGATGTCATAGCGTCCTATGCACCAACCAGAATTTATAAATAAAAAACGAAACAAATTAACACAATATAAAAACCTTTTTATAACACTAACAAATACGCTCTCTCATATATATACACTCAAAGACTCATCATAGGGTATTATTACCCTATAAATTAAAGAGTCAACTCCCACAAAGCTAAGATTTATTGCTAAACCAAAGCTATGATATCACGTTGTAATATCCCGCCTTTTTGTACGTTTTAAATTGACGATAAACTACACACGTCAGACTTAAACTATACAAAAGGGCGAATTGTTATTCGGGTTAATAAGAAAAGCAGAGAAAGAAAAAAAACAGAATCTTGCAGCGGAAAAGCAAAATATAATAATCAAATAAATAGTTCATGAAGCTGTTTTACAAAACATTTGATTATACTTATGGAACACAGATTAGAGTTACACATACCAGAGAATAATGAATAATGCAGCGGAACAGTATGAATGTAGTGGAATAATATTATATATAATAGTAATACAATCTTCATCTTCGTTCTCCAGAAATAAAGTCTTCGAATCCAGAAATGCTCAGACTGTCCTAAGCGAATTGAAAAAGAAAAAAACACTCGAGTCAGAACTAAAAGATCTTATGTGAGTTAAATCAACAGAAATAAATAGGAGTGTAACGGGGTCAGATATGTTTATGGGTTTTGACATCTCCTATCCAGTGTCAAACGTGAGTGCAGCAACTTAAGAGATGCTCGGGATGCACAACTCCGAAGGATCCGTTAAACTATTTACTATGTAGTAATATTTCGCTATTATGATAATGTCTAATAGTAAAATAAACTTACTTTAAAATAGTGTTAAGGGGTTACCCATATAGCCCTTACCACGTAATAGTCCCAGTAATCCATCCAGTATCAGCGCATCTCTAGATCAAGAAACTACCCTAAATACTCCACGGGCTACGGGAGAAAACCAAACTCGTACAAGATGCGCTAGGATAGGTGACATGGCACAACTAGGCAATGCCAGGATAGATATAGCAATTACGCTTACGGACCGGTGGTAACGCGTAGCAGCTACTACCACCCGCCTCGAGCCACAACCCAAAATCAAAAGGGCCCAAATCAATCACAAAGTAATAGAATGGTATCGAAGGATTGTGTCCGATAAAAGGCACTACCTTCTTAGCCCGTCGATCGCTCCGGTTTTAGCCACCTTACGCCAACTCACGGGAGTCGGGTCCACGTATATACCTCAAAGGAAACGCCGCCACCATCCTACTTCATTCTGGAATCTCCACCACGTACAAGGTTGTTAAAGTGGTTTTCGGAGTTGGTAGAGAGTTGACAACTTCAGATCCTGGTCTCTTTAACAACCAAACGTTATTATAACACCGCGGTCATTTCAAAATAATTATATTTCAAAATCAGAATATACTATCCATTTCAAAACCATATAAATATGATATCATTTCCCTTTTAAAAACCAAATCAATATGATATCATTTTATTAAAACCCAAATCAATATAATATCATTTTTATTTAGAATATATCCTTTCCAAAATCAAAGCACTTTTAAAATTATAATATTTCAAAACCAAACGCTTGAAATTTAAACTTTCCAAACATAATACTTCGAATTTCATAGCTTCTAAACCATAACTTCCAAACCTTAAATGGTTTGGATATTCAAACAATATATAAAATAAAATAGTTCGAATTTAAAATTACTTTATAAAGTAAAATAATCACCTCGACTTCACAATTTTATTCACTTTAAATTAAATCTCAATTCATAACTTTCAACTCACTTTCAGTTCTCAATAAACCATTTCAATTTCAATATATTTCGAACTTTAAGTATTAAACAATTTCAAAACTAAGGTTGGTAATTATGATTCAACAGTTCCATTTTCTATTATTTAGTTTTGAAATATTTGCATAATGAATCCATTATCATTTAAATAAAACTCAAATTACAAATAAATAAATATTTCCTTCAATTTATTTATGCTTGGAATAATCGTTTAATTCATCTTAAACAAAAATCTAGTTATAAAAATCATACCTTTAAAATCTCAATTTTATTAAATTTCAAATCAATTTCATATTTATCTTCCAACCTTATTCTCATTTAAGTCATTATAAACTCCAGAAATATAAAATTTAAATAAATACTTTACCATATTATGTCTTAATAAAATCAAACTTTATTATTAAACTTATTTTATACTTTAAACCAATTTTATACATAGCTTAAAACCAAGAATTTAACTATATATAAAATAACATATATAAATATCCAAATCAATTTCTCATAAACCCATGTATTTTTATAGAAAGCCACAGAAATCATTTCAAAATATTTTTATATATAGATCGCGGTGTCTGTATATAATTTTCTATCTTCTGGTCAAGTGATACGGATATGTATCATTTCAATCCGTAATTTAAAACATAAATAAGGTTATATATCATTTCAAACCACAATCCCGAATGAAATAAAATCCATAACAACTTGCAGTTTATAACAGTATAAAATACAACATCCATTCATCCAATATCAATCATCAAACATTTATCATAATCACCATCCAATTCAATCAATAATATCATAATAAATAACAGGCATTTACCGGCAGTTTATATTCAATAATAAATTAAATAACTATTTAACTGGAAGTTTATATGTAATAATAAATTAAATAACAATTTAATTCCAATAAATTCAATTTAACTAGGATGATGATTAAAAATATGCCAAACAGTCATAAATAAATTTCTAATCACATCATAAATCAATTTAACAAACATAAAAAAATTTATAAGTTGTGAGTGGATTAAAACACTCACCTTTTGAATTTAAATCGAATTTAAATCCAATTTAAACCCATAATTTGGACAGTCTTAGAATTTAACAAAATCAGCGTCAAAGTGATCGGAATTTTATTACGATCCCAGCGGAGAAAACCGCACATGAAACGGACCTCGTATGCAGAAATTATCGAGGTCAGAACATTTGAAACAAAATTTAAAATAAATTAAATTAAATAAAAGATTACCACACAGAAGCCGCCATGTCGCCATCTAACATCTCACCAGGCCGTAACCTTAACACTGAAACCCTAATCGCATGCATTCGAAACGAACTGAACCGCCACCAAATCCCTACCGCAACATCGATGCCGCGGCCACGTCAGCCACGCCACCATCGGCTGCGCCACACCCCGACCCTTTATGACCCACGGCCACGTGCCGATCGTGCATCCCAAAGAGCAGCCGCCGCGATTTTTCCAACCCTAATTGAGTTTTCACGCTCGATCCCAACGTCATACCTCCAGGCGAACACCACTGATGCACTCCCCTCGGCGATCTCTACACAACCCATCAATCGATTTGATGATCCGTCGCAGTTGATTACGATGCAACGGATGGCCGAGAATAAACGAGCCAATTCCGGCAACATAGAAACCCAGATCTTGAAAAGAATAGTGGATTTGACTTGCGCTCGTCAAGAGCTTCAAATCCATATATTATTTGATATGTATAGAGGAGTTCGAATTTTTGACTTGCATTTGATTTTGAAATCGCATTTTGGGATTTTGGGTTCTGTCTGCCATTGAGAAAGAGGAGCAATTGGAATTGTACGTATAGAAAAATGAACACAAGCAATAGGCTTGGGTTTATAACGAGGTATATATATGCAAAGCTCAAATTAGAACAGACCGGATTGATTCTGATCGAAAGTTGAACGATAAATGGCCCGGAAAGCCCATTCTGACTTCGGAACGAAAATGAGTTGATTCATATATCAAAATAGATGTTTTAAAATATTTTAAAATCAATGGAACAGTTTTCAGGTCCAAATTCCATAGTATGAAGAAGTTATGCTAAAATCAAGTTATTTCAAATTGATTTCAATTTCATTGATTTCTAGGCGTTTCGAGCCCGTATGATCAAACGACAAGTCCAATCGCTATGAAACTTGAAATCTTACAATAATTCACCGTTACGGATCCGATGAAATTGGTTTCGTCGACATCCGAGTTAGTGGCCTAAATGGCTATTTTTGCATTAATTAAATAAATTAATAATTAATTAATCAAATCATTTCTCCAGTTTAAATTTAATTATTTACCCTTCCTATCATTTTTGATTTCTCAATCATTTATAATAACTTAAAAAATTGTATATGTCAATTTAAAGTTGACTAATCCATCAATTTCAGTGTTAAATTTCAATTTCACTAAATTCAGAAATTATAAATTAAATTTTCAATGATTCCATTTAATTTGACCTTTCATCCTATTATTTAATCTATCATTATCAAATGGATGAAATTAACATTGGTTCATGATTTATTACGTAATATTCTCAATTTTCAACTTAATCTCCATTAACGTAATATTTAAATATTAAATTTTAATTATTTGCAATTAATCCAATTATTAAATTTAAATTCCAATAAATTAATAAATCTTGAATTTCCATTCTTTTTATTCAACCTATTATATTATGAATTTTTTTAACATCATTACATCTCATTCCCGTTACTAATTCATTAACAACTTTTAAATTTTTATTTATTCCAGATTTAATTTCCAAAATCTTATTAAATCAACAAATTTAATTATTGAAAATTTACGGGTCGTTACAATAAAGGTAATCGTAGCCTCAAGCCTCATCAACCGGGAATGGCTAAACAAGGGATGTGGAGCAAGGCTAAGTGGGTCGCGCCCAAGTAGGACGAGATTTACCCCTGTCTAGAGGTCCCTTTTTATTCGGCTGTGTGGGCAGTTGGTCATGAACAACTGCGGGGTTGTCTTGTACGGGACTATCCGGTAAGGGATGGTTCCAGCCTTGTGTTGTAGGGGATTTAGGGTAGATCCTCTGCACGGTGATCTAGGCCACATACTGTGACGGGCAGTACCCCAGTAAACCTGCCATTGATGGAAACCCATTCTTCCTACCTGCCCTTTACGGTTTTGATTGTACAACCCACTTTGTGGCTAGTATGCTGGAATTTAATGAATGTAACAATTTCGGCTATTTTCTATTTACTTGAAAACCCTAGACCCTATTATAATATAACTGGATTTCCTATCAAATGTTTTGGTTATCGTAAGGTAAAAACTTTTCCGTGTTTATGTGCGGGAAGTCTTACGAGATACCTTTTCTTTTCAAAGGATTTTCAAAGTTAAACAACTTTAACCCGTTTGCTCACACCAGACCCATGTCTAACCTGGGGTTTATTTTTTGTTTTATTAAACTCTTGGGTACTCAAATTTTTATGAGTAGCCAAGGGATTCAGGTTAGCTTTGATGAGTTCCGGAGGAGATATGGAGCAGGAGGCTTCAGCATGTAGATATATAGTGGTTCTGTTGTGCTAGTGTTGTATCTATATCTTTGTGATGTACTTGAGTTGTAATAACTAGACAGGTGTTTATAACTGTCTAGTTTGTGATATAAGCTACATAACTCTGATGTGTATGATACAATGTAATATCTTATGTGATATAATATTATTTATTCGTTCCGCTGTGAGATTCTGATGTTGTTTTGTTCTTTCTTTTCTATCTTTTCTCTTTTCTATCCCTTTCTTTCTTCTTAATGATCCTCCTTTATCCCTCTATTTCTCACGCCCCCTTCCTCCATTTGACCGAGCACAATTTTTCCTTCTATCTTGGTCGTGGCCTCCTAAGGAAAGTTCGAGGAAGTTTTCTAGGAATTTAAGGCAAAGTGTAGTAAAGTTAGAAAATTTTAAAACTAGATTGAAAGCGACAAAAGTTGAGAACTCTAAATTGATAAACAGGAAATGTTTATATAATATTTTGCAAGTTATAAATGTTGTTTGGATATTAATAATGATGTTTGATAAGTGTTTGAAAGAAAAGCAACCACCTTTAAGTCATTTGCAAAAGTTAGTAAGCAAATATGTACAAAAGTGACAATCATATGACATTGTAAATAAAAAGTTGTTAAATTGATATGCAAGTTCATATGACATGTTAGAATATGTTAAAATGGTTATAAACATTGTTTTGGTTGTTTATTAGTTGTATATTGAATATATATGTTGAAACAAATCATGGATTTATACGACGTATAATCACATGGAAATCACTTTTCAAAAGAAATGAAATATGATATGGAATCATTTATACCTTTGGAAAATGTTTGAATATGCTTTAGAAATGATTCCTAATTGTTTAAACTTGTCTCGACAAAGTTTGCATACGAATCTCAAAATACGTCTAAATTTGGCGCTTCGCGTAATGGTAGTTCGTGTTTACGCATCAAAAATTCAAATGAACATACGAAGTGGAATATAGTTGTGAATTCTTCAAAGTAAGATTTTTACGAATCCTTATATCCATATCTTTCATAAAAAAATGGAAAATCAAGATTTCATCTTGCATATTTTGAAATATGAAAAAAAAATCAATTTTCAAGAAAAATCCAGTTTTTGCACTAAATGACCAAAATTGAAAATTGATGAAATTATTATTTTAAAAGGTGAAATAAATACTAAAAATATTTTAAAATGTTTTAAAAGTGATTTAAGTTTAAAAGATGGTTTTCTAAATGATATAAAAGTTGTTTTGAAGAATATAGCTTTTATGCACATTTTGTAACACTATTTGCAACGCTTTTCAATGGCTTTTGAAATAAAGGTTGAAATTAACAATTATTTTTCAAATTCTTAGTAAATGTTTTTAAGTAAATAATAAAGCATTGTAAAAGAAATTTGAACAATTTAACATTATTTCAAAGATGGTTAAATAAATAGTTAAGTGATTAAAAAAGGAAAAATGGGTATGCGGACTAGTACATTTGTCCCGCCTGTGAGATCTGAAAGTGGAAATACGGTGTGTAATTAAGGTTTGGAATGGAGCAACCAGTGCCCTGAACTTATCCGGCCTTAGTTTTCTCTTTTAGGCAAAAGGTGGAACATATCGAAAGGAATGCCAGGAAGCTCAACTTGGATTTTATAGAAATAATCTTTTTATACTCATGATTAAAATCTGAAGAGGGAACTTTTCATATTCATGGAATTTAAAAGGTGATCTCACCGTTATTATTCCTATAGCACTCGTTGAGTACGGAAATTGATTTTTGGATAAAAGTAGAATAATTTCTATAAATCCTATTTTCTCAAAAGATACTCTTTAAAAATGATTTAAGAAATATTCAAAAAGAGGTTTTAATGATTCTGTATTCACTAAAAGAATATATTGAAAATATATATCTATCAAAGATAATTTTGGTAGGAAAATGAATGAATGGAAAACAATCACCTAATTAGATCATTTTTATCGATGATAGGATTTCGAAGGAACCGGGCTTGGATTTGGGTGATTCTTATTCGACAACCACTTCGAACAAATTTACGTGTTCGAAGATTAAATATGTTTGAAGACGGAGATATTGAGACAAATAATAACAAGGGACTACTTGTTGATTAATTGGGGATAAACCCCTGATTCACTATATTGTAGCGGTGGTTTCTTTGTAGTGAAAAATCTCAAAACCACAGGGGCTTCTCGACTATTAATGGCCGAGGAAAGTGCCTTCGATTTCGTTTGGTCCCAGAATGAACTTGTACGGATGAATGTCCGACCTTGCATTCCAAATTATAATGAGTGATTTCTATAAAAGTATATCAGCCGGTGGCAGAGAAAACGCCTTCTCTTATCGTAACACCCTTTCATGAGACATACGAGCTCAGGAAGTTATACGTTTGTAGAAATCAGTCGTGTGAATATGGAATGTTAACGTGCATTTAAAGTGAAAGAATATGTGCCATGTGAAAAGATAATCACAGCCTCGAGCCCCATCCACCGAAAATGACCGAAATAGGGTTAGATGTAGCAAGGCTAAGTGGGTCATTCCCAAATAGAGTATGATCATCCCCTTCTAGATATATTTCTTTCTGCTATGGTGTTCAGGATGTAAATTAATGTGGATGTATGCGAAGAGAGCTCTCGGATAAAGATCGGTAACAACCGCAGGATGACATATTCATTACTATCTACTTACAGAGGTAGGCCGATCATGTGTTGGTAGAGGGCAGATGTTCTGTGCCTCGGGACATCCATTTAGAGGTGTACCCATCGGAAGTAGTCCCTTTACCTAGTCATTTGTATGGAAATCCATCCCGCAATAAGAACTTGCGGTTTTGTTTGTAGAACCTAGTATGCTGGAATTTAATAATGGTAACAATTACGGCTAAGATTAATAAGTTTATTTGCAAATGTTTTCAAAAAAGTCATTAAAAATAATATCTCCAAATTTTACGTAATAAAGAGTTTTGGTTATCATAAGGTAAAAACCCGTTCCGTGTTTATATGCGGCGTGGTCTTATGAGATACCGTTTTGTTTTCAAAACATCGTACTTTGAGTTCTCACACCAGTGTCGTGACTGATCCGGAGTTTTTTTCCCTTTAAACTCTGGGTTTTTTGGGAAGCCGTGTAGTCAGGATACCTTAAGAGCATTTTGAAGCATGTTGGGAGCATTTTGGAGAAGTCTTTGGAGTTATGAATCTGAAGTACCTTATGTAGATATCTACCCATTTTCCGCTGTGTTATGTAGTATGTATTTCCCAACATACGTACGGATAGATAGTCATAACTATCCCGTTGGATTTGTATTTGACTCGAATCATTTATATATAGTTAAAATGTTGAATGCGATGTGAGATTCTATTATTATGTTATCTTCTATCTTTATTTTCTTTTACACCCTTGATAATTTGCCTCCCCAGCACTTGGATTTACGGCATGTGAATACCGTGGATATATTACTGCCAATTTCTAACGATCGAGGAGATGGGTCGTCACACATGGTATCAGGCTTAATGTTAAGCGAGAACCTTGGCGTTGTTGGGGTATGACTCATTAGAGATAGGGTTAGTAATGCCCTAGAATGAGTTTAGTCTAAGAGAGCGCATAACTGAAACTTTTAATTTAAATGAGTATATTCATGCTATATAGCATTCGCTAAGATATCTCGTCTATATATCCTAAAGATCTTTTTCTTACTATATACAGATAGTTGAAAATGAATGAAAGAAGAGTTTGAGGTAGGGGAGGAAGCAATACCACAAATGGTCAAACTCCCACAGCTACAGTAGTCGAGGAAGTATTAGTTCGAGTACCCCTCCCCCCAAATTAACTTTGCATCTTTATGCAAGAACTATACCAGCCTTGGTGGTAAACCTTTCAAAGGAATAGAAACAATCATTGAAGTACAAGGTTGGATCCGCTCTTGTGAAAGAATTTTCAAAAGGATGAATATTGGAGATGAGCAGAAGAGATTCTTAGCTTCTTGGCAACTACAAGATAGAGCTCTAGTTTGGTGGGAATCTATCACTCAGAACGAGTCAGCTAACGATTTATCATAGGAACGAGTCAAGAATGTTCTGGAGGAGCAGTATATGCCGGAAGTAGAAAAATCCTGTATTTACTGAAATTTTATGGATTTTAAACAAGAGGAGGATATGTCGTTTGAGGAGTATGATAACAAGTTTACGAATTATCTCGTTTTGGGCCTGGACTGATATATACGCCCCACAAAAAGAATGAAAAGTTTATTTCTAGAATGAAGAAGCAATACCATGTCAGAAGGACTAGGCATGTGAAAGAACCATTTGTAGATTTAATGGACATGGGATACAGATATGAAGCTTTGGATAAGATAGATCCACACATAGTGTAAGAAAACAATAACAATAATTGGAAAAAGTGGAAGTTCAATGGCAAGAAGCCATGGCAGGGAAAACCCAAAGGAGGATCTCAAGAGAACCGCTTTAAAGACATCACTTGTAACAATTGTAAGAAGAAAGGCCATAATTGCAAAGAATTGTTGGGGTCCCTAAGCTTAAAATATTGCCTCTCCTGAGGCCCAAAATTTTCTCTGCTATAATTATCATAAACTAGGCACCTTATTAAGGATTATCCCCTAATGAAGAAAGGAGAACAAGCCAAAGTTTACGCTATCAAGGATAAGCCTTCAAACTCCCATAATGTGAAGGGCGAAGGAGTGTTGGAAGGTAATATTTTTATCAAAGATGTTTTAGTTAGCGTATTTTTTTGAGAGAAATGTGTGATCCTCTAATAAAAGAGGAGAGCACACATGAAGCTATATATATAACACATAAAATAGTGCTGCCAACATGCCTGGCAGGTGACGAGTCCATGTACTAGAAACAAATAAAGAAACAGGTACCCTTATAATGAGCTCGGGCAAAGCCACCGCCCCTTACACCCTAATACCGAGCTCCAACAAGGCCATCGCCCGATGATAAGGTGTTGGAGGTACCTAGAAAACCGAACAAGTATCTAAATCCGGAGATACTGAAAGCCCGCACCTTCAAAAAGAGACTCTATGAAGCTGCCTCGGAAGAAATAGGCAAATCTCGAATAAGAAATGATCCATAAAGAAGAACTCCAAGAAATGATCCATAAAGAACTCCACTCCGAAGACACGGAATATCTGAAAGAAATGCCTGATGCAATCAGAACTCCTGGGAATGGCTATCCTGCACACCTATATAAAGAGCTATGCATGTGTGCTTTGACCAGTTGCACGGAGCTCGTGTTTTCTCTAAAATGGACCTAGCTACATGATTCCATCAGTTAAGGATCATAGAAGATTGCATCCATCTAATTGTATTCTATGACGATCCAGAATTTATGATATTTGAAATTGAAATATTTAATTAATTTTAAGTAATTGAAAGTTAGTTGACTTGAATTTCAAATATCCCTTTGTATTTGGCAATTAAATTATTGAAATAATTATTGAAAATTGGGTAAAATATTTAATCTTCAGCTTTATGCTTGTTAAAAATATTTCAAAGGTTTGAAAAATTTATATTAATGATACTGAAGATAAGGAAAACTTTAAATTTGAATTTAAAAGTGTTTTTCTCGGCTTTAAAAATATATTGTTTTAATTGAATTTAAAAATAGCATTCCAAGACATAGTCTTGGAATTCGACGAAACCAGTTCCATTGGATCTATAATAGTGTATTATTATTGGATTTCAATTTTCGTAGTGTTTGGAGTGATCATTTGGCTGTACAATAGATAAACGCGTTGAGATTTATATCGAACATCTTATATTATAATTGGGTCTAAAAAGCTATCTTCTACATACGACCAAATTAGGACTCGAAGTCTTTTCCATTGCGTTCGGAATGGGGGTTTAACATTATAAATGCCCAGCGGCACGCCTCGATTGGAGATCGAGATATGTAAGCTACGAATTGAGTTCGATTTAAATTTGAATTTAATTGAATATGTGTGTGTTTGTGTGTTTACTTAACAACTGCAGTTGAAAGTATATCTACGTCGGTACTTTTGCCTTCCCCATCAAAACACTGTAGCTATGTAATTCAAACACGTTAATATCAAATCATGTTCCCCACTTCCTTTTCTCTTTTAAAATAATATAGATCTTTGGTTATATTTTATTTTCGAGGGAAAATAAAAATTAAAGAGAGGGCTGCTGTTTCGATCATGGCTGAAACTTTGTTAGGTAATCCTCTTCATTGAGTGTTAAATTAAAAAAATGTGTTCGATCTGCTCTTCCCTCGCCACGCGGCCGCCCTGCCGTCGTCCATACAAGCAACTCGCTGATGCCTGTCGCTCCACTTTTTTTCAGCTCTGTCGATCATCTTCTAGGCCTCCGCTGTTTCGATACAACTGTACCTGCATCTAGGAATTGGCGTCTGCATTACTTGGTGATAATCGTGAAATCAGATCGCCTTCTCGCATGCAAGGCTGTGCGCTTGCATGAAGTCAAGGTAATTGAGGACTGGGAGGCCGCGTTTGGATCATGTAGTGAGCTAGGGTTCCAGGTCAAGGACGATGGGAAGTTTGGGTTTGCATGTGAGTTCGTCGCTGGTTTCGTGAGGAAGTGGAGGCGATTTGGGGAAGGAGCACGTTGCGGGCCGGTTGTCAGATGCGGTATAGGTTTCTTTTCTGCTATTTATAATTTGAATTCGTATTTAAATTTTTGAAATAAGTGAAACTAGAAAAATATAGAATTTAAATATTACAGTGGTAAAGGGGGGATTCATGAATTACAGTGAACTTTAATTCTGGAATTTTACAGTAAAGTAAATTTCTGTTGTTATTATTATTAAAAAAATGTTGTAGGTCATTTGGTATAAGTAGTTTCGAAGTAGGAAATAAAATAAATATACATAAATAAATATTTTAGTCCACTAGTTTATTTTAAAAACAACGGATTTGAAGATTTAACTGTTTTAATTAACTTATTTAATTAATTTTGGTTTCTAAAAATAATTTATTAAAGAGAATTATTAGTTAAAAATTTAAACCATTAGTAAATTAAATTACTAAAGGTAATGAATTATCTGATTTTTTTTATAATATTAACAAATCCACATAATGCTTATTCAAGGTCTAGAAATCGAGAAGAAAACAAGTCGAGATGGAAACAGATCGCAACAAAACAAAGGTGAGTTAATCTCACTCATCTGGATAATTGTTTAAATTTAAAGAGTTAAATTTTAAATGATTTGTTGAATGATTGAATTGTCTGGATGTGGTATTATATAGTAGTATATATAGTATATATTGGAGTGGTTGATTTCTCGAATTTATAGCAGATGAGACCCTATGTGTCGCATAATAGCGGATGAGATAATATGACCTCATATACTGCGATATTCCACCCCGAAGTGGAATTGATATTTTATATTGAGCTAACATTTGTGGATGCAGGAAAACAGGTTCGAGGGATCCAAATGGATTCCTCAAAATATTTAGATTTGTTTTAGTATTCTGTGATATGATTTGATAATCTAAGATAGACTATATTGGTAATTGAAATATTGGATACTATGGTTTGATTGAATATATTTGGGTATACTGAGTTATCAAAAATATATAGATTAGATTTCTGATTAGAAAATAAAGGAGAGAATTTTTAAGTAAAATAATTGGAGAGAATTAGAATAAATTAGATAATGAATTGGAAAAGGTTAAAAGTTGATTTTTAAATTCAAATATATAAATTCCGAGTATGGGAAGGAGATTTGAATAAAAAGGGGAAAAATGATTTTTAAGCTTGAGTGATATTATTTAAAGGAATAAAGGATTTATTTTAAAAATTCAAGGTTCAAATTTATTGAAAAAGATAAAGAAGGAATTTGGGAAAAAACTATGAAATAGGAATTTGCAGTTAAATAAGATTTTAAATCATAATTAAGAAGTAAAATCTGATATTAGCGGGATTTGAAATAAATTGAGTAAGTAAAGGAATTTATTTTAAAATGAAGTAAATTTGGAAATCGATTTGGGAATTGAAAAAGTGTTTGAAACTATGATTTAAAAGGAGTGAGACTATGGAATTTATAAACTGGATTTATAAAGTGAAATAAGATATTAGGGAATATTTGAAAGTATAAATTCATGATGGGAATTTAAAAAGGAATGAGTAATTTATTTTAAAATAAATAGTGGTCTATTTTTAAAAGGTATGGAAGAAAAGTGTATTTCCCTGAAAAGCCAAGTACGTTTACAAAGCAGATTTTAAGTATAAGTTGAAAGTTTTAAATTTTGTTTAAATGAATGTTTTAAGAAATTGTTATTTAAGTTGTTTAAATTTTTAAAAGTAAACATTTATTTAAATTAATTATAGTAGTGATTAATTGAATGGTTTGACTAGTATTATGATTTTAAGGATAATTATTAACATTTATATTTTATAAAGTTAATTTATTTGAAGATAGCTTGGTTAAAGTTTTATTTAAAAACTTGTATACAATTTCGTAGCTCTTATTTTAAAATTTAGTTTGGCTTAACTTTATTATAAAAAAATTAGTTTTATATTTTAGAAAGTAGTTTTATTTTAAATATTTTTAAAGTATATATTTTTCAATAAGTGTTTAAGTAGTTTTAATTTAAATGTTTTAAAGTATATTATAGAAAAAAGTGATTTAAATTATTTTAAAATCTAAAGCATTTGGACTTGGTGATTTTCGATAGAAATAAATAATATTTGGGAAATTTATTCCGTAAGAGAAAGGTAGTTTGAAACTGTTTTCAAAAGGGTTGAAGTTTGGAAAATAGCTTGCAAAATTATTGTGAAATAAATAATTTGGATAAAATTATTTAAATCTGATGATTGTTGTGAATATTATTTGATAGTTAAATAACCGACTATCAATATTGGGCAATGCGCCGATCGTTTCGAAGAGACCGGGAACGAGATTTAATTTTCGAAAACCACTTCGATCTGGTTTGAACTTTTTCATGAGGAAAACAAGAGCATGGAGTCGAAGATGGAGCTATGAAGTGCAAGGGCTAATCGCTACTAATCCGGAGGCTGATTCCAAAATGGATGTAGTACGAATAGTGCCTTCGGTTCCGTTCGAACCCGAAACAGACTTGTATGGATGAATGCTTTCAGAACATCGTCAGGAGGATGATGAGCATTCTAAGTGAAAGTGTGCTAAAAATGTAACGCATAGCCTAGAGCCTCATCAACCGAGAATGGCTAAAATAGGGGAGGTGAGGCTAAGTTGCTAGCAACCAATTAGGGTAAGGTCACCCCTGTCTAGATGTCCCTTTATTTGGTGGGCTGTTGCTGATCCCAACCATAGGGTGAACTTATTCAGCCAGTAAGGGGTAGCTCCGATCTTGTGATGTAGGGGATCTGGGTGGATCCTCGTTATGGTGATCTTGACCACGTACTATGATGGGCGGTACCGCAGTAGCCCTGCCATTGATGGAAATCCATTCTCCCTATGTGCCTTTACGGTTTTGCTTGCAAAACCCACTTTGTGGTTAGTAGCTGGAATTTAATGAATGTAACAATTTCGGCTATTTGAATAAGTATTTGTATATAGACACTATTATAATATCAGAGGATTTTATAAGAAATGTTTTGGTTATCGTAGGGTAAAACCCGGCATGTTTATTTGTGGAACGGTCTTACGAGATACCTTTGAGTTCAAAATGATTTCGAAATTTTAATAATCCAATTGAGTGTATTCTCTCACGCTGGTTTTTCAGACTGACTTGGGTGCTATTTAACTATAATGCTTGGGTCAAACCGAGTATTATAGAGTATAGGAAAGGATGCTGTGGAGCACAGGAGACGAGATGGATGGTGAGACGTATCACACGTATTTGATAAATATTCTACTGTGTATGTTTAACTGTATAGTCAGATTTGTGGGGACAGGATATGACAACTGTCTAGTTGTGTACTATAGATGTTGTTGAACTCTGATGTTGTAATGTATAAACAGATATTAAAAGATTAGTCATTTATCTATTATATATATATATATATATATTGTTCCGCTGCTTTTGTGATATTTTGATATTGTTTTCTATTTATTCTTCTACCTCCTTCTTCTTTGACCCTAATGGTTTGGTTTTCCAGCATTCGATTACTCGTCATTGGATACAGTGGTCATATTGATGTCGATTTTCGGGCATCGAAAAATCGGGTCGTTACACTTTGTATCAGAGCTGAAGGTTAAGCGAAAACCTTAGCTATGGTGGGGATTACTCATTTGAATACAGTCCATAGTACTCTAGAATGAGTTTGAGTGTATTAATAGTATGAGCCCGTATTTGTTAGAGAATATAATTTTTTTTATATTGTGTTTTCTTATCGGTTAAGTTTTTATCAATTCTGGTCGATATGTGGGACGCCATGTGATCGATAGGGGTTTCTAAACTTTTAAACAAGATAAACTGACATAGTATTGTTTTAAAATAGGGTAAATGAAATAATTTAACACAAATTATTTTTGTATCTAAAAGATATAATTTCTCAAAAATTATTATAGTTATATATGGTTGCTTGGTTGTTAGGAAGTGATAATATTAAATTATTATCATTCAAGTGTGAAATTGAATAAGAAGTTAAGATAATAATCAAAGGTTAAGGAAATAAATTCATTAATAGAATGGAATTTGAAATGTAAATTAGGAATGTGATTTATAATTGAAATTGAGATAAAAATTCCAGAGTAATGTTTGAATATGAATTGGATGGATTTGGAATTTGGAAATTTGGGTAAAGTTTAAATTCCTTTGGATTTGAAAATGGTTTTCAAAAAGCTTTGGAGAAAAAATGGTGATAGCATTTGAGAAATATTTTGAATTGGATTTGAAATCTTGTGAGATTTGGAATTTAAAAATATTTGAAGGGGTTTTAAAGAGATAAAAGCACTTTACTCACTTCGGTCATTGGGAAATAACTTCAGTGATGACTTCATCATCATCGATGTTCATTTTCAAGTTTCCACGGGAGGAATAGCTGCCTAGAGATTTTAGATTGGTGTTGTTTGTAAAAAAACTAGGATTGGTTTTAAAATTCAGAAGATAATTTGATATGCAGATGAATTGTGCATATATTTGATTTCAAAAATGATTTTTGAAATGTTGAAGTTTTGGTTTGGTAAAACCGTATTGATTTAAAATACAAAGGAATATTGGATATACTAAAGGATTTTGGGACACACATGATTTCAAAAAAAAATTGAAATATTTAAGTAATTACTTAAACTCTGGAGGTTTAAATATAAAAAAAGGGGTTTGATAACTTATAAAAATTTAAAAATTTTGTTTAAAATGAATTTAACTTAAGGAAAATTTAAATTTAAAGGAAGTATTAAAACAAAATAAGCTAGTGAAGTAAACCAAGTAAGTGAAGAAAAATATTAGTGAATGGAATGTAATTAAATTTAGAAAACTTATAGAAGTTTAAATTTTTGAACTAAATCAGAGTGTAAATAAATATAGTTTAGTAAAAATGAATTTAAAGAACGTTTAAGGAAACTAAGAGAAATAGTTACTTAAACAAAAAGTTAAGTTGGAAATAAAATTGTGGATAGATAAATGAATGTACATTTGTAAGCAAGTAAAATGGAAGATGAATATTGGAATTAAAATATTGTGTTGAATTATGTGAAATGGGAAAATTAGTCAGGTTGGACTAAACAAAAACAAAGTATTAAAATTAAAATTAGTAAGTACCGATTGATTTAACGGTAAGCAAAAAGAATTAAATTTGAATATTAGATGTTATTTAATTTAAATTTTGCATAGTAAGTGAAGCTGAAGAATTAGTTCTTAATGAACTAAAAATAGTAAAAGTTGGGAATAGAAGTGTTTGAGATTTAAATAAATTAGTAATAAGACTAATTGAAGAAATGATTAATTGAATATGGTTTGAGATAAAGGTATATAGAATTCAATATCAAAAATGAAGGTAAATTGAATTCAGATGGAATTGGATATCCAATTTAAAAATAAGTGGACATAAAGGCTAAAGCGGTAAAGTAATAATATAAGAATATATAAAATGCTTATATTAAATTTAAGAAAAGTTAAGGGTGAAAGTTCTTAAGTAAATTTGGTATTGAAAATATATTAAGTTAATAATTGGATGAAATTTAAACTGGAAGTTGGGATATGGGATGGTTGTAAATAAGTGAATAGAAATCAAAATAGATGTGAATAAAAAAGAAGAATTGATTTAGCTAACAATCAATTGGGGCACAATACGTAGGATGTGCGTATATTTTTTTAATTCGCATAGTGATTCGATCTAGAATTTCAAGGTAGTTTTATCGATCCGAGTTGGGATTTTTCACTCGATTTTCGACGGCGAACCCTGGATATGGATTTTTGATGGATTCTGAAAATTCTCTATCATAGTTGTGGCTATGCAAGGAGAATGACAGTTTCTGATCAAGAAATCAGATCTGAGTCCGCACTAGAAAGTCGGGTGGACAATACTAGTTCGGAAGTTAAATTGTGTGATCGAGTGAGCGATCAAAAATTGGTATTAGGTACGGATAATATATATACATCGTACGACTTAGATAAAGCTAATATTGAAGTCTTGTAAAAGAATGAATGAAATGATTTTGGATTGTTGTAATTGGATATTATTTCTAAGTAAATATTCAGGTATTATAAAAGAAAATGGAATTGATGATTTTGATTTCAGAAGATAAAATTATGGCCCGACTAAAGGCATGTTTTTAAAATTGGCATACGAAATTTGATGGTTTTCTGATCTAGCCACTTGGCTTTTTGTTTTCTTTGAAATCTGGGGGCCCGTAGAGGCATTTTGTAGTTGTACCGAGCTAGCTGCGCAAAGGACACGCTAGCGAAATTTTTCGAAAATTTAGAGAGTTAGAAAATTTTTGAGAAAATTTTGAAAATTTAAATTTTGGTTTTAAATTTAAATTTGAATCGTTGGGTAAGTGATATTGGTTGGAAACTATGGAAGGTTTTGGGGAGTTAGTAGAAGTGATTGTGGGTCTTTAATAAAAATATTTACGTTGGCATGTTGTTAAAACTGTTTGATTTTGGGAAAATAGAAATTGAGTTATGGATCATTCTTCTTAACACGTAATTTCGAGGATGAAATTCTTTTAAGTGGGGAGGAATGTGACGCTCCAGAATTTTTGATATTTGAAATTGAAATATTTAATTGATTTTAAAATTTTGAAAGTTAATTAACTTGAATTTCAAATATCCCTTTATATTTGGCAATTAAATTATTGAATATAATTATTGAAAATTGGGTAAAATATCGAATCTTCAGTTTTATGCTTGTTAAAAATATTTCAAAGGTTTGGAAAATTTATATTAATAGTACTGAAGATAAGGAAAACTTTAAATTTGAATTTAAAAGTGTTTTGCTCGGTTTTAAAATATATTGTTTTAATTGAATTTAAAAATAGCCTTCCGAGAAACAGTCTCAGAATTTGACGAAATCGGTTCCATTGGATCCGTAGTAGTGTATTATTATCGGTTTCAATTTCCGTAGTGTTTGGAGTGATCGTTTGGACGTACGATAGATAAACGCGCTGAGATTTACATCGAAAATCTTATATTATAACTGGGTCCAAAAAGCTATCTTCTCCATACGATCAAATTAAGACTCGAAACCTTTTCCATTGCGTTCGACATAGAGGTTTAACATTATAAACGCCTAGAGGCATGCCTCGATTGGAGATCGAGATTTGTAAGCTACGAATTGAGGTCGATTTAAATTTGAGTTTGAATTTAATTGAATATATATATATACACACACACTTAACAACTGCAGTTGAAATTATATCTACATCAGTACTTTTGCCTTCCCCATCAAAACAATGTAGCTAGGTAATTCAAAATGTTAATATCAAATCATGCTCCCCACTTCTTTTTCTCTTTTAAAATAATATAGATCTCTGGTTCTATTTTATTTTCGAGGAAACATAAAAATTAAAGAGAGGGTTGCTATTTCGATCATGGCCGAAACTCAGTTCGGTAATTCTCTTCATTGAGTGTTGAATTAAAAAAAACGTGTTCGATCTGCTCTTCCCTCTCCATGCGGCCACCCTGCCGTCGTCCACACGAGCAACTCGCTGACGCCTGTCGCTCCACTTTTTTACCGCTCTGTCGATCACCTTCTAGGCCTCCACTCATCTAAGTCTCGATACTACTATAACTGCATCTAGGAATTGGAGCCTGCATTGCATGGTGATAATCGCGAAAACAGATCATCTTCTCGCATGCAAGGCCATGCGCTTGCATGAAGTCAAGGTAATTGAGGACCGGGATGCCGTGTTTGGATCGTGTAGTAGGCTAGGGTTCTAGGCCGTGGATGATGGGAAGTTTGGGGTTGCATGTGAGTTCGTCACTGGTTTCATGAGGAAGTGGAGGCGATTTGGGGAAGGAACATGTTACGGGCCGGTTTTCAGATGGGGTATGGGTTTCTTTTCCGCTCTTTATAATTTGAATTCGTATTTAAATTTTTGAAATAAGTGAAACTGGAAAAATATAGAATTTAAATATTACAGTGTTAAATGGGGATTCGTGAATTACAATGAACTCGAATTCTGGAATTTTATAGTAAAGTAATTTTCTTTTATTATTATGAAAAAAAATGTTGTAGGTCATTTGGTATAAGTAGTTTAGAAGTAGGAAATAAAATAAATATACATAAATAAATATTTTAATCTACTAGTTTATTTTAAAACAATGGATTTAAAGATTTAACTATTTTAATTAACTTATTTAATTAATTTTGGTTACTAAAAATAATTTAATAAAGAGAGTTATAAGTTAAAAATTTAAACCATTAGTAAATTAAATTACTAGAGGTAATGAATTATCTGATTTTTTTTTATAATATTAACAAATCCATATAATGCTTATTCAAGGTCTAGAAATCGATAAGAAAACAGGTCAAGATGGAAACGAATTGCAACAAAACAAAGGTGAGTTAATCTCACTCATCTGGATAATTGTTTCAATTTAAAGAGTTAAATTTTAAATGATTTGTTGAATGATTGAATTGTCTGGTGATGTGCTATATTATATAGTAGTATATATAGTATATATTGGAGTGATTGATTTCCCGCATTATATAGCGAATGAGACCCTATGCGCCGCATAATAGCGATGAGATAATATGACCCCATATACCGCGATATTCCACATCGAAGTGGAATTGGTACTTAATATTATGCTAACATCTGTGGATGTAGGGAAACAGGTTGGAGGGATCCAACTGGATTCCTCAAAATATTTAGATTTATTTTAATTTTCTGTGATATGATTTGATAATCTGAGATAGACTATATTTGTAATTGAAATATTGGATGCTATGGTTCAATTGAATATATTTGGGTACACTGAGTTATCAAAAAATATAGGTTGGTGATGAGAAAATAAAAGAGAGAATTTTTAAGTAAAATAATTATAGTGAATCTGAATAAATTAGAGAATGAATTGGAAAAGGATAAAATTTGATTTTTAAATTCACATAAATAAATTCCGAGTATGGGAAGGAGATTTGAATAAAAAAGGGAAAAATGAATTTTAAACTTAAGTGATATTATTTAAAGGAATAAAGGATTTATTTTAAAAATTCAAGGTTTAAATTTATTGGAAAAGACAAAGAAGGAATTTGAGAAAAAATATGAAATTGGTTTTTTCAGTTAAATAACATTTTAAATCATAATTAAGAAGTAAAATCTGAAGTTAGTGGGTTTTGAAATGAATTGAGTAAGTAAAGGCATTTATTTTAAAATGAAGTAAATTTGGAAATCGATTTAGGAATTGAAAAGGTGTTTTAAACTGTGATGTAAAAGGAGTGAGACTATGGAACTTATAAACTGGATTTATAAAGTGAAATAAGATATTAGGGAATATTTGGAAGTATAAATTAATGATGGGAATTTATAAAGGAATGAGTAACTTATTTTAAAAATAAATAGTGATTTATTTTTAAAAGGTGTGGAAGAAAAGTATATTTCCCTGAAAAGCCAAGTACGTTTTCAAAACAGGTATAAGTTAAAAGTTTTAAAGTTTTAAAGGAATGTTTTAAGAAACTATTATTAAGTTGTTTAAATTTTATAAAAGTAAACATTTATTTAAATTATTTACAGTAGTATTTAATTGAAAGGTTTGACTAGTATTATGATTTTAAGGATAATTATTAACATTTATAATTTATAAAGTAGATTTATTTAAAGATAGCTTGGTTAAAGTTTTATTTAAAAACTTGTATAGAATTTCATAACTCTTATTTTAAAATTTAGTTTGGTTTAACTTTTATTATAAAAAAATTGGTTTTATATTTTATAAAGTAGTTTTATTTTAAGTATTTTTAGAGTATATATTTTTGAATAATTGTTTAAGTAGTTCTAATTTAAATGTTTTAAAGTATATTTTAGAATAAAGCGATTTAAATTATTTAAAAATCTAAAGTATTTGGACTTGGTGATTTTCAATGGAAATGAATAGTATTTGGGAAATTTATTCCGTGAGAGAAAGGTGGTTTGAAACTATTTTCAAAAGGGTTGAAGTATGGAAAATGGCTTGCAAAGTTATTTTGAAATAAATAATTTGGATAAAATTATTTAAATCTGATGATCGTTGTGAATATTATTTGATAGTTAAATAACCTATTATCAAAATCGGACAATGCGTTGATCGTTTCGAAGAGACTGAGATCGAGATTTATTTTTCGAAAACCACTTCGATCTGGTTTGAATGTTTTTGTGTGGAAGACAAGAGCTTGGAGTCGAAGATGGAGCAGTGAAGTGCAAGGGCTAATCGCTACTAATCCTGAGGGTGATTTCAAAATGGATGCAGTAGAAATAGTAACTTCGGTTCCGTTCGAACCCAGAATGGACTTGTATGGACGAATGCTTTCAGAACATCATCAGAAGGACGATGAGCATTCTAAGTTAATGTGTGCTGAAAAGGTAACGCATAGCCTCGAACCTCATCAACCGGGAATGGCTAAAATAGGGGAGGTGCACACAAGGCTAAGTGGCTAGCAACCAATTAGGGTAAGGTCACCCCTGTCTAGATGTCCCTTTATTCGCCTGTGTAGGCGGCTGCTGATCCCAACGGCGGGGTGAACTTATTCGGACTATCCAGTAAGGGGTAGCTCCAATCTTGTGTTGTAGGGGATCAAGGTGGATCCTCGGTACGGTGATCTAGACCACATACCATGATGGGCGGTACCCCAGTAGCCCTGCCATTGACGGAAATCCATTCTCCCTACGTGCCTTTACGGCTTTGTTTGTAGAACCCACTTTGTGGCTAGTGGCTGGAATTTAATGAATGTAATAATTTCGGCTATTTGAATAAGTATTTGTATATAGGCACTACTATAATATCAGAAGATTTTATAAGAAATATTTTCATTATCGCAAGGTAAAAATCCAGCATGTTTATTTGTGGCGTGGTCTTACGAGATATCTTTGATTTCAAAATTATTTTGAAACTTTAATAATCTAATTGAGTGTGTTTTCTCATACTGGTTTTCCAAACTGACTTGAGTGTTATTTAACTATAAATCTCGGGTCAGACCAAGTATTATAGAGTACGGGAAAGGATGCTATGTAACAAAGGAGACGAGCTGGATGGTGAGTCGTATCATAAGTATTTGATAAATATTCCTCTGTGTATGTTTAACTGTATAGTCGGATTTGTGGGGACAGGATACGACAACTGTCCAGTTGTGTACTATAGATGTTCTTGAACTATGATGTTGTAATGTATAAACAGATATAATTCTTTTGTTTAAAAGATTAGTCATTTATCTATTATATATTGTTCCACTGCGTTCGTGAGATTCTGATATTGTTTTCTATTTCTTCTTCTACCTCCTTCTTCTTTGTCCCTAATGGTTCGGTTTTCTGGCATTCGATTGCTCGGCATTGGATACAGTGGTCGTATTCATGTCGATTTTCGGGCGTCAAAAAATCAAGTCGTTACATATTCAAAGGTCCGAATACTTTCTATGAGTGGTCGGTTATGCCTTTTGGGCTAACTAATACACCCGCTTATTTTGTTGACCTTATGAATAGAGTGTTTAATGATGTGATAAAAAATTCCTATTTGTCTTTATCGATGATATCTTTGTCTACTCAAAGACATAAGAAGAACACGCAAGGCATCTAGAAGCTGTGTTGGAGATATTGAGGAATAATGTACTTAAAGACAAATTCTTAAAGTGTCATTTTCGAGAAAAGGAGGTCAGATTCCTTGGACATATAATATCAAGGGGTGGAATTTCAGTAGCTCCATGGAACGTTACAGCTATCCAAGATTGGAAGCAGCCACAAACTGCTAAAGAGATACGTAGCTTCTTTGGTTTGGCAAGATATTACAGAAGATTCATTCAAGACTTCTCTAATATTTCCTATCACCTAACGAAGTTGACAATAAAGGACGCTAAATTTATCCGGACTCCTAAGTGTGAAGAAGCATTCCAAGAGCTAAAGAAGAGATTGACAACTGCTTCAATTTTAGAAATTATAAATGGAAATAGTGGATTGATGGTTTATACAGATGCTTGTGGAGAAGGTGATGGTGCAGTTTTAATGCAAGATGGGAAGGTGATTGCTTACGCTAGTAGACAGCTTAAGACGCATGAGAAGAATTATGCAACACATGACCTAGAATTATTAGCCTTTGTGTTTGCTCTAAAGATATGGAGACACTATTTGCTAGGTAAGAATCTTTCATAGTTTATTTCGATAAAAGTTTGAATTGACCTTAGTAAATAATATTCCATCTTTTAGGTGAAAAATTTGAACTCTTTCGCGGACCACAAATCTTTGAAGTATCTTTTCAATCGGAAGGATTTGAACATGAGACAGCAACGCTTGCTAGAATGTCTCGCGTCATATGATCATGATATTCTATATACACCTAGGAAAGCCAACATAGCAACTGATGCATTGAGTAGAAAGTTAGCTACCACTTCTTATTTGGTAGCAACTCCAACTCTTCTCAAAAGAATTGCCAGTAAAAAGGGAGAAGATAAACGATTTGAGAAATACATTAAAACAGCTGAAGAAGGAAGAAATTCAAGCTTTAAAATAGGTAACCATGGAGTACTGTGGTTAAATGGAAGAATTTGTGTTCCAGATGTTGAAAATCTTAGGCAAGATGTATTAGCTGAATTCCACACAGCCAAACTTAGCATTTATCTAGGAATTCATTAGATGTACAAGGACATGAAGCATACATTTTGGTGGAAATGTATGAAGAGGGACATATCTATCTATGTCAGCTGGTGTGAAAATTGCCAACGAATCAAAAGTGATGAACAAAAGACGGCAGGATTACTTCTCTTTGGAGATTCTAGCTTGGAAGTGGAATCGAATATCCATGGATTTCATTAATGTCTTACCTCGAACAAGGAAAGGAAACGAAGGCATTTGGGTTACCTTTGACCGATTAACCAAAAGTGCACACTTTATTCAGGTAAAGCCAACAAGAACTGCAGCAAGCCTTGCAGATATATATACACGAAGGAGATTTTCCGATTGCATGGAGTTTCAAGTAGTATAGTAAGCGATCGTGATCCAATCTTCACTAGTCAATTTTGGGAAGCACTACAGGTAGCTTTGGGAACCAAGTTGAGTATAAGCACTACATATCACCCCCAAACTGATGGACAGACGGAAAGGGCTAACCGTGTTTTAGAAGATCTTTTAAGAGCATGTATTCTAGACTTTGGAGGCTCATGGGAGAATCATTTACATTTGGTAGAGTTCTCCTATAATAATAGCTATGGAGCAAGTATCGGCATGGCACCGTATGAAGCTTTGAATGGTCGTCCATGTAAATTGCCCGCATGTTGGATAGAATTCGAAGATCGGTTAGTGCTTGGCCCAGAAATGATACGAGAATCTTTAGAAAAAGTTGATATATTTAGAAAAAAATCTAAAAGAAGCCCAAAGTAGACAGAAGAGTTATGCAAACCGAAGGCGTAGAAATCTGGAATTCTCAGTTGGAGATTCAGCCTTTTTGAAAGTCTCTCTAATGAGAGAAGTAGTAAGATTTGGAAGAGCTGGAAAGTTAGCACCTCAATATATTGGACCTTTTTCTATTCTCGAGCGAATCGGCCCACTAGCTTATCGAGTACAATTGTCTGAAAGATTGTCTGGTGTGCACAATTTTTTTCACGTATCACATTTATCGATGCATGTATATGACCAAGAACAAATCATAGAAACAGCTGCCCAGGATGACTTGGAGATAGAACCAAACTTAGCGGTTATTAGAAAGCCCGTTCCAATCATGCATCAAGATGAGAAACGATTTAGAAGGAATGTTGTAAGGTTGGTAAAAGTTCAATGGAGCGGGGATGTTGATGATTGTACATGGGAAACAGAAGATAAAATGAGAAAAGCATATCCCAAGTTTAGCATCGATGTATAGAATTTATCTATCATTTGAGTGTACTCATCGCATGTGGTGTAATCACTTATTGTATATGTTCCATCTTATTGAATATATATTTCCTTTTGAGCTATTTTGTTCTTATCTAATTTCGAGGACAAAATTATTTTAAGTAGAGGAGAATGTAACAATCTAAAATTTAACCACTTCAAAATATGATATTTAAAGTGATTTTAAATATATAATATAAAATGTTTTATGATTCAAAAAATATTTGATAGGATTTGGAAATAGAAATACATAAAATAGTAACATTTGCTTATATCGACAAAAGTGACAAAATCCTGATTTCAGAAAAGTAAGTTTAAATGGTTTAATAAATTATTTTAATTCATTTTTTAGTGTTTATATTTTTAAATAACATTATACAAATTCATTTTTAAATTTGTTCTATATACATAAATAGTTTAAATAAAACGTCAAAATATGACCGCAAAACATTTTGTCAAAAATCAACGTTTTGTCGATTTAAAGTTGTCACAACGTTGCTGCACCTTTATGTATACAATTTAATAAATACATTAGCATATAAAGAGATTAACAATTAACTAAACAATGTTGATTTTAATAATCACACTTATAAAATTCTACAAAGTAATTAGCAAAAATAAACTAAAAAAGACAAAACACATGTCACATCGAATGTCACATAAAGTAAAGAAATGTGACACAAAGTAAACTAATCATTCTTATTATTTACTTAACTCTTAAGTGTTTGAATTTTAAAAGTGTGATGTGATATGGACCATAAGTTTTGAATTAAATAAGTTTATTTAATTCTTAAGGAAGGTTATTTAAGTAAAAACACAAATCTATATTTTTAATCTCAGATATTTTGCATAAATACGCACCCACTTTCGTACTTCCTTCAACACTTCTTCTTAAAATTTCAAGTTTCTTCTCATTCTTTTTAATGGCTTACAACCTTAACAAAGTTACGCCAAAATATTGCCAAGATAAAACAAACAAAAATATCAACAAGACTTCGTCTGAACCACTTCAAAACTCCTCTTCTCTCCCTCTATTGCTCACGCCCCCTTCCTCCATTTGGCCAAGCACAATTTTCCCTTCTGCCTTGGTCATGGCCTCTTAAGGCAAGTTCGAGGAAGTTTAGCAAGTTCTAGGAGTTTAAGGCAAAGTGTAGCAAAGTTAAAAATGTTAAAACCTAGATTGAAAGCGACAAAGGTGATAAAACTAAATTGTTAAGTATGAAATGTTTGTATAATGTTTTAAAAGTTATAAATGTTGTTTGAATGTTAATAATGATGTTTGATAAGTGTTTGAAAAAGAAAGCAACCACCTTTAAGTCATTTGCAAAAGTTAGTAAGCAAATATGTACATAAATGACAATCATGTGACATTGTAAATAAAAAGTTGTTAAATTGATATGCAAGTTCATATGACATGTTAGAACATGTTAAAATAGTTATAAATATTGTTTTGGTTGTTTAGTTGTATATTTAATATATATGTTGAAACAAGTCACGGATTTACACGACATATAATCACATGGAAATCACTTTTCAAAAGAAATAAAATATGATATGAAATCATTTATACATTTGAAAAATGTTTGAATATGCTTTAGAAATGATTCCTAAGTGTTTAAACTTGTCTTAGCAAAGTTTGGATATGAATCTCAAAATACGCCTAAAATTTGACGCGTCGCGTTACTGTAGTTCGTGTTTATGCGTTAAAAGTTCGAATGAACATACGAAATGGAATATAGTTCGGAATTCTTCGAAGTAAGAATCTTCCAAATTCTTATATCCATATCTTTCATCAAAAAAGAGAGAATGAAGATTTCATCTTTTATATTTTGAAATATGGCAAAATTAATTTTCAAGAAAAATCTAGTTTTTGCACTAAATGACCAAAGTTGGAAATTGATGAAATTAGTGTTTTAAAAAGGTGAAATAAATTATAAAAATCTTTTAAAATGTTTTAAAAGTGATTTATGCTGAAAAGATGGCTTTCTAAATGATATAAATGTTGTTTTGAAGAATATAGCTTTTAAAGCTCATTTTGTAACACTATTTGCAACACTTTTGCAACGCTTTTCAATAACTTTTGAAATAAAGTTTGAAACTTAACAATTCTTTTTCAAATCCTTAGTAAATGTTTTTAAGTAAATAATAAAGTACTTTAAAGGAAATTTAAACAATTTAACATTATTTTAAAGATGGTTAAACAAATAGTTAAGTGATTTAAAAAGGGAAAATGAGTATGCGAAAATGACTAGTACATTTTTCGCCCCTGCGAGATCTAAAAGTGAAAACAAGATGTGTAACTAATGTTAGAAATGGAGAAACCAGTACCCAGAACTTACCTGGCCTTAGTATTTTCTTTTAGGCGAGGAGTGGAACATATCGAAAGGAAAGCCCGGATGCTCAACTTGGATTTTATAGAAATAATCTTATTATACTCATTATTAAAATCTGAAAAGAGAACTTGTCCTATTCATGGAATTTAAAAGGTAATCTCATCGTTATTCTGCCCATAACACTCATTGAATATGGAACTTGATTTTGGATAAAAGTATAATGATTTCTATAATCCTATTTTCTCAAAAGATACTCCTTAAAAATGATTTAAGAAATATTCGAAAAGAGGTTTAAATGATTCCGTATTCACTAAAAGAAAATTTTGAAAATATGTATCTCTCGAAGATATTCTGGTAAAGGAAAATGAATGAATCGAAAAACAATCACCTAATTCCATCATTTTTGTCGATGATTGGATTTCAAAGTAATCGGGATCGGATTTGGACGATTCCTATTCGAAAACCACTTCGAACCAATTTACATGTTCGAAGATTGAAGATGTTTGAAGATGGAGATATTGAGACGAAGAATAACGAGGGACTACTTGTTGACTAATTGGGGATAAAATCCTGATTCACTATATTGTAGTGGTGGTCTCTTTGTTATGAAAAATCTTAGAACCACAAGGACTTCTCGCCAAGTAATGGCCGAGGAAAATGCCTTCGGTTTCGTTCGGTCCCAGAAAGAGCTTGTATGGATGAATGTATGATCTTGCATTCCAAATCATAATGAGTGATTTCTATAAAAGTATATTAGTCGGTGGCGAAGAAGACACGTTCTCTTAGCTTAACACCCTTTACTAAGACATACGAGCTTAGGAAGTTATATGTTTGTAGAAATTAGTCATGTGGATGTGGAATGGCAATGTGGCATTCAAAGTGAAAGAAGATGTGCTATGTGTAAAGGTAATCGTAGCCTCGAGCCTCATCTACCAAAAACGACCGAAACAGGGTTAGATGTAGCAAGGCTAAGTGGGTCATTCCCAAGTAGGGTATGATCATTCCCTTCTAGATATATTCCTTCCTTCTATGATGTTCGAGATGTAAATTAATGTGGATGTATGCAAAGAAAGCTCTCGGATAAAGGTCGGTAACGACCGGGGATGGCATATTCGATACTATCTAGTTCAGAGGGAGGCCGGTCTTGTGTTGGTAGAGGGTAGATGTTCTGTGCCTCGGGATATCCATCTAGAGGTGTGCCCATCGGAAGGTAGTCCCTACACTTGGTCATTTGTATGGAAACCGATCCTCCAATAAGAACTTGCGGTTTTGTTTGTAGAACCTAGTATGCTGAAATTTAATAATGGTAACAATTTCAGCTAAGATTAATAAGTTTATTTGCAAATGTTTTCAAAGAAATTCATTAAAAATAATATCCCTAAATTTTACATAATAAACAGTTTTGGTTATCATAAGGTAAAAACCCGTTCCGTGTTTATGTGCGGCGTGGTCTTATGAGATACCTTTTTTTTTTCAAAATATCGTACCTTGAGTTCTCACACCAGTCCCATGATTGAACCGGAGTTTTTTTCCTTTTAAACTCTAGATGCCCTATTTTTCGGGCAGTCTTGTAGTCAGCATACCTTAAGAGCATTTTGGAGCATGTTGGGGAGCATTTTGGAGAAGTCTTTTGGAGCTATGAAGTTGAAGTACCTTATGTAGATATCTACCCATTTTTCGCTATGTTATGTAGTATGCATTTCCCAGACTGTCCCGTTGGATTTGTATTTGACTCTGGTCATTTATGTATAATTAAAATGTTTAATGCGATGTGAGATTCTAATATTGTGTTATCTTCTATCGTTATTTTATTTTACACCCCTGATAATTTGCCTCCCAGGCACTCGATTTGTGGCATGTGAGTGCCATGGATGTATTATTGTCGATTTTTGAGGGTCGAGGAGATGGATCGTCACATAGAGTTTCGATCCTCTATATATGGAGTCTTTAAGCAAGTATTCTAATTTGTAAAACTTAAGGCTAGAAGATCGAAATATGTAGTTGTCGAACTTCTAAAATATATAGGTTGTCATACCTACAAAAACTTAGCTTTCGGTTTACATAACATAAGGCTTTTTAGCCTATAAAACTAGGATATCAGATTTGTAAACATACGACATCCATGTCGCTAAAGTAGATAACGAAAATATAGGGGACAAGGAACGTTGGATTTAAAACAGTGAGGATGTCGATCCTCTAACATTGGAAGGTGTCAGATTTTTAAAATAAATGATGTTTGGTTTTTAAAAGAACCACGTGGAGTTATGGAACCCTTGGGTATCAGATTTCTATAACTAGATGTACCATACCCCTACAATTTTGTATTGAATTTCTATACAAATTGATACATCACATATCTACAAGGTAGATATCACGTGTATTACTTCATATAGATGTTCAACATATAGGCACAATACCATGTATCAGCTTTTAATAGGTATGTCAGACCTCTGTGTTGACGACATGCAGTTTCTGTAAATAAACTTAAAACTGATTTGTTTCTTTAAAAGGTCGTTCCTTCCACCAACGCTTATCCCTTTTTAACTTTCTATTGGATAACAATCCTATAAGAGAGCTTTTAACAATTATAAATTCACTTTTAACAATTTTTATGTACTAAATTCTTATGAACAATGGCACGAGCCGCTGGTCTCACCATTATATCTCTATCATTCAAGAAAGCTAAAGCAAACCAAGCACCTTCGATTAGCTAGGCCAAGCAATCCTCTGAGCAATATGTGATGTGTCACCTTGGAGAACCCTCTAGGCTCATATGCGTCAGTTCGAACCAGGGCTTGTCCCCCGCTATGCATACGATTTCTTGTGACCCGAGAGAACCCATGGGCAAGCATGCACTCTCACTCAGTGCCAGTGCCACCCGACACTCGATGCTTGGCAGACACTTTGCTCATGTGAGCGAACAACTAGGCTCAGCCCGTCGGATGATAATTTTGTTACTTAGTACGTTTAAAGAGGTTTTTAGTGAAAATCATACAGGAACACCTTGAGCAGCACATCATCCAAGAGAACCTCTAAGCCCTCCAGCACTTAGGTTTGAAATAGGACTGCTCATAGGCAGAGCAGCACTATGAGGCTTAGCTCTCACGCACTAGCCTCAGCGCCTAATAAGCACTAAGGAAAAATAGTCAGCGCTCATTTTCGAATCCCTCAACCTAGTCAGGCAGGCAACCGAAGAAATTTAGTCAGACTAGGCCAAAACACTACTAGTTATCTGAGATATGCTACTCTACAAGTCGAGAGAAAGATCAAACTACTACAGCTAGTCTTTCAAACAATAAACTTGCGATAATGAATTTATATTTAGTTTAATAGTGCATGGTGGCACAATCCCTACCCTGCTTGGCTTACATTAGTTTTCAATCGCTATTAGTTAAAAGGAAGAAAAAGTGAAAAGGAAGAAGAAGCATGACAACATTCTTTTTCCAAGGCTAACCAGTCCGCATTCTTATCACCACCAAGAAAATGGCCAGCAAGAGAAGCAATTAAACTTGTTGAAGAAAACAGTGCAAGCTGCTATTCTTCGAAACACCTCAGATGCTTCAATCGATCCAGACATTGTCGAAGAAGGAGTGTGCTGCCACCACCATTGCCTTCAACATTGACTCTCATAAGAGATCGTAAAGAGCTCCCAAATAACCGTGTTAAGGAGCAGACCAAGGCCTCAGTAGTGACATCCGAATTAGAGGCGTCAACCCTTACTCCTTCCAAGAGGGAGTGGAAGCTTCCAAACCGACATGAGATTAGGAGATTAGGAGCATTAAAGCAAGGAAGAGCCCTAGCTCTACCTGGATCCATAGCCCAGGACCAACATTTGATCAACATCAGAGCTTATTTCTAGGGATCGGGTCCCAGTTAAAGGAAAGGTCCAACTCAAGCAGTCAAAATCCAAGAGTAGCGGTCTGAACTACCATCAATAGGTGCAATTCAACATCTAAGAAAGCTACCTTGTTTCTAAACCCTCTAAATCTGATAAAAACCCAAACAAGTTTAACAAAAAGCGAAATGCTTAAGACCAATGGGAAAGGAAAAGGAAGACGAAGCCATCTACTTTTTTACAAACAGAAATCTAAGGATAATTTAAATCTATAGAGGAAATTACATGGCCAAAGCTCCATGATTTTGAAGTGGAAGGGAAAGGGAGATATTTATAAGCCTCTCCCTTCAATCTTAGCCATTATAATCAAAAAGGAAAAAGAAATTTAAATAGTTCAAAGGTGATAAATGCCATGCCAAACCAAGCACTGGACGAGGAGACACCTTTTTGCTACATTTCGAGAGACACAACCTCATGGTTAATAGTGCAAGGATATGTAGATAATTCATTAGTCGCACAACAGAACCATCAATCAATGAAAGTTTTCTAGATTTCACAAGCCCATGCCCGTTCATGAACATAGGTTTGTGGGTAAATCATAAATAAGAAGACAGACTAACCAAGGTTTCTAAGCTTGATCCAGCCAAGGCCTAGGCCAGCCTACCATAAACTACTAGAGAATCAAAATCAAGCCAGCAAGTATTCCTCGACTTCTATGCAGGTCAGCCCTCCGCCAGTGTGCCTCGAAGGTAACGGCCAACTGTCAACTCAACAAGTAAAGAAAGGTGTCTACATTTCTCAGCCCGGTCCTTATTATTTAGTCCCCCTCTTATGACCAGTTGGATCTTTGACAACCCATTTACTCGAACACCTACCTCGGCCTGTCTGTTGATCAATGAATCTCTAGATATCCTCAAACATGTCCTACTAATCCAGCTCCAATGCAGCCTTCGCAAGCAACCTTATAGTTGGCCCTCCATACCTATCACATCCATATTGTTCAAACATTGCCAAAGGCAAGTTGATGCAAGCATCGATCCAGGAGAACTACTCTCAAAATACGAGTCAGACTATGGAAAGGAAGTGGGAGAAAAGTCTATATAGTATTGCGCCAAAATCTTTAGATGGTGGCAAAACGTAAGGACTGTGCCTTCTTATTGAGCAAAAATTCAACTCTATAACATAATGTCGAAAACTTGAGAGAGAAAACTGAGTATAAAGAGCATCGGCAATCTTAATACTCACTTCAATGTGTAAAACTATGGCATAGCCTTCAAGTACCAAATATGAAGGTTGTGCCACGTTTCAAAAGGTAAACCTTAGTAATTTGGAACTACGACACGATATTTAAGTAACAATAGGTTTTAGAGATTGTGCTACGGCCCCAAAAATAATAACAATGATATAGAACTGTGGTATCATCCTTAAAGGAACTATATGCAATAGGGGTGCATCGCAGTCTTAAACTAACATTAATATGATAGGGCGGTACCACAATCTCATATTGACATTGAAGTGATAAGGATGCGCCACCATCTTTATTTGATGTTAAAGTGACAAACCAGTGCTACAATTCCAAAGAAATACTACCCAATAAATGCAAATATTCAAAGGGAGAAACATAACAACAAGCCAAATATGTACATAGATAAAGCCATAATAAGAAAATGCCCTAAACATAAAATGGATGCATGGTATAAGTGCTCCAAAACATTGCAATTAAAAGTGGATCATTAGAGTTGCGCCTTCGTAGTCACAAAAAGTGCAATGTTGTACAACATTCAGACTATGCTAACACTCCCAAAGCTATACTGCATTGCTTCATCCGAAATAACAACAAAGCACAGCGACAAGAGTAATTAAAGTCAAACTGTGCAACTCTGTAAACCAGACCGCGTCACTATTTTGAAGCCTAGCCCCATCACCGGAACCTATCCTAAGTTGTTCTAGTAATAATCTAGACTGTAGCCTCGCCCCTATAAGAACAAAGTTTAATGATGACAGGCCAAAACCGCTCAACCCTTACAGTGCCAAAAGGATAAAAACCTATATCAAGTCATAGCTTATTCAATTCGAACTTCCCACTTCAATTTTAAAATTACCTCCCGAGTTCAAAATCCATCAACCTAAATTAAAATTACCTACCGAAGACCAATCAACAAATCGTTATAGCAAATAAGCAAGAAGAATGATCGACACATGGAATAATCCAAATGAAGGAATCAAAAAAGCGAAAGATGGACGTTAGCAATCTTTGTGAATCTTGGTGCACTTTAATGAGTAGGACATTGTAGCAAAGAGTGGGGTAATTTTACTTTAGTCTTTTTGAATACTGAAATTAGAAATTGTACACGTTGCCATTTTTGTTTGTACTAAGCATGAAAAACGAAGATAAAGACATTTTTCTCATTGACGTAGGATTGATTAACATCCACATCCCGTAAAATTTTAGTGGCCTTTATCAATTTTAGTACTTTAAAATATTTTACCTTTAGTATTTGAATTGAAATAGATTGCTTTAACTAATTGATGGAGACCACACATAAAATTTTGAATATTTCCCCTCATAATTACGTCAGCATTAAAGTGACATAGCAACCTCCATTAAAGGAAATTTTAATATTACTTAAATTTATTGAATCATAATCACGAAAGCATTCAGCTTTATGATTACTTCAAAACACTTGGGTATTTTCTTAGATGAAAAATCTGATTAATATTTTGACGCTATAAGGAGGGTCCCTTAAGCCCTAGTAGTTTATCTCCCAAGGAAAACTTTCTTATGCCTCTCTCAATATCATATACACTCGTTCACATTAGGCGAAGTCACCTTGAAAAAAAATTACCAATGACTTAAAACCAAGGGTCCCCGGTGCTGTCAAATTATAGGTGCGATAAAGAATAATCAGCCTTAGAGTCGACGTAAATCCCCTAGAAATCTATCAAAAGGAACCCCGTCCTACACTTCTGCAGTTTATTGGCAACATTCACTGGCTAAACAAAATATGTAGCCATGAAATATAATGGTAATTTCACCACTAAGAACGGTGAAATAGAACGCAAGCACATAGGGGAAAAGATTAATAGGAAGAAACCCAAAACAAGCTAATCATGTCCCAAAACAAATAGCAAAAGGACTGTACAAAAGGAGGGGACACACATAAAAAATAATATTTATAACTACATAAAACTACAAGCGGTAACAGCCACCTAGTCGTGGAATTGCATATACGATGTTCAGCTTTCAACCAAATTCAGAACATAGAGATATTGGATATCCCGAATCAGCTATCAAAAGGGAATTGTATATACATAGCCCAACTTTTCAACTTTCAGCCAAATTATTGCACTAAATGAAGGGATATTGGACGGCCCAAACCGGTTGTCAAAAACTACGCGCTTGAATTAAAAAAGTTGCAAATACACGACTTAACTTCGTAATCAAAAAATAACATGCCCCCAAATAATGCAGGAGACCATGCCGAAAGCATGTTAAAACTTGAATGCCAAAGGCCAAATTCAAGAATCGTGAACTTTGTGATTAATCAATCAATACTGGCAAGAAAAGGTAATGCATGGAATGCAGTACAACATGCAAATCATATACAATTTCAGAAACTATGTAAGCTTGCCAGATAAATATTAAAAATTGAAATCTACTCATATTTGCATATTCCCCACACTTGCATATATATCATAAGTGAAAATAAAATGATCATCAAAAAAATTACATGCAAAATTAAGCTTGAAACTATGGCTTATAGTAAAACAAAAAACATCACGATTTCGACCCATCCTTAGAAGAATCATCGAGTATGAATATTTTGCGACGATGAGATCTATGGTCACCCAACGCAGGATGTTAAACAGAACTGCCCTTGCTTACAAAGTCGGGGATGGATCATGCAACACCCTATAAAATGAACTATAAATAAAAAAAATAAAATTTAATTAAATATAATAAGGTAGAATAGAAACTTTATAAAAATTGAAATTTGACCACGAAAGTTATTTTATTGTGTTTGTGGCGAAATTCTGATCTGTTTTCATATATAATATGCTAAAAATGGAGCTCAAACGAAGAAGATATAAACATTTGAATTTTTTGGATTCACATTAATTTTGTTTGAATTCAACTTCAAATGAGAATTTAAATAGGGTCTAAATTTCAAAATAATCTTGGGGGCTAAGTAAACATTTTAACTAATGGTTAACATTGAGAATAAATAGAGCAAGAAATTAATTAAAATCAAAACGCAATGGAAACAAATCATTATTGCCCAAAATAAGGCGAAGTAGTCGACCTACATTGGTAAACCGGTCGACCGTAGTGGTCGACCGGTTGAGCTTAGGCGTTCGACCGTCTCCTGATGGTGGAGAATATGGTTTAGCATTATTTAACGCTCCAGATTTGTCCGTTTCTCCACCAATTTGATCCTACTGTTCTTATGCGTTTCAACCCCTATAAGTTGAACCCTACCCTCTCTACTTTTTATATATACTATTTGGGGAAATACAATGAAACCCTGCCATTGTTATCTCTCTAAATTGGATTTAGAAACTCCATAAATAATTCAATCCCTTTTTCAATTATTTCTTCTTTGTGATAACCTAAATTTTGGACATCTGTTAATTGGAAATTAACAGATGAAGATTTAAAAGTATAATAAAGGTTGAATTATAAATATCTAGATAAATATTTATATTTATAATTTCCTAACTAAAGTATTAAAGTTTGATAATATTAGTTTAGTAATCTTCTTTTATAATTATTTAGTTGGACAAATTTATCTTTCCAGAATTAATAAAAGTGATTTCCTAATCATCATATATAATATATAGGTATGTATATACATTAAATTGGAAGTTATAATTTTTATTGGTTTTCAAGATTTATTTAAAGTTGAATTCTATATTTGACACTAAAATAGTTTCTATAAGGTATATATTAAAAAAGAGTTTTAGCTCAAAGTAATATTTGATAAAGGTGTATATATATAAAAATTTCTTTAAAGGTTATACTTAAAATAAAGGTAGTCTGTAAAAAACAAATAAGGTTAAAACACATATGTATAAAGATATTATATTGATTTAAGAAATTAATGAATACATAAGACTTGGGAAAAATAAGATTTAATAAAGAATATTATATAAAAATACATAAAACATATTAGGAACATTTTAATTACAAATGTAAACAAAATTCACTATGCATTTTAACAAATGTAAACAATTCATAAAACAAAAATGACATGTGTAAGTTAATGCATACAAGTGTCTTAATTTTTATCTTCTTTTTCTATCTTCAAATTAAATTAAAAAAAGAAGAAGAAAAGGAAATCTGAAACCAAAGAAAGAAAAACCAGTAAACAAAATTTAAAGGGATTTTAACAACAATCAATACTTTCAAATAATTTCAAAACTAAGTCAAGCTAGGAAAGACTAGTTCAACAAATACAACTCAATTTCTAATCAAGATCAGAAAGCAGTTCAAGCTTCCAGATTTCAAAACTTTCCAGGACTTCTCTGTTTTAAGTTGAACAGGTGAGTAGATTTCTACTTTTAATTATGCTGAATCCTGTTAAAATTAATGCTTGTGAATAAAACATTGAATTAACTTGTGGAAATTGTTTGCATGATGAGATTATGTCTGTAAATATGAACATATTTGAATATGTGAGTAAATTGCTCTTAAAACATTTCAAAATTCATCTGTATTTTGATCTATATAAAAGATGATCATTGAAGTTTGGATATAAAAATTTGATTGCATGTATATGATTATATGAAAATGTGGTATGCGTGTCTGGAAACAAAAAAATGGTTCTGTTCTAGGTTTACAGAGGTTGAAACAATATCAAATACCAAAATCCTATACCCATTCTCTTATAGGCTTAAATTATTAAACAAAATATGTTGAATTAACATGATTCAAGTTTAGAAAATATTTCTAAGTGTAATTTACAAGTAAAAAATACAGAAAATTAAGAATTCACAGTGGAAGATCATTCTAATCAAAAATCAAGTAAGTGGATTTCAATTTTTGATTTTGTAACTAGATTCGAACTCACAAATAATGAATTTTGGTAACAATTTCTTGATTTTTAAGATTGGATGTGTAAAGATTTTGCGTATTGATCAAAATTGATTTTTCTGATGGTTTCTGACGATCGGCTGGAAGTGGTATGGCATGCTCGTCACTAGAGGTAGATGGAGGTCTAGCGTACTCGGGAAAAATGGTAGTTAATTTTTCTATCGAGTAGGTAGTTCGATCGTGATCGATTTAGGGTTTAGGTATGGTTCCGATTTTCGTCGAATTGGAGAATTGTTCGACTCCGTGACGCTTTTGAGTGGGATCGGAGGTGGTGGAAAGTAAAGAGGGAGGTCTTGCGGAGCTATTGGTGCGAGCTCGTGGTCTCCGATGACCAGAGTTAGGCGGTGCAAGTGTTTTGGTAACTGGGCTTCGTCTCAGGTGGTAACTCGAAGATGTCGATTTTGATTCAGGTGTTCGATTTGGTTTCTGGGTAGTTGGGTGAGCCGAAGAGATCAGCGGCGACTTAAGGAGGTCAATGAAGTGGGTCAACGTTGTTTCGCCACCATGTGCACGTGCACGGTGCACTAGCATGTCAGGAATTTTTTTTGGTTATGGCGTGCTGTAGAACTGATGTAGTGTTAAGGAAGGAGATGGGTTTGTGACTTGTAGTCTTTGGGTTTGACCTATTTATTTGCGTGTTGGTTTCGGTCCAATTGAATTTTTATTGTTATTTTTTTATCTCTGTTTGTATCAGGTTTGTGTTTAATTTGGGCCTGGGTTTCGTGCAAATTTGAATGGGATTGCGTGTGTCTTTAAACTACGGCTTCAACCAAGGGTTTACTCTTTGAAGATGATGGCAGGTTTAAATATTTAAAAGAATTTTTTCAAAATATATATATATATTTAGTTAAAATCAAATCATTTCTAAAAGTAAACTAAGCATGATAATTTTATACAAATCTTTTGAAGACGGTTTTCTTTGATATTGAACCCATTTAAGATTTAATTAAAACAAATTTATTACTAAATCCTTCGTTTTAACCTAGAAATTGTTTGGATAATTATCCAACTGGATAATTACTGGATGAAAGTAATTAATGAATAATTACTAAATATAATTAATTTAAGAGGAATTTCTTAATGGAAGTAATTATAGGATAATTACTAAATGGAAGTAATTAGGAGTTAATTACTTAATAATTAATTTAGTTAATTAAATAATATGATTAATTAATTAATTAATGTGATTAATTAATCTATAATCAATTTAGAGGATGGTTAATTGATTAAAGATTAATTACTTAATGAAATTTATTAGTAATTTTGAAAGGTAATTAACGGGTAATTACTAAATAAGATTTATTTAAATGAAAATTACTTAATGGAAGTAATTAAGGAATTAATTACTCGGTGTAATTAATTAAGATGATGTGGTTAATTTTAGTTAATTAATTAAGTTTAATTAATTAAAGGTAATCATTTGATGTTGGGTTAAGTATAATTACATAAGGTAATTAATGAGATGTAATTACTTTGAGAAGTAATTAGTGGATAATTACTGGATGTAATTAATTAAATGAAAGGGAAATTACTTGATAATAAGTAATAGAGGATAATCATTTGGTGGAAGAATTAAGTGGTAATTACTCAGTGTAATTAAAAAATTAATTAATATAATTAATCAAGGAGTTAGTTTAATTGATAGAGTAATTAAGGAAGGTTAATTTCTGATTGTGATTAATCAAGGTTGATTAACGGTTGAAATTAAGTTAAAGGTTAATTATTAGATGAAATTTAAGAATAATTAACTAATGAAAGTAATTAAAGATCATTAATTAATGTAATTAATGGAAGTGACAAATCTTGTTTATGAAAGATTGAATGATGATAAGTGCTTTGGATTGGTTGATATATCTGTTATAAATTGCTTTGTGATTTGATATGTTAGATGGACAGTGATAATGTGATTATCTATCAATTATGAATAGTTGTGTAAAAATGTTATCCGGTAATTAAAGCCGAATGGTATTTAATTGAATAACTTGGGATTAGATGACATTGGATTCGAAGAGACCGGAGTCGGGTATTAGTAAATACCCGAAACCACTTTAATTTTTATAGATTGATATGTGAAATCGATATGCTGAAGTGGAATGATTTAAGTGAATTAGACTATTTTAATCTAAGTTTTTGGTACATAGAAATTCATGTGTAATATAAGTGATGTCTATAACGATTTGTGAACTTGTAATTGATACAAGTTACCAGGGTTATATATATAAGCTATATGCCTTTGTAATTCATGCTTGATGGGTTTACTCACGCTGGTTTCTAGCCTGACCCGGGTGTTACTTTGATGTAATGCTCGGGTCAGACCGAGTATTACATCTTTTCAGGTAAGGACGTTTTGGAGTTCAGGAGGCGAGTTGGATGGCAAGAACGTATGGAGCGTTTTCCGCTGTGTGTATTATTGCCGATTATTTGGGACTTGTTGTTTTAAACTATCCAATGTTGTGTAATTGTTGTGACTCTGATGTGTAAAAATATAAGTGTACTGATACAGTTCTTCTTTGTAAAACCGTTACTTATGTTATATTATATTTTGATCCGCTGCGAATGTGAGGTTTCTGTGACTTGTTTCTGTTTCTTCTTCTTTCTCTTTCCTTCTTTCCTAACTATTTGGAATTTTCGGGATCGAAAATTCCGGGTCGTTACATCTGGTATCAGAGCTGAAGGTTAAGCGAAAACCTTGGCTCTGGTGCTATTACTCATTAAGGATAGGGTCAATGGTACCCTAGAATGAGTTGAGTGAAAATATATATATATATATATATATATATATATATGAGAGCGTACTTGTTATTTTCTTATATAAAGATTTTAAATGATTTTATATAAGAATATATTTTGATATATAAAGCAATATTTCTTTCTAATAAAAACTAAGGTAATTGGTTGTTAAATTATTAGAATTAAATTAAGTGTTAATAGAAATACAACCAAACTGAAATTGAAATTTGAATAAAGATAAGTTTGAAATGAATTCAAACTAAAACTAAAATCTTGAATTTGGAAAGAGTTTCATAATAAGGTAATAATAAATTGGTTTTCAGGTATGATAATCTGGGTTATTGTCATAAGTAATTGCTGTGTTTAATAATAAAATATGTATTAATGAGTAAGCAAAAATGAAATGTTTTAAGGGGGTAACCTTTAAATAAGTATGACATGTAAATTGAAGTGGGTTTCAAGTTGTGAAGTTCTGAATTCTAAATTTAAACATTTGAAAATTGTTTTCAAAATGTTAAAGGAAATAATATTATTCAAACTATTTTGAATATAATCTTATTTTAGAATAAGAAGTTGTTTGTAAACTTTAAAAGAACTTGTTTTGAATTAAAACCAAGGGTGGTCTAAATTTTAAAATTTGGCTTGGTGGGCCAAGAAGTAAATATGTATATATGTATGGATATAGATAATATCAAAGATGGTTTGAAATAAACTCTAAATGTTGAGTTTTAAATTTGGAATGTGATGTGATAGCCAAAGTGAAAAGTTTTTTGAACTTAATAAGTGGGAAGATTATTAATGTGAGGTTTAGAATTTGAAATGGGAATTTAAATTGGATAAGGTTGGCTGGATTAAGTAAATTGAATTTAACTTTGGGAAAGTTAAATAATTTAACAAGCAACCTGAATTGGAAATTTCAGTATAAAAATTTGGATTTAACTTGGGAAGTTAAATGGTTAATTTGAATTGGGAGTTTGTATGATCTCAAAATGGGTTTGAGATCTGTAAATTAGAAATGTATGGGTGTTTAAAAATAATTTGGATAATATTATCCTATTAGTAATCTTTGAACTATGAATTGGATTTGAATTATTATTTGAACCTAGAAATAGGTTTATGAAGAAGTAAAGGTTAAATTGATGTAAGGGAATTAAATCAACATTTGAACGTCTAACTCGAATTTATATAATTCGAAATGATTTAAAGTGAGATTGAATTTGAAATTAGTTCAAAATTAAAAATTGGTTCAGTTTGAAAATTGATTTGAATCAATAGGAAATGTGAATGAAGATGGATAAGTTTAAAGATTCAAATGGAAAAATTAAATTGGATAATTTGAAATGAAATTAAAGTTGAATGAGTTCAAATTCAAATAGGAAGTTGATTTGAATTTGGAATGAGAATGGAAGTTAACTTAAATTGAATTGAAATTGAGTCAAATCAAAAGGAAGTGGAAATTTAAATGGAATTGATGGGAAATGGAAGTTAGAAATTGAACAGTTTGACTCTGGACTATTTTCAAATTGAATTGTTTTAATATAAATCTATTTTTCCAAACTATTTACTATACAACTTGTCTTTTAAAACCTAAAATTTTCTTATACTTGTTTTACAAATATTTTTGGAATTATTTAACTATTGTGCAACTGTTTTAATAAACTAATTACTATTTTTCAACTACTTTATAATTAATTACTATTTTTACAACTATTTTGCAATTATCTAACTATTTTATAACTATTTGACTATTTTCCAGTTATTTTACAATGACTTAACTATTTTACGGCTATTTTATAAACTAATAGTTATTTTTCAACTATTTATCTATTTTTAATCTTTCAAGCTGTTTTCTAAATATAAGTTGGTCAGAGTACAAACTGTTTATGATTGAATACCCATTTGAGATAAGGATTAAAATGATGATCCAATGGAATTGAAAGAATTATGATTATGTGGATAGAAATTAAAGACAATATGAATAGAAAGAGAAATTTATTTAGTTAATAATCAATGAGATAAATACGCAGGATGTACATATATTATTATATTTGCATAGTAATTTGATCCAGATTCGAGCACAGAATTTCGAGATAGTTATATCAATCCGAGTTGGAATTTTTCACTCGATTTTCGACGGCGAACCTAGATATGGATTGTTGATTGGTTCTGGATGTTCTCTATCATAGTTATGGCTATGCAAGGAGAATGACGGTTTCTGATCAAGAAACCAGATCTGAGTCCGCACTAGGAAGTCAGGTGGGCGATACTAGTTCGGAAATGAAACTGTGTGATCGAGGGAGCGATCAAATTGGTATAGCGTACGGATGACATGTGTACATCGTACGGGTTTGAATAAAATTGATACTGGCAATTTGTGGATAAAAATGTGAAATGGTTTTTGAAGTGAAAATATATTTTGCGAAATATATGATGAAGTAAAGTGGAAAGTGGAGATTTCTATGGTAGAAATTTACCTTATGGAAGTGAGTAAATTTGGTAAGTGACTTAATAAAAGAGTGATCAAATTTGAATATTTGATTTAGAATAAACAAAATTATATATCTTTGCTATATAAGATAAAACTTCCCTTGTTGAATCTATGGCCAGAAGAAAATGGTTTCTGAAAATATTTAAAGTGTAAAAAGGGTTTTATACAAGTTTGAAATGATTCAAAGATTTTTATCAAGGATTATATATATCTATATATAAAGGATCTTATGAGGATCTTGGAAAAAGGTTTTGGGAATCTTTGGATTTGGAAAGGCTTTTGATATTTGGGTAAAATCAATATTTGAATTTGGAAAGCCTAGTTTGAGAATTATCGATTTTGGGATAATCGATTTTGTGTAAAGAAGATTTGTATGAGATCATACTAGGTGTATGATTTGGAAGATACTATATGTGTATAGTATAAAGTGTTTTGATGATGGCTTTGGGGAAAAAAGCGCTCCCTTGAAAATGAACTTCTCAGGAGTACCACTGGGTGGTGCTGCCTTGAGCCCGGGGGGAGGGGGTTCTAAAATTGATCCCGTGAGGAGTCCAGACAAAACTAGTTCCTGAGGATTATGAGTAAAATATACCATAGCGAAAGTCGTGTATGACGCTGAGAGCCAACAGTTTGCGTTTGATTTTATATCGATAGACTGCGACTTATGGTAACATAGCGAAAGTCGTGTATGCCGCTGAGAGCCAACAGTCTGCGTTTGATTTTATATCGGTAGACTGTGACCTATGTAGGAGTGGAGAAGTTTCATTTTGACAGCGAAAATCATGTGTGCCGCTGAGAGCCAACAGTTACATGGACTTTTGCTGCGATGGCAACGTAACCCTGGAATGTAACTGCGATTTATTGTGGGTTCCATGGCGTAATCGAGGGGCGCGGAGTGCCTACAGTCACATGGATTTTTGCTGTGATGGCAGCGTAACCCAGGATGTAATTGGGACCATGGATGGGGGTGATGATTTCCAGAGCATTCTCACCAAAGATATTTCCTCAATTTCAAAAATGCTTTCAATATTTTCAATAAAATTATTTTTCAAGTATTTTTCACTAGATGTTAAAAACGAGTTTATCGAGTACTTATAGATTTTCAGTCTTACTCCTGATCATCGTATGACCGAATTTCTGTGAGGACGAGGTCGGACTTGTGGAAACATCGAGTTATAAAAGTTTTTTTATAAAACTATTTTGATAATATTATATAGATTTTAAAGAATTTTAAAAATGACCAAAGGATAATTTGTCTAATTTTAAATTATGGTTTCGTTTCTTTTCGAGGACGAAAAGATTCAAAGGGGGAAGAAATGTGATAACCTGAATTTTGGACATCTGTTAATTGGAAATTAACAGATGAAGATTTAAAAATATAATAAAGGTTGAATTATCTAGATAAATATTTATATTAATAATTTCCTAACTAAAGTATTAAAGTTTGATAATATTAGTTTAGTAATCTTCTTTTATAAGTATTTAGTTGGACAAATTTATCTTTCTAGAATTAATAAAAGTGATTTTCTAATCATAATATATAATATATAGGTATGTATATACATTGAATTGGAAGTTATATTTTTTATTGATTTTCAAGATTTATTTAAAGTTGAATTCTATATTTGACACTAAAATAGTTTCTATAAGGTATATATTTAAAAGAGTTTTAGCTCAAAGTAAGATTTGATAAAAGTGTATATATATAAAAATTTCTTTAAAGGTTATACTTAAAATAAAGGTAGTCTGTAAAAAAACATAAGGTTAAAAAATATATGTATAAAGATATTATATTGATTTAAGAAATTAATGAATGCATAAGACTTGGGAAAAATAAGATTTAATAAAGAATATTATATAAAAATACATAAAACATATTAGGAACATTTTAATTACTAATGTAAACAAAATTCACTATGCATTTTAACAAATGTAAACAATTCATAAAACAAAAATGACATGTGTAAGTTAATGCGTACAAGTGTCTTAATTTTTATCTACTTTTTCTACCTTCAAATTAAATTTAGAAAAAAAGAAAAGGAAATCTGAAACCAAAGAAAGAAAAACCAGTAAACAAAATTTAAAGGGATTTTAACAACAATCAATACTTTCAAATAATTTCAAAACTGAGGCAAGCTAAGAAGTTTAGTTCAACAAATACAACTCAATTTCTAATCAAGATCAGAAAGCAGTTCAAGCTTCCAGATTTCAAAAGTTTCCAGGACTTCTCTGTTTTAAGTTGAATAGGTGATTAGATATCTACTTTTAATTATGCTGAATCCTGTTAAAATTAATGCTTGTGAATAAAACATTGAATAAACTTGTGGAAATTGTTTGCATGATGAGATTATGTCTGTAAATATGCAGATATTTGAATATGTGAGGAAACTGCTCTTAAAACATTTCAAAATTCATCTGTATTTTGATCTATATAAAAGATGATTATTGAAGTTTGGATATAAAAATTTGATTGCATATATATGAATATATGAAAATGTGGTATGAGTGTCTGGAAACAAGAAAAATGGTTCTGTTCCAGGTTTACAGAGGTTGAAACAAAATCAAATACCAAAATCCTTTACCCATTCTCTTATAGGCTTAAATTATTAAACAAAATATGTTGAATTAACATGATTCAAGTTTAGAAAATATTTCTAAGTGTAATTTACAAGTAAAAAATACAGAAAATTAAGAATTCACAGTGGAAGATCATTCTAATCAAAAATCAAGTAAGTGGATTTCAATTTTTGATTTTGTAACTAGATTCGAACTCACAAATAATGAATTTTGGTAACAATTTCTTGATTTTTAAGATTGGATGTGTAAAGATTTTGCGTATTGATCAAAATTGATTTTTCTGATGGTTTCTGACGATCGGCTGGAAGTGGTATGGCATGCTCGTCACTAGAGGTAGATGGAGGTCTAGCGTACTCGGGAAAAATGGTAGTTAATTTTTCTATCGAGTAGGTAGTTCGATCGTGATCGATTTAGGGTTTAGGTATGGTTCCGATTTTCGTCGAATTGGAGAATTGTTCGACTCCGTGACGCTTTTGAGTGGGATCGGAGGTGGTGGAAAGTAAAGAGGGAGGTCTTGCGGAGCTATTGGTGCGAGCTCGTGGTCTCCGATGACCAGAGTTAGGCGGTGCAAGTGTTTTGGTAACTGGGCTTCGTCTCAGGTGGTAACTCGAAGATGTCGATTTTGATTCAGGTGTTCGATTTGGTTTCTGGGTAGTTGGGTGAGCCGAAGAGATCAGCGGCGACTTAAGGAGGTCAATGAAGTGGGTCAACGTTGTTTCGCCACCATGTGCACGTGCACGGTGCACTAGCATGTCAGAAATCAAGTAAGTGGATTTCAATTTTTGATTTTGTAACTTGATTCGAACTCACAAATAATGAATTTTGGTAACAATTTCTTGATTTTTAAGATTGGATGTGTTAAGATTTTGGGTATTGATCAAAATTGGGTTTTTTGATGGTTTCTGACGATCGGCTGGAAGTGGTATGGCATGCTCGTCACTAAAGGTAGATGGAGGTCTAGCGTACTCGGGAAAAATGGTAGTTAATTTTTCTATCGAGTAGGTAGTTCGATCGTGATCGATTTAGGGTTTAGGTATGGTTCTGATTTTCTTCGAATTGGGGAATTGTTCGACTCCATGATGTTTTGGAGTGGGATCGGAGGTGGTGGAAAGTAAAGAGGAAGGTCTGGCGGAGCTATTGGTGCGAGCTCGTGGTCTCCGATGACCAGAGTTAGGCAGTGCAAGTGTTTTGGTAAATGGGCTTCGTCTCAGGTGGTAACTCGAAGATGTCGATTTCGACTCAGGTGTTCGATTGGGTTTCTTGGTAGTTGGGTGAGCCGAAGAGATCAGCGGCGACTTAGGGAGGTCGATGAAGTGGGTCAACGTTGTTTCGCCACCATGTGCACGTGCACGGTGCACTAGCATGTCAGGAAATTTTTTTGGTTATGGCGTGCTGTAGAACTGATGTAGTGTTGAGGAAGGAGATGGGTTTGTGACTTGTAGTCTTCGAGTTTGACCCATTTATTTGCGTGTTGGTTTCGGTCCAATTGAATTTTTATTGTTGTTTTTTATCTCTGATTGTATCAAGTTTGTGTTTAATTTGGTCCTGGGTTTTGTGCAAATTTGAACGGGATTGCGTGTGTCTTTAAACTGCGGGCTTCAACCGTGGGTTTACTCTTTAAAGATGATGGCAGGTTTAAATATTTAAAAGAATTTTTAGATATATATATATATATATATATATATATATATATATATATATTTAGTTAAATCAAATCATTTCTAAAGTAAAATAAGCATGATAATTTTATGCAAATCTTTTGAAGATGATTTTCTTTGATATTGAACCCATTTAAGATTTAATTAAAACAAATTTATTATTAAATCTTTTGTTTTAACCTAGAAATTGTTTGGATAATTATCCAACAGGATAATTACTTGATGAAAGTAATTAATGAATAATTATTAAATGTAATTAATTTAAGAGGAATTTCTTAATGGAAGTAATTATAGGATAATTACTAAATGGAAGTAATTAGGAGTTAATTACTCAGTAATTAATTTAGTTAATTAAATAATATGATTAATTAATTAATGAATGTGATTAATTAATCTATAATCAATTTAGAGGATGGTTAATTTATTAAAGATTAATTACTTAATGAAATTTATTAGTAATTTTGAAGGGTAATTAATGGGTAATTACTAAATAAGATTTATTTAAATGAAAATTACTTAATGGAAGTAATTAAGGAATTAATTACTCAGTGTAATTGATTAAGTTGATGTGGTTAATTTTAGTTAATTAATTAAGTTTAATTAATTAAAGGTAATCATTTGATGTTGCGTTTAGTATAATTACTTAAGGTAATTAATGAGATGTAATTACTTTGAGAAGTAATTAGTAGATAATTACTGGATGTAATTAATTAAATGAAAGGGAAATTACTTGATAAGAAGCAGTAGAGGATAATTATTTGGTGGAAGAATTAAGTGATAATTACTCAGTGTAATTAAAAAATTAGTTAATATAATTAATCAATGAGTTGGTTTAATTGATAGAGTAATTAAGGAAGGTTAATTTCTGATTGTGATTAATCAAGGTTGATTAATGGATGAAATTAAGTTAAAGGTTAATTATTAGATGAAATTTAAGAATAATTAACTAATGAAAGTAATTAAAGGGTCATTAATTAATGTAATTAATGGAAGTGACAAATCTTGTTTATGAAAGATTGAATGATGATAAGTGCTTTGGATTGGTTGATATATCTGGTATGAATTGCTTTTTGATTTGATATGTTAGATGGACAGTGATACTATGATTATCTATCAATTATGAATAGTTATGTAAAAGTGTTATCCGGTAATTAAAGCTGAATGGTATTTAATTGAATAACTTGGGATTAGATGACATTGGATTCGAAGAGACCGGAGTCAGATATTAGTAAATACCCGAAACCACTTTGATTTTTATAGATTGATATGTGAAATCGATTTGCTGAAGTGGATTGATTTAAGTGAATTAGACTATTTTAATCTAAGTTTTTGGTACTTAGAAATTGATGTGTAATATAAATGATGTCTATATCGAATTGTGAACTTGTAATTGGTACAAGTTACCCGGGTTATATATATATATATATATATATATATATATATAAAAGCTATATGCTTTTGTAATTCATGCTTGATGGGTTTACTCATGCTGGTTTCCAGCCTGACCCGGGTGTTACTTTGATGTAATGCTCGGGTCAGACCAAGTATTACAGCTTTTTAGGTAAGGAAGTTCTGAAGTTCAAGAGGCGAGCTGGATGGCAGGAACGTATGGAGCGTTTTCCGCTGTGTGTATTATTGCTGATTATTTGGGACATGTTGTTTTAAACTGTCCAATGTTGTGTAATTATTGTAACTCGGATGTATAAAAATATAAGTGTACTGATACAGTTCTTCTTTGTAAAACCGTTATTTATGTTATATTATATTTTGATCCGCTGCGAATGTGGGGTTTCTTGACTTGTTTCTGTTTCTTCTTCTTTCTCTTTCCTTCTTTCCTAACTATTTGGAATTTTCGGGATCGAAAATTTCGGGTCGTTGCATTCTTCTCCCTCCAATCTATTCTTCTTTTGTTCTTTTTCCAATTGTTTTGAACCTAATAAAAATATATACATCTTCCCTATTATGTATATATCAAAAGAGAGAGATTCGAAAGGAGACTGAAAGGCGTGCAAATCCAAGGAAAGTGAAGCTATGACTGTTCTGTGAGTAGAAACATTACTATTTCTTTTTCAGTAATTGTTTGGTGTATATCTATGGATTTGAATATGCCTCAAGGGTTTTGGGATGCGATAATATGATAGATAATATCCCCTAAAATTCCTTTTTATTTTGAAATGTCAATTTTATGTTGTGATTCTCAATTTTTTACATTGATTTGGTGGAATTTGTTTTGTTTATGCAATTTTTGATAATTTCGTAGCATATTCCACTTCTCCTTCTTCTTGGTTCAATTTGTGCTTCTTCAATGAAGTAAAGGGTTTAGATTACATATTTTATTCGCAGTTTATAGCACTTATTTCACATAAATTTTCTTCTTATATATTTCTTTATTGAAGAGGAGTTGAATAGAATATGGAGTTTAGATTGTAATTCCTATTGTTTAGGATATTCCACCGAACCGGTGTAATAGTTGAGTTTCTATTTTATTTACAAGTCTGTTATTGCAGATTTGGTTATGAATATTTATTCCCTATCTTGGATATTAGAATCCCTTATTTTTGTTATGTTGAAATCATAGAAATTTGAAGAAAAAGACTTGTAACTGTATTTGGTTAGGGAACTGACACTTAACTCTAGTATAGGGCGCAAAAATTCCATGTGTTTAGAATTTATCGGGGACAAATATTTGTTTATCTCTATTAGCGTAATTAATGTATAATTATTGCATATATGGCATAGTTAATTAGGTATTTATTTTCATTTATTCCCTCCATTAGGAATGTAATTGATTGTTAGGAGAAAATAAGAGGAAACTCTGTATAGCCTAATTATTATTCTAAGACGTAATAAGGAAGATTCCTCATAAGGCCTTATTTATGAAATGGTGAGATGAGTATTATTATTATATATATGGAGTGTATTTTATTTAATTTATGATTGAGTCATAAGGATGCGAGGTCAGTAGAGTTATATGAGGACATCTGCCCTTCATTTTGAGGCTACCAGCAGTTGTGTACACTTCCTATTGATTTGAGATATCCTTATAATAAATATTATAATGGAACGAGGTTAGTCCTAAATTCTATAAGCGAAATTTTCCTAGTTAATCTGGCTACTAGTTCCTACGAATAGTCAGACTATTGTGAGATGTCATTATGACTATGGGCCATAGTACGAGGGGCCTGCTTCGAGATCTTGAGATATTAAGTGGTTGCTTGAGCCTACCTCTTTTCCCCAAATAAAGTATTAAATGGCATGAGGACACATTTGTTGGTATCTCCATAGGGGTCCGTTTCTAGATAAGGTATTAAGTGACTGATCGAGGGTCCACCTTTCCAAATAAAGAAACATTATGTGACTTGAGATTCCATATAATCCTAGCTAGATACTACCATTAAGGAGCACACCTTGGGAATAGGTATTAAATGATGGGTCTGCCTTTTAAATGAACGGGGTATTCTTATTTTGCAATAAATGGTATTAAGTGGCTTGGATACTGTCTTTTGCATCACTAGTTAATTATAACGTAGGATTAGGGTTATGGAATTTTGAAGACCCACTTCTTTCCTTAAAAAAAGTATCAAATGATTCTAGCGGTTTTATGTTCGTAGACATATTCTTATTTTGAAATATGCCGCCATAATATTGAAAAGGTACGACTCGAGGTTTTTATTCACCATATACTTATTATTCTGACTCCCTCCTAATTACAACATTGGATAAGGGACATTAATGGCGAAGATGACGCTTAGAGACGTAGGTGATTTGCTTATGGCAGTATTTATCATTTTCTCTTACTTTTATGTATGCCCATATATCTAGACTATTGTTGTAATGGGTTTATGATAAATTTGATGGTACTTTTGATTTTGACATATTTATGATTTTTAAATAAATGGGTACACTTCGCTATTATATTTTGTTCCATCCGCTATGAGTTATAAAAGTTTAGTTATAGCTCTATTTTGTTATTTACTTAGTTTTACCAACAACTTACCTTAGAATGGGTTTAAGTTTCGATGGGCCTTTTCTTGATTGAAATTTAGGCCTATTCTAGAGTGGGTTGTTATATTTGGTATCGGAGTTTAGGTTACCCGATCAATGGGATAAAATATACTAAATAGAGGTGTGTTTGTTATTTTTAAAAGGTGTTTTACAAAAATATTACTAATATGTATGAATTTACGTCTTACTTTATAGATTCCAACTATAATAATAGTTGCGACCATATTCCAAAAAGGTGGGCGAGGCGACTATGAGTTGGAAAAATAATAAGACCTTCGAAGCCGACCTCAACTTATGCAAGCACCTTAGAAGCTAAATATTAATTGGCTTCTTGATAGGACCTAGTCTTTCTTATCATTAAGGATGCTATATACATATTTAGGAATAGGGCAACCGTAGATGGAAAGGTTAATAGGTAGTAAATTGAATAATTTAATGACCCATTAGGATCATTATGGGAAAGATAAGGAAGGAGTAAATAGGTAGGATTTGAATAGGAAATAAATGACCCTAAGGAAATGTCCATTAAGCTAATAACTAATTAATACAGACAAATTGACATTTATGAAGGTCACAAATGAAGGTGTTAATATGAAAGCAAGGAAGGAATACATTTATCACCATAAGGAGGATATTAGAATTTTAAAAGATAGAGTAGAAAGTTTTAAAAGAAAGAACAAATTTTAATCCTATCCTTTGGTACGTAATTTGATAAAAAGGTTTCTTTGAAAACGCCTTGAAAATTTTGAAAGTGCCTCTCAAAAGGTTTAGGAATTTGTGAAATATTTTTGGTGAAATATTTTTGGTAGATGATTTTAATTTACAAATTTGGTGACTTGAGAAGTTGAAAAAAAGAAGATTCCATTTATTAACTTCTCGATTTAAAAATTATTGATTGAATTAGAAAAGCTTTTAACTTTTTGTTCTTTGTTTCTATATTCTTCTATTTTTCTGTGTTATATTTCCAACATAAATTTGAAAGTTATTTCCTCTAGATCTTCTTAGAGGTTGTATAAGTTGGAAATTTTTAAAAATATAAATATGATTTTGGACAACTTTGGAAATATACCACCATTAGTTTTAGAAAAGTTTAGAAAGGTAATGCAATTTTTAAAATGATGTATTTCTTTAAAGAAAAAATGGTGGACGGTTTTAATTGTATACTGATGACTTGAAAAGTTTTCATTTATTAACATTTTAATTTGATAAAAAAAGATTTCAATTTTTGGTTCTTGATTCTTCTATTTTTTCATGCAATTTTTTTTAGCAAAGGCTAGCGGGGTTGACAGACCCCTATCTGATTTTATTGCAAATCACAACAAAATAAAAAATGCTTGGAACAAGATCCAAGCAAAACATGCATACAAGGAAATACAAGCAGGTGACAAAAAAGGGAAACCCAGCAAAAGAAATAGAAGGAAAAAACAGAAAAAAGCTCGAAGCAACCACGAATTCAGCCCCAAGCAGCTACCAAGGAAATATGAAAGTGAGTGTTTCTCAACAAGGACCGTAGCGTGTTATTTATGAGTGTATTCCAATGCACCATAGCTGCACTTCTTTTCTGTTCAAAACATATCAATTTCCTTTCACGCCAAATCAATGACGTATATTTTTTAAAACACAAAGCAATAATCCTAGCATCCATTGTTCTCCATTTTGTAGCTTTAAAAATCAAAGCTAGGTCTACAATTGAAGAAATTGAAAACATAGTACATCCAATTATTTCCACCATATGTTTCCACATCAGTAATTTGTTGGCACAAGCAAAAAAGGTGTGATCAATGATTTCAATTTACTCATGGCAGAAGAGGCCCTGATTTCCAGTCTGCAAAAATACCATAGACATTAAAACATTTCGAGTCAGCAAGGCACATTTCAGAACCTTCCAAAGCATCAAATTCTCCTTAGGCATGGAATCATCATTCCATATTATTTTTCACCACCTGTAGTTAGGAAGAGTCTCAAACATAGAGACTAATCCATAAACTGAAGAGACTGAATGAGTTTTGCCCCCTCCCGCTCCCCCTCCCTTCCCCACAATACCTGATCAGTACAAATTGAACGGTAGGATCCCCTCTGCACTTGAATCCAAACTACTCTGATAATCTGATTAGAAGAGTATGGAAAACTATATAGCAATGAACAATGTAGTCAGAAGTCTTAGCATCCCAAGGAATTCCAGACTGTCTAATATGCTCATAATTCAACAATTTAGAAAGAATGAGCCCAGGAGAAACCCATGGATCATGGCAGAACTTGACTAAAAAAGAATCAGACATTTTCTAAGTAATAAAGGAAGGAAAACATATCTCAACCCAAGCAATCTATGCCATGTCCAATTACATATTTGAGCTGTTTCCTATTTCCAAAATTCTTTTCTTCCAATTCTAAAAGTCCGAATCCAGTTAACCCATAAACTATTCTGCTTAGCTATCATAGAGTTAAAATGGCTACTAAAAGCAGCTTTGTTCCAGTTGAAAACATTGATGATACCTAGACCTCCCTTGTCTTTAGGCTTTTCAGACATAGAAAATGAGCAAGGCATAGGGATTTTTTATGAATAGAACCACACCAGAAAAACTCATTGCACTTCTAACAATTTTTAAAACCGTGATAGGTAAAATAAAATCCTTAGCCCAATACACTACCATGGAAAAAATCACAACTTCGATAAGAATAAGGCGATCAGCTTGAGGTAGGAATCTGTTAGACCATTTGTCCATAACTAAGGTTATTCTAACAAAAAGAGGAAGGCAGTCTTTAATAGTTAACATAGAAGAAATTAAAGGAAGACCCAAGTATGTGTTATTAGAATCCATTAATTATTGTTATACGTTAGTATACCAAAACAGAGAATATAAACTCGTCGCACAAGTTTATAATTCAGATTTCCACTACACTGGAATTCTGTATTAATTATTATAACAATATGAATGTTGTAAATAAATTACAACAACAATGTTATACTATTTCGAATAAATAGTATAACCAAAATAAAGGGTAGAAAAATAGAATAATGTATATGAATATACAAACAGACTAAAATTCTAACCGGATTGTGTCTGAGGCTCGTCGTAACGATTTCCTTAAGAATTTTATTTCAAAAATTCTCCCAAGATACAACAGACGAATTCCGCTCGAAATTGTAATGAGTATATCACTCTGTGATTTGAGTATAAGAACAGCAGTTAATAGAAGAGAAGGGATTAGAAAATTCAGTGAGGAAAGTGATCAGTTTTCCTCCTTAATTATAGTTGGTCCGTATCCCTTCCGAACGGTCGTGTCTGCACCCGTTCGTTCAAGCAGTCGCATCCGTACAGTCGCATCTGTATCGCACCCGCCCGCTCGTACTGTTTTGCCTGCACCGCTTCAGTCGGGTCGCACCCGTTCGCCTGTGTCTGCTTCAGTCAGGTCGCACCCGTTCATTTCCGCGCCCGTTTCAAAAATCGCGCCTCTTCAGACAAAATCCGCGTCTGTCTTTCATCCGCCCGCTTCTCTTCAATTTCCAGGCCCAGCCCAGTTTCAGACAAAGCCCAAAACTGTTAAACAGTGGCCTAGTAAAAAGAATGATCATTTTAGACCCGTACCCGTACCCGTACCCGGCCCGGTTCGGTTCGGTCGGTCGGTCGGACGGACGGCGGCGGCGCGCGCGTGTGGTGGTGATGCAAGATCTCCCTCCTCACAACGAAGCATACATTTGGGAGCCCCAGGCCCCCAACATCCTCATGAGGAAGGCATATATAAACCTCTATGCCTCTCAACAAATTGGCGATGTGGGACTATATGTATATTTCATTCAATTTGTATTAGAGGAATTCCAACAATCCCCCACATGAATGATAATATACATATCCCCCACACAAAGCGAAATATCACAGAGTATATATGGAATAATGCTTTATCGTGGATAAGTAGATATTTCACTTTGAACTTTCCCTAGTTAAAACTTATCGGATCTACTTGGCTAATCGGTGAATTATTTCATCTTGAACCGTCAGCCTTTATTGTATACCCAGACAATAAGTTTTACGAAGCATTGATTCCCTTCACATCCAATCTCTTGGTTTTGTTCATTTTGGTCCTGAACAATTTTAGGTTCTGCGAGTGTTTTAGAGAATAAAAGCCTTTTAATATTCTCATAGAGCCGACCCAGCTCACACTAACATAGGTGATCGCAACCATTAAGAGTATCCTACATATACCCCACTTGTTATTTCCAAGATATGGTCATCATTAAAAAACATAGTTTTAACCTTTAAAACTTCTGTAGGCATGCATTATATTTTGCACCATAGGAATGGAGTAGGACCAAGTCCAGACAAATGCATTACTTCTTGAGTTACTCATAACTGGTTTGCCTATTGATCCTAGTCCGTGGGATCTCCAGTCGCTAGGATAGGTTTCCGTATAAGGTAACTCTTGTTGGTTTAGGCTTTTAAACCCATTCCCCTCGATGCGCAGTCAATTTTCTCTCTTGATAAACCTTTAGTAAATGGATCCGCTAGGTTATCATTTGTTCTCACATAATCTATGGAAATTGTTCCATTAGAGAGTAACTGGCTAACTGTGTTATGGCGTCGACGAATATGTCGTGATTTTCCATTATACACAAAATTGTGCGCTCTGTTTAGCGCAGCTTGGTTATCACAGTGTATGCATATGGCCGGTACAGGTTTAGGCCAAAATGGAATATCTTCCAAAAAATGACGAAGCCATTCTGCTTCTTCGCCTGCTTTATCTAATGCAATGAACTCTGATTCCATAGTGGATCGAGCTATGCATGTTTGTTTAGTAGATTTCCATGACACTGCTGCCCCTGCTAGGGTAAAAACATAACCACTCGTTGATTTTGATTCCTCTGAATCTGCAATCCAGTTTGCATCACTATATCCTTCTAAGACGGCAGGATATTTTCCATAATGTAAGGAATAGTTAGTGGTATTTTTTAAATATCCAAGCACTCTCATTAGTGCTTTCCAGTGTTCCTTCCCTGGATTGCTTGTATACCTGCTCAAGCGGCTTACTGCATAAGCTATATCTGGTCTTGTGCAATTCATCAGATACATTAAGCATCCTATTACACGAGAGTAGTCCAGTTGCATTACACTCTCATCAGTGTTTTTATGCAGTACTTCCGATGGATTAAAAGGTGTCCTCACTCCTTTAATTCCATACTCTTGGAATTTTTCAATCACTTTGTCTACATAGTGTGACTGAGATAGTTCAATTCCATTAGGTGTTCTTATTATTTTGATTCCCAAAATAACGTCCGCAACTCCTAAGTCTTTCATATCGAAATTGTTGATCAACATTTTCTTTACGGTCTCAATTACCTGAGTATTTGGACCGAATATTAGCATATCGTCCACATATAGACAAATCATCACATATGATTGTCCAAGTTGTTTATAATAAACACATTTGTCACATTCATTTATACGAAAACCATTTCTTATCATGACACTATCAAATTTTGCGTGCCATTGCTTTGGAGCTTGTTTTAGTCCGTATAATGATTTGACTAATCTACAGACTTTGTTTTCATTTCCTTTGGAAATAAATCCCTCAGGTTGCTCCATGTAAATCTCCTCATCGAGATTTCCATTTAAGAATGCCGTTTTTACATCCATCTGATGAATCTCTAGATTATAGATGGATGCAATTTCTATTAGCATTCTTATAGAGGTTATTCGTGTTACTGGCGAATATGTATCAAAGAAGTCTACTCCTTCTTTTTGACGATATCCTTTGGCTACTAATCTGGCTTTATACTTGTCGATAGAGCCATCTGCTTTCATTTTCTTCTTGAAAATCCATTTGCAGCCAATTGGTTTTATTCCTGGTGGAATATCAACAATTTCCCAAGTTTTGTTACTTAGAATTGAATCAATCTCACTTTGGATTGCTTCTTTCCAACATGAGGACTCAGAAGATGACATTGCTTCCTTGTACGTTTGAGGTTCGTGCTCTAATACATATGTAAAAAAGTCCGAACCAAATGTTTTGGAAGTTCTAGCCCTTACGCTTCTTCTTGGTTCAACCTCCTCGTTGTCCTGATGAGTTTCATCTTCACATGTCTCATCTCTGTTATCTCTTGTCCTTTTTGGGACAGAATTTCCATCGTTTCTTTTATGTGGAAACACATCTTCAAAGAACGAGGCATCTCTTGATTCCATGATTGTATTTACATGAATATCATTTATATCAGACTTGAATACCAAAAATCTGTAGGCACTACTATTTTGGGCAGGCCCAAGATAATAACAATCTACTGTTTTTGGTCCAAGTTTGACTCTCTTGGGAGGCGGAACTGGAACTTTTGCCAAGCACCCCCACACTTTGAGGTATTTAAAGCTTGGTTTGTGTCCTTTCCATATCTCATATGGAATTGTTCCCGTTTTATTGTGAGGAACTTTGTTTAATATGTGATTAGACATATTTAAGGCTTCCCCCCACAAGTTCGTCGGTAGACCAGAAGTTAAAAGCATGGCAGTAATCATGTCTTTTAACGTTCTATTCTTCCTCTCGGCTACACCATTTTGTTGTGGTGAATATGGAGCCGTTGTTTGATGAATTATTCCATTTTCTTCACAGAATTGTTCAAATGGTGATTCATACTCTCCACCTCGATCAGATCTCAATATCTTGATCTTTTTACTTAACTGATTTTCTACCTCAGCCTTGTATTTTATAAACGCTGTTATTGCTTCATCTTTACTATTTAAAAGATATACATAGCAATATCGCGTATAATCGTCAATAAAAGTAATGAAATACTTTTTCCCACCTCTTGTAGGTAGTGATTTAAAATCACATAAATCCGTATGTACCAAACTTAATGGTTCGGTGCTTCTGTCAACAAATTTAAATGGTTGTTTGACCATTTTTGCTTCTACACATGTCTCACATTTGTAGTTCTTATCTACTTGGAAATTTGGAATCAATCCCAAGTTTGATAATTTCTTCATTTTTCGGAAGTTTATGTGTCCTAATCTATCATGCCATAGTAAAATTTCGTGCTCAAGCAAGTAAGAAACTTTAATTTTATTAGTAGCACAATCAGAATACATAGTTTTATTGCCGATAACGGCTACATTTGCCTTAAATAGGCCATCACATAAGTAACCCCTTCCGATATACATTCCAGCTTTGGACAGAACCATTTTGTCTGACTCGAACACCATTCTGAATCCTTTCTTTGATAATACTGCACCAGAGATGAGATTCTTGCGTATGTCTGGAACGTGGAGCACGTCATTCAACTTGACAGTTTTTCCCGAAGTAAACTTGAGGATAACTGTGCCACTGCCTTCGATCATAGATACTGCTGAATTACCCATATAGAGCTTTTCTTCATGATCGAATTTCTTGTATGTAGAGAACATGGATTTGTCAGAGCAGACATGACGTGTAGCGCCTGTGTCTACCCACCATTGATTAGGATTCTGAACCATATTGCATTCAGATACAACTGCTGAGAAGTTGGACTCATCCACTTCCATGTTGTCTACTAAATTTGCCTCTTTGTTGCGGTCCTTTTTGAGCCTGCAATCTCTAGCGGCATGTCCAACTTTTCCACAAACCCAACATTCGCCATTAAACTTCTTGGTTCGTTTGTTGTCTTTTGGTTTGTTGTCTTGAGCTTTCCTTTTCTTCTGGAAATTCTTATTTTTGTTTTTGGTCTTTGAATCTTCAACCACAAATGCCTCCTCGCTTTGTTTTGTAATTCCACGGTTATCTGCCTCAATTTTCAATCGGACTATGAGATCCTGTAAAGAGATTTCCTTCTTTTTATGCTTTAGATAATTGCGGTAATCTCTCCATGACGGCGGCAGTTTTCCCGTGATGGCTTCAACCAAAAATGATTCTCCAACCGTATGACCTTCCGCCTCGAGTTCATGAATGATGATTTGCAGTTCATGCAGTTGAGTAGTCACTGGTTTGGAGTCAACCATCTTGTAGTCCATGAATTTGTCTACAATGAATTTCTTAAGACTGATATTCTGCGTCTTGTATTTTGCGGTAAGTGCATTCCAGAGCTCTTTTGATGTCTTTAAAGGCTGATATACTTTGTATAGCACCTTGTCGAGACAATTCAGAATATAGTTTCTGCATAAGAAATCGGAATGCTTCCACATATTCACCTTTGCTTCCTTGCCTGGTGCAGGAATCGGTTCCTCCTCCTCGAGGTACTTTTGCAGACCGAGTGTGGTGAGATAAAACAACATCTGATTCTGCCATGTCAAGAAATCATCACCATCTCCCTTGAACGGTTCAGGTCTGTTGTGAGTAGTATTCTTTGAAAATTCTACTGTTGCCATCTCTGTTTTAGTAAGAAAACAGTAAAATTCTTAAGATGTTATACGTTAGTATACCAAAACAGAGAATATAAACTCGTCGCACAAGTTTATAATTCAGATTTCCACTACACTGGAATTCTGTATTAATTATTATAACAATATGAATGTTGTAAATAAATTACAACAACAACGTTATACTATTTCGAATAAATAGTATAACCAAAATAAAGGGTAGAAAAATAGAATAATGTATATGAATATACAAACAGACTAAAATTCTAACCGGATTGTGTCTGAGGCTCGTCGTAACGATTTCCTTAAGAATTTTATTTCAAAAATTCTCCCAAGATACAACAGACGAATTCCGCTCGAAATTGTAATGAGTATATCACTCTGTGATTTGAGTATAAGAACAGCAGTTAATAGAAGAGAAGGGATTAGAAAATTCAGTGAGGAAAGTGATCAGTTTTCCTCCTTATTTATAGTTGGTCCGTATCCCTTCCGAACGGTCGTGTCTGCACCCGTTCGTTCAAGCAGTCGCGTCCGTACAGTCGCATCTGTATCGCACCCGCCCGCTCGTACTGTTTTGCCTGCACCGCTTCAGTCGGGTCGCACCCGTTCGCCTGTGTCTGCTTCAGTCAGGTCGCACCCGTTCATTTCCGCGCCCGTTTCAAAAATCGCGCCTCTTCAGACAAAATCCGCGTCTGTCTTTCATCCGCCCGCTTCTCTTCAATTTCCAGGCCCAGCCCAGTTTCAGACAAAGCCCAAAACTGTTAAACAGTGGCCTAGTAAAAAGAATGATCATTTTAGACCCGTACCCGTACCCGGCCCGGTTCGGTTCGGTCGGTCGGACGGACGGCGGCGGCGCGCGCGCGCGTGTGGTGGTGATGCAAGATCTCCCTCCTCACAACGAAGCATACATTTGGGAGCCCCAGGCCCCCAACATCCTCATGAGAAAGGCATATATAAACCTCTATACCTCTCAACAAATTGGCGATGTGGGACTATATGTATATTTCATTCAATTTGTATTAGAGGAATTCCAACAATTATAAGCTCGAAGCCTGCATAATAAGGGATTTTTGATGTACATCAGTACCAGAAAACTGAATGCTAGATTTTAAGAGGTTTAGTTTGAGTCTAGACATCGTATAGAAAGAACCCAAGGTGTCAATAATGTAGTGAATGGAAGGAAGGTTTTTGCGAAAATCATGATATCATCAGTAAATAAGAAAGATGAAATGTCATGAGCTTTACACTTAGGATGATAGCTAATCTGATTACTTCTGACTTAATTGCAATGAACCGCGTGAAAACCTCCATAACAAGAATAAACAAGTAAGATGAGATGCGGTCCCCTTGTCATATACCTTGTTTACTTTTAAAAATGTAACATCCTGGAATTTTTAACAATATTAATTTAATAATCTGTATTAAAAATTAAATTGATATTGATATTTTTGTTAATAATAATTCAAATTGATTTAATAATCATCTTCAATAAATATTTAAATTGGTTATTTTATCTTTTAAAAGTAATAAATTGGTTTCTATTTATAATATAGATATATAGTTTATATTTTAAATAGATTAACTTTTTTTAAAATTAATAAATAAATCATATTTTCTTATTCTAATATTTTTAGTAATTTGGAAATTTGTTTTTATTTAATATTTAAGCTTTCCAAAGTTAAATAAATAAATAAAGGTGTGAACTTAATAAGTGAATCATGTTTTAAAAATTCTAATATATACATTTAATTTGGAAATTTTGACTTAAATTAGTATTGAGTTTTCAAAAATATTTAATAAATAAATATATGATTTTAAAATTGACAAGGAAAAAAATATTTAAATGTTTTAAAATAATTTGGCTTGAGATTTAAATTTAAAATGAATTAACAAACAAAAGTTTTATGGCTTAATAAAATAGATAATTTATTAATAAAAATATAATTTCTTTTAAAATGATTTTAATTTAATGATGAGATATTTTAAAAAAATAATATAAATAATGTATTGATTTACAAACAGGTTTTGAATAAATTTGCAATTATTATTTCAAATTAAATTTATATACATAACTTGATTTGAAAATAATTGAATTTTGATTTGATTTGAATTTAAATTCCAAAGTATAAATCTTAATTGTTTTAATTTTTATATGTATAAGTTTTATTTATAAACATGGTTTGTTTTTATTTCTTTTTATAAATTTATATACATATTTAAATTCTAATTAATTAATAATTAAGCTTAATATACATATTAACTTGTAAATAAATTAACAAAGACAAGTGTTGATCTTAAAGCCTTATTTAACAAATGTTAGAAAGATAAACATTCAATTTGACAAATGTTGAATAATTTTTACAAGTGGCACATTTTGGTTTTAATTTTCTTTTATTTAATTAGATCTGAAAACTACATCTATATAAACTTGCATTTCATTCATACTTGTTTTTTTTCATTTCCTAAATCAAAAAGAGAAATTTAAAACACCTCTTCAAAAATCAGTAAACTCTTCAAAACATCTCCATATCAAAACTCCTCTTATCCAAAACAATTCAGATACCTATATAAATCCAAAGCAAAACTGCATTTTCATCTTTTTTCTACAATCAGAAGAAAAAGGATTTCTACATGCACCTGATAATGAACAAGTCTGCATTTTTCTGGAAAATATACAAATGAAATCTGGGAGCCTGCATTTTTTTCACCTAGAAACAAACATGCAAATGCATCAGGACATAAGTCTTTAAAAAACAAAAGCAAAACTGCAGTTTTTAAAAGTACTGAAGCAACAACAGTTCTTAAGTTCTAAAGCAAGTTCAAAGGCCTTCAATCAGAGGCTCTTTTTCTTTATAAAGGAAGAGGTGAGTAACTTTTTTTTAAATTTAAAAATTTTAAAAATAGGTTTCATGATTTTACTGACATGGAATAGTATTGTTTGTGTATTATTGAAACCTGATGTGAAGATGATATGTGTGCACGTGTTTACTTAATTGCCTGTTCTATTTTTGATTTTCCTGGCACAAAACTCTATTTAAAAAACTTATCTTTTTATTTAGTTTCCGATATGATTAAATTTATAAAGTAAGGTTGTTGATTATCTTAAGTTAACATTTAAAATTTTAAGTAAGTAAAAAATAGTTATTGTCTCTGGAATCACAGAAAATATCAATGCATGATAGATTTTAACCAAAATTAAAACATGTTACTTTTGTAATTCAGTTTCATAAATTAAAAGCATTAACAAAAACTTGATTTTTAAATCTAGCATTGGGATTTTTAGGGTATAGTCAAAGTTGCAGTTAGTTCTTAAACTAAAAATGGAATTTAAGCATTTTCTGATGATCTTTGGACTGAGGAATCTCGGGGTTCTTCTGAGCATTAGAGGAGGGTTTGTAGATGCTTAGAAAAATCTTGAATGGTGATATAATTTGTCAGAGAGGATGCAGTTTTGAAATCTATTTTTAAACCCTAGTTCGAAAGGGGTAGGAAGAATCAATCATTTGGGTATGCAGGAGTGATCGAGTGCTATGATGTTTTGGGAAGTGTTAGATTGGTCGTGGATGAGTTCGAGGCCGGAGGGGATAGTTGTCAGGTGGACGGAGCGGCGAGAGATGGCCGTTGGCAGGTTTGAAGCAGAAACCTGATTTGTGTTTTCTAGGTTTGGGTTTTTGCGTTCGAATTTGATTTCGTGGGTGGTAGTTTGTTTTGATGTTCGTGATGTGTTGTAGTGATGGCTCCTGATGTGTAGAAATCATCAACGGTGATCTATTGTGGCCGGCGTCGCCGTGCATATGCACGGTGATGGTTTGCACTGATAATAGTAGGTAAGATTGGTAGCTGGGGAAAAGTGATGCGTTGCTCGAAGCAATAGGGCATTGGGCTCGGGGAAGATGGGTAGTAAACTCGAAGTAATTTTAGGGGTTCTCGAGATGTTTTGTACACTTTCAGGTTTACAGAAACCTGTTAAGTCTGTGTTTAAAAATTTTAAAATCTGAAGTTTTTTTTTAGATTAAGGAAAGTTTAAATTCAAGTTTAAATTCAAAGTTTAAAATTTAGAATTTAAGTTAAATTTAAAATCACTGTTTTTAAATAAAAATAAAGTTTTATATTTGAACTTAATTAACTACTTTATTTTGGTAAAGCAGTTTAAACCTTTTAATAATGAAGTTTTTAAGATATGAGCAAGATTTGAAATTTTATTTAAATCTGGAAATCTAAAAGTTAAATTTGATTTTTAGTTTTTAAATTAGAAGAAGATTTAAATATGGAAGTTTTAAACTAAATGTAAATTGAAGTTATTGAAACTTTGAAATGAATTTAACTTCAAAAATTTTATGAATTTCGTTTTCAAGACAAACACTTGTTTGTCTTCAAATTTTTAAAAGGTTTTAAATTGTTTAAACTTTGATTTAGTTTAAAATATATTCATTTTAAATCATGTATTTAAAATGAATTTTAAAAGTAAGATCCAAAGAAATTTGTTTTCAAATAAATTTGTTTTTGAACATAATTTAGAAATGTTTTATCTTAAATTAGTTAAGATTAATGTTTTGAAATTAATTTAATTAATGGAGTAATTAAGGAATGGTTAACTAATTTAATTAATTAATGATTTGAAATAAATAAATAAATATTGATTAATGGTTAATAATTTGAAATTAAGATCATTAATTAGATTTTTAAATTAATGATTAAAGAATTATTAATTAAGTAATTAAGCTTTAATAAAGGTTAATTAATTAAATAATTCGAGTTTAATTAATGGATAATTAAAGATGATTTAATTTGCGATTAATCTAAGTTAATTACTTAACGAATAATTAGAGAATGGTTAATGAAGGTCATTAACCAGGATTATTTTATAATTAATTAATGTGGTTAATTTTTAATAATTAATTAGATTAATTGATTTAATAAAAATCATTTGTGAATTGTTTAAGTGTAATTACTTAATGAAGTAATTAAGAAATTAATTACTTAAAGTAATTAATTGTGTAAAATGGGATTGTTTAATTTAATTAATTAAGTTTAATTAATTTTAAACACTTAAGGTTTTAAAGATAATTACTTAATGTAATTAATGGATTGGAAATTACTTAGTTAAGTAATTAAGTAATAATTACAGGTTGTAATTAATTGAGGATGTTTCAGAATGAAGTGATTTGGATTTAAATTACTTCGTAATTAATTAAAGGATTAATTAAGAAATTAATTAAGGGATAATTAATTTGGTTCAATAAAGTAATTAAGTTAGTTAATTACTGAATGTAATAAATCTGGGAGATTAATAAGTATGAGTTTATTACTTGAGGTAATTAATTTAGGAAGATAATTTTATTAAATATAATTAAGGATCATTAATTATTATAATTAATGATGTAATTAAAAGTTGATTAATTATGATTAATTAATCAATTATAAGAAATTAAAGGTAATTAATTAAGGATTAAGGTAATTAATTATAGTTAATTAATTAATTGAAGAAATTAAAGGTTAATTACTGTTTGTTTGAGAATAATTAATTTGTGAAATTAATTAAAGATAATTACATAAATGTAATTAAGGATAATTAATCAAGGGTGATTAATTAAGGTGATTAATAATGAATGATTAATTGATTGTAATCAATTAAATGGTTGAGTAAGCAAGATATATATTGATGTAGTAATTAATTTAATTTATTTTAAATTAATTAAACATGAAGTAATTAGTTTAATTCATTTAAATTAATTAGAGATGGAGATAGTTAATTTAATTCAGTTTAAATTAATTATAGATGTGGTACAAGTAAATCTTTGCTTATGTATGAATGGATGACATTGATTGCATTGGATGCTTTGTGATCTCTGTAATGAGACAGGTTGTGTGGTATGAATGCTTGGTTGCATTGTGATGATAGTATAAATTATCTATTGTGATAGTGATATGGATTACCTATTATGATATGGATCATCTGTTTATTTTGATAATGTGGATTATCAATTGAGATTGGTGAGTTATCTATCTGTGTGTATATAGATAATTGAATTGTTTTAAACTTTAAAACAACTTGGACCAAAAAGACACGCTTTGGATTTCGATGAGACCGGGATCGGGTTTCCATATTTGTATATCCGAAAACCACATCGATTCCAATTAAACGTTAGGTCGTGAATCAAAGTGGAGCTTTGTAAAGACTCGAGGTGTAAGAACTATTTGTCAGTATAACTCTGGGGGTGATTCCGTAATGAGTTTGACAGAAATAGTACTTACAGGCTCGCGATGGTGATTCAGAGTGCAAGGGTTATCGTCGTTAACCCTGAAGGTGATTCCTAAATGAGTGTAACGAGATAATGCCTTCGGTTTCGTTCGAACCCGGAATGAACTTGTATGGATCGAATGCTTTCAGAACATCGTCAGGTGAACGTTGAGCATTCTAAGTGATGTGTTCACTAAAGGTAATCGTAGCCTCAAGCCTCATCAATCGGGAATGTCTAAAACAGGGGAGGTGCAGCAAGGCTTCGTGGGTAGCCCCCACTGGAGAGTGAGATTTACCCCTATCTAGAGGACCCTTTATATTCGGCTGTGTGGGCGGTTGCTAGCTACAACCGCGGGGTTATCTTGTTTGGAACTGTTCAGTAAGGAATGGTTTCGGCCTTGTGTTGCAGGGGAGCGGGCGTACTCCTCGGTACATTGATCTAGGCCACGTACTGTGACGGACGGTACCCAGTAGCCCTTCCATTGTATGGAATCCAAAATCCAATAAGTGCCAACGGTTTTGATTGTATTACCCACTTTTGTGGCTAGTAGCTGGAATTTAATAATGTAACAATTTCGGCTATTTCATATTTATTTGAAAACCCTAGAACCTATTATAATATCATCGTATTTCCTATTAAATGTTTTGGTTAGCGTAAGGTAAAAACCTTTCCATGTTTATGTGTGGGAAGTCTTACGTGATACCTTTCTTTTCAAAAGGTTTTTGAAAGTTACGCAACCTTAACCTGTTACTCACACCAGACCCATGTCTGACCTGGAGTTTATCTTCTGTTTTCTTAAACTCTTGGGTACTCAAATTTTTATGAGTAGCCAAGGGATTCAGGTTAGCTTTGACGAATTATGGAGGAGCAATGGAGCAGGAGGCTTCTGCGTGTAGATATGTAGTATTCCGCTGTGTAGATTTCTCTGAGTTGCTTTTTGTACTGTATTGAGTTGTATTACTAGACAGGTGTTTATAACTGTCTAGTATGTGATGCATATCTGTGTAACTCTGATAATGATTGTAAACTATGTAATATTTATGTTATTAACATAATTTATTCGTTCCGCTGTTTAGATTCTGATGTTGTTTCTTCTTCTCTTCTTTCTTTTCTCTTTTCTATCCCTTTCTTCCTTAAAAATGATGTGATTTTCTGTGGTAAGAAAGTCGGGTCGTTTCACTTGGGATCAGAGCATTAGGTTGATCGAATACCTAGGCTCTGTAGTGGTGTCTTTCTTGAGAGAGCGTACTTGTAATTTTTATATATAACTATAACTATATATACATTTCTACCTATCTGTTGGGTTACCTGTTTGGGTTTTCTAATATAAGTTATAAAGGTAGATGGGGTAGTGGTGTGTTTAACAGAACTACCTTTTGGTCGGAGTTTGAATGTTTGAGGTTGGAAGTGTATTTGTCGAAACTGTAAACCTAACATCGTCTCCAGTGAATTTTGTGGTGGTAAAGGACTTCATTGATCTCTGAAGGTAACCTGTTAAGGTTCGGAGTCCATCTTTGAAGTTGGATGAGTAGAGTTTGGATCTGTTGGCTAGGCGGAAGCGAGCGATGGTATTTTGATACCTCAGGGAGTAGTAGCTGTGTGATGAGATGCAGTGACTATGGATGTTCCCGAAGATGTTTTCTTTGGAACAAGTTGAAGGAAGTGAGTCTGCTTCGATGTTGTGGATGTGTTCAGCTGGTGTTTCTGTTTTCTTTGAAGTCCGAGTTTCTCGAAGAGCTTTGATTTGGAATTCTTTGGCATCTGTGGCAGCGATGTAGCTTGAAGTGTTCTCGGTGTTGGCAAGAGATCTTCTGGCTTAGCAGTTTTTCTGAAGTGGAGTTCAAAAGTAGCTAAGCAGATCCGTTTCTTCGATGGATTGGCTAGATAAGCGTAAGCTTTTCTGTTTGAGATAGGGAGAACAATTTTCCTTGGAATTAGTTTGGTGGATCGCAAAAGTGACTTGCGATTGTTTGAGTGTTCCCTTGGGTTATCTGAGTTTTTCTGAACGTCTTCAGAAAAGTCAAAATTTTGTTCGCATCTGGAGATTGAGTTTCCTTATCGTCTAGGATTCCAGGAGTGCTACCTGTGGTTCAGCTTAGTAGAAGAATGGTTCCAAGAGATTGAGTTGGTGTAGCAGCTCAGAGTTTTGGAGGAACTTCTGAATTTTTCTTATGGATTTGTTGAACCATATTTTGGGATGTGTTGTCCAGTTTGTGCTCATGTTCTTCTTCAACATTCTCTTCTACTTCTGATCGGAGTTGAGCAGCGGAAGCAGTTTGGAAGTATATCTGCTTTTCTTTTTCGAATAAGAGAAGTTGTTGTCTTCTGATGTTTGAAGAGTAGGATTTGATTCTGGTTGATCTTGAGGAGATCATTTTGTTGAGTTGATTGGTCCAGTTTGTTTCTAGAAGCATCAGCAAGGGATGAGCTGATCAGTAAGGCTGTAGGCAGCCCAGGATCGTCTGGAGATTTTGTGGATAAGAGACGAAGGAATTTGAATTTTGAAGTCGGAGATTTGATTTGGATAAGTTTTTACGATTGTAAATGAGCTATTAAATTGAGTAAGGCTGGGAAACTAGCTCTGAAGTGTTTTGGATCTTTTTTGTGATCTTGGAGGTTAAGTGATTGATCTACAGGATTGAATTGCCAGTTTGGATAACTGGGATTCGATGGGTTTCACGTATCTCTGAGGGAGTACGTGTTTTACCTATCTATGGTTGTGGAACCAGCAGTTCTGGAGTTTTGGTTGTTGAGTCAGACTCATCTACAGTCTGATATCTTGTCTAGTGTTATAGATCTAGATGAATATGAGCTCTGTAGCTTTATAGTATTGATTGTTTAATTTCTATAGAGTGAGTATCCCGGTATATATATATACACCTGGGGAAACTCGAAGAAATTCTATCCAGAATTTTGTTTGGATAGTGAGGTTTGTTTGATTGGATGAATTGATTGCTTTGATTGTTAGCATATGTTTGATATATGCTTGTGTTTTAAAATTTAAAATTTTAATGAGATTATTAAATTACCTTTGTTTTAAATTTCTTGGACGAAATTCTTTTAAGGGGGAAGGATTGTAACATCCCGGAATTTTTAACAATATCAATTTAATAATCTGTATTAAAAATTAAATTGATATTGATACTTTTGTTAATAATAATTCAAATTGATATAATAATCATCTTAAAAAATATTTAAATTGGTTATTTTATCTTTTAAAAATAATAATTGGTTTCTATTTATAATATAGATATATAGTTTATATTTTAAATAGATTAACTTTGTTTTAAAATTAATAAATAAAGCATATTTTCTTATTCTAATATTTTTAGTAATTTGGAAATTTGTTTTTATTTAATATTTAAGCTTTCCAAAGTTAAATAAATAAATCTTGGTTTAAACTTAATAAGTGAATCATGTTTTAAAAATTCTAATATATACATTTTGATTTGGAAATTTTGATTTAAATTAGTATTGAGTTTTCAAAACTATTTAGTAAATAAATATATGATTTTAAAATTGATAAGGAAAAAATATTTAAATGTTTTAAAAAAATTTGGCTCGAGATTTAAATTTAAAATGAATTAACAAACAAAAGTTTTATGGCTTAATAAAATAGATATTTTATTAATAAAAAAATAATTTCTTTTAAAATGATTTTAATTTAATGATGAGATATTTTTAAAAAATAATATTAATAATGTACTGATTTACAAATAGGTTTTGAATAAGATTTGCAATTGTTATTTCAAATTAAATTTATATACATAACTTGATTTGAAAATAATTGATTTTGGATTTGATTTGAATTTAAATTCCAAAGTATAAATCTTAATTGTTTTAATTTATATATGTATAAGTTTTATTTATAAACATGGTTTGTTTTTATTTCTTTTTATAAATTTATATACATATTTAAATTCTAATAATTAATCAATTAAGCTTAATATACATATTAACTTGTAAATTAATTTACAAAGACAAGTGTTGATCTCTTAAAGCCTTATTTAACAAATGTTAGAAAGATAAACATTCAATTTGACAAATGTTGAATAATTTTTACAAGTGGCACATTTTGGTTTTAATTTTCTTTTATTTAACTAAATCTGAAAACTACATCTATATAAACTTGCATTTCATTCATACTTGTTTTTTTTTCATTTCCTAAATCAAAAAGAGAACTTTAAAACACCTCTTCAAAAATCAGTAAACTCTTCAAAACATATCCATATCAAAACTCCTCTTATCCAAAACAATTCAGATACCTGTATAAATCTAAAGCAAAACTGCATTTTCAACTTTTTTCTGCAATCATAAGAAAAAGGATTTCTGCATGCACCTGATAATGGATAAGTCTGCATTTTTCTGGAAAATATACAAATGAAATCTGGAAGCCTGCATTTTTTCACCTAGAAACAAACATCAAATGCATCAGGACTAAAGTCTTTAAAAAGCAAAAGCAAAACTGCAGTTTTTAAAAGTACTGAAGCGACAACAATTCTTAAGTTCTAAAGCAAGTTCAAAGGCCTTCAATCAGAGGCTCTGTTTCTTTATAAAGGAAGAGGTGAGTAACTTTTTTTTAAATTTAAAATTTTAAAAAATAGGTTGCATGATTTTACTGAAATGGAATAGTATTGTTTGTGTATTGTTGAAAACCTGATGTGAAGATGATATGTGTCCATGTGTTTACTTAATTGCTTGTTCTATTTTTGATTTTCCTAGCACAAAATTCTATTTGAAACACTTATCTTTTAATTTAGTTTCTGACATGATTAAAATTTATAAAGTAAGGTTGTTGATTATCTTAAATTAACATTTTAAATTTTAAGTAAGTAAAAAAATAGTTATTGTCTCTGGAATCACAGAAAATACAAGTGCATGATAAATTTTAACCAAAATTAAAACATGTTACTTTTGTAATTCAGTTTCATAAATTAAAAGCATTAACAAAAACTTGATTTTTAAATCAAGAATTGGGATTTTTATGGTATAGTTAAAGTTGCAGTTAGTTCTTGAACTAAAAATGGAATTTAAGCATTTTCTGATGATCTTTGGACTGAGGAAGCTCGGTGTTCTTCTGAGTAGTAGAGGAGGGTTTGTAGATGCTTAGAAAAATCTTGGATGGTTTATAATTTGTCAGAGAGGATGCAGTTTTGAAATCTATTTTTAAACCCTAGTTTGAAAGGGGTAGGAAGAATCAATCATTTGGGTATGCAGGAGTGACCGAGTGCTATGATGTTTTGGGAAGTGTTAGATTGTTCGTGGATGAGCTCGAGGCCGGAGGGGCTAGTTGTCAGGTGGACGGAGCGGCGAGAGATGGTCGTTGACAGGTTTGAAGCAGAAACCTGATTTGTGTTTCCCAGGTTTGGGTTTTTGCGTTCGAATTTGATTTCGTGGGTGGTAGTTTGTTTTGATGTTCGTGATGTGTTGTAGTGATGGCTCCTGATGTGTAGCAATCATCAACGGCCATCTATTGTGGCCGGCGTCGACGTGCATATGCACGGTGATAGTTTGCACTATTGATAGTGGGTAAGATTGGTAGCAGGGGAAAAGTGATGTGTTGCTCGAAGCAATAGGGCATTGGGCTCGGGGAAGATGGGTAGTAAACTTGAAGTAATTTTAGGGGTTCTTGTGTTGTTCTGTACAGTTTCAGGTTTACAGAAACCTGTTAAATCTGTGTTTAAATTTTTTAAAATCTGAAGTTTTTTTTACGTTAAGGAAAGTTTAAATTCAAGTTTAAATTCAAAGTTTAAAATTTAGAATTTAAGTTAAATTTAAAATCTCAGTTTTTAAATAAAAATAAAGTTTTAAATTTGAACTTAATTAACTCCTTTATTTTGGTAAAGTAGTTTAAACCTTTTAATAATGAAGTTTTTAAGATATGAGCAAGATTTGAAATTTTATTTATATCTGGAAATCTAAAAGTTAAATTTGAATTTCAGTTTTAAATTAGAAGAAGATTTAAATTTGAAAGTTTTAAACTAAATGTAGATTGAAGTTATTGAAATTTTGAAATGAAATTAACATCAAATTTTTTATGAATTTCATTTTTAAGACAAACACTTGTTTGTCTTGAAATTTTTAAATGGCTTTAAATTGTTTAAACTTTGATTTAGTTTAAAATGTATTCATCTTAAATCATGTATTTAAAATGAAATTTAAAAGTAAGTTCCAAAGAAATTTGTTTTCAAATAAATTTGTTTTTGAACATAATTTAGAAATGTTTTTTCTTAAATTAGTTAAGATTAATGTTTTGAAATTAATTTAATTAATGGAGTAATTAAGGAATGGTTAACTAATTTAATTAATTAATGATTTGAAATAAATAAATATTGATTAATGATTAATCAATTTGAAATTAAGATCATTAATTAGATTTTTAAATTAATGATTAAAGAATTATTAATTAACTAATTAAGCTTTAATAAAGGTTAATTAATTAAATAATTAGACTTTAATTAATGGATAATTAAAGATGATTTAATTTGTGATTAATCTAAGTTAATTACTTAATGAATAATTAGAGAATGGTTAATGAAGGTCATTAACCAGGATAATTTAATAATTAATTAATGTGGTTAATTTTTAATATTAATTAGATTAATTGATTTAATAATAATTATTTGTGAATTGTTTAAGTGTAATTACTTAATGAAGTAATTAAGAAATTAATTACTTAAGGTAATTAATTGTGTAAAATGGGATTGTTTAATTTAATTAATTAAGTTTAATTAATTTTGAACACTTGAGGTTTTAAAGATAATTACTTAATGTAATTAATGGATCAGAAATTACTTAGTTAAGTAATTAACTAATAATTATAGGTTGTAATTAATTGAGGATGTTTCAGAATGAAGTGATTTGGATTTAAATTACTTCGTAATTAATCAAAGGATTAATTAAGAAATTAATTAAGGGATAATTAATTGGGTTCAATAAAGTAATTAAGTTAGTTAATAACTGAATGTAATTAATCTGGGAGATTAATAACTATGAGTTAATTACTTGAGGTAATTAATTTAGGAAGATAATTTTATTAAATATAATTAAGGATAATTAATTATTATAATTAATGATGTAATTAAAAGTTGATTAATTGTGATTAATTAATCAATAATAAGTAATTAAAAGTAATTAATTAATGTAATTAATTAAGGATTAAGGTAATTAATTATAGTTAATTAATTAATTGAAGAAATTAAAGGTTAATTACTGTTTATTTGAGAATAATTAATTTGTGAAAATAATTAAAGATAATTACATGAATGTAATTAAGGATAATTAATCAAGGGTGATTAATTAAGGTGATTAATAATGAATGATTAATTGATTGTAATCAATTAAATGGTTAAGTAAGCAAGATATATATTGATGTAGTAATTAATTTAATTTATTTTAAATTAATTAAATATGAAGTAATTAATTTAATTCATTTTAAATTAATTAGAGATGGAGATAGTTAATTTAATTCATTTTAAATTAATTATAGATGTGGTATAGGTAAATCTTTGCTTATGTATGAATGGATGACATTGATTGCCTTGGATACTTTGTTATCTCAGTAATGAGACAGGTTGTGTGGTATGAATGCTTGGTTGCATTGTGATGATAATATAGATTATCTATTATGATGGTGATATGGATTACCTATTTTGATATGGATCATCTGTTTATTTTGATAATATGGATTATCAATTGTGATTTGTGAGTTATCTATCTGTTTGTATGTAGATAATGTTATCCCACCTTTTGGTCAAGGCTGGAATATCAACAAATTGGCAAGGAATGATGGATATTGGGATTGGAGAATGATTGGAATCAAGGCTGCAATCGATGTCGTTAAAATTTGGTTGAGCTCCGATCAGGACGGAATCGAATGGAGATGATGATGAGGACTAGGAGAGGCTATGTTTCAAATTTCAGGATAATCGGAGTTCGTATGAAGGAGATATGATCGATGCAAAGTAGGAAGAGCATGACTGTTCGTATCCATCGGCACACAGGAATGGTTCGTATCGATACATTTTGTATCGATCACGTAGCTGGTGTGTCGTATCGATCGGCAGAAGTTCGACTCGATGGGGTTCGCATTAATCGAAGGTAGAGCAAGGTAAAGGACTTCGAATCGATACTGTTCATATTGATCATCAGGGACACGACTCAATGATTTCGTATCGATCAGGATTAGGACAGGTGGTGTATTTCAAGTCCATGATCTCGTATCGACCACTGGAGCTTAGTTCGACTCCATCAGGTAAAATCTCGCTCGTATCCATTAGGTAAGGCTTCGTTCGTATCCATCATTGAGTTTGATTTCGTACCCATCTGTTGGCCTTTCATTCGTATCGATCAAATTCAACATTTCGTATGGATCGGATCGATACGAAATACTCTCCTGCAATCGATACGAAAGAACACGCGAGGAAAACAGTTGAGTACATGGAAAAGTGATGGACGCGTGCAAGTGTGAAGCGTGGATACGTGCGCGTCTCCAGGAGAGAAGCGACTCAGCGCACCAAGCAGATCAACCCAGTCAACGGGCCGCAAAAGTCGAATCGATCCAGGTGGTTAGTGCCACGTCATTGCGCGTGTGTGCTCCTGATCGAGTCGAATAGGATGGATTCGAACCAGTGGATACGAACGCAACATCACTCGCGCAAATGCAATTCGTATCGACCGTATCTCCCAAACGGTCGATCCAAATGCAATGAAATTTTCACAGCAGCTTGCATACAGGGTCAGGAATGCTCCTGCCAAGTTTCATCTCGATTGGACCATTTTATGATGGATACGAAATCACTTCGTATCAATCACAGATCGAGTCGAAACTTGGTGGGGTCGGTCGCGTGGGCCTACTCACGTGCCAGAAGAAGTCTCCCGAAGTTTGAGCGCGATCTCAGCCTCCTACGCCTTTAAATAGAGCCCCAGAGCATACAGACAAAGGACCTTTTGGCGATTAGACGTTCAGACTCTGTCGGATTCATTTCTACACTTCAATATAACTATTGTACTAGAAATTCTTCATTGCTACTGCTGTAATCATCTGTAACCAGCAAGGATAATCAATAAAAGGATAAAACTTTGAAGTGGACGTAGGCCGGAGATAGCCGAACCACTATAAATCGTGTGTCTTTTTTCACTTTTTTTGGAATATTGCTTGCTGTTTGTTGTGATCTGTGATTAGTGTTTGGAATATTGCTGATTTATATTCATACTGTAGTGCTTTCACGATACTTGGGGTTTGTGACCATTTTTGGTGCAAACACTTTGGTTCTTTCACTGAGAAGGACTGGCACCCGCTACATCGGATTGAAGTTTGGATTGGAAGAGCGTAAAGAATTTAGACTTAGAGAAAATGACTAGACAAAACAGTAGAAGGCAGAGGGCTAAGAGAAGCCAACAAGGAGGAAGTCAGGAGGCATCCTCTGGAGCAGGAGAAGGACAAGCTTCCGTCTACATCACCAGGGATGAAATGGAAGCTATGACAAATTCTTTGCAAGAGAGATTGTTGAAAAGTCAACAGGAAATGATGCAAACTTTCTTTGAGCAGATAAGAGCTGTAGGGACGTAGAACTTAGGAACAGCTACAGCGGCCGTTAATGTGGAACAAGGAGCTAGGCTTATGGAACCCAATGGAGGATAGGATATAGAACCGGAAGGCGATAAACGAGGGCTTGGGGCCAGGCCCGCAGGATCCAACACAGGAGGACCTTTGGAAGGAGTTCAACAGGCTAGAGCCAACGTTACTGCTAATGAGCCACATGAAGAATATGTGCCGGAGTTCCCTCGGGGGCATAGGGGGCAACCCCTGACAGACAATACTGGATTAGTGGAGATCATTAGAAAAACCATGCGTGGAGGCTTGACCAATAGAGACTTGGAAGGAGTGAACAGGAGTCCGTTCGCTCGGGAAATAAAGATAGCTCAGAATCCACCTAAGTTTAAGCTACCTAGCATGGAAGTATATAATGGCAAGGCTGATCCGACTGATCATTTGATGAGATACACCAGACACATGGAAATGTTGGGGGCATCGGAGGAAGTAATGGCTCGATGCTTCCCTTTGTACTTGACGGACTTAGCTGCGATGTGGTTTAGGCAGTTGGAGGAAGGATCTATCAGGACTTGGAGGGAATTGGTGGATAGGTTTTTAGGACAGTTTCGGGTTCATATCAAGATACCAAAGAACGTGATGACGCTAACGTCGGTGAAACAAAGGACGGATGAATCACTTAGAGCTTTTATAATTCGATTCAATGCGGCAGTTGCTTCGGTGGATCGGCCTGATCCATCAATGGTTTTAATGGAGCCAGTATCAAGAGTCAGGGAGAACTCGGATTTCAAGGTATCTTTGATACAAACCCACCACTGGATCTCGGGGAATTCTTTCACGAAGCTGAGAGGTTCCTCCGACAAGAGGATGCATGTGTGGACTTAAAGATGAAGGAAGTAAATGCGACTGAGGGTGGAGGACCATCCAGCAAAGGTTCGGATAAAGATAAAGGAAAAAGGAAGTTGGACGATGATCTAGGAAAAGCCATAAAGCGATGGAAGGATCCAAAGTTTTTCACATACACAGGATTAAACGAGACACTGGAGCGGATATACCTGGATACCCGGAGTCACCTTCCCTACCGAAGGCCGACTAGGAGAGAACCATCAGAATGGGAGAGGGCATCAGGAAGGCACTGTCTCTTCCACGATTTGGACGGACATGATACCAACAGCTGCAGACATTTAAAGGACATAATTGAGGAACATGTCAGGAATGGACAACTGAGGCAGTATGTTAGAACACGGAATGTAGCGGTGGAGCGGGAGCAACCACCGTCTACCTCACACCATGACGATGTGAGGCCCATGAATGATGGTCGATTGATTATCGATTGACTTGGATAATATGGAATAAGTAACAAACCATTAGCAAACGACCTGTCATTTACACATGTATGGGGACGGAGATAGCCCCTAGGCATGCTCTGAATGATGACAAACCACGAAGTTATGGTCTGTGAAATTTGTCTTTTGCTTTCGGATTGGACACTGCTTTTTCTGGTTTGGTTTTGGAGTTTGGATTGAACTCCTGGTTTTGTTTGCTTTCTGATTTGAATTTTCCTTTGGATGATTGTTTTCGGTTTTGGATGCTGTTTTGGATTTCTATTTTTCTGGTTTTTGATTTGGATTTTTGATTGGATTTTGATTGGATTTTTATCTGGTTTTTGATGAAAGGTCATCAGGTATGGATTATGCCTAGCAAGGGGTGAGTCGCTTTGCCCGAACATGGTAAATTGACTCATTTAGGTCGTCGAGCATGGACTATGCTCGACAAGGGTCCGGAGAGACCAGGATTCGGCCTAGGACTTAGGCCATGTATTATCAATTGTTATTTTCAGGTCACTGAGTATGGACTATGCTCAGCAAGGGCCCGGAGTGATCAGGATTCAGCCTAGGACTTAGGCCCCATATTATCGATTATTGTTTCAGGTCGTTGAGTATGGACTATGCTCAACAAGGGTCCGGAGAGACCAGGATTCGGCTTAGGACTTAAGCCATGGCATTGTACAATGTCCAGGGACACTGGACCACGGTCGTCAAGTGTGGATTGCGCTTGGCAAGAACCCGAAGAGGTTAGCTCAACGTCCAGGGACACTGGACCACGATCGTCAAGTGTGGATTGCGCTTGGCAAGAACCCAAAGGGGTTAGCTCAACGTCCAGCGACACTGGACTACGGTCGTCAAGTGTGGATTACGCTTGGAAAGAGCCCGGAGAGGTTATGGATTTGGATATCGACCCGGAGAGGTCCTGGATTCGGTTATTGGCTATTGGATAAGGATAGATTAGGGCTCGGTTGTCGAGTTCAAATGGACATGGAACTGGAATTGGCTATGGACTTCGGATATCGGATTCGGATCTATTCAAAGCACGCCTTCTTATCACAAGGCATGTTTTGGGGGGCAAATGTTATCCCACCTTTTGGCCAAGGCTGGAATATCAACAAATTGGCAAGGAATGATGGATATTGGGATTGGAGATCGATTGGAATCAAGGCTGTAATCGGTGTCGTTAAAATTTGATTGAGCTCCGATCAAGACGGAATCAAATGGAGATGATGATGAGGACTAGGAGAGGCTATGTTTCAAATTTCAGGATAATCGGAGTTCGTATGAAGGAGATATGGTCGATGCAAAGTACGAAGAGCATGATTGTTCGTATCCATCGGCACACAGGAATGGTTCGTATCGATACATTTCGTATCGATCAGGTAGTTGGTGTTTCCTATCGATCGGCTTCGTATCGATCGTCAGAAGTTCGACTCGATGGGGTTCACATCGATCAAAGGCAGAGCAGGGTAAAGGACTTCGAATCGATATTGTTCGTATGGATCATTAGGGACACGACTCAATGATTTCGTATCGCTCAGGATTAGGACAGGTGGTGTATTTCGAGTCCATGATCTCGTATCGATCATTGGAGCTCAGTTTGACTCCATCAGGTAAAATCTCGCTTGTATCCATCAGGTAAGGCTTAGTTCGTATCCATCATTGAGTTTGATTTCGTACCCATCTTTTGGCCTTTCATTCGTATCGATCAAATTCAACATTTCGTATGGATCGGATCGATACGAAATACTCTCCTCCGATCGATACGAGAGAACACGCGATGCAAACAGTTGAGTTCATGGAAAAGTGATGGACACGTGCAAGTGTGAAGCGTGGATACGAGCGCGTCTCTAGGAGAGAAGTGTTCAACTCGGCGCACCAAGTGGATCAACCCAGTCAACACGCCGCAAAAGTCGAATCGATCAGGGAGGTTAGCGCCACGTCATTGCGCGCGTGCTCCTGATCGAGTCGAATAGGATGGATTCGAACCACTGGATACGAGCGCAACATCACTCGTGCAAATGCAATTCGTATCGATCGTATCTCCTAAATTGCCGATCCAAATGCAATGAAATTTTCACAGTAGCTTGCATATAGGGTAAGGAATGCTCCTGCCAAGTTTCATCTCGATTGGACCATTTTTTGATGGATACGAAATCACTTCGTATCGATCACAGATCGAGTCGAAACTTGGTGGGGTCGGTCACGTGGGCCTACTCACGTGCCAGAAGAAGTCTCCCGAAGTTTGAGTGCGATCTCAGCCTCATACGCCTATAAATAGAGTCCCAGAGCTTACAGAAAAAGGAACTTTTTGCGATTAGACGTTCATACTCTGCCGGATTCATTTCTACACTTCAATATAACTACTGTACTTGAAATTCTTCATTGCTACTGCTGTAATCATCTTTAACCAGCAAGGATAATCAATAAAAGGATAAATCTTTGAAGTGGACGTAGGCCGGAGATAGCCGAACCACTATAAATCATGTGTCTCTGTTCATTATTTTTGGATTATTGCTTGCTGTTTGCTGTGATCTGTGATTAGTGTTTAGAATATTGCTGATTTATATTCATAGTTTAGTGCTTTCACGATACTTGGGGTTTGTGACCATTTTTGGCGCAAACAGATAATTGAATTGTTTTAAACTTTAAAACAACTTGGACCTAAAAGACACGCTTTGGATTTCGATGAGACCGGGATCGGGTTTCCATATTTGGATATCCGAAAACCACATTGATTCAAATTAAACGTTAGGTTGTGAATCAAAGTGGAGCTTTGTGAAGACTCGAGGTGTAAGAGCTATTCGTCAGTATAACTCTGGGGGTGATTCCGTGATGAGTTTGATGGAAATAGTACTTACAGGCTCGAGATGGTGATTCAGAGTGCAAGGATTATCGTCCTCAACTCTGAGGGTGATTCCAAAATGAGTGTAATGAGATAATGCCTTCGGTTTCGTTCGAACCCGGAACGAACTTTTATAGACCGAATGCTTTCAGAACATCGTCAGGTGGACGATGAGCATTCTAAGTGATGTGTTCACTAAAGGTAATCGTAGCCTCAAGCCTTATCAACCGGGAATGGCTAAAACAGGGGAGGTGCAGCAAGGCTTCGTGGGTAGCCCCACTGGAGAGTGAGATTTACCCCTGTCTAGAGGTCCCTTTATATTCGACTGTGTGGGCGGTTGCTAGCTACAACCGTGGGGTTGTCTTGTTCGGAACTGTTCAGTAAGGAATGGTTCCGGCCTTGTGTTGAAAGGGAGCGAGCGTACTCCTCGGTACGTTGATCTAGGCCACGTACTGTGACGGACGGTACCCCAGTAGCCCTGCCATTATGGAATCCAAAATCCAATAAGTGCCAACGGTTTTGATTGTATTACCCACTTTTGTGGCTAGTAGCTGGAATTTAATAATGTAACAATTTCGGCTATTTCATATTTATTTGAAAACCCTAGACCCTATTATAATATCATCGTATTTCCTATCAAATGTTTTGGTTAGCGTAAGGTAAAAACTTTTCCATGTTTATGTGTGGGAAGTCTTACATGATACCTTTCTTTTCAAAAGGTTTTTGAAAGTTAAGCAACCTTAACCTGTTACTCACACCAGGCCCATGTCTGACCCGGAGTTTATCTTCTGTTTTCTTAAACTCTTGGGTACTCAAATTTTTAAGAGTAGCCAAGGGATTCAGGTTAGCTTTGACGAATTGTGGAGGAGCAATGGAGCAGGAGGCTTCTGCGTGTAGATATGTAGTATTCCGCTGTGTAGATTTCTCTGAATTGTTTCTTGTACTGTATTGAGTTGTACAACTAGACAGGTGTTTATAACTGTCTAGTATGTGATGTATATCTGTGTAACTCCGGTAATGATTGTAAACTATGTAATATTTATGTTATTAACATAATTTATTCGTTCCGCTATTTAGATTCTGATGTTGTTTCTTCTTCTCTTCTTTCTTTTCTCTTTTCTATCCCTTTCTTTCTTAAAAATGATGCGATTTTCTATGGTAAGAAAGTCGTGTCGTTTCAAAAAACCACTGGACGACCATTAATAATGATAGAGTAGTTAGGTGTGGATATGCATTCATGCGATTTTTCCATATTTATAAACCTAAAATTTCTTTCTTTAGAACTCTTTTTAGGGGTTTATAAATAAAAGCGAAACTACTTTTGAATATAGATAGAAAGAAAGGAATATCCGATAGGACATGTATGAAGGACAATCCCAGGTAATGTAGAGAATAATGGCTAGAATTTAGGTAATAATAGAACTGTTAATTTTGGTAGATGAGATATTGAAAGGAGTATTAGAATAAGATAGAAGTTATCTTAGTTTACTCCATCTATTTTTCTATCGTATAATGATATAGAAGGTATCTTTGACCATCGATTGGACTCAAATGATGACTGATAAGTAAGTTTTTTTTTGTATAAGGAGAATCATTTACGTAAAGATGAGAATTTTACGTAACCACCCGGATTTTTGAAACAGTCAAAATATTCGAAAAACCGACCCGTTCTAAAATGACGAATGAAAGATACTTATTCGACATATCATAATCTAGTCAATATAAAACACTACTAAATGTATATGATGCAATTTAAAAAATACAACTTATCAGGGCAATCGTTTAATTTACTAGTTTGCTTTAATACAAAGAAAACGCAAATGCAATAAATTTACTACTACACAACTATGATGAAAGAGATAGCAATAGTCATTTCTACAAACTCAATAAACACGTCAAATGCGGAATAAAATGATAAGAAGGAAAGATACAACAACGTAAGAAATAGCAAAAAATAAATAGGAAATATATATTATTATTACGGCTGCATTACTACCACTCGTGACTGTGTATGGACCCTATCTAATTGGGTACCCAATTAGATATAAGATCAACTCAACATAGTTCTCCTACACAAATAGGACTCAAGGAGCCTATGATGCATAAATAAAGATGCAATTTCCTAACTACCCCTTTGGCTTAATCTTCACATTTAGGTTATGAAATCTAATTAGCATTATTATTTCCAAAATATAATCATTTTCAAAAATAATTTCTTCGAACTAAATTTCCGATTTCATTTATATATATATATATATATATATATATATATATATATGGACACAAACACTATATCAAATCATGCTTTCCTTTGGGATTTAAAAACAATCACCTTTAAAAAGGGTATCAAATACTCTATATAATAATATAGTATTATATATATATATATATATTTGGAAATTGCAAAATACTCTATTATAAAATCATATCAAAATACACGCAACCAGACCGGGGGGTTTCTCCCAATAACAAGGCAACTGGGTCCCAGCCTCCTTAAATAAATAAGTATATCCCTACACACATAGAGTAGACTATACTAAGGGTTACCAAAACCCATCACGTGCTTTTTAGTTACGGGTTACACGAATCATCAATAACATAACAAATCATTTTGATTCACAAAGTGACAAATCATTTTGCACTAATAATCAAAAATACTTTCAAACACAATATTATTTTCTTCCCAAACTGTTTTCAGAATCCTATTTTAAAACCAGCGGAATTTAAGTTCTCGAAACAATAGCTTTTTAAATCCTATTTGATTCAAAACATTTAAACCAACGTTTATTCCCAAGATATGTTTTATATCAAAACATGGGAATACAATGTTATAAATATTTATTTCAAAAATATCAATATACTTCTTTAGAAAACATTACATAAAAAATTCTTTTATGAATACCATCTTTCCAAAAACAAGATCATTAAATTGAAATTCAAAATTAAATTATAACTAATTACAATAGTCTAATAAACCAATTTTATCGCTAAACACTTCAATGGTGAGACATATAATAAGGTGTTAGCCTCATTTATTTTCTACCTAACCCATGCTAAATAAAAAGGGTAATTGCTCATAAACTAACCAAACACAATTCAAACAACCAAGAAAATGATAAATAACAACATTTTATTATTAATTATTCAATAAATTTAATAATAACACATAGATTAGAGTTAACTGTTATATACGAATAAATGTCCAAATTTATATAATAGAAAAACATCGATTTATTCTACTAAACAGATGTCATAGACGATGTACAATTATTTAACTATGTTATTTGCAATAAAATTCAATAGCTAATATATTATCAATTGTAACAACCCGCATATTTTACGATTGTATATTTAAATATATTATTTTAACGTAGCATCGTTAGTCCGAATGAAAGTCCAAAATGCTACTTTTTGCAAACAGTCGAATTTAGACTCGAGACCTCATCCATTGAGTCTAAAATGGATTTTGCAACCTTTTTAAGTATAAACATCGGGATATTTGGAGTTGGCTAGAGTTTCGCTATTTTTCTATTAGGCTTTGGATTTCGGTTTCAGCGCTTTGACTTGTCTAATAACCTAACCCTTCATCGAACTCCTCTTCACTCACTCTATTATTTCCTAACACTCAATCTAGAAGAAAAGTGGGGGAAAAGAAAAGAAATTAGAAATTCCGAAACCCTAATTCTCTTAGGAGTTATCAAATTCAAGTCCAAAATCCAAGAGAAGCTTAGGTAAGCATCCTCTTCATCTTCTCCATCTCTATCCCTCTTCAAGTTTCAGAAATTCCTATAACCTAACTTAGGAAAAAGTTCACCTTTGATAATAGATTAGAGATTCTTGAGGTGTTGTTGAAGAGAAATCAATCTTAGCTTGTTTTAGAGCTTTTCACTTGTATTTTGGGTTTAACGGTGAGTTTTTGGACTCACATCTATATCTATATCTATATCTTTGATAGTTGTTAGGTAGTAGTTCCTAACATCTATTCCTTGTCCATTTTCCTTTGAATTGAATTGGTTTGATGAATATTCCAATTTTGGTGTTTTGAATTCAATAGTCTTTAAAAATCCTATCTTTGATGTTTGAACATGTTTTTTCGGCGTGTCGAAGAGCCTATAAGGCTGGGTTGTCATTTGGCATAAATCCCTATTCTCCGATGCTCGTCCGATCGCTTCCGGTTAGGATTTTTGCCCTTCTTAGGGCTAGGCTGAAAATACTGGAAATGGAAGTTCGGACGACTGAACTGTAAGGTCAGTCGACTAAACCTAGGGACGGAAAATTTTCTGGCCCTGTATCCGCCGACGGACCATACAGTTCAGTCGACTGAGCTTGAAAACCGAAAGTTTTTGGGTTCAGTGTCAGTCGACTGACCACTGTTTTCAATCGACAGAATTTGCTTATCTCAGCCAAATTGCCTTTTTGGTGTGGATTTCCAATGGATTCTCGTTGATTCGATTAGTTGTTATCACTTTTGTTGACTTTGATAATTTCTTTTTCAGGATTTTTGGATTATCCATTTGGATGGATTCGGTATCGATTTCTGTGGATTTGATTCACGTCTTGTATGTGAATTTTAGGTTATTGATTGTTTTTACAAGCATTTTTTTTGATTTGTCACTTTGAAATACAAAGGTTTCTATGCTAGTAGTAAATACTAAATTAACATCCCAAAATTTTATCAATTTAAAATTAGTAATTAATTTGAATTTCTGGGAATTAAATTGAAATTAATTTGAAATTTCAACAAAAATAAATTAAGTGTTAAGTTGTATATATATAAGCTTTTGTTTGCATTAGAGTTTAAAAATTCAAACTAGTGAATATTTCAAAATTATTGGAATTTTAAATATATATGGGTAGATTTGAATTTAGCTTTGAATTTGAATTTGAATTTAAAATTTAAATAATGTCTTAATAAAATAATTTGGATTTTAAATTATATGTATAGGTAATTTATTTAATGTATAATTAATTCTAAACTATTTTCTTTTAAATTGTATATATTTAAATAAAGAAGAATGTGTTTATGAAAATAGAAAATGCAATTTAAAAATCAAAATAAAATACAAAAGACAAGTGTTTGTTAATGAGACATTCAATTTACCAAGTGTTAGATTTCTAATACATAGATTAACAAGTGTCATTTTATTGAATTTACTTTAAGAAAAATTAATTAAAATGAGGAAACAAGATTTTATAAGCTATTTCATTTCCTTTCTCAATTCTTTTATTCTTCAGTTCCAAAAAAAAATCTAAAGCATGAGAAAAAAAAGCAAAACTCAAAACCAGATCAAAGAAAAAATAAGAACCTGTAAAACAATTAAAATTTGAGAATCAAAGAAATCAGAGGAAAGAAACACAAAAGAAATCAAAAGGCGAGTTTCAAACTAGAAAGATTTAATAACGTAAAGGTTATCTTCAGCAACCAATCAAGTCTGTGAACAAACAACAAGATCAAGCCCAAATCAAAAAGTCAGCAACCAAATTTTTTTCGGCCTTTAAGTTTTAAACCCAGATAGTTTCCATTGTTCTTAGACATCAGGTGAGTAAACCGTGAAAAATCTGAAGTATTATGTGTTGTTTTTGATGATGTTTAAAATAAATTGTAAAGTATTGATATGCATGCAAATATATGTAGATATTCATGTGTAGAGAGGAGTGTGCATGTTTGAGTTGCAGGCACATTTTCCTCTGGTTGTTCCCAGGTTTCCAAAAACTGTACAAAATTCAACTTCTCTTCATCTGAACCATATTAGACTTTAGGATCTGAACGAGTTTTGTTTGTTTAACCATGGTTTAAGGTTTAAAAATAAATTTAAGTAAATTTAACTTAAGTTTTCTCTGGAAATTTTGAAATACAGGTAAAACCCAAAACATATTGAAACTTAATTATCATAATTCTAGATTTCGAGTATATGACTCAAAATGTTTTTGAAATCAATTATTTTTAAAAGAAAAATCAAATTTTTTAATGAAGTATCCTCTGAGAAAATCAAGGATGAACGGAATCACTTTTTTGATGAAATTCTGGTGATCGATAATCAAAGAAGCCTCGGGATCGTGGCTGTTAGCAGCCAGGGAATGGATAAGCTTGGGAAAAATGCTCGGAAAAAATTCCGATTATCGCGGTGGCTTAAATTCGATGATCTAGGGTTTAAAGCTTGTATTTGATATAAGTCGGAACTTGGTCAACTGCAGCATCACCATCGAACTGGAATACACCGGACAAGGGGGATCGAAGCATCAGACGTCGGTGAGGCTTTGGCTACGATCGTGTGATTTCTGATGGTCGGAGGAGGCAGAACGAGACGATCTTAGTGGCTCAGTTTTATTCCAGAATTAGGTCGTGTAGCAAAATCGCGAGTTCACCATCATTCAAAGTTTTTGGGTGGTCTGGTGGCTAGAGGAGGTCGTCGCTGACTCGTCGATCATCGCAACATCGATCGGAGTTCGCCAGAACCTTTGTGCATGTACACAGTGTCATTGTGGTATCAAAAATTTGGGTTGGGGGAAAAAGCAGCGGTGACTCGAAGTTATCTTCGGCAAGCTTGTGTGTTGGCTCGAGTTCTAGCTCGAGTGAATTCAGGTGTGCGTCGGGTAAAAACTTAAAGAAAATGTAAGTAAAAAATGGAGGCATACGGGTTGATTTTTGGTAAAACTCGAAGTAAACAGGCGATTTCCTCGGGGAACACTTGGATTGACTCGAGTTCTAGCATTTCCATTTTTTTCAACTTTAACAATTTAAGTCAATTAAATTTCTAAATTATTCTTTTTAAAACAATGGTTGTTTGTTAAGATGGAATATGAAGTTAAAGGTTTTGAAATAAAAATATTTATAAATTGGTTGGTTTTAAAGATGTTTTAAATTTATATTTTTAAAAGAGTTTATTTTAAATAAAACTTAACAAAGTAATTAAGAAATTAATAAAATGTTTTAAATTATTAACTTAAAAGTTAAGTTAATTGATATTGTTAATGATAATTAAAAAATTCAATGAATTATAATTACTTAATAAAAAATAATGATTAATTGAAGGTTAATTAATTTACAATTAACTACTAATTAATTAAGGAATAATTAATTAACGAAGGTAATTAAGATTTAATTAATTAAAAGTTAAAGATTTAATTAATTAATAATTAAAGATTTAATTAATTAAAAATTAAGAATCAATTAATAAATAATTAATAAATAATTAAGGATTTACTTAATTAAAATTAAGAATTAATTAATAAATAAATAAGAATTAATTAATAATTAATTAATAATTAATTAATTTAAAATTAAGAATAATTAATCATCAATTAAGGATAATTAATAAAAATAATTATGTGATTAATTAATTATAATCACACGATTATTCCATCTTAATTTCAGATGATTGATTATTATTGAATGCTTTGCATTGATGAATGTCTCTGAAATGTGATTGTGATCTATGCGATATGAATTACTTTGTGCTGAGCTGTTATATCTGTGATTTGTTTCTTTGTGAATGTGAAAACCCATTGGCCCGTAAAATGGCATTTGAATTTCGATGCGACAGGGAGTCGGATTCCAATTGGTTAACTGAAACCCACATCGAATCCTGAATGTGAATCTTTGTGATTGATATATCCATGTGTTTTTAAATTGAATGCTCACTATTCGGTTTTGCCGGGAGAGGACTTTGTGTCATATAACCCATTTCGAATAGTGATATGACGAAATGGATAGCATTTGAAGACGGTGGTGAAGACCGGATGTCTTCGAGAACGATAGGATAACCTGTCGAATGACTCTGCACTGAGTTGCTCTGGTATAGAGATCTCCATACGTGACAGGGAGTCCAATCGGGATTATGGATACCCAGATTGCAAGGACTTCTTCCTTTGTTGGATGAAGTGCCTTCGGTTATGTTCGAACCCAGAACAGACTTGTATGGTTGTATGTCTGACATTACACTTTGAGATATAAAGCTGATCTCTATCAAATACATTTCTGTTTGGTGGCGGAGATTTACTCTCTTAGCTTAACACCCTTCTCTGAGACATACGAGCTCAGAGGTTATGTAGTTGATGGTTATCAGTGATATACTCCTAATTTGGTAGTGTGGCATGCTGAGTGCTGCTGTGTGTTGCTGATAATTTGTTGATCAAAGCATGGCTTTGTATAAAGCGTAGCTTTGTGGACGAGACCTCGTCGGACCTCACAAACTAGAAATGGTCGAAACAGGAAAGATGCGGCAAGGTTATGAGGGTCGCGCCCTTTAGGGTATGTCTATTTCCTTCTGAATAAAGGTGGTATCATGGTATGGAGCCCAGATATTTAACCTATGTGGTTGCTGCAAATTCATTACTTTGTGGTTGTTGCTTTGTGGTTGAGGGCCTTTGGATAAAGGTCACTAACGATCGGAGGATAGCATACTCGTGTATTGGTTACCCAGTTACAGAGGTAATCTGGCCTAGTATTGGCAGAGATCCGGGTAGGTTCTCGGGACGTCCCTCTAGAGGCGTACCCATGTGGCATAGGTAGTTCCTTAGCCTGACCATTTATTGGAAATCCAATCACGCCCAGTACAGTTTTACTAGTATAACCTGCCATTCTTAAATGGTAGCTATAGCAGGCATAGTATAATGGTACCTATGCTAGCTAAGATTAATATTATATTTTCGAAATGTTTTCTACACTATGCACTAATAATAATATCAAAAGAATTTTCTCATATTAAGCATTTGTGACCATCATAAGGAGAAAGCTCCCCTAAGTGTGCGATTGCGTTGTGTATGTGCCGGGAGGCCTTATGGTTGTTTCATTTTCCAAAAGCATACGAATTTCTTTTATAAACTTTTTTATACAAACAACTGTTTTTGTTTACTCATACCAGTCCCATGACTGACCTAGAGTTTATTGTTCCCTTCCTAAACTCTAGGTGCCTATGATTTCCACACGGGTAGCCTAGAAGCAGGTTATCCGTGTTTTTGGAGCTAGCTTGGATAGTTGAAGTCTTTTGGGAGCCGTCATATTTTAGGAAGCTTTCGGCTTTGGAAACCTTTTGAAGTGTTTGATGTTTAGAAGGTGGTGCTTGGTTTGGATTAACACTCTTTCTTGTTGAAGTCTCCGTGGTTTCATTTTGATGTTATCTTTTGTTGTGGTATCATGTAAAAATGAATCTTTTATGATGGTGGCTTTATTTTGTAATCTTATGTTGTATTTATAATGTTGATTAATGAAAACATCTTTTGTTTCCGCTGTTTATTTTTGCCTAATGTTGTTATAAGCTCCATCCGAACTGGAATTCGACGTTTGAATCTTCGGCAGTCGAATACACGTAAGGTATTTGATGTCGATTTTCAATCGCTAGATTTCAGGTCGTGACTCTAAAACTCTTTTGTCAAAACGATTTCAACATTTACTTTCAATATAAAGCTCGCTTTGAAAACTGTTTTCCAATCTATTATTATATACAACCTTTACCTAATTCGTTCGAGAAATCTAATTAAACGACTTAGTAAAACAAGTGGTTTGAAACGCTTGCGTTTACTTTGTCGGTTAATTCTTGCTTTTTCAATTGTAACCTTGTGACAATTTTCGATTGGAAATCTACAATCTGTTCATAAATATCTAAGTTAAGCCAATGGTTATGGGACATGAAGCTAAACTCATATATCTACTGGCTTGGTATAATTTACACTTATTTTCGAGTGGAAGCCTACAGTTTGTTTGTAAATAATTAAGTTAAGCCAGTGGTTATGGGCCATGAAACCTAACTCATTTATTTACTAGCTTAGTGTAATTTACACTTATTGATCTATGGTGATCCTTCGGTGGAGCTTCGGCTCATTTTTATGGGCTAGCGACCCATGGTCTTTGGACCGTTCGTGGAGCAATTGGCTCAATGTCGGAGCATGAGGGTATCTTTTTAGGTGCATCAATGTCCGTCTATGCATGGGGCGTATCTTTTCAAGTGCGTCGATATTCGACTTTGCAAGGGGCGTATCTTTTTAGGTGCATCGATGTTAGACTTTGCATGGGGCATATCTTTTTAGGTGCCTCGATGTTCGACTGTGCATGCGGCGTATCTTTTTAGGTGCGTCGATGTTCGGTTCATAGGAGAGCGTCTCATTCATGATACACGTGTTGGTGAGTTTTCATGCTCCCATTTGTGATAGTCCTTCCCCTTTTTGTAATTTCTGGATTTTTAGTTGATGATTTCTAGAATTTTTGTTTCACCAACTTTTGTGATTTACATTGATAAGTTTTATCAACATTTATGGTTTGGTGAATTATGGTAAAGAATATGACAATCCTTTTGTGTTTGAGATTTTTGAGATATTTTATGATTTTTGTTGTTATTTAATGTATACTTGTCACAGTATGGGGTTTTTGTTATCATACATTTTTAACATATCTCCTATCCTATCTCATTTTATATGATATTTATAGCTAGACTGATCTGTTTACTATTTTCTTAAAATATAATACTGGGGTCAGACTGAGGTATTTCAAGTGCTTCTGCTTGACTTCTTATCTGGGTCTGTCATCTGACTTTTGGCTAACTGCTTAGCTTAGTAGTTTTTGTTGTATACATTCGAGATAGAGACTCCTTGATGTATACATATTCTTTTTTCTAGCACTTGTACCTATTCTTTATGATGTAGTGGATCTTACATGACCACTACTTCGATGTACACTTTTATGTGTTATATTTATATCTATTTCCGCCTTAGTGATATGAATATCTGTGACCGATTTATGTTACGTTTATTTTATATTTTTTTCCGAAGACCTCATAGCCACTATGTGGTAGCTTTGAGTTTGTATTTGATATGTCGGATTTCCTCTTGAAACGAAATGCATATAATACTATCTGACATATTGGTATTCGCACAAAGCAATTACACAGATCTCATAGTCCTCAATACTATCTGAAACTAGAAGTTCCTTTCGATCAGCTTGTAGATATCACTCTTCGACTAGAAGAGGTCGATAAAGGAAGTGATAGTGATGTTGGAGGTTCCAAAAAGAGCCTCAATGACAACAAAAAGAGGCATATTAAGTTCAAAAGCCCCAATCCCAACAAGAAAGGGAAGCAGACAACTTCGGTAGTAAAGACTCCTACCTCTAGTCGTGGACAATGCTACATTTGTGGTTCTAAGGACCATTATGTAAGTAGGTGTCCAAAACCCTTTACTTACCGCTATTGCAAAAGTTCGGGTCATCTTTTGTCTTCTTGCCCCAAACTTCAAAATGGGAGAGAGAGAGAAAGTTGAATGTTGTGCAAGCTCCTAGTGTCACTTCTCTTGGTCAAGGTATTTCGCATTCAGTCCTTGGTGACATTTGTTTTATGATTTCCTATTCGAGTTCTTTTTCATATGGGTACATCTCATTATTTTATATCAAAAGAACTTGCTGATTCTTTTTCTTTAAACAATTTTAACTTAATGACTACACTGAGAATTGCGAATCCGGTTGGTGGATCCGCAACACTCAGTTCACTTTGTAAAAATGTTGAGATTATTTTATATGATTATGCTTTCTGAGCCGATTTGCATGTTATGAGCTACTTAGGTTTCAGAATTGATTTTTTGGAATGGATTGGCTTAATCATTATGAAGCCCATATCCTATGTCCCGAGAGGACTATCCATCTTCAACATTATAAATCTATCAAGTAGGTTTTTTAATTTTTCTTAATGATCTCGATTCCAATTCGATGGCATCATTTATTAATTTAAACCCACACGACAAGGAAAATGTTATTTCTCTCATTCAAGTAGTTCGTGAATTTTTCGGTATTTTTGAGCTTGTCTTTGGATTTCCACCTAAGCGATCTACCGCGTGGTGCTAAGGTCTTTTCAACTCGACCTTGCTACCGGTTTTCATCAGCTACGAGTTGCGGAGGGTAGCGTTCCACTTACTGCATTCCGCACTTGTTATGATTATTACGAATGACTTATGATGCCATTCGGTTTGTCCCGCTTATTTCATCCATCTTACGAATCGATTATTCTACGAATATCTCAATGTGTGTTCATAATTATGGATGAAAACAACAATTTAAAATTTGCAAATCTTTTAATAACATACATTTATAAGTATAATTGGACTTTGTTCTTAAAACGGACAAAGAATATTCATAAAAAATTAAAGAGATATGTTTATCATATAGAAGATGATTTTGTGTTGTCTTGCACATTGAGTGCTTTAAAAATTCTGATCGATGTGCCGGATCAACGTTATCGATAGGAATCTCCTAAACGCTATGACATGACAGTCTGACATGGTTAAAAAGTAAATTTTCTAAAAAGATGTTTACATAAGTCAATTATAATTTTTGAATGTCTTAGATTTTCGGGAAAGAGGACCATTTAAAAGAACTCCTTTCCGATGCTCCTATTCTTATGATTCTTGAAGAGAACCAAGACTTCACTATTTGTACCAATGCCAGTCGTATTGGTTTGGGTGTCGTTCTCATTCAAAATGGGAACGCGTTATCGCTTATGCTTCTAGATAATTAAAGCTTGCTGAGACTAGATATGCCACTCATAATCCAGAGCTCGCGACCATTTTTTTCACTTTTATAATTTGGCGTCGTTATCTTTTGGGAGAGAATTTTTTTCTCTACATCGTTCATAAATTTTTGAAGTATTTATTTTCTCAAAAGGAAATAAATTTGCGTCAACAACGTTAGCTCGAGTTCCTTGCATATTATGATCTTGATATTCTTTATACTCTCAGAAAGGGGAATCTCGTTGCCAATGCCGTTAGACGTAAGCAACAAGCGGTTGTTTCTATGATGATATCCAAATGGAATGATCTTGAGATTTCATCCACTTGTGAGATTCGAGATCGTGAATCCAATTCACGTTCATCTCTTGTTTTATGTAGCATTATGGCTCATCCTTCTCTTTAAGATCGCATTCTTAAAGCTCAAAAGCAAGATACCGAATTGGCCCTTCTTAGCCAAAGTTGTAGGGATAAAATTGATGTTGTCGGTTTGAAAGACTTAGAAATCGATGCTCGTGGTGGCATTCGAAAATTTGGTAGACTTATCGTGCCAAATGTCAGTGATCTTCGCAAAGGCATTTTAGAAGATTCTCATCGTTCTAAATTCACCATTCATCCCGGTAGTAGTAAAATATACACGGATATGAAGCGACTCTATTATTGGGATATGATGAAATCTGATATTGCAAACTTTATTAAGCGTTGCATGACTTGTCAACTCGTAAAGGCCGAGCATCCAAGGGCCCGGTGGGTTATTGCAACCGATGGATATTCCAGTTTGGAAGTGGGATTAAGTCTCCATGGACTTTATTGACGGTCTTTTCTATTCTCGTTCGAGTCATGATAGCCTATGGGTGATAGTTGATAGACTTACAAAATCCACCCATTTTATTCCTGTTCGGTCCAAACAAACCGTACCTCTTTTAGCCTAACTTTATATTAAAGAAATTGTTAAATTGCATGGAGTTCCTACTTCTATTGTTAGCGATCGTGATCCATTGTTTACTAGTGGGTTTTGGAAGTGTCTTAAAAAAGCTTTGGGAACGAAGCTTAATTTTAGCACCGCTTATCGTTCTCGGTCCGATGGACAAACCGAGCGTGTGAATCAAACTCTTGAAGATCTTCTTCGTGCATGTGTTCTTGATTTTGCTGGAAGTTGGGAAGATCATATTTCTCTTGTTGAGTTTTCCTATAATAATAGCTTCCAATCTACTGTTGGTATGGCACCATTCGAAGCACTCTATGGAAGGCCATGCCGATCTCCTTCCTATTGGCTTGAGACTGGTGAGAAGCTGGTTTTAGGTCCAGATTTTATTCATGATTCTATAGAAAAGGTTGACCTTAATCGTCACAGGATGAAAGGAGCTTAAAGTAGACAAAAATCCTATGCCGATAATCGAAGAAGGAATTTGGAATTTTCTGTGGGAGATTTGTGTTTATTCGTGTTTCATCTATGAAGGGCGTTGTGCGTTTCAGTCGATCGAGAAAATTAGCACCTCGATATATTAGTCCATTTTCCATCACCGAACGTATTGGTTCTGTGGCTTATCGCCTTTTATTACCGCTTAATTTTCTGCCATTCATGATGTATTCTACGTCTCTCGACTACGGAAATGCCTTAGGGATTCCGGTTCTATTCTTGAGCCCGGTGTTATTGAAGAAATTGAAGTTTCGCATATATTGACTTATGAGCAACATCCTATCCGTATTATTGCTACGGAGGTTAAATGTCTTCGTAATAAAGATGTTCCGCTTGTGAAAGTTCATTAGTCCTCAAATCCTAAGGATTGTTCTTGGGAATCCAAAGAATTCATCGAGCGAACACATCCTGATTTACTCTCTCGAGCTCCTTAAAGTTGAACTAATCGCTTCAAATTTTCTTTTGTGTTGGTATGCTTTTATGGTTGTTACTCTTTGTTTTCTTCTTAAGAATTGTGAGGACATAATTTATTTAAGGCGAGGAGTCATTAACAACCCGCATATTTTACGATTGTATATTTAAATATTTTATTTAAATACATCACCGTTAGTCGGATTGAAAGTCCAAAATGCTACGTTTTGCAAATAGTCGAATTACGACTCAAGACCCCTTCCATTAAGTCCAAAATGGCGTTAGCGACCTTTTTAAGTATAAACATCGGTATGTTCTGAGTTGGCTAGAATTTCGCTATTTTTCAATTGGGCTTTGGGTTTGGGTTTGGGTTTCAGCTCTTTGTCTTGTCTAATAACCCAACCCTTCATCCAACTCCTCTTCACTCACTCTATTATTTCCTAACACTCAAGCTAGAAGAAAAATGGGGGAAGAGAAAAGAAATTAGAATTCCTAAGCCCTAATTCTCTTAGAAATTATCAAATTAAAGTCCAAAATCCAAGAGAAGCTTAGGTAAGCATCCTCTTCATCTTCTCCATCTCAATCCCTCTTGAGGTTTCAGAATTTACTATAACCTGACTTAGGAAAAACTTCTTCTTTGATAATAGATTGGAGATTCTTGAGGTGTTGTTGAAGAGAAATCAATCTTAGCTTGTTCTAGAGCTTTTCACTTGTGTTTTGAGTTTAAAGTTGAGTTTTTGAACTCACATCTATGTCTATACCTTTGATAGTTGTTAGGTAGTAATTCCTTACATCTATTCCTTGTCCATTTGCCTTTGAATTGAATTGGTTTGATGAATAATCCAATTTTGGTGTTTTGAAGTCAAAAATCTTTAAAAATCCTATCTTTGATGTTTGAACAAGTTTTTGGGGTGTGTCAAAGAGCCCATAAGGCTGGGTTGTCGCTTGGCATAAATCTCTAGTCTTCGATGCTCGTCGATTGCTTCCGGTTAGGATTTTTGCCCTTCTTAGGCTAGGCTGAAAATACTGGAAATGGAAGTTCAGTCGACTGAACTATAAGGTCAGTCGACTGAACCTGGGGATAGAAAATTTACTGGCCCTGTACCGGTCGACTGACCATACAGTTCAGTCGACTGAACCTGGAACTAGAGAATTTCCTGAGCCAGTATCAGTCAGCTGACAATACAGTTCAGTCGACTGAACCTAGAAACCGAAAGTTTCTGGGTTTAGTGTTACTCGACTAACCACTGTTTTCAGTCGACAGAATTTGCTTATCTCAGCCAAATTGCCTTTTTGGTGTGGATTTCCAATTTTAAATCGATTCTCGTTGATTCGATTAGTTGTTATCACTTTTGTTCACTTTGATAATTTCTTTTTCGGGATTTTCGGAATATCCATTTGGATGGAATGGGTATCGATTTCTATGGATTTGATTCACATCTTCGTATGTGAATTTTAGGTGATTTATTGTTTTTACAATCATTTTTGTGATTTGTCACTTTGAAATACAAAGGTTTATATGCTAGTAGTAAATACTAAAACTCTTTCGTCAAAACGATTTCAACATTTGCTTTCAGTATAAAGCTCGCTTTAAAAACTGTTTTCCAATCTATTAGTATATACAAACCTTTACCTCATTCGTTCGAGAAATCTAATTAAACGACTTAACAAAATAAGTGGTGTGAAACACTTGCGTTTACTTTGTCGGTTAATTCTTGGACTTGTTCGATTGAGACCTTGTGACAATTTGCAAGTGGAAATCTACAATCTGTTCGTAACTATTTAAGTTAAGCCAGTAGTTATGGGACATGAAGCTACACTCATATATTTACTGGCTTAGTGCAATTTACACTTATTTTCGAGTTGAAGCCTATAATTTGTTCGTAAATAATTAAGTTAAGCCAGTGGTTTTGGGACATGAAGCCTAACTCATTTATTTACTAGCTTAGTGTAATTTACACTTATTGATCTATGATGATCGTTTGGTAGAGCTTCGGCTCATTTTTATGGGCTAGCGACCCATGGTCTTTGGACCGTTCGTGGAGCAATCGGCTCGATAAGTCGGAGCATAGGGCGTATCTTTTAAGGTGTGTCGATGTTCGTTTATGCATGGGGCATATCTTTTCAGGTGCGTTGATGTTCGACTTTGCATGGGGTGTATCTTTTTAGGTGCGTCGATGTTAGACTTTGCATGGGGCGTATCTTTTTCGGTGCTTCGATGTTCGACTGTGCATGGGGCGTATCTTTTTAGGTACGGCGATGTTCGGTTCATGGGATAGCGTCTCATTCGTGATACACGTGTTGGGGAGTTTTCATGCTCTCGTTTGTGATTGGTCTTCCCCTTTTTGTGATTTTTGGATTTCTCGTTGATGATTTCTAGAGTTTGTGTTTCACCAAATTTTGTGATTTACATTGATAAGTTTTATCAATATTTGTGGTTTAGTGAATTATGATAAAGAATATGACATTTTTTGTGTTTGAGATTTTTGAGATATTGCATGATTTTTGTTGTTTTTTAATGTATACTTGTCACAGTTTTCATTTTTGTTATCAAACATTTTTAACATATCTTATATCCTATCTCATTTTATATGATATTTATAGCTAGACTGGTCCGTTTAGTATTTTTGTCAAGACCCGATTCTTCGACTTTCGAAAATCGACATCAATACGTCCACTGTATCAACTGCCGAGCAATCGAATGCCCAAAAACCGAACTATGAGGGTTAAAAAGAAGAGGTAGAAGAAAAAGATAGAAGAAGTAAGAAAAAAGAACAGAAACAATATCAGAATCTCCCAATCGCAGTGGAACAACATATAATAGATAAATGAATATCTTTAAATCAAAGAACTGTACATTTTATACCTTACATCATCAGAGTGTACAACAATAATATACAACACAACTGGACAATTATACAAACATGTCCTTACAAGCGAATTCTACAGCGGAAAAGATAATATCATATACAAGTAATACGTCTCGCCATCCAGCTCGCCTCCTGCTCCATAGCATCTCCTGAATTCCAGAATAACCTGATAACCTGACTCTAGACTGCCCGTGTGGAAAATTATGGGCACCCTGAGTTTAGGAAGGGAACAATAAACTCCAGGTCAGTCATGGGACTGGTGTGAGAACTAAAACAGTTATTTATCTTTTAAAACAACAACAACAAGGGAAGTGAAAAATATCCGTAATGCTTTTGGAAAATGAAACTACTATAAGGCCTCCCTGCACACACACAATGCAAACGCAGAATTGGACGAGATTTCTCCTTATGATAGTTAAACATGCTTGATATGCAAATTTTCTTTGATATTATTACTATGAGTGCAAAGTGTGGAAACCCATTTCGAAAGTATAGTATAAATCTTAGCCAGCATAGGTACCATTATAGTATGCTTACTATAACTACCATATTAAATGGCAGGTTCTACAACTAGAACCGTACAAGGCTCGTGTTGTTTCTTTGGATTTCCAACAAATGGTCAGGCTAAGAAACTTCCTACTGCCATATGGGTACGCCTCTGGCGGGATGTCCCGAGAACTTAGCCAGCTCTCTACCAACACAAGGCTGGGTAACCTTTGTAACTAGGTAACTACTACACGAATATGCCACCCCCAGTCCTTTGGGACCTTTATTAGAGGGCCCTCGATCACAAACCAACATCCACACAGAAAATGAGATTGGAGCAACCACATAGGTTAAGCGTCAGGGCTCCATACCTGACACCATCCTTTTCCAGAAGGAAATGACATACCCTAAAGGGCGCGACCCTCATAACCTTGCCGCACATTCCTGTTTCGACCATTTCCGGGGTGTGAGGTCTGACGAAGTCTCGTCCACAAAGCTACGCTTTTTCACAAAGCCACGCTTTGATCAACAAATGATCAATAAATAATCATCACACAGCAGCACTCAGCATGCCACATTACCAAATTTGGAGTATATGGCTGATAACCTTCAACTACAAAACCTCTGAGCTCGTACGTCTCAGAGAAGGGTGTTAAGCTAAGAGAATAAATTCTCTGCCACCAACAGAAATTTATTTGAAAGAAATCTGCTTTATATCTCAAAATGTAATGTCAGACACGTAGACATACAAGTCTGTTCCGGGATCGAACAGAACCGAAGGCACTTCAAAGGAAGCCCTTGCAATCCGGGTATTCACAATCCCGATCGAATTTCCCATCACAAAGGAAATCTCCATACCGTAGCTAACGGTGCAGAGATAATCGATAGGTCATCCTATCGTTTTCACAAATACCTGGTCTTCACCACCGGTCTTCAATGCTATCCATTACGTCGTATCGCTTATTCGGAATGGGTTATATGACACAAAGGTCCTCTCCCAGCTAATCCGAATAGTGAACGCAATATTTTTAAAACACATGGATATTGGGATTTCAATTAAGTCACAACTTATTACCCAAACCCTTTCTTTCAAATGGTTTAAACAAATTACTATTTTAAATCTTTAAACAAGAAGATTTACTTCATAAAGTTGACCCAGTTTCACAAAGACTCATTCCCAGATTCCCAGATAAATTTCCCTTTCAATTGGATTACCTCATTAAATCTTAAATCAATATTTAACTTATAGCTTTCAAAACTACTCATAATTCAAGTCTTTTATAATATAATAGATACACCATTTGAAATACTCCTTTATTTCAAGTCATGTTCAACGACCTTTCACAAAGATTAATTCATAGCCTTCAAAATAGTTTAATTCCAAATTTACATTCTTTTAACACAAATGGGAATTTCTTTCCTTATGTGAAAGCTATTATTATTTGAAAACAGATAGTTTTCGTTTTGGAAAAAACTGATTAAAATTTTTCATGAGTTAAAGCCACTCAAGTATAAACTTGGATTTAAATTTAAAATTTCCAAAACTATATTTTAAATGGTTAAAAACCCATATAAACACCTTTTATAACTTGTACAATCTTTTAGACCATAATACCCAAATCATTGAATTCAACTTCAAATATTGAATTCAAAATTTAAATCAAATGATTTAAATTCCAATTTTTATTAAGTTATTTAAAATAACTTTTATTTTTGAAATTCATTTTCAAAAACTTTCAATCCCAATTCCAAAACTAATTTGGATTCAAAAATTCAATCTTTAGAATTGCCAAAAATCTGTGACTTAACTGATTTCCACGTGAAATCCACATTTTGTATGTGTATTGTGTAGTCCAAGGGTTTAACACAATAGTGCAACAACATTCAACCATCACATATCAAAATATAACAATATATCTGATAAGCAGTATAAACTATAACGCTTACCTTTCATTCACAGATCACAGATATATATATATATATATATATATATATATATATATATATATCACAGATAAACAAATTACAGATCACAACACACATCAGGATATATCCCAAAGCATCATATATCAAAGATGTCAATTCAACATCCAATATAATTCAATCATCCATAAGTAAGATAAATTTAATCATCTGATTAATTTAAATTAAATAAATTTCTATGAATAAATTTTGCTAGATATGGTAAATTAATAGCCAATTTATTATAAAAATATTTAATAAATTATCCTTTCACTGATCATTAATTAATAGTTAATACCTATTTAATTATTCTTAATTAATTATCAAAACTAATTAATTTCTGCTTAATAAATTTCCAATGAATTTACAAAATCATTTCTTTTTAAAATAAATTTCTTCAACTTATAATAATATAAATCGAAATCCATTTACTTAGCTCTTTTTCTCATAATTTAGAATTTTATTCAATATGGTTTCAAAATTAACTTTGTCTTTCTAAAACTCCTTTTTAACTTATCCAATTCCCAAAAATAATTTTTTTATTATAAACTTTCAACTTGAAATTTCAAAAATCCAATTTTTATCTATCTTCGGTATCCAATGATACCAAAAATATATTCGGCTAACCTATAGCCTTCAACAATCTCAATCACAAAGATAATCACACGGATTATAAATCAACCAACACACAACATATGAAATAAATTCAAATGTTTGAGGAATCCAGTTGGATCCCTCCAACCTGTTTCCCTGCATCCCAAGATGTTAGCACAATACCAATTCCACTTCGAGGTGAAATATCACGGTATATGGGATTTATAAAATATTATCCGCTATTATGCAGCATAATAGGGTCTCATCCACTATATAATGTGGGAAATCAACTCCAAATACATATATAATACCAATTCAGTTTAAGTTGGAATTATCACAGTATATGTGTTTAACAAATAACATCCGCTTAATATACGACGTATAGGGTCTATTTCAAAACAATGGATAATAATTTATTATCCAAGCATACAATCAAGCAATTTTAAATCTAACTATTTAAAATTTAAATCGAAACAGATTCGATTGAGTGAGAAGTTCTCACCTTGAGTTTCCGATAACAGTTGTAGCGTTTTGTTTCGAATAAAATTAAACACACGTTTAATTTTACCCGAAATTATCACTAGCTCCAAACGACTCCAAACATGCTCATTGCGTAGTGCTCGACAATACGGTTCCAACGCAACTCGTTTCGTCAAATTCTGACCTCGTATCAGAAAGTTATGATTTTTTAAAGATTATACGATTTAATATATATATATATATATATATATATATATATATATATATAATTTACTATTTTCTTTTAATTTAAATCCCTACTTTTACATCTTTGTCGTTCTTTCTAGGAGATGACATCAAGGCCAATCATAGCTTCTTCTCCCCCGCGTAACATTCCCAGGCATCACGCGTTCGAAGATACCCATCACGGCCGCCCTTCAAAACCTAATATCGCAACCACCTATGCCGCCTTATACGACGATCAGGCGATGCCACTTCAAAGCCCCACTCCGACACTACCCTCGGCCGAAGACTGCGTGCACTCGGTCCAGCGGTTCCCTCGAAAATGTGAACGAAACGCATGTGTTTTGAACCCATATTGTTGTTGATTCACTTCGAATATTCCGATCATGATCGTTGAATACGAAGATCACTTGATGCTCTACATTTTTCATGTTGAAAGTTTCTTGAATTGATGCTTGGATTAGAAGAAATCGTGGGAAGAAGAAGAGTGTTTTCTGGTCGTTCGAAATGATAATGGCGGCTGAAGCTTAGAGCTAGGGTTTTGTTGAAAATATTGATAGAATGGGTCCTTTTATAGAAATTCTTTCAACGTACAATTCATCCAATTTTTTCGAACTCCAAATCTCGCGCGGTGACCGATGTTTCTAGGGTTTAATCCGTGTTCCGAACATAATGGAATAGGTATTGAGAGCCAACTCGATCATCTGTGCGAGTTACGGAAATAAACGATCAAATTTAAATTAAATCGATTAAACAAATTTCTATGCGTTTTGGCTTGCCCCGGACAAACCGTAAATTCGATTGACACGAAATTTGAAATCTTACAATAATATAACATTACAGATCCGATGAAACTATTTTCGTTGAAATCCGAGACTGTTTGAAAAATGACTATTTTCACTAGTCGATTAAATATTAAAATATTCAATTTTCACAATTTAACTTTTAATTCAATTTTAAAAGTTCACAAACATTGTTCTAACTCCAATATGATTTAATATAACTTTATAAATCATTTTTAATCACATTAAACCCAATTCCCAATTATTTACGCAATTCCAAATATTAAGTTATCGATTTAATTATCCAATTAAATATAAATATTCGAAATATAATTCTTTCGACTTACAAATTTTACTTGTTGATATTTAAAATCAATTAAATATCTTAATTTCAAATGATAGAAATTCTGGGTCATTACAATTTTCTTATTAAATAATACTCGGGTTAGAACGAGGTATTTTAGATGCTTCTGCATGACTTCTTATCTGGATATGTCATCTGACTTTTGGCTAGCTACTTAGCTTAGTTGTATTTGTTGTATACATTCGAGATAGAGACTCCTTGATGTATACATATTCTTTTGTCTAGCACTTGTACCTATTCTTTTGTGATGTAGTGGATCTTACATGACCACTACTTCGTTGTACAATTTTATGTGTTATATTCATACATGTTTCTGCCTTAGTGATATGAACATCTGTGACTGGTTTATATTATGTTTATTTTATATTTGTTTTCGAAGACCACATAGCCACTGTGTGGTAGCTTTGAGTTTGTATTTGATATGTCGAATTTCCTCTTGAAACGAAATGCATATAATACTATCTGACATATCAGTATTCGCACAAAGCAATTACGCAGAGGGTCGCTCTTCAACAGCCTTATTCTTCGCGCTAGTCGAAGGTATTACCCAGTAGTGTCCTTGTCTAGTGTGAGCATTGAGGTGGGGCGTCACATCAATATTTTATATTTTACCAAAATGCCAAATTATTGTACTAGTGCATTCTACTATTTAATATGAATCTAATGTCAAAGACCATGGATTAAATAGAGTTCATATGGAGAATTTAAAACATTTTAAAGTTACCAACTTTAATCACTAAAATAAAACAACTACATAAGTAACTAAATTAATATCCATTCTCACCCAACAATTCTCAGAACACACATCCCAATACACATCTTCCAAACTTCAAACTCATATGCATGCACATGTCCCCTTCTCCTCCTTTCTATTCTCATGCACGTGCTACTCCATTCCATGCATGCCTCACCACAAACCACACGCCTGCTAACCCATGCATACACATCTCCCTTCTATTGTCATCTACCTACACATGCACCTGCATACTTGATCACTCACTGACCATCCATGCACCATACAGTTTTTGTTTCATGCACGTGTATTTGAATTCGCAAGAAGAAAGAAAAAATGTTTCTCTGTCAATTCATTTTTTTAGAGAAAGGAAATGTGTATGTATTCGTTTGTTCATGTGGCAGTGAAGAAATGAAACCAAAAATGAGGAAAAATGAATTGTGTGAAATGTGTCCAACTCTTCCTCCCTATGTCATGCGTGACGACCTCCATCCGTGCCTTTGTAAATATATAGACATATTTACTTGTAGGCTAAGTAAGCAAAAGCATGTGCAAGGACAAGAATTAAGGTCAAGAGAAAAGGGCATTCGCATATGCAATAAGCAGAGAAAGATAGAGCACAAAGGTAAGGTGCCCAACATGCACGAATACAGATGTGCAGTTGAAAAAGTTTTAGGGTACCTTGCTACACTATCACATTCGCGTACAAGTCGAAAACAACAAAAATAAAAATACAATCTCGCACAACAATTTGACACAATCACAAAACAATAATAAGATATACATGTTAACTAATTATGTAAAATTTCAAAAGTACGACGTTTGCCGCAAAAAGCGTCGAACGAAAATTTAATTAATTTTCAAATTAAAATTATAGAAAATTCCCATAAAATAAATTAAAAATAGTCACCAAAAATCAAGTAAAAAATTATAACATAGAATTTGTTACAATTAAATTTAAATCCAAATATTTAAATAAATTAAATATTTATATTTGAAGACTTAAAAATTACGGCTCATTACATTTTATATGTTTTTTCTAAATTGAATACATGAGTTATTTGAATAGTAATATTATTGGATTTGATAAGGAAAAGTGTTGCAAGAAATTTTAAGGGTGTTTGAGCAAACTTATGAGATATACTTTTTTAGATAATAGTATATAAAATAAATAGGCCCTTTTTTCATGGAATCCTCTCCCTATTTCCCGTATATATTTCTCTGTTAAACCTCCCATCATCTTTTATACCTTACCTGCTCCCATGCCTCCTCCCATCCCTGTCTGGCCGCCTCCCTTGCCTTTTGACCAGTTGCCGACCTTACCACCTCATATCTCATCATCTCTACCTTCCTCGAGTTTTGTGCCACCGCTTGTTTTTCCTTCCTTCAATCCTTCAATCCATCCATTCCCGTCTACCTTTTGTTCTTCTTCTCTTGATGCATCATCTAGATTGTCAGCGCTTTTCAAAGCCAAACCGAGAAATGCAGGTAAATATAATCCAGTACACCTCGATCTGGTTTTCAAAGGTGAAGCAATCGTACCCTGTTGAAATATAAAAGAGAAGAGAATTATAATTTTAGAGGAGAATAAACAATTTTTTTATAATTTGCTTTTTGTCTTGCCTACAACTTGCATACAACACAACAAAATGACCACATATATATAGTGGTTTACAACCCTTACAAACGGACATAACCTTTTTGAATAGACACCCTTTCACTTCAATAGACATGACTTTTACTTAATAGACACGACTCTTCATTTCAATAGACACGACTTTTCAGTGAACGGACACGACTTTTCACTGAACAGATATGACTTTTCATTCGAATAGTCATGACTCTTCATTGAATAGACATGACTTTTCACATCAGCAGACACGACTCTTTAATTTTGGTTTACACCAACAATGCCTCCCCTAAACCAAAATTCCTTCGAACACCTAATGCACCCTCCAAGCGGCTTTGTGAAGATATCAGCAATTTTTTCTTCACTTCGACAATACTCAAGACTCACTTCTTCTTCACGAACGAGTTCTCATAGGAAAGGAAACGTAGACGAATATACTTTGTTCTTTCATGCAAAATAGGATCCTTTGAGACAGAGATAGTAGAACTATTGTCGCAAAAAATGATCGTAGGATCTTTTTGCTTGAAGCTTAGATTTTCAAGAATTCCTCTTAGCCATAAAGTTTTACATCCTGCTAGAGATGCTGCGATGTACTCCGCTTCGGTGGTAGGAAGTGCCAAAACTGGTTGTTTTTTTGAACACCAAGAAATAATTCCACTTCCAAGGTTAAATGCATAACCTGAAGTACTCCTTGAATCATCGATGCTTCCACCTAGATCGCTGTCCGTATATCCAACAAGCTTCACAGGAACATGAGCTTCATAGAAAATGCCATAGTCAATAGTTCCTTTGACGTATCGTAAAATTCTTTTTGCAGCTTCCCAATGGTTTGAGAAAGGCTTCTCCATGAATCTGCTAATCAAGCTTACTGCATACATGATGTCGAGTCTTATAGCAGTGAGATACATCAAATTTCCAACTAGGCTTCGAAAAATAGTTGGATCCACAAACTTTTCTTCACCATTTTCGCACAATTTCAAACCTGCAACACAAGGAGTTGAAACTGGATTTGCATTCATCATATTGAACTTCTCCAATACTTGAGCAGCATATTTTTCTTGCGAGATAAAAATCCCACATTTTGATTGCTGAACACCTATCCCTAGAAAATGATGTAACTCTCCCAAATCCGCCATCTCGAACTCCTTCATCATTGAATTTTTGAATTCAGATAACATCTCCATATTATCTCCAGTAAAAATCAGATCATCCACGTATAAACTCACGATCATGAAACCTCCTTTTGAATGCTTCTTCATGTAAAGAGTGTGTTCAAAAGGACACCTTTCAAAGCCATTCTTCAAGAAGAAATTATTGATACGATCATACCATGCACGGGGGGATTTCTTCAGCCCGTATAAAGCTTTCCGCAGCTTATACACCTTTTCCTCTTCACCCCTCTTCACAAAACCAGGAGGTTGTTGAAGATAAATTTCATCTTAAAGAAAACCATTCAAGAAAGCTGATTTCACATCCATTTGCAGCAGCTTCCAGCCATTTTGGGAAGCAAGAGAAATCAACAATCGAATTATATCAAGTCGAGAGACAGGAGTGAATACCTCATTGAAATCTTCCCCCTTCCTTTTGCTTATACCCCTTCGCAACCAAATGTGCTTTGTACTTGTTGATGGAGCCATCAAGATTTGTTTTGGTTTTAAACACCCATTTTACACCAATGGCTAATTTGTGTGAAGGCAAAGTGGTAAGCTCCCACGTACCATTTTTCTCAATAGACTTGATTTCATCGTTCATTGCATTCACCCATTTTTCTTCCTTTGATGCTTCTTCATAAGTGATTGGATCTTCTCCCGCAAAAAATGCAAAATATACATGATCCGTAGTGTCAACTTCTTCGGTTGCATCATAGATTTTTCTCAAGGATCGCGTCCTTCTTTCTGCCATTGGTGGTGAATTTTGCTCCTGCTCAGCCACATTAGTTTTAGGCTGTTGTTCTTCGATACCAACATCATCATCAACACCTTGTTCCAAAGAAGTTTCCTCTTCAAGATTTAGAGTTTGCCATCCAGGTAATTCTGCAAAATCTGAAAAATTATAACAGCCATTTTCATCGAAGCGAACATCTCTGCTGATAATCATCTTCTTCATCTTCGGATTGTAAAGCTTGTAAGCTTTAGTCCTTTGGCTATAACCAATGAAAATGCCTTTTTCAGATTTGTCGTCGAGCTTTGATCATAAAGCATCAGGAATATGAGAGTATGCAAGACAACCAAAAGTTTTTAAATGAGCAACATTTGGTTTCTTGCCATACCAGACTTCATTTGGAGTGGAATCCTTTAAGCTCTTCATTGGTGATCGGTTGATTAATTAAACGGCACAAGAGACCGCTTCAGCCTAAAAACATGCAGGCAAGTTCTTCTTCTTCAACATGCATCTGACCATATTCATTATTGTTCGATTTTTGCGCTCTGCGACTCCGTTTTGTTGAGGTGAGTACCTAGCAGTTAACTCATGGCAGATTTTATGATTTTTGCAGAATTCTTCAAACTGAGAGGACATGTATTCTCCTCCACGGCCACTCCTTAGATTTTTTATTTGATGACCAGAATGTTTTTCAACTTGAAATTTGAACTCTTTGAAGCAAGAGAAGGCATCTGATTTTTCTTTGGCACAGTAAACCCAAATTTTTCTTGTGTAATCGTCAACAAATAATAAGAAATATCTGCTGCCTCCAAGCGATGGCACTTGCATTGGTCCATAGAGGTCGGTGTGAACAAGCTCCAGAGGTGATTGAGAAATCCACTTCGATTTGGATGGGAAAGATTCACGATGTTGTTTTCCCGATTGGCATTTCTCACATGCTTCGTTTATCACTTCAAGTTTAGGCAGCCCTCGGACTATTTCTTTGGTAGACATCTCCTTCAAACTCCGAAAGTTTAAATGCCCAAACCTCTCATGCCATAACTTGGAAACTTCATCATTAGAAGTAGCAATCATGCACGTACTGCTCACGATGTCAAGTTTGATCGAAAATAATTTGTTGGATCCCATCATAATATTTGCCACTTGTTGGTCGTTCTTCTTTATGCTATATTGATCTCCAACGAATCGAAAATCAAATCCTTTCTTCAGCAAGTGACCGACGCTAAGAAGATTGCTGCGTATGTCTGGTACATAAAGAACCTCCGACATTTTTTCAACTTTTCCAGCCTTGGTTTTGAAAGAAATTTCGCCAACACCTTGAATTTTGTATGATTTTGCATCTTCAATAGTAACCTGACCATCATCAGCTTCCACAAGACTTGAAAATAGATTTTTATTTCCAGTCATATGCCTACTTGCACCACTATCCAAGTACCATACGTTTTCAACATTTCCATCCAAAGCGATCAACAAAGATTCAAATTTTTCTGCTTCATTATGCATAAAACCAGCAACTGGCTTCTTTTCAGGATGTTTTTCCCAGCAGTCATTTTCTTTATACCCGGCTTGTGACAGAAATTGCATTCAAAATATGGTTTTTTTTGCCTTTGTATTTGCCTCGCGCCTTGTTATTTTGGAATGATGGTTTCTCCTCCTTTGATTCTTCACGTTTTCCACTATTTCTAGCCTCATGAGCTTCCAGCCTTCCTTGTAAGTCTTCAAGAGAAAGTGAAGCAATATCATTTGATTCCTCAATTGCAACCACAATATGATCGAACTTGATTGGTAGGCTCCGTAGAATTTTTTCAACGGCTCTTTGAGTCTCCACGACTTCTCCGTTTGAAGCCATCTGATTTATGATGGAAGTGAGACGAGTAAAATACTCTGAGATTTTCTCACTATCCTTCATTTCGAGCTTTTCGAATTCAGCTCGTAATGCCTGCAGCCGAACCTTTTTTACTTGATCTTGGCCAAAATACGTTGTATTCAATATTTTCCAAGCCTCCTGAGCATTTGCAACTTTTGAAATTCTCTCATAAACTTGAATTTCAAGTGTCTGATAGATTTGGAAGAGAGCCTTCCGATCTTTCTGTTTTTTCTTTTCAGAAGATCTCTTTGGGCAACTGTGAGTTGCTTCTCATCTTCCGACGCACCAACACCTTCTTCAACAACTATCCACAAGTCTTGAGATTCAAGACGGAGCCTCATTAGATTGCTCCAATAATCAAACTTTTCACCGTTGAATCGAGGAACAAGAGAGACAAGGTTGTTTGATATTTTTCAACCAAGCTCCGATACCAATTTGTTAAAATATAAAAGAGAAGATAATTATAATTTTAGAGGAGAATAGACAATTTTTTTTATAACTTTCTTTTTGTCTTGCCTACAACTTGCATACAACACAACAAAATGACCATATATATATAGTGGTTTACAACCCTTACAAACGGACATAACCTTTTTGAATAGACACCCTTTCACTTCAATAGACATGACTTTTACTTAATAGACACGACTCTTCATTTCAATAGACATGACTTTTCAGTGAACGGACACGACTCTTCACTGAACAGATATGACTTTTCATTCGAATAGTCATGACTCTTCATTCGAATAGACATGACTTTTGCACATCAGCAGACACGACTCTTTAATTTTAGTTTACACCAACATACCCCATGTAGAAGTAATCTAAGTTGGTGCAACAATTTGGAGTGATTATGTTGTTGGTTTTTTTGGATAATCCATTATCCTTCATAACAGTTGTAGAGTACCTTAAAAGAGCATGGAAGCTTAAAGGTTCGGTAAAGGTAAAATTTGATGGCATGTTATTCTTATTTCATCTTTCTTGTGAAGAGGACAGAGCAGAAGTTTTGCATGCTGATCCAATAATAATGAGAAATAAGATATTCATAATACAAGAGTGGAAACCATAGCTAGGCAATATTTATGGTAATGTAAGAGCTGTCCCTGTCTAGTTGCAAATGACAAACGTTTCAATATACGCGTGGTCACACCTGGGTTTGAGTTGGTTAGATTCACATATAGGGACTTTGCTATGCTTGGATGATTCAACATAAAGGTTAGAAAGAATTTCCTATGCTAAATGCATGATAGAAGTGAGACCGGACCAAAAGCTTGTTGATAAGTTCCCTGTTAAGCTACTTGATGGCAGTGAACAGATGGTTTATGTGAGTTACTTATGGAAACAAGATGTTGTTTGAATTGCAAAAATTTTGTACATAACGAAGATGGTTGTCAAAAAAAATTTGAGCTGGAGCTTAAGAAAAAGGAAGTGGTAAATGATGTGAAGAATGGAAATGGTAATGCAGACAAATTGGGTAATATATATAGTCTGAAAAACAATAGAAGAGGGGATGAAGAGAAAGAATGTTATAAGAAGAGGAAAAGTAAATGAAGTTGTCAAGGGATTGCATGAAACTGAAGGAAAATAAATGGATATTAATAAGGAGAAGGAAAGCAACACAAAGCTAATGGTTCAAGATCAAATAATAACTGGTGATAGCGGCAATAACTATGCAAGTCAATTGATAGACAACAAGTTGAGTTTGAACCCATTTAATATCTTGTCAGTACAAGATGGAAGTAATGATAATGAGGTAGAAGTGGACATAACTGATGGATTGAATGCACATAGTAGTGTGAATAAGGTCATGTGCACTACTACAGTTGTGCATGTAAAGTGCACTGATACAATAAGTGAATAGTCAGCAATTCCCATGCAAAAACATACAAAAGTGCAACCCAACAATCAAATCCCACCAACCCCTCCCACCATCAATCTTGACCTAATCCATGATCTCACTAACCAAACTTTTTTGAATCCAAACTCTAATCCCATGTCTTTGCATTCTTTTAGCTTACCACCCCATTCTCTATCTTCTCAAAGTACTACCCAAAATATCGATGATATAGTCCTCAATGTTTTACCTACCTCTCATGAACCTTATTATCATATCCAACCACCACCTAGCTATCCGACAAACTCTGATATAAGAATCCATAACCAGTCTGAAAGCACCACAGCCACTAAGCATAATGATAATAACAGTCTGACATCTAGTATTACCAATACCAACAACCACAACATCCAAAGAAATAAAAAGAAAAACAAAAAACACAAAGACTTCAATGAGCCAGCAATCCTGCAAACAACCAGTATACTACCAGAAACAAGCTCTACTCCATCCTCTTTAACAAGAAGCCAGCAATGCATTCTGAATCATAACCAGAGTGTAGAATGATGACACAAAAAATAGATGTGCGGAATATTGGAGGAGCTTACCAAGATATCAAACTTACTCAAGCTAAATACATTATTCAATTTCACAAAACACAACTGCTAGCTATACTGGAAACCAAGCTAAACTGTGATTTGACTGCAAGAGCAATAAGAATAATTAATCCCAGTTGGAATTTGCACCATAATCAGGTGAAAGCGCCTTATGGTAGGGTTATAGGGTTATGATCCTCTCTGATCCGAACTACTTTATTGTGTCTCCTATCTTAACACATAAACAATCCATTAATTCTCACCTAACTCATATTCCCTTTTCAACATCCATGTACCTTACCATTATTTATGCAAAAACCAACCAACCATAAGACAATGTATGACTATCTCCCACATCTAGCCCAAGACAACCACCCTTGGATTGTGATTGGAGACTTTAACAGCCTACTTGGGTTTGATGATAGAATGGAAGGATCTCCCTTAACACTAAAAGGTATCTTGCCGTTGAACTGTGCAATCAGCATCACAAACCTTATCGTTTGCCATTTAGCGGTGCAAGATACTCATGGAATAACATGAGTAGATCAGGAAGAAAAATTTACAACAAGATTGACCTACTCTATGGAACATGACTACCTTATCTTTATGGCCTCATATCACTCCTCGTCTCCCCCTTCTGTCTGACCACTCTCTACAAATCATAACCCTTGCCTTAGATGCCATGAAAAGAAGTACCTCTTTAAAAAATTTAATATTTGGATTTCTAAACCTAACTTAATTGATATTGTTAATACTGCTTGGAACACTAACTTTTATGGATCTCCTATGTTTATCTTTCAACAGAGTTTGAAACAGGTAAAGAACTATTTAGGGTGGTGGGCTGCTCAAAAATTTGGCAGAGGCAATTTGCTATCATCAACAATCAAGAATGCACTTGCTCAAGCTCAACTACATGCTATGGCTAACCCAGATAATGAATCACTGGCAAAGGAGGAGTATGTACTACAGGAACGATATAGGAATGCATTAAAACAGAAGAAGAAATGTATAGACAGAAATTGAGACTGAAGTGGAATATTGAAGGTGGTAGGAACACCATGCTATTCCATGATAGCTTAAAGATTAAACAGTCTAAATACCACATTCACTTCATCAATGACCAACGTGGCAACCATGTTAATTCCTATGATAGCATCGATAGAGCTTTCCTACATTATTTCTGTAATCTTCTTGGTAACTCAGATAATTTTACTCTTGATCTTTCCTTAATTGATGATTTGCCAATCCTACCTTATAATCTATGGATCAAAAAGATGCCTTATCTGCCAGAATAACTAAAGAGGAAATCAAAGATTGTATTTTCAATATGAATAGAGAGGCATGTGGTGGGCCTGATGGCTTTAATGCATGTTTCTACATTGCATGCTGGGAGATAATTGGTTCTTATTTAATTAATGCTATTAATAGTTTTTTCTCCAGAAATAGGATATTAACTGGCATTAATGCTACAAACTTGTCTCTTATTCCTAAATGTGAACATCCTTCTAGTGTCACTGACTTCAGACTAGTCGCATGCTATAATTGTTGAAATATATATTTAGAAAAAAAAGGTTGGAGACTAGAGAGAAGAAACTTGTTCTCACTAATCCACACAACTCACACACAAGAGAAGAAACTTGTTCTCACTAATAACGATTTAATGTTATTTCTTTGCTTGATTACATACATACAAATGAGGAGAGCTGCTCTATTTATAGTCCCTAATAGATTATTCTAGAATTACTTTTACTTGATTACAAAGAAAACGTAATTCTAGAAACGCCTTTACTTGTTACAAAGAAAACGTAATTCTAGAAATGTCTTTACTTGATTACAAAGAAAACGTAATTCAATAAATAAAGTTTATATTCCAACACCCCCCTTTTAAACTTGATTTGCCTCCCTTTGAGTTAAACTTTTACGCATACCAAGTTTCTTCTTTAACTCCTTGAAAATCTCCAACTGCAAAGACTTCGTTAAAAGATCAGCAATTTGATCCTGCGTCTTGCAATGCTTGACAACTACTTCTCCTTTCCCAACCAAGTCTCGAATGAAATGATACTTGGTTCTTATATGCTTGCTCCTCCCATGAAAAACTGGATTTTCGATGAGTGCTATAGCAGAATTGCTATCACAATATATAAGTGGACTTTTTTTTGGAGTATGCTTAAGTTCTTCTAGCACTCATTTAATCCATAAAGCTTGACAACTAGCTAAAGATAGTGAAATATATTCTGCCTTGGCGATTGAGAGAGCCACAACTTGTTGTTTCTTTGACATCTTTGATCCAAAGTAGAAAACATTTTCTGAAGTACTTTTACTATCATCAACACTTTCAGCTCAATCACTATCACAATATCCAAGCACCTTAGGATCATTTATCTTTTGATAATAAATTCAATCCCCAAGTACTCCACGCACATATCTCAAAATTCTTTTTCCGGCATCCCAATGTGTCTTCTTTGGTTGCTCCATGAACCTACTAATCAAGCTCACACCATATGTAATGTCCGGCCGAGTGGCTGTCAAATACATAAAACTCCCAACAAGACTTCTAAACAATGTTGGATCAACATATTTAGAGTTGTCATCCTTACTTAGTTTCAAGCCAACTTCAACTGGAGTGCTAACTGGCTTTGCCTCTTCCATTCTAAACTTCTTCATCAAATCTTTTACATACTTTTCTTGAGAGATAAATATACCATCATTATCTTGCTTTACTTCAATACCAAGAAAGTAATGAAGTAGACCCAAGTCGGTCATCTCAAATTCTTGCATCATACTTCTCTTAAATTCTTTAATATTATCAAGACTATTTTTCGTAAAAATCAAATCATCCACATATAAACCAATGATGAGAATGTTACCTTTGTTCTCCTTGATGTAAAGAGTATGCTCAAATGGACACCTTTTGAATCCCCTCTTCACAAAATAGTCATCTATGCGACTATACCATGCACGAGGGGCTTGCTTAAGGCCATACAATGTCTTCTTCAACCGATAAACTTTATGTTCTTCATCCTTTATCACATAGACGGAAGGTTGATTAATGTACACCTCTTCTTGTAGTACTCCATTCAAGAAAGAAGATTTAACATCCATTTGATAAACTTGCCACTTATTTTGAGCGGCCAATGAAATTATCAAACGAATTGTTTCAAGACGTGCCACGGGAGCAAAAACTTCTTTGTAATCAACACCATACTTTTGCTTGTAGCCTTTCACAACTAATCGTGCCTTATGTTTTTCAACTTCACCTTGTGCATTCAACTTTGTCTTGTAAACCCATTTGACTCCAATGGGTTTCTTCCCTTCAGGTACTTCAACCAACTCTCATGTTTGGTTCCTTTCAACTGCATCAATTTCTTGATCCATGGCTTGTCTCCATTTGTCTTCCTTGGCGGCTTCTTCAAAATCAACTGCATCTGCAGTTGCATATAAAGCAAAATCAACAAATTCATCTTCTAAAATTCTTCTTGTTTCTCCATAAATCTCCGCAAGAGGTCTTGTCCTTCTAGGTGTTGATTCTGAACTTGAAGATGATGGGCTTGGAGGAGAATTAGATGGTGGAGTAGGTGGGGTTGATCCTTCTTCTTCAATTGGCTCAAATGCATCATTATCAAGCAAGATACTTGTACTCTTTTTCTCATTTTTCCATTCTCATGCTTCTTCCTCATTGAAAATTACATCACGACTAATAATAGTCTTCTTTGTGATGGGGTTATATAATTTATATGCCTTGGATCTTTCACTATAGCCAACAAAGATGCACTTTTCAGATTTGTCATCAAGTTTTCCTCTCTTTTCATCCGGCACATGAGAGTAACAAATGCTTCCAAAAATTGAAAAGTGGGAGACACATGGCGTGTGACCGCTCCATGCTTCTTGTGGAGTCTTTCCTTGAACACTTTTAGTTGACGCACGGTTGAGAACATAGCATGCACATGCTACAGCTTCGGCCCAAAATATTTTTGGCAATCCTTTTGTCTTCAACATACTTCGAACAAATTCCATGATGATACGATTTTTTCTTTCTGCCACCCCATTTTGTTGAGGGGTTGAGAGGACCGTTAGTTGATGATGAATGCCATGATCCTTTAAGAAATTTCCGAATTCTTCCGCCATGTATTCTCCACCACGATCGGATTGGAGCGTCTTTATAAAAAAACCACTTTGCTTGTCCACAAGTGCTTTAAAATTCTTGAATACTTCAAATACTTGAGATGTTTCTTTGAGAAAGTAAATCCACATCTTGTGACTATAGTCATCAATAAAAGTGAGAAAATATCGATTACCTCCAAGAGAGTTTGTGCGTATAGGTCCACATAAATCCGAATACACTAGCTCCAAAGGATTCTTCGCTTGCCATGTCTTTTCTTTTGGAAATGGATCTCGATGGTGCTTGCCAAAAACACAACTTTCACATGCTTGATCTTGTTTGCTAATATTTGGGATGCCTCTCACCATATGATCTTTGCAAATCTTAGGTAGAGTGCTAAACCTCAAGTGACTATAATGAAGATGCCAAAGCCATGACTTGTCATTAACAATATTAGCAAAACATGAAAATGCTTCATTTTTTATTTTCAACGGAAACATTTTTGTTGGTGTCATCTTCACTTTTGCAATAAGAACACCAGTTTTGTTTTTGATCTCACATAAATCATTTTTGAAATTCACATTATGTCCCTTCTTTAAAAGTTGCCCAACACTCAAAAGATTGTGTTTAAGATCGGGAACATAATAAACATTAGAAATATAATTTGTACCTTGCTTTGTCCGTATCGGATTATCGCCACTGCCTTTGACAATGAGCCTTTTGTTATCACCTGTCTTGGCTTCTCGTTGAACACTTTCATCAAAAATCACAAAGCAACTTTTATTTCCGGTCATGTGGTTACTACAACCACTATCAATATACCATATATCATCAAAAGAAGCTTCTTGAACATTACAAGCAAGAAGCAAACTTTCATCTTGTGTCTCCAAATTCTCATGTAGAAAATTAGAATTATCCTTTTCATCATTAATTCTTTTAAAACAATCCTTTTTCATATGCCCATATTTATGACAATAATGACATTGAATATTATAAGAGTTACCTCTTCTTCTTCCACTGTATCCTCCACAGCCTCTTCCTCTTCCTCCTTGAGATGGACTTGAATTTTCATTTTGAATTTGGCCTCTTCCTTGTCCTCTACCACGGGCTGATTTTCCACCTCTTCCTCTAAAACCACCTCGGTTGGTGTCTCGAATTTGAAAAGCTTGCTCGGAAGGAGAGGAATCAAATTGTTTGATGCGAAGCTCATGAGATTGTAGTGAGCCCAACAATTCTTCAAGAGAAAAAATATTCAAGTCTTTTGATTGTTCAATAGCAATAATAGCATGCTTAAATTTCCTTGTCATACTTCGAAGAATTTTTTCAATAATTCTTTTATCCGAAATTTCTTCACCATTGATTCGAAGTTGATTAGCAATAGAAATAGTTCTATTATAAAATTCCTCCACAGATTCACTTTCTTTCATTTTGAGTAAATCAAACTCACCTCTTAGAGCTTGAAGTCTTACCATCTTTACCTTTTCTTCACCTTTGTACGTCTTGTTGAGGATGTCCCATGCCTCCTTTGATGTTGATGCCGAAGAGATCCTTTCAAAAATTTCTTCATCCACCGTTGATAGATAAAATAAAGAGCCTTCTTGTCCTTCTTTCGAATCTCTTTCAAAGTATTCAATTGTTGTGTTGAAAGTGTTGCTTGATTCTTCAGTTCTTCATATCCATTTTCAACAATCTCTCAAAGATCTTGAGAGCCATATAAGACCTTCATTTAAATGCTCCATCGATTGTAATTCTTTCCTGTCAAACGAGGAAGTTGAGGTTGCAACATATTATTGGAAGTCATCTCTAAACATTGCTCTGATACCACTTTGTTGAAATATATATTTAGAAGAAAAAAAAGGTTGGAGACTAGAGAGAAGAAACTTGTTCTCACTAATCCACACAACTCACACATAAGAGAAGAAACTTGTTCTCACTAATAATGATTTAATGTTATTTTCTTTGCTTAATTACATACATATAAATGAGGAGAGCTGCTCTATTCATAGTCCCTAATAGATTATTCTAGAATTATTTTTACTTGATTACAAAGAAAACGTAATTCTAGAAACGCCTTTACTTGATTACAAAGAAAACGTAATTCTAGAAACGTCTTTACTTGATTACAAAGAAAATGTAATTCAATAAACCAAGTTTATATTCCAACAATAATATAATCTATAAATGTATTTCCAAGATCATTGCTATAACGCTTAAATCGGTTCTTCCAACTTTAATATCAGATAATCAAGCTGTGTTTCTTCTTGGTAGAAGCATCTTAGACAATGTTCTATTAACTCATGAACTATTAAAGGACTATAACAAGGCTACTGTTTCACCCAAAGCAATGATCAAGTTGGACCTAAGGAAAGCATATGATACCTTGCCTTGGACTTCAATTACCACAGTACTATCTCGTATGGGATTTCCTACGCATTTGGTGCATGGATTTATACATGTATCTCCATGGTTAATTTATCATTATGTTACAATGGCGACGAAAGGTTACATCAAAAGTAGACAAGGAATAAGACAAGGCGACCCAATGTCATCGTACCTCTTCATTTTAGTAATGGAAGTTCTTACCGGATTGATCAATCATGAGGTAATTTCCAAAAACACAAGTATGCATCCAAAATGTCGAGATCCTATGATAACTTCTCTCATGTTCGCTGATGATTTGATCATATTTATGAAACCATCTAACCTTTCAATTAGTACTATACTAAATGCCTTGTCTACATTTCATAAATTCTCGGGGTTGGCTATCAGCTTCAACAAATCAAGCATCATCGTCGCCAGTGTTCCTGGCCTCAAAGCAACTGAATTATCCTAGCTTTCTGGTTTGCCACTTTCAAATGACTCTACAACTTACTTAGGTAACCCACTTGGGACCTCTCAGGTTACAATTGCTGATTGTTTGAGCTTGTATGAGAAAACTACTATGGCTATGAGTGGATGGTCTAATAGGAAAATGACACAAGCGGGAAGGCTCATTTAATTAAATCGATTCTCTTCTTTTATGCAATGTATTGGTGTAGAACTTTCATCTTCCCTAAGAAATCGATCCTGATGATACAACGAGCTTTCTGTAATTTTTTATGGTTTGGGAATGTCCATTCCATGAAGCTTAAACCTATTAGCTACCACAAGCTTGTGCACATGAAAAAGAAAGGAGGACTTGGAATATTAGACTTACTTAACAGGAACATAGCTGCGTTTAGTACCCAGTTCAACAACATCCTAACCAGATGGAAAAATATTTAGGTAGCATGGACCATGAAAAATAGTATAAAACGTAATTATTTTGGGACTATGGATATTCCAATAAGAGGTAGCTGGACTTGGCGGTCAATTCTCAAGCTTAGAAATGTTCTACTGCCGCATATAAGAGTTTCAGCATCTCGGGAGGAAGGGACAAGTTTTTGGCATGATACATGGACTAGACAAGGTGTAATTTCCTGGGAAGATAATGTCCTACACTCAACAACTACAATTGGTATGTATAGAGAAGCAAAGGCAAAGCAATATATAAATAATGGAACTGTCACACTGCTATATACATCGAATCAGACTATCAGACAACTATGGAATGAAATTATGCTACAACACTGCACTATGGAGCAAACTGACATGCTGGTGTTGTTGCATGCTTTTAAGAAGCACTCTAATTTATTAACCACAAGTGTGGTTGCATCGTTAGTGATAGGGACCCTTAATTTACTAGTAAATTTTGGAGGAGTTTCCTAGTAGCTTTAGGGACTTCGTTGGATATAAGCATCACTTACCAACTGAAGACCGACAGACAAACTAAATGAATGGATGGGAATTTGGAAGATTTGTTGAGAGCTTGCATCTTGGACTTTGGAGGACCTTAGAAGTGGTGCTTACGCTTAGTAGAATTTTTGTAAGATTGTAATCATCAATAGACGGTTGGTATGACACCCTTGAAGCATTTTTTGAGAGGTCATGCAAATCGCCAAATTGTGGGTAGGAAACCACCAACAAATTCTACCCAGAAAAATTTATTTTGCGAGTTTTTGAAAAGTTAAAATTGATTAGGCAGCATGTGAAGTTCATATGATTCGGGTAGTTGGAAAGTAGACACCCGACTTATTGGACCTTTTCCCAACATGGGGAAAACAAGAAAACTTTTATGTTGGCTGGAGTCCATGGGGTTTTTGCAATTAAGAAAATACCTTCATAGCAAAACAATTTGTAGAGTCTAATCAATTAGGGATTTTAAGAGGGAGCCAATAGCGTCCCTTTCCACTGCATGCATTGTAGAGCATGGAACTAGGAAGCTCCATAATGAAAAATCAGACTGGTCTAAGTACAATAGCGAGAAAATCTGGTGGGAGGGATAAGGACTCCTTGTCCTAAGACTTTCTTTGAAAAAACTTCCCCAAAATTAAGACGTTGGTTGCATTGTGGTTGCTAGATTGGATGGTAGAAGATGGTTGCTACAGTTTTTCACAACCACTTTACACTCATGTAGAAATTTTTGTGCATGCTTAGGGTATTTGCATACATACTTTCATGACAAGATTCACACTCATGCAAGGATTAAGCTTATTTTAGTATATCTCCAGTATATAATAACATTGCACTATTAGTTGAGTGGATGGTTGTGTTGATAACTTGGTTGTATAATATGAATGTTATTGCGCGTTACGTTATTCGCCTCTTGAAAGATTTCAGGACGAAATCCCATTTTAAGGGAAGAGTGTAACACCTTATAAAATTTAGTTAAATATAATAAGATAGAATATGGAAATTTTATGAACGTTGGAATTTGACCACGGAAGTTATTCCATTGCTTTCATGGAGAAATTCTGACTGTTTCCTTATATAATATGCTCAAAACAAAACTCAAACGAAGAAGATATGAACATTTGAAGTTTTCATATTTAAATTATTTCGGTTTGAAATAAAATTCAAATGAGAATTTAAATTTAGGATTTAAATTTCAAAATTAGCTTGGGGGCTAAGTAAACATTTTAACTAACAGTTAACGTTAAGACTAAATAGTGTGAGAAATTAATTAAAATCAAAACGCAATGGAAATGAATCATTATTGCACAAATAGGGCAAAGCGGTCGACCTACATAGGTCAAACAATCGCCGTAGGGGTCGACATTCGAGCTTAGGCAGTCGACCGTCAGCTGATGGTGACGGCTAGGGTTCTGTGTTGTTTAATGCTCCAATATGCTCGTTTCTCTTCCAATTTGATCCTACAGTTCTAGTTCGTTTCGACCCTATAAATAGAACCCTATCCTCTCCACTTTTAATTTAAATTATTTTAGAGAATACAACGAAACTCTGCCATCGTTATTTTTCCTAATTAGGTTCACAAAATCCATAGAGAATTCAGGTAATAATTTAATCCCTTTTCTAATTATTTCATCTTCTTCCTCCAATCTACTCTTATTTTGTTCTTTTTCCAATTGTTCTGAATCTAATAAAAGTGCATACATCATCTCCATCGTATATATATCGAAAGAGAAAGATTCTGGAGGAGACTGAGTAGCGTGCAAATCCAAGAAAAGTGAAGCCAAGGATGTTCTGTGAGTAGAAACCTTAATATTTCTTTTTAAGTAATTGTTTGGTGTATCTCTATCGATTTGAATATGCCTTAGGGATTTTAGGATTGTGATAATATGATAGATAAAATCCCCCAGAATTCCTTTTCATTTCGAAATGTTAATACTATGTTGAAATTCTTAATTATTTACATTAATTAAATGGAATTTGTTTTTTATGCAATTTTTGATAGTTTCATTGTCTATTCCACTTCTCCTTCTTCTTTGGTTTAATTTATGATTCTTTAATGAAATATGGGGTCTAGATTATCAATTTTGTTTGTAGTTTACACCACTTATTCCACACAAATTTCCTTCTTATCTGTTTCTTTGTAAAAGTGGAGTTGAATAGAATATGGAGTTTTAATTGCAATTCCTATTTTTTAGGATATTCCATTGAATTTGTGTAATAAATTGAGTTTCTACTTTATTTACATGTATATTATTGTAGTTTTAGTTATGAATATTTATTCCTTGTTTTGGATATTATAATCCCTTATTTTGGTATGTCGAAATCTTAGGAAGTTGAAGAAAAAGAACTTGTAATAGAATTCGGTTAAGGAATTGACATTTAACGCTAGTTTAGAGCGTAAAATCTATGTGTTTAAAATTTATTAGGCGTGAATATTTATTTATCTCTATTAGAATAATTATTTCATATATGGTGTTGTTAATTAGGTAATTATTTCCATTTATTTCCCCTATTATGAATGTAATTAGTTGTTAGGCGTAAATAAGAGGAAACTATTATATAGCTTAATTATTATTCTAAGGAGTAATAAGGAATATTCTTTATAAGGCCTTATTTACGAAACAGTGAGATGAGTATTATTATATATATGGAGTGTATTTAATCTATCGCTAAGTCATAAGGATGCAAGGTCAATAGAGTTAAATAATGGATGTATGCCCTTCACTTTGAGGCTATCAATAGTTGTGTACACTTTCTATTGATGTGAGATATCCTTATTGTAAATATTTATAATGACATGAGATTAGCCCCAAATTCCATAGGGAAAATCTGCCCAGCTAATCCGGCTACCAGTTCCTACGAATAGTCGGGCTAACGTGAGACGTCATTATGAGTATGGACCATTATATGAGAGGCCTGCTTCGTGGTCTTAAGGTATTAAGTGGTTGTTTATAGGCCCACCTCTTTTCTCCAAATGAAGTATTGATTGGGCTAGAGGAGACATTAGGTGGTATCTCTATAGAGGTCCTTTTGGATGAGGTATTAAGTGGCTGACTGAGGGTCTGCCTTGCCAAATAAAGAAGTATTAAGTGACTTGAGATTAGTACCATTGAGCATCATGTCTTGGGAATAGGTATTAAATGATAGAGTTTGCCTTTATTAAGGAATTTAAATGGCCGAAGTCTGCCTATTTTCCAATAAATGGTATTATGTGGCTGGGTAGTATCTCTTGAAGTGCCAGTTAATTACAATGTGGGATTTAGGTTTTGAGATTTTGGTGACCTACTTCTTTCCTTAAAAGAAGTATTAAATGATTTTAATGGTTTTATGTTCGTAAATATATACTTATTTTGAAATATGTTGCCCGAGTAACGAAAAGGTAAGACTCGAGGTTTTTATTCACCAGACACTTGTTGTATTGACTCCCTTCTCAATACAACACAGGATAAGGACGTTTATAGCAAAAGTGACGCTTAGAGATGGAGGTTGTTTGCTTATGGCGATATTTATCATTTTTACTTGCTTTTATATGTATCTTATAGCTAGACTATTGTTGTAAAGAATTTATAATACGAATTGATGGTACTTTGTATTTTGACATAATTATGATTTTGAAATAAATTGGTACACTTTACTATTATATTTGTTCCATCCGCCGTGAGTTCTGAAAGTTTAGTTATGGACCTATACTATTATTTTATTAATTCTACCAACAGCTTACCATAAAATAGATTTAAGTTTCAATGGGCCTTTTCTAGGTCGAAATTTATCCCTGTTTCTAGGTGGGTTGTTACAAGTCATTTACTTTAGTAATACCAATTGATGAGAAATGAGGGTTTACACCAGTAAAAGTGACTCTAGGATCGTAGTTCGCACTGGCCCAACGTTGCCAAAGTCCTCCAGACTGGCAACAAAATCCTCTTGATTATATGAAAAGGCTAAGTCGAGTTCAGGCTAAAAGTGAATAAAAACATCGATTGCGTGCTTCTCAATAGTATCTACCATGACATTTTTACCTTATCTTTATGAACTTGCTCTATCAAGGATACCTTATCCAAATTTTCTAGAGTAACAACCGAAATCTTAGATGATGTAGTAGTGGGAACTCGTCTAAGGGCCTATGAATTGGATTAAGACTCTAAGGTAGATAATTTTGTTTTCAAAGGCATTCATGTGCTCAATAGCTACCCTTCTAACCCATTCATTCTCATCCAAAAATTAATCTTTCATCCTCTTCATTGATTTAGAATAGGAGCCAAAAAGCTCCTCTGTAGTAGATATGATATTCGAACAGCTACCCCCATGGGTCCGCGATTCCTTATTATAGTAATTTTCAATTCATGAAATTTAGCCTGAGAATAGTTCTTTAAATCCTCCTTCCACTGGAAAACAGCATCAGGATCTGCCTCCGACAGATGCTTAGGAGCAGTACTAGGCCTTGATACTGCACTAGTGGTCAAGGACGCAATAGGATTATCTTCTGCACTAATTTTCTTAGCGACCTGCAAAGACAACTCTTTAAATTTTCCATTCAGTACCTTAATCACATCTTCATATGAACCCTATATAAATATTTGGCATCTTTCAACAAACACCTCCAGTTTGATCATTCGAACTGGATTCGACCTGAGCTTTTCTTCCAAGTTAGTTATATTCGAACATTACATTGTGAAGAAAAGCTGATAACCAAGCAAATCTAGATGAACAAAATTAAAAGAAAGTGAGAATTAATTGAAGCTCATAAGGCACCTGTCCATATTTACAAGAAAGTTCAATTTATACAGTATCCTTATATATATATGCATATCAAAAAAAAATTCTACAACATAAATTTAGAAAAGTGTTCTAAATTTTAAGACCCTAAAATGCTGTTGTAACTACAAAACTTCTAGTCTAAGGGATGCTAGCCAAATGTTTGTCTATTCTAATACCAAAAGTTTTCCTTGGGTCATAGTTGACAGCTATCCACAAGTCCGTTAGATCCTCCATGGTCACCATTAAGCCTTCTTAATTGTGAAGAAAGCTCAGATCAAGCGCAGAGTGAAAATAATTAAAAACATTTGTAGTACATTGCAAAGAAAATCTGCCTCATCTTACATTTGACATTCTCCTCTCCAAGCTTCTCTTCGAGATCAGTAATTTGACCTTGCCCTTGCATGTTGAAGGGTGCTACTATGACATTAGAGGCAGCCTGAGCTTCTTGCAATCAATCTTTATATTCATAAATCTTAAGTATACAGTCTCTCTTGTCTGTTAAAAAGTCTTTATTAACTCTGCCCTAGTATTTTTCAAGTCTCTAAACAAACCACCAAATTATTTGAGGGTGCTCTTTCCACCCCTTCCCCTATTTACGAGGGAACAACTTTGACTTCAGTCACTCTAACTGCTGATTATAGTAAGCTTCTAACTCTTTAATTTTATGTTGACAACATAATTCCAATTTCCTCTTCCACTCATCCACTAACATGGCATCTATGCCTACAGAAGGAGTATGGGCCACACCCATTCTAAGTCCCTTTACAACCTCTCCTACTTTGGTATTCCCTTCTCTGCATACCATTGAGAAACCTGAATAGACAAGCTTTCTATGATTTTTCTCAAACCTTTGATCTCATCTTTATAGATAACCACGTAAAGTGCTTCATTCTCCTTCAGCATTTATTGTAGTTCAACCACCTTTGAATTTTCAGTCTCAAGCTCAGTGCATAGTTTGATTTTTATTGATGCTAGCGCTCATGTATGTCCTTGACTTTTCCAAAGTCGGAAAGGGAATTCTCGAATTTATGTTAAGCCTTTCATTAGTACGTGTTAGTTGGAGGTATCTTCCTCTAAGGTCGTAGTAGAAGTTGTAGCTGCAACCTTAAATTCATGTATACCTAAGTCATCCCGGCCATAGATAGTAGGAGCCAAAAATGCATCAAATTCAAAGACTTCGATAGACTTTGAAGAAATGCTTACAAGAAAGAAGGGAATCGGCCTAGTTGAGATTAATGAGAATTTACTTCGATGAAGTCAATTTACACGAAATCAAGTTTAGGAAAATGTATTGGATAAGATCAATTTTATATGAGGAGTGTAACAAGTTCACATTAAAAAAAAAATACATTGCGCTCACTCCTTATCTAGATTCATAAACCTAACCCTAAACCATTCTACATGAGGACTGTCGGGGGAAAGGAACCGCTCTTTTAGGTATAACACCAACGAAACAGTATGAAATCAATAAATTCATCTTTTTCTTTAACTATTTGGTCTATTTTGGAAAAAAACCCTTATGTTCTTCTTTAAGTGGTACATCATAAATGTCTCATCAACAATACAATTCTGGGTAGCTAAACCTACCCAACTCACTCCATTCCTTAAGCATAACCTCTGGCGGTTTACCTCCTCTTTCTATATCCTTGGGAAAAGGCTGGCCGGCTTGGTCAGACTTACCACATCAGCATGTGGACAGGGATGACAAAGAAGTACAACTAGGTGTGTTTTCTTTTGACATAGAGTATGTTGTGCAACATGCTGCCATTGGGCATGAGCATTACCAAAATAGCAAGGGCATGACATGGTTTTTCTATTGATGGTGACTCCACCACCGATTTCCTTCACTTTGTCAACTGTCCCTAACTAATTGGATACATCGCCTTTCCAGCTGGTTTTACAGCATCAACTTATCTGTCCTAACATTAGTTTCGACCACTATAAATACCTCGTGCTTGGAAACTTCAAAGGGGTTTTTGGTTGCCACCCGCCTAGGGTCGGCCATTCAGTTGTTAGTTGGCACCTGCCTTGGATTGACTATTCGGTTATTTGCCGTCACTCGCTTAGGATCGACCATTCGGTGGTTTGTCACCACTCGTCTAGGGTTGATTTATCCAAAGGATCCACTAGTCACTCATGATCCTGCATCCTTAGCTTAGCATCAAGTAGCAGATTCTCATGGCAGTACACTTTCCATGTTATAAGCATAGCATGCCAACAGCAGCCTTAGTATTATATCGCCCTCTTTTTAACTTGTTGTATATTTTATAATTCTCTGTAACTTAAGACACCCGCAAAATAAGAGGAATTCACAATGGACGTAAGCAGCTCTGTCGAACCACCCTATATCTTGTGTCATTTACAAATTAAACGCTCGTTTTAGCTCTTAAATTGGAAGATTAGCAAGTAACCTTTACTTTTCATGGTGTAATTCCATGGTTGATGAAAATACAATCAGTACACATATTTGAAGCTTGATTGGAGGGTGGAAAAACTAGTTATAGGGACAATGCCTAATATACCTTCTCCAACAGTAATGTCGAAAATAGAGTTCTCACTGAAACTAATACAACAAGGGAAAATTAAGATGGGATGAAAATAACTAACCGAGGGTGAAACCTATTGGATTAGGCCAAAAGGCTTCATAATTTTCTTATTTACAATTTAATGTTGGTTGAAACATTTGACAATGGATATTACATACACTACAATCCTAGTTACATAAAAAATTTAATACAACCAAATTACAATATACTGCAAAGAAGTGAATGCTTGCTTAATAATTGCAACAATTTAGCATATCAAGATTACAAATAATGGGTACTAGAGGGAGGAAGGATGGTTAGGGGTAACCTTTGTGTTTCATTTCAAGCTAAATCAAAACCTAATATTGTATCTATAAGTTATACTGTAACAACCCCGGCCGAGATTACCTAGAATCTAAATTTAAAATATGAATTAATTAATTTTAACTAATTAATTAAATGAATTTGGGGAATTTGTAAACTATTATGTATCCAAACTAAAAAGGATTTGGAGTTTAATAAAGTGGAAATAACGAATTTTCTTTTTTATGCTATTTAACTCTTATATTTAATTATATAAGAATAATTTTGGAGAAAATGAATAAATAAATAGTATGGAAACAATATCATTGATTAAAATATGGTTTCTATATTAATGGTTCATTTTATTAAAAACATGGAGATGACTTTTTTCTAAGTTCTAGTTAATTTTGATAAAATATTTCAAATACTAATGAAAAGTGAGATTTTGACAAGTTATTTATACTGTGGAAATCAAAGGGCTTTCAATCTATTTTAGTATGTTTTGATAAAAGGTAATCTCCTCTATTTATCTATGCATCAATTTAATGAATTATTTGAGTTTTAATCTATAAAATTGATCGTTCCTATCCAATTTTTGTGTTTGAGACAAGAGTATTTATGTACCAATCTAATACAATATACACATATATCATACAAAAAAATTAGTAATATATATACACATACTGTCTATTTTCATATGAAATCGTTTTTGAAATGTTTTGGAACGATAGTTTTAAAAGCTTACTTATATATTTTCATTATAAATAAATATTTTAAAAGTGATTTTAAAGGAGAAATATTTTCATAAAATTGCACATTATCGATCGAATGAGAAATTGATTTAAACCAATAAATAAAATAAGTGGTATATAACACTTGCATTAGTTTTACCAACTAACTCCCGGACTTGTTCGATCGAACCATTGTTGCACATGAGCGTAGTTTTCTACAGTAGTGTAAACATTTGGGTAAACCCGTATGGTATATGACACATGGTCGTTATCTATTCGATTGTTATATAATTTTTTTAACAGTTTTTGACGAGTTTATGACTCGCCTTTTGTGACGACCCAGATTTCGCGTTCGAAAATCGACATCCATACTTCAACTCGTATTCGAATGCCGTAGATTCAAACGTTCAATCCGATTCATCGGAGCTTATAACACATTAAGTACAACAACACAACGGAAGAAAAAATGAATAACAATATACAACATTGATACAATATCCAAAATGATATAACACCGATCAATATCAGAGATACAAGATAACAATGCTACAGCGGAATAACAATATGATATAGCAGCGGAACCAAAAAAACTCCAAACAGCAACAGTAATTCCAACTCCAAAGCACCAACCCAGAAATAGCTCGAACTCCCAATCACGATGTACAAAGCAAGGTCAGTTGTGAATGCGATTTCCAACATCCAAAGACTAAAGAAGATTTCCAAAGGCTAAAGGCTACCGAATTTACATCTACTATCTGAAAATCTAACACTAGGCTGCCCGTGTGGAAAATTTGGGCACCCAGAGTTTAGATAGGGAACAATAAAATCCAGGTCAGTCATAGGACTGGTATGAGCAAACAAAAACAAATTTATCTTTAAAAAACAAATCCGCAATGCTTTTTGAAAAATGAAACTACCATAAGGCCTCCCGCCACACACACAATGCAAGCGCACACTTGGGGGAGATTTCTCCTTATGACAGTCAAAAATGCTTGACACGTAAAAAAACATTTGATATTATTATTAGTGCATAGTTCAGAAAACATTTCGAAAGTATAATATCAATCTTAGCGAGCATACCACATTTCTTCGTATGCCTACTATAGCTACCATTTAAGAATGGAAGGTCATACAATTAAAATCGTAAAGGGCGCGTATTGGATGATTGGGTTTCCAACAAATGGTCGGGCAAAGGAACTTCCTATACCGAATGGAACGCCTCTAGAAGGACGTCCCCGAGAACCTAACCAAATCTCTGCTAAACAAGGCCGACGCTACCTCACGCTTTAAACAAGCCATAACTAGGTAACTAACACACAAGCTATGCCATCCTCGGTCGCTACCGACCTTTATCCGAGCGCTCGACGCCAATAACCACAAAGTAATAAATTTGCAGTAACCACATAGGTTAAATATCCAGGCTCCATACTATGATACCATCTCTTATCTAGAAGGAAATGGACATACCCTAGGGGTGCGACCCCTAAAAACCTTGCCGCAACATTCATGTTTCGTCCATTTCCGGGTTGTGAGGCTCGATGAAGAATCGTCCACAAAGCTACGCTTTTCCACAAAGCCATGCTTCAATCAACAAATGATCAGCAGCACTTCGTATGCCACATTACCAAATTGGGAATGCATCACTAGTAACCGTCAATTAGATAATCTCTGAGCTCGTACGTCTCAGAGAAGGGTGTTAAGCTAAGAGAATAAATCTCCGCCACCAAACAGAAATGTATTTGATAGAAACCAGCTTTACATCTCAAAGTGTAATGTCAGACATACATCCATACAAATCTGTTCCGGGTTCGAACAGAACCGAAGGCACTTCCAAAGAAGCCCTTACACATCAGGGTATTCACAATCCCGATCGGACTTCCCATCACTTAGGGAATCTCCATACCGGAGCCATGATGTAGAGAAAATCGACAGGCAATCATTTCGTTTTCAAAAATACCCGGTCTTCAAATGTTATCCATATACGTCGTATTATTATTCAGAATGGGTTATATGACACAAAGGTCCTCTCCCGGCTAAACCGAATAACGAGCGCAATATTTAAAAATCATATGGATACTGGGGTCTTAGTTAAATCATAGCTTAAAGCCCAAAACCTTTCATTCAAATCGTTAAAAAAAATTACAATTTCCAATCTTTTAAACAAAAAAATTCATTTCAAAAACCTTCAATGGTTTAAACAATTTCCACACTTTAATCTTTTAAACAAAAGATTTATCTTTAAAACCCCCTTTCAATTTAAAACAAGGATCACTAATTAATCTTTAACAAAGATTCATTCATAGCCTTTCAAAACAATTCCATTTCAAGTTGGATTAATTCATCCGGTCTTTAAATCAAAGACTCATTTCATAGCTTTCACAACAATTTTCAAGGATTCATTCAAAACAATTCCCATTTCAAATCTTTTATATATAAAAGATACACCATTTAAAATCATCTTCAATTTCAAATGAAGGTTTGACTATCATTCACAAAGATTAGTTAACAGTTTTCAAAATTATTTCAATTCGATTTTAAATCTTTCAACACAAATTGGAAATGCTTTCCTTATATGAAAGCTATTATTAATTGACAACAAATAGTTTTCGTCTCGGAAAAATCCGATTAGATTTGCACAAGGCAAAGCCTTTCAAGTATAAAACTTGTGTTAAATTCAGACTTCCAAAGTAATGCTCTTGAAATACTTTAAAGATGATTCATATATATTATATAAAATTTGCAAAAACCTTTCAAACCAAATTCCCAAACATATATTCATATCAATTTTCAAACATATACTTATGGAACTCAATTCCAAATCTTTAATTTAAATTTAAAACAAGTCATTTAAATTCCAAAACTTTAACAAGTTATAGTTTCATCTTTAAAACTACTTTTCAAAAGCTCTTCTGATTTAAGCCAATTCCATTTCCAAAACCGTTTGGATTCAAAATTCAAACTTTTAAAATTATTTCAAAAGTATCAGTGACTTAACCGATTTCCTCGTGAAATCCATATTTGTGTGTGTATAGTGTGGTCCAGGGGTTTAACACAATAGTGCAACATCATCAATAATTACAGATTCAAGCATATCAATATCGATAAGCGGTATATTCTATAACGCTTAACTTTATTCACAGATTCACAGATAAAGTAAATTTATCAATCACAAAGATTCACCATTACGATTCGATGCGGGTTTCGGATAACCAACTAGAATCCGACTCCCTATCGCATCGAAATTCAAATGCCGCTTTACGAGCCACGGGGTTTTCATATTCATACAATAGTATATTCATCACAGATATAATAGCACAGCACAAAGCATTTCATATTACATAGATCACATCACATATCAAATATATCAATCCATCACGCATCATTCCATAACAATCAACCATCTTCAATTAATATGAATAAATCGTATGGTTTCAAATTTATCAACCACGTACTTACTTTCATTAGTAATCTTTAATCAATGATTTATTATCATTAATTTCAATTGATTAATTCTTAATCACCTTCATTAATCAATCATTTATTAATTAACCTTTAATAATTAATTAATTAACCTTAAATTAATTAATTAACCTTAAATTAATTAATTAACCTTAAATTAATTAATTATCCTTAATTAATTAATTAGCCCCTAATTGATTATCATCCCTTAATTAGTTACCATTAACTAATCAATTTTAAGAGGTACTTATCTCTAATTACTTATATTAATTAATCACAAATTAATTACATCGAGGAAATATCTTTAAAATAATTTTATTTTTACCACCATTTATTTGTTTTATTTTTAACAACTTGAGACTTAACTTAATTAATTTAATTACGCAACTCTTATTTATCCAACATTTATATAAACACCAATTATTTAAAAGAAATTTATTTAACAAAATAATTCAAAACCTGGTTCGTTTAAATTTTACAAAACTTTATTTATTAAAAATGATGTTATACCAAAACTTGCAAACCCGAGCCCAATTAAAACTTTCCTGGGCCAAACTACACTACACCCGAGCAACCCTCGAGACTTTCCTACACCCGAACAATATAATCAAAGGTTGAAATTTCCTTGATCGATTTTAACCCATGTATTTATTTTCACTGGTATTTCTGTTTCAGATTGAAAATACTTGTCAACCATACTTTAAAATATATTAAAATGTTAGTTCTATCAATTTTAAACACATTTTGTTTTAATGACAAGGCTTGACAAGGATTAGATGAAGAGAATTGAATTTCTTCTAAATTTATTTGGGTTTGGAAATACAACAGAGTACAGACATATATACACAGCATGCACATCTCAATCCACACCCAAATACATACATGCAGATATATTTATCATTTGTCACAACAACGACTATTCCACAAAGCATCAAGATAGATTCAAATTTTAATGGGTCAGTTTGTTCACCTGTGTGCACAGAGCAGAGAAGCCCAAGAAGTGGGTTTGATTTGTTTTACGTTGATCGTTTCTGGTTTGTTTTGATTTAGCTTGGCCGTTTACTGGAAGGAATTTTGAATAGAGAATAGCCTGAAAACGAAATCTGGAACCAGATTTATCTTGAAGCTTGAATCCTGATGTTGATCTGCTATTTGATTTGCATTGCAATTAAGTTTGAACTTATTTGATTTTGAACTGGTACTTGAATTTGAAAACTGAAACTTGGTTTACCTGATTTCGATCTGTACTTTACTTTGATTAAACTTGAAGTTGCAGTCTTTGCTTTTATCTTTGCTTTGTATTTGGTTGCTTTTGATTTTTATACTCAGGTTTTAGTGTTGAGAAGAAATGAAAACCTGGTTTTAGTTGGAGAGTAAGAGAATTGGAATAAACATATTTTCTTTTGCTTTAGATTGGTTTCTCTTATTATTGTTTTTTATTAACATTTCATGTTGAAAGAAACATATTTTTTCCACTTGTAATGCTAGGTTATATTTGTCTTACATTTGTTTGTAAATATGAACACATGTAAAAAATTATTAAATTTATGTTCATGTCCTTAATGTAAATTATATTGTTAATGTTTGTTTTTAAACCTTCTTGTTATTATATTTACAAGCTTATACTTTTGCATATATTAAGAATCATTTCATTGTTACATATTTATATTCACACATTTTTTCTACATTTACAAACTATATTTTAAAAGAAAATGTTCTAATCTTTACAACCAATACTAATTTAAATTTAATTTATTGTACTTTTAAATATGTGTGTGTATATGTACATACACATAAAATTTATATTGATATAACCTTTAAATAAAATGATTCAAAATCAAATTATACACTAATAACCATATTAGTTTCTTAAAATATACCCTTTTAATAGCAATTCAAAAATTATTGTATTAATTTCAAAATATAACTTTCATATATATCATATATTCATCTTTCTATATTCAAATCAAATTCAAATTATCCTAGAAAATCCATTTATATAAATATATAAACATACATCTTATTTAATTTGGAAATTTCAAATAAATTCACTAAAAATTCATAATTTACCTCAAAAATAAATTTAAATTACAATTTAAATTTGACTCAAAATCGGGATCGTTGCAGATTCCTCCCTTAAGAAAATTTTATTCTTGAAATTTGCCAGGGAGACAACAAAGATAGGTGAACACACAAAGATATAGCTTTCCAGATCATACTGAATATTCATTCTGCATTTGGCTTACCAAATCAAAATATCACCCAACAATTACGAGAACAAACTCATTCAATACTACACAAGATACTCAGGTCATATGGTCTACGAAATATCCAGATGCACCGGTTAGTTCGAAGGAATAACTAATCGTTCATAGAACATATCTGGATCTCAAAGAATGGACAGATATATTGATACAATCCCAAAACTTTTTAGTTTGAACAACCAAAACATACCTATCAACCATAGCAACCAAAGCAACCAATTCATCCAAACAAACAATTCTGACCCATCTGGAGTTTACGACCCATGCAAATATATCAAAGCTTCTCCCTGGAGATGCCAGGAAACCATCAAAGAATTGGAAAGAGATGATGAACAAAAAAGATTGATAGAGAAAGATTGTTTCCTTATTGTTACAGGGTAGTGACCAATTGTAGTGGTACACCCCTGTCCTCTATCTCGTCCTCTTCTTGCGCTCATACTCACTATCAGTGGATAGTAAGAGAATTTACTGAGGCACATGAACGGATATCTTAGGGATATACTCATTTTAGGGTATACATCACCCTATCTCTAATGAGTCACTTAATGTGTTATACTCCAAAGCTAAAGCTCAACCTTTAACTCTGACACCACTTGTGACGACCTCGATTTTCGCGTTCGAAAATCGACATCCATACTACAACTCGTATTCAAATGTCGCAGATTCAAACATTCAATCCAATTCGCCGGAGCTTATAACACATTAAGTACAACAACACAACGGAAGAAAAAATGAATAACAATATACAACATTGATACAATATCCAAAATGATACAACACTAATCAATATCAGAGATACAAGATAACAATGCTACAGCGGAATAACAATATGATATAGCAGCGGAACCAAAAAAACTCCAAACAGCAACTCCAACTCCAAAGCACCAATCCAGAAATAGCTCGAACTCCCAATCACGATGTACTAAGCAAGGTCAGTTGTGAATTCGATTGCCAACATCCAAAGACAAAAGAAGATTTCCAAAGGCTGAAGGTTACCGAATCTACATCTACTATCTGAAAATCTAACACTAGGCTGCCTGTGTGGAAAATTTAGGCAACCAGAGTTTAGATAGGGAACAATAAACTCCAGGTCAGTCATGGACTCGTATGAGCAAACAAAAACAAATTTATCTTTAAAAAAATAAATCCGCAATGCTTTTGGAAAATGAAACTACCATAAGGCCTCCCGCCACACACACAATGCAAGCGCACACTTGGGGGAGATTTCTCCTTATGACAGTCAAAAATGCTCGATACGTAAAAAAACATTTGATATTATTATTAGTGCATAGTGCAAAAAACATTTCGAAAGTGTAATACCAATCTTAGCCAGCATACCACATTTCGTCGTATGCCTACTGTAGCTACCATTTAAGATTGGCAGGTCAGACAATTGAAATCGTAAAGGGCGCGTATTGGATGATTGGGTTTCCAACAAATGGTCAGGCAAAGGAACTTCCTGCACCGAATGGAACGCCTCTGGAAGGATGTCCCCGAGAACCTAACCGGATCTCTACTAAACAAGGCCGATGCTACTCACGCTTTAACCAAGCTATAACTAGGTAACTAACACATGAGCTATACCATCCCCGGTCGTTACCGACCTTTATCCAAGCGCTCGACTCCAACAACCACAAAGTAATAAATTTGCAGTAACCACATAGGTTAAATATCTGGGCTACATACCATGATACCACCTCTTACCCAGAAGGAAATGGACATACCCTAGGGGCATGACCCCTAAAAACCTTGCCGCAACATTCCTGTTTCGACCATTTTCGGGTTGTGAAGCTCGATGAAGTCTCGTCCACAAAGCTACGCTTTTCCACAAAGCAATGCTTCAATCAACAAATGATCAGCACTTCGTATGGCAAATTACCAAATTGGGAATGTATCACTAGTAACCATCAACTACATAACCTTCGAGCTCGTATGTATCAGAGAAGGGTATTAAGCTAAGAGAATAAATCTTCACTGCCAAACAGAAATGTATTTGATAGAAACCAGCTTTACATCTCAAAGTGTAACTCAGATATACATCCATACAAGTCTGTTTCAAGTTCAAACAGAACCGAAGGCACTTCCAAAGAAGCCCTTGCACATTCGAGTATTCACAATCCCGATTGGACTTCCCATCACTTAGGGAATCTCTATACCGGAGCCATGATGCAGAGAAAATCGACAGGCAATCCTTTCGTTTTCGACAATACCCGGTCTTCACCAACGGTTTCCAAATGTTATCCATATATGTTGTATCATTATTCGGAATGGGTTATGACACAAAGGTATTCTCCCGGCTAAACCGAATAACGAGCGCAATATTTAAAAATCATATGGATACTGGGGTCTCAGTTAAATCACAGCTTAAACCCCAAAACCTTTCTTTCAAATGGTTAAAACAAATTACCATTTCCAATCTTTTAAACAAAAAGATTCATTTCAAAAACCTTCAATGGTTTAAAAAATTTCCACACTTTAATCTTTTAAATAAAACATTTATCTTTGAAACCTCCTTTCAATTTAAAACAAGGATCACCAATCTTTGACAAAGATTCATACATAGCTTTTCAAAACAATTCCATTTCAAGTTGGATTAACTCATCCGGTCTTTAAATCAGAGACGCATTTCATAGCTTTCAAAACAATTTTCAAGGATTCATTCATAACTTTCAAAACAATTCCCGTTTCAAATCTTTTATATATATAAAAGATACACCATTTAAAATCTTCTTCAATTTCAAATCAAGGTTTGACTATCTTTCACAAAGATTAGTTAACAGTTTTCAAAACTATTTCAATCCGATTTGAAATCTTTCAACACAAATTGGAAACCCTTTCCTTATATGAAAGCTATTATTAATTGACAACAAATAGTTTTCGTCTCGGAAAAATCCGATTAGATTTGCACAAGGCAAAGCCTTTCAAGTATAAAACTTGTGTTAAATTCAGACTTCCAAAGTAATGCTCTTGAAATACTCTAAAGATGATTCATATATATTATATAAAATTTGCAAAAACCTTTCAAACCAAATTCCCAAACATATATTCATATCAATTTCCAAACATATACTTATGGAACTCAATTCCAAATCTTTAATTTAAATTTAAAACAAGACATTTAAATTCTAAAACTTTAACAAGTTATAGTTTCATCTTCAAAACTACTTTTCAAAAGCTCTTCTGATTTAAGCCAATTCCATTTCCAAAACCGTTTGGATTCAAAATTCAAACTTTTAAAATTATTTCAAAAATATCAGTGACTTAACCGATTTCCTCGTGAAATCTGTATTTGTGTGTGTATAGTGTGGTCCAGGGGTTTAACACAATATTGCAATATCATCAATAATTACAGATTCAAGCATATCAATATCGATAAGCGGTATAATTTATAATGCTTATCTTTATTCACAGATTCACAGATAAAGTAAATTTATCAATCACAAAGATTCATCATTACGATTCGATGTGGGTTTCGGATAACCAACTGGAATCCAACTCCCTGTCGCTTTGAAATTCAAATGTCGTTTTACGGGCCATGGGGTTTTCATATTCACGCAATAGTATATTCATCACAGATATAATAGCTCAGCACAAAGCATTTCATATTACATAGCATCACATCACATATCGAATATATCAATCCATCACACATCATTCCATAACAATCAACCATCCTCAATTAAGATGAATAAATCGTGTGGTTTTAAATTTATCAACCACATAATTACTTTCATTAATAATCTTTAATCAATGATTTATTATCATTAATTTCAATTGATTAAGTCTTAATCACCTTCATTAATTAATCATTTATTAATTAACCTTTAATAATTAATTAATTAACCTTAAATTAATTGATTATCCTTAATTAATTAATTAGCCCTTAATTGATTATCATTCCTTAATTAGTTACCATTAACTAATAAATTTTAAGAGGTTTTTATCTCTAATTTCTTATATTAATTAATCACAAATTAATTACATTGAGGAATTATCTTTAAAATAATTTTATTTTTACCACCATTTATTTTGTTTTATTTTTAACAACTTGAGTCTTAACTTAATTAATTTAATTATACGACTCTTTTTTATCCAACATTTAAATAAACACCAATTATTTAAAAGAAATTTATTTAAGAAAATAATTCAAAACCTGGTTTGTTTAAATTTTACAAAACTTGATTTTTTTTAAAATGGTGTTATACCAAAACTTGCAAACCCGAGCCCAATTAAAACTTTCCCGGGTCAAACTACACTATACCCGAGCGAACCCCGAGACTTTCCCGCTTCTCCTCTCTTTTTCTTTTAAACTTTGTTTAAGTTTAAAATTTCAAAAATTGTGGTAAACTCACTCGAATCTCGTTGAAACAAACTCAAGCCACAGCCATGTTTTCCCCGAACACGACTTCATTTTTCCCGAGTCTACTTCTTCCTTCACTCAGCACCAATACAATGGGCCACTAGTGCACGTGCACGATCAACTGATCATGCTCCGACCATCGCCGTCGTTGCCAATAAGTCGAAAACCTCTCCCTTAATCAACGCAATCAATTAGATCATCGAAACGATAATAAACTCAAAATCTAGCTCGATCGAACCTTTTTGAACGAAACTGGCCACCCAAAAATCGCCTTGAACTGCCGACGCCGACCACTAGCGTTCCTGAAACTCCGGCCACTCCCTCTCCGACCATACACGCAGCCCTTCCCCTTGGTCCGATGAGCTCCGATCATCCAGAGATGCCACAGCAATCCCATTTCCAGACCTCGACCCATTTAGGTTTTAAACCCTACTTCAAATCAAATCTCCATCTATGATGCATAAAAAAATACGCTGCATTTTTCTCAAGATCATCGATCATCCCAGTACCACCAGAAACAAACCCGACCACCAACCATTGCACCGACCACAAGATTTTTTGCAAAAATCCACTTTCCGTTAAACCCTTATTATCTCAACAATTACTTATCTAGAATTTATGATTTTCACATCAAAATTCTACATTTTGCTCAGCGTTTAAGATTATATAATCAAAGGTTGAAATTACCTTGATCGATTTTAACCCACGTATTTATTTTCACTGATATTTCTGTTTCAAATTGAAAATACTTGTTAACCATACTTTAAAATATATTAAAATTTTAGTTCTATCAATTTTAAACGCATTTTGTTTTAATGACTAGGCTTAACAAGGATTAAATGAAGAGAATTGAATTTCTTCTGAATTTGTTTGGGTCTGGAAATACAACAGAGTACAGACATATATACACAGCATACACATCTCACCCAAATACATACATGCAGATATATTTATCATTTGTCACAACAACGACTATTCCACAAAGCATCAAGATAGATTCAAATTTTAATGGGTCAGTTTGTTCACCTGTGTGCACAGAGCAGAGAAGCTAGAGAAGTGGGTTTGATTTGTTTTACTTTGATCATTTCTGGTTTGTTTTGATTTAGCTTGGCCGTTTACTGGAAGGAATTTTGAACAGAGAATAGCCTGAAAACTAAATCTGGAACCAGATTTATCTTGAGGCTTGAAACCTGATGTTGTTCTGCTATTTGATTTGCATTGCAATTTAAGTTTGAACTTATTTGATTTTGAACTGCTACTTGAGTTTGAAAACTGAAACTTGGTTTACCTGATTTTGATCTGCTCTTTACTTTGATTAAACTTGAAGTTGCAGTCTTTGCTTTTATCTTTGCTTTGTATTTGGTTGCTTTTGATTTTTATACTCTGGTTTTAGTGTTGAGAAGAAATGAAAGCCTGGTTTTAGGTGGAGAGTAAGAGAATTGAAATAAACAGATTTTCTTTTGCTTTAGATTGGTTTCTCTTATTATTGTTTTTTTATTAACATTTCATGTTGAAAGAGACATATTTTTGCCACTTGTAATGCTAGGTTATATTTATCTTACATTTGTTTGTAAATACGAACACTTGTAAAAAATTATTAAATTTATGTTTAAGTCCCTGATGTAAATTATTTTGTTAATGTTTGTTTTTAAACCTTCTTGTTATTATATTTATAAGCTTATACTGTTACATATATTAAGAATCATTTTTTATATATATTTATATTCACACATTTTTTTTCGATATTTACAAACTATATTTTAAAAGAAAATGTTCTACTCTTTATAACCAATACTAATTTAAACTTAATTTATTGTACTTCTAAATATGTGTGTGTATATACATACATAAAATTTATGTTTATATAACCTTTAAATAAAGTGATTCAAAATCAAATTATACACTAATAACCATATTAGTTTCTCAAAATATACCCTTTTAATAGCAATTCAAAAATTATTGCATTAATTTCAAAATATAACTTTCATATATATATATATATATATATCATATATTCATCTTTCTATATTCAAATCAAATTCAAATTATCTTAAAAATTGCATTTATATAAATACATAAACATACATCTTATTAAATTTGGAAATTTCAAATAAATTCACCAAAAATTCATAATTCATTCAAAAATAAATTTAAATTACCAATTTAAATTTGACCCTAAATCAGGATCGTTACACCTTTGATGTTTATAGATTTTGTACCTATGTTGATTTTATAAGACTTATTCCTATTCGTTGTTTATAGATTTTGTACCTATCTTCTAGTTCATGGGTTTTATACCCATTTCGATGTTCATGGGTCTCGTGCCTATCTTGATGTCTACAGACCTATATGTCTATCTTGGAGTTACATGCATGTAGGTGAATTTATTTCATCAACCTTGAAGTTAACCCCCCCCCCCTCTGGTTTATGAGATTTCTATATTTAACATTGTTGGATTATCAACAAATCATTTCAGAGGTTTTTTTCGCTTTTAAGAAGCTATTATGAGTTTTTGTGTTTTATGATTTGAAGTTATTAATGCATGCTTAATATTTGTCGATATATGTTTATAATTGAGATCTATATTATTTTATCTATCATTCAGTTTTGCTAACACATTTATCTTACTCTAGACCGACCCGTTTATTATTTTTATAATACTTGGGTCAGACCGTGATGTTTCAGGTACTTCAAATTAAGGCTTTAGAATGAATATCTTATCTATCAGCTAATAGTACACTTTTGTCATCCTATGTATATATTTTACATTATGTAGTATGTTCGGCTAAGATTATACTCCTTTTGTGGTTGTGTTCATTTTGAGATGTAGCACTTTGTATATGTGTAGTCCACACAATGTATCTATTATGTGTTGGTTTAGACCTGTATCTATTATATTCGGTTGTCACTGATATGATATTTTGTAGTCAGTATACATTGTTCTAAACTTATTATAGCCATTGTATTTTTGTTTTAATCCTGAATTGTATACATTGATTCCACCTGATTTAAGAAATGTATAGCATATTAATCAACGTGTCAATGCTCGCTTAAAGTAAAATTCACGGATAGTCGCTCCTAACCAGCCTGTTCTCCTTACTAGCCAATGATACTAAATTGTAATATTCTCTATTAGTGTGGATCTCGGTGTGGGGCGTCACACATACCCAAGAAGACAACAACACTGAGAAAACAACCAAAATTGGGTTTCTTAAATTATGAATATACATTAAATCTATGGATAGGCCCGTGGCAGCTACAAAAGGTAATATTAGAAAAATGAATAAAAAGAAAGAAAATTTAAAATGTTAACCATTTAACATTGTATCAAGGCTATTGCTAGTAGCATCAATTTTATCTCTTGATAACCAAAAGAAGTTTTTCTTACATATTTTTGATGAATTGTCAAATATATGATGACCTGACGTGTATGAAGTGAAAGCAAACTGTGGAAAAGATTATCAGTTACATAAATTAAATTTTCATATTTGTTAATCACTTATTATTTTATTATTCTATTAAAAAATTGTCTTTAGGTTTGAACATAGGGGATCATAAAATATGGATACATTCAATTCAATGCTATGAATTTAATTCGTATTCAATATAGTCACTTATTACCTTTCATTATTTAGAATTTAAGAATTTTGTGTTCTTGAACATATAGCACATCATGGCAGACCTAGCGACTACAAAACTTCATAAGTGGAAGTTACCAAAAAGAGCATTTAACTTGTAACAAATATGCCTAGTATTTAATTATCAACTTTGCATATGCTAAACATTTATTTAAGAATTTTTTTATCATAAATAGCCTTCATCCATATATGCCATAAAAAACCAGAACAAACATGTTAAATAATAGAAAAAATGATTAAGATATGTTCAAAAAATTAACAAAATTGATTCCTAATTTCACAACTATCAAACATAATGAGGCTAAAGGTCAATCCATAGGTTAAAATTAATAAACAAATTTGAATGTTACACAGTCTTAAAATTATTTAATCTTGATTACACCTATAATATTCAAATATAACCATTTTACATTATATTTATGCTCTATTGCAAATGATTGAGAAGATATAGTTGCTTAATGTATACATTTAACTAAATATTAGACTTTTGTTTATCAATAGTTAAACATCAGAGTTAAATTAAGTGTCTGAAGCCAAGTTGTATCATGATAAGATATTTACTACCACCTTTAAATGAAGAAAGAAATATTATCCATTCAATCCATAACATCAAACGCTGCAATTATAGGAGTATCATATATAAGATAGTGAAGTGTGTGGTATATATATGAAGTGAACTATTTATTGAAGAGAACAATTTGTTAAGATACACGAATGGTAGTGCATATATCGAAGTGGAGTAAATTTGTGAAATATCATTAAAAATGAAGGGAACATCACATATATAAGACAATGAAGTGAGAAACATATGAATACGGTGACCGGTTATTGATAAATATGAGTGGAATATTTATATATAAAACGTAACAAAAAAAATATGTTAAAACAATAGTATTAGTCAGTCATATTTATATTGTCCAAAACAAATATTTTTATCTAATATCAATAAATATCATTGTTAGTACCAAAATTGGTCACTAACACCCTTGAATGGAGTTATGTAGGGATATTAATGAAGAAAGTAAATTAAAACAGAGAAATAATGCAATTGAATGCAAAAAAGAACAACAGAAAAGGAAACATCAGATTTATAGTGGTTCGGCGTAATTGCCTACGTCCACTTGGAATATGATCTTTATTACTTTTTCAATTACTTTAGTACAGATACAATCCGTAAACAAAAAACTTGAGTGCAAGTTTGGACAGAAGAGAACTGAGTACAAAAATGGCAGAGTATCCCTGGAGTTCCCCAAATAAGGTCCTTTCAACTATACATATGCCTCTCTATTTATAGACAAAGATAGGCTGGACTCCCTATGCAGGCCCAAGACCAAGGTAGCTCGGCCCATTGTTGGAGGTTAAGTGGATCGAATGAATCATGCCGATCCACATCTACCAATCCACCTATGCCGATCCAGAGTTTGTTTCATTGCTAACTCGGAGCAGACCCTCAAGGAACTCGAGGCAAGCGGTAGTATGACTTGAAGCATAGAAATGTTGATTGCATTACTCTGTTGTAAAGCGAACAAATTATCAACCTCTTAAAGGTGCACCAAACCGAGCATACCGAGTCTCTAATGTCGAACGTTGGTCATCGATCCACTTTGGCCGAGTTCGGGTTTTCTTGTGAGTGGCTCGAAGTAAGTGATGGTTTGAGCCGATCTCCTTGACCCAATAATTATAGCCGAACCACTTCTTCTTCATTCACCTTGATCGACCTATCGTGGCCAAACCAACATGGCCGACCCACTTCCATTTCATCCACTTAGACATATCCGCCAAGGCGGAACCATTGTAGCGATGCACCTGAAAAATCTCCTTGAGGTCGAGCCACCCTTCCATGAATATCTTATCCGATCTGCTCATGTCGACCCATGCAGGTCGAACATCTACCACAAAACCACATATACAAGCCAACAAATTCGCATCGGGCACTTCCAGCCCTGTCACGACTCGAGTTTTTTGATCACAGTCTCTACATCTATTGCCTTGTAACCAAGCCAAAGTGCTCATTAACATCTACCTCCCAAAGTGCATCTTATGAATCAACATGACGCGCTTTGAATCAGCAAGTAATTCTTGCTTTTAGAAGCTAGCCCATTCAAAATGATAATCACTGTTGCTTTTTCATTGGTTTTCGATGAAGCTTCGCGTCGTATGAACATATTAATTCAGTCTCCAGGTGATTCTTGAAATCCTGTTTTAACCTTTCAAAAGCTGAATGTATACAATCTTTCGAAGGCTGAATCACACTGGGTTTCTCAAACCCATGCTTCCCCACCTATCAGGTGAAATCCAACTTTCCATTGCACTATCATCGTTGATTACCATTACATGCATATACATATACACGTTTTATTTTAATATCATTTTCATTTATTTATTATTATTATTATTTTATAATAAGGAACGGATCAGCATATGAAGGTCGATCCACTCGGTCGGTTTACTTGGGCTAGGTCGGAATGTCAACTTGTCGACCCCATGAAACATGGTGACCGGGTCATTAGGATAGCACCAACTCACCTCTCCATTCTCTATATAAAAGATCATGCCCCCATCTTCTCCTTCCCACTTTCACTTATAACTTATCTCCTCCGGCTCTGCTCAAAACCAAAAAATCCTCTCTCCACCGAACTGCCATCACCCTCCTTTCAACTATCTTCCCACATGCTTTCTACCATCACTCTCGACCTCGAGCACCAGAAATCACACGTCCTATCCCAAACTATTTCATAGGTAAGGATCCACGTTTTTCTTTGAACTTTAGGCCATGCCTCCCCAAACTCATCCTGGATTTGAGTCATACATGTATTCGAACCTTCTTGGTGAGGATGAGAGGAGAGAGATAGTGGAAATGAGTGTATGGTTTAGGATAGTGGAGTGTCTGTCACGGTTCGGCACCGAATCGAGAGGAGCTGGCATAGCTGGTTCTAGGAAGGGAGGTCGGTGACGTGTATAAGAAGTGAGTTTATTGTTTTGTGAGAGAGAGGAGGTCTTTGCTTGAGTAGTAAAGAATCCGGTTGGCAGCCTTTGTAGGCTGACCCCTTAAGGGAGAGTCAGGTCGGCATATTCCAAAAGTAACTGACCTGTAGAGGAGGTTATAAGGTTGGGTCAGTACTTTGAGTGAAAGTCGGTCAGTCGGTTGTCTAGGGAGACCTAGGTCGATAGGATCCTAGCAGTAGAGTGGGTCGGTACTCTGAGTGGAAGTGGCTTGGTATATGCCGTGGTGAGGCCATTCAGTTACTTGAGAGTGAGTGGTTTGGCACTAAGTGTTGGGGTCGGCATTGACAATCTGGACCATCTCAATTTGATCAACACATACATCGTGACTATACACTTTCATGCCTAAGCATAAAATAATGAACAATGACAAGGACCAAAGCATGCAAGCCTATGGAATTAATCCGTACTAACAACTCCACAGTTTAAGTAATTTTAAACATGAATCTAGCCCAACTAATGCAAGTAATATCCTTCACAACCTATATGCCAATGCTCGATTCCAAGACTCCCGCCACCGACCAATGATAAATTGTTGGAAATGATTAACGATGACGGTCTCCGGAGCGATAATTCAAAACCTCATTATGCCACAATTGTTTTTTTAAAATCAGAAGGTTGCTTCCCTCATGTTTGAATCGTCGCACTAGTTCACACACAACACAGGGGAATGAATTATCGTCATTATATCTGATATTGATTGTCTTTCAAGTATTTCTAAATAGGCTTCTATTCAAATTCGTCGTTCTTTAGAGAGGTCTAATAAATCAAGCTCTGTTACAGTTTCTGATAAGCCCGAGCCAAGTTATCGGCAAGAAGTAGTGAGAACCTCGAATCCACCGTCAGTCCCTACAGTGGCATCCTAGATCCGCCTGTTGCTATATTAGGCCCGGCTCTTGATGCCGTAGATGGAACCATTGTTCTGGATAATCCCACTGATTTACAAGCCTCAAAAATTAGCGAAACCGCTTTTGTTGGCTACGCTCAATCCACGGAATCCCTTTCGATGATGTTTGGTTCCGTTGGGACAGGATCAGTTTCACCTTCTCCAAGCCGGATATACAACGTGCAATAAATTTATGTTCTGGGTCGAAAGTGTGTCACCTTTCAATTCATTCCTCCGTGAAGTGTTGCGGTATATAGGGATTGCACCGGCATAGCTAAACCATAATAGTCATGCGTTTATTGATGGCACCTGTATTCTCTTTATGAACACCTTATTAAGACTCCCTACTCCTGAGGATATCCATTATTTTCGGCTTCAAGAGATGTTCGGGTAGCCCATTCTTCATATTTCTTAAGCCACATTCCAAATGTCAAATCCTGACGGGCGCGTAAAGTAAATTTTTCCAGCATAAGCAAGAGTGGTTTTACATACCCTGCCCTCTGGTTTTCCGAGAAGATGGATGGAAGGGAGTAAGTTTCATATTTAGATTAATATTTATCTAAGGCTATTAGTGCATCATTTTTGAACTTCCTTCGACTCTTATAGGTATCCGCCCATGACCTGAAGGCTCAGGGTATTCTGAGGCTGTCGAGGCCATTCGAGCTATTCCCATGAGAGACCGGGACATTAAATCTGTTATTTCCAATGAATTGCTTTTGAAATTTGGATTACTGGAGGAGGGCCATCGAAATAGCCTCATAATTGGCGCTATTATAGCTGGATCCACTGTAGAAAAAGTCAAAGAGTAGGTCGGACCTTCAGTTCCCTTGCAAGAGGGTTCCCTAATACAACCGAGGAAGGTGAAATCAAAGAAACCGAGGTGCCAGAGGCAACTGTCGAGAATATAAGTTCCGACTTAGCACCAGTGGCTTACGCACCCAGCGTCGACGAACTGCCTCACCCTTTAAAGAGGAAAAAGAGCCTAGCTTACAAGCTGAAAAAGAAAATAGTGGGCAGAACCTCAAAGGTTACAATAACTCCAGTCGAGAAAAGGTCGTCTCTCCAAAATTTAACGGGTTCACTAAAGGGTCTATCTGATCTGACCATCATCGACGACTTATTAAATTATGGCTTCGATGACCTTAAGGCTATGAGATTTAATTCGCCAGTGAGAAGCGATGAAGGTGCTTAGGCTCGTCATCAAGAAGAGAAAACTCCAATAAGTAAAGCAAAAAACACTGGTCCATCCAGGGGATGCACTAGGACACACACAAACACTTACACTCCATCCTACACTTGAATTTTAATCATCATATGATTCTCACTAATTTTTCCTCACTTGTTTTTTGTGCAGGTGATACGGGCGTACAAACGACATTGACCTCCTTTGTGGATCCTCTATCTTTTACCATTCCAGTCAGGATTCAGGATCACGCAGACGACAAGAAAGGGATGACAATAGCGATAGGGATTATCGTCCAGAGAGTCGTCGTCTTCCAGAAGAAGTGCTTACAGCCATTCCTCATATCCAAACGATCCTTCCCATCAGTTAGAGCACAGTAGTGAGAAATCTGCTCAGAAGGGATCTCAATTCGAAGCTCCCCGCGACCAACATTCTGGCTCATCGAGCACCAAGCAATCCCATGAGCCTCATAAGAAATCCATGACTTCGGCTAGGCAGACTCCTCTAGCCTCCGCACATGATCCATAGACAACAGATAAATTAGCTGAGCTTAAGACTACATTCCCGAAGATATGATTCGATGGGTTGAAATTTCTCCCTGCAATTCATCCTATTGTCGGACATGTCAAGCAAAGCTCCATCGCCTACAACAACGACATTTATCTCCAGCATGATGCTTTGTACACTTGGTGGAGAAAGTTTCAGAGGTTTCCATGAAATTTCAACACAAAATCGATCGCTTGAAGCTTAAAGCCATTCACAACAAAGATATCATCAAAGTCCAGGATGAAGAGCTATCCTCGTACAAATCTCAACTTGAGGCCTCCCAAAAAGAAGCCAAGGAAATGGCCGAGGCAATTAGTTACTTCAAGGTTGCTCACAAGAAGGAAATAGATGAGGTAGTTCAACGCAGTGGTACTTTAGCTTTAGATAAAGACTTTATCCAAAAAGAAAAAGGTATTCTCGCACAACGAGTTAAAGAACTGGCGGAGCTGCTCACCAAAGAGAAAGAAGAGAAAACTGCCATGCAGGAAGAGTCACAATGACATTGCGATGAAATCGTCGCAACACGACTCCTAAAGACAAAGCTCAATGAGGTAATTTCCCAAGTTGAAGGACTAAAGGAGGCAGCTCGTGAAGAGGGTAAGAACATGGCGCTCATAGAAGTCGACTATCATCTCGAGGCTGCTGCTGTGGCCGACAGGGAAGAAATTAAATGCTTATTTGATCCCCTCATTATCGAGTATAATGCATGAGTTTTTATGGACCGCGACCTATCTTTTTTAGGCGATGGCTATCTTAAATCATTGGCCGAAGCATGGGATACTTTGGTAAAAATTAAAAGAGTTGATCTGGGCATTGAAGAGGTCGACGAAGAAGCTCTTGTAAGGGAAGTGCTTCAAGGAAACGAGCCATCAGACTTATCTGCAGCAAAAGCCCTCTTTGAAAAAGACTCCTCGTCATCAAACTTAAGGACGATATTGCTGGCCCGTCCGACACTGAGTCTCCTATTCCTCCTCTCACTCAACCAGTCGATAGCTTGTCACTTGAGCCTCCCGAGCAGCATGCTTGTTATGACCTAGAGATGCCCTGGCTTGTTGTTCACATTCTATCCCCTATTATGGAGGGTTATACTCCAAGAAACACCGAGATTCATTGGAAGCTGGTATGTGGCTTCACTCTTTAGAGTTTAGGAATTCATTGCATTTGGCGAGTGATGAATGTGTTCTAACATTTGTTTCTCATGAACTCGTATAGGTCACTCCGAACTCGAGCCGACCCCAGGGAGTGAAGTCACCACAGATCTGGAAGAGAAAGCGCTTGATGCAGCTTACGCTAAAGATACCACTAGACCCGATGCTCAAGTGATCGGGGCGTTAGAGGAGGATAAACTTGAAGATCCCTCACCTACAGATGAACGTGACAAGTTTGAAATCATAGGCGCCTCCAAACATACTTCGAAGCATAGCATGGAGGAGGAGATCGTGGAAGAGGAGAAAAAGAAAGCAGAGTTAAGATTGAACCTCAGGTGGTGGAACTCGATGACCCTCTAAATAGGCCCTTGAAGGTCATTCTCCCATGTGGGACCACTCCTCTAGAGGTCCCCCTTCCTTTCTCGGGCACCACCTCATTGGGAAGCAAGGGATCCATGAGAAAATGTTCGATTGAGGAGCCTTCAGAGAAGCCGATGGAAGAGAAAAAGTCAAAGAAGTAGTTATCCTTTGGTCATACCTTGCTCAGCATAAATAATCCTAAGCCATGTAGTTGTTACTTTTCTTTTTTATAGTCGTCGTAGATAGACTTTTGCTCCGAATTTCGGGGAAGTTGTAATGGAAATTAATCTTCAATTAGTACATAAAATTTGTTTCTTTATTTTCCTAGATTTTTATTGTTTAGCTTATCATCTAACTTGTTACTGAAATACAGAGTTTTGGGGATCACGTAAGTGCCAGTCTACTTTCACATGACTTGGGGATTGTCGAATTATTTACACCCTAGTCCGCACTCCGGGGACACAGAGCACTCTAGTCCGTGCTCTGGTGACTTATAGATTTTAAGTTGTTTATACTGCAGTATGCACTCCAGTGACATAGAGTACTCCAGTCCGTGCTCCGGGACCTTAGAGATTTTTGAACTGTTTATACTCTAGTCCGCACTCTGGGGACTTAGAGTAATGCAGTCCATACTCCGGGGGCTTAGAGATTTTTTGAATTATTTATACTTTAGTCCGCACTTCGAGGACTTAGAGTGCTCTAGTCTGCGCTCTTGGGACTTAGAGATTTTTGAATCGCATGTACTCTAGTCCGCTCTTCGGAGACTTCGAGTACACCAGTCCATGCTCCAAGGACCTAGAGATTTTCGAATCGTTTATACTCTAGTCCGCACTTCGGAGACTTAGAGTAATCCAATCTGTGCTACGGGGACTTAGAGATTTTTGAATCATTTGTACTCTAGTTCGCACTCTGGGGACTTAGATTATTCCAGTCCATGCTCTGGAGACTTAGAGATTTTTTGAATTTATTATACTCTAATCTGCACTCTGAGGACTTAGAGATGTTTTTAATCGTTTATACTCTAGTTCACACTTCGGGGACTTAGAGTACTCTATTCCACACTTCGGGGACTTAGAGTACTCTATTCCACGCTTCGGGGACTTAGAGTACTCTAGTCCATGCTTCGAGGACTTAGAGTACTCTAGTCCACGCTCTAGGGACTTAGAGATTTTTGAATCATTTATTGATAAACTTTTAATTTTATGTGTGTGTTCTTACGTCGAACAGATCAATACAATTTAATTTTTCCATGGAATTGTTACACATGGAACATTAATAGTTCGTAGAAAAAACATATTCAAGCCTTCGATTGTAGAAAATAAGGACAAACCGCATGTCAGAAACAAAGAACAACAAAAGAAAACGTATTTTGGAAACAATTTCTACTACAATGCAAATGAAATAAACTAAGTGTAATAACGACGCAAATGCTCGCTATTTTATGCTCTAGGGAGTGTCACTCCATTAACAGTTGCTAGCTCGAAGGTTCCTTCTCCAAGCTTCCATTCGATGACGTACAGACCTTCCCATGTGGGATTCATATGTGACGGGACTGGAAAAACTCGCTTTAAAACAAGATCACCCACAATAATGATTCTCGATCGAAATTTTCATTACAATATCGAGTGACTCGTTGCCGATACGCAACCGCTCTTAAATCTGTTTCTTCACATTTTTCGTTGACGAAGTCTAGCAATTTTAGTAAAAGATCCCGATTCATCCTAGGATTATAATGAGTCAACCGATGAAAGGGAACTTCAAGTTGCATGGGTAAAACAGCTTCAGCGTCGTATGCTAAGGTGAATGGAGTATGGCCAATCGTAGACTTATGGGTGGTTATGTGGGCCCAGTGTGCTTTCGAAAGCTCATGCACCCACTTGCCTCTGGCCTTCTCCAAAAAAAATTTCAATATAGACTTGATTATTTTATTTATGCCTTCAACCAGTCCATTGGCTTAAGTGTGAGCGACTACCACAAACCTTTTCTCAATGCAATATTTTTGGCATAATTCCTTGAATTCCCTACTCTCAAATTGAGTTCCATTATCTATAATGATAGTTCGTGGGAAGCCAAAATGACATATAATTTTTTGCACAACAAAATTAATGACCTTTTTGGTGGTGTTCATAGCTAAGGGCTCCGCTTCTGCCCACTTGGTGAAATAATCGACCGCGACATTCGCATATTTCGCACCACCTTCGGAGATCGGCAAGGAGTTGATTATATCGATCCCTCATACTGCAAATGGCCATTGACTAACCATTTGCATGAGTTCCATCTGCAGGGCTCTTTTGATCTTTGCATACTTTTGATATTTGTCGCATCTTCTTACATAGTCCGCGGCGTCTCGATTCACGGTCGGCTAATAGTATCCTTAGCGAAGGATCTTTTTGGCTAGCATCTGCCCTCCAATATGGTCGTTACATTCTCCTTCATGAACTTCTTTTAAGACCCGCTTTATCTCATCATGGACGATGCACCGAAGTAAGGGAATTGAGAATCCTTTCCGATACATTATTCCATCCGGCATTATATAACATGAGGCCTTGCGAACTACTTGTTGTCTCTCATTCTTCTTCTCAGGCAAAGTTCCATGTAGCAGGTATTCTTTGGATGGGGTCATCCATGACTCCCTTTCAGTTTCTGTCCCTAACACAAGATCTACTTCCATTTCGTTTGTACTCGAGGCATATAAGGTTTCGAGAGGAACCAAGCACATCTATTGCGCATCACCAATTCTTGCAAATTTTGCCAATGAGTTGGCTTCCCCATTTTGTTCACGCGGGATATGCAAAATATAATAATATTCAAGGTCTTCCAACAGTTCTTGAACCCGAATAAGGTATGGGCCAAGTCTCAGGCCCTTCGCTTGATAGTCTCATCGTACTTGGTACGCCACCAATTGCGAGTCATAAAAGATTTCAACCGATTTTACTCCGAGTTTCTTGGTAATTTTCAAGCCAGCAATCAATGCTTTATATTGGGCTTCGTTATTCGTAGATGGGAAATTAGTTTCAAAGCATAACAAATTGGTCGATTTTTCGAAGTTACAGGAATAACACCAACCCTAGAACAACGGTCGTTGGATGCCCATCGGTGAATAGCTTCCATCGAACGGTTGAAACCACATCACCACCACTTGTCTCATCCGATATAGTGAATTCTGCAATGAATTCTGCTAGCACCTGCCCTTGGATAGCCATCCGTGGCAGGTAAGTGATATCGAGCTGACTCAACTTAATGTTCCATTTAAGTAGCATTCGAAAGATTTCCAGTCGTTGGAGCACCTACGGCAATGGTTGATCGGTATAAACACTGACCGGGTGCGCCTGAAAATATAGACGGAGCTTGCGTGATGCTATCTCCAAGCAGTATGCTAGCTTCTCAATCTTAGGATAATTTCTCTCTGCCCCATTAAACGTTTATCAACATAGTACACTGGCTTTTGGACTCGGTCCTCTTCGCGAACCAAGGCTGTACTGATGGCATGCTGAGATACGGCCAAGTAAATATACAACTCCTCATGGTTTACAGGCTTTGGCATAATCGGAGGCCTCTCCAAGTGTCTCACTAGAGCTCGGAATGCATCCTCACAGTCCGACTTCCATTCAAAATTTCTCTTCCCTTTTCTTACCACACCAAAGAAAGGAATACACTTGTCGGTCGCCCTGGATATAAATCGACTCAACACGACGACTTTTCCATTTAGGCTTTGTACTTGCTTTATAGTCCTAGGTGCTTGTATGTCTCAAATAGCCTGTATCTTTTCTGGGTTGGCTTCGATCCCCTATGTATTGACAATAAAACCCAAGAACTTTTCCGACGTAACACCGAAGGAACATTTCAGTGGATTGATTTTCATTCCATAGTACCTGAGTATATCAGACATCTCTGCTAAGTCTCGAATATGGTCGTTTGACTGTCTTGACTTCACAAGCATGCCGTCCACATAGACTTTTATTGTTCTACCAATTTGGTCTTTAAACATCTGATTCACTAAACGTTGATAAGTTGCTCCTGCATTCTTCAACCCGGAAGGCATCACTACGTAATAGTACAGTCCAACGTTGATGATAAAAATAGCATGATCCCTATCTGGAATATGCATCGGGATCTGATTGTATTCTGAATATGCATCCATAAATGACAATAATTCATTTTTTACTGTCGAGTCGACCAACTGATCAATTCTGGGTAAAGGGAAACTGTCCTTAGGGCACGTCTTGTTTTGGTCTGAGTAATCAACATGGGTCCTCCACTTCCCATTTGCCTTTCTCACTAGTACATGGTTAGATACCAATTCAAGATAGAGGGCATCGTAGATGAACCCATTGGCCTTGAGCTTATCCACCTCCTCTCTTAGAGCAGCGGACCTCTCTAGGTCCATGCCTCTCCTTTTTTGCTTCACTGGCACATACGTTGGGTCAAAGTTCTACATAAGACTTACGATGGTGGGATAAATCCCGCACATATCAAAGTGGATCTAAGCAAAAACATCCAGATTCGCTTGGAGGAAATCAATAAGCTCCTCGGTCATCAATGGGTTGAGTTGTGATCCATCTTAAGCACTTGTGATGGGTCATCATGGCTGATTGGAATGTCAATCATCTGTTCAGCCGGTGCTGCTTTAGCCTCCTTGGGTTCTTCCTCAGATCTATTTCTCCATAAATCCAACCCTGTTGCCCAAGCAAAGGCTTGGGAATTAGTTGTCAATTTTTAGCAACATGGACGCAGACATAGTTTTCCACGCCCTTTCCCTCCTCTCTTCGCTAGGCCACTCTCAGCTCAGCGACATATCATGCATGACCAGTCGCTTGAACGCCATGCACCACACCAACTCCTTTATCCGTCAGAACTCTGAATTGAATCTATGAACTCTTGAGAATGAACTTGGATCTCCTTCGGGTGATTTCTTCAATCCATTAGCGACAAAGTAGATCCACAGCCTGTGAATGCACTCTTGTGAAAGCACAAAAATGTTAGCACCAAAATTGGTTACTAACACCCTCGAATAGAATTATGTAGGGAGATTAATAGAGAAAGTAAATTAAAATAGAGAAATAATGCAATTGAATGCGAAAAGAAAACACCAAATTTATAGTGGTTCGGCGTAATTGTCTACGTCCACTTTGAATATGATCTTTATTACCTTTTCAATTACTTGAGTACAGATACAATCCATAAATAAAGAACTTGGATGCAAGTTTGGACAGAAGAGAAGTGTGTAGAAAAAAGGCAGAGTATCCCTGGAGTTCCCAAAAAAAGGTTCCTTCAACTGTACCCCATGCCTCTCTATTTATAGACGAAGATAGTCTGGACTCCTTGTACAGGCCCAAGATCAAGGTGGCTCGGCTCATATTTGGAGGTTAAGTGGACCGAACGAGTCATGCCGATCCACATCTACCAATCCACCTATGCTGATCTAGAGTTTGTCTCATTGCTAACTCGGAGAAGACCCTCAAGAAACTTGGGGGAAGCCATAGTATGAATCGAAGCATAGAAATGTTGATCGCATCACTCTGTTTTAAAGCAAACAAATTGTCAACCTCTTCAAGGCACACCGAACCAAGCATATCGAGTTTCCAATGTCGAATGGTGGTCGCCGATCCACTTTGGCCCAGCTCAAGTTTTCTTATGAGTGACTCGAAGTAAGTGATGGTTTGAGCTGAAGTGAAAGGATGCCGGTCGTGTCTCCCTAACCCAATAATTATGGCCGAACCACTTCTTCTTCATTCACCTTGATCGACCCGCCAAGGTTGAACCACCATGGCTGACCCACTTCCATTTCATCCACCTTGACCGATCCACCAAGGTCGAACCATTATAGCCGATCCACATGAAACAATGTCCCTAAGGCCGATCCACAAAGTACCGAGCGTACTTCCTTGAATATCTTGACTGATCTGCTCATGCCGACCTACGCAGGCCGAACATCTACCATCGAACCACATATATAAGCCAACCAATTCACATCGGGCACTTCTAGCCCTGTCATGACTCGAGTTTTTTATCACAGTCTCTGCAACTATTGACTTGTAGCCAGGCCAAAGTGTCAGTTAACAATTATAACACAAATAGAATAAATCTATAACACAAAGAATGATATAGTTAATATCATGTTAAATGATAATAAATATGATTAAGATATATTTAGGAAACCAACAAAAGTTATGCATCGTTCACAAAGTTCAAATATAGCAAAGTTAATGTTTAGCTTGTAGTTTTTAAACTTTATAACTTAACCAATTATCAATTGCGGAGTGCAATCATGCCCATTACTGCATATGTATAACAAACTTACTTCTTACATAACCATGCCGATGTATATAATCGAATTACTTGTTAACGTTAACATGCACACTTCCACATTGTCAAATTTTTGGTCTAAAAACAACAAATTATTAAACTTTTGGTCGAATTCAATAAATAACTATTTCAAGAATTATTAATGATTTTTTGAGCGAAACCTATTGCAAGAAATAAAGTAAATAGAACACTATAATAGTAACTAAAATAAACTGAAGTGTGAAACGGTATGAGATAAATTACTCATTATAATACCTCAAATTGGAAAACAATGCAACTATGAATATGATTATGTCCACTTGTACATAGTTACACTCAGCAGAAGATTATCATGATACTTTTGAGCACCTACCATAGTCAAATTTATCAAATAAGTTCATCAATTATGAGTGGAAGTCATGAATAAATATTTACTCTTTAATCATGATAGCAGCAAAGAACCCAAAATTGAAAAATAAATTAATAGTATTACCATTGTAATTGTTTATGAGCCAAAATACCCATTGTGAAAACACAAATTGTACAACTAACGCAACATATTAAAGTTAGATGTAGTAAAGTTAGTCATACCCTGACTTGCCCATTTCCACATTAGAAAATTTTAGTGGTGAATAAAGCAAACACGTTGTTTCTAGTTTCCTAATATAGACGATTTTTTTAACGCAAATCGATGGATTTTTGAGTGGAGGTTGCTAAATCAAATCAATACTCCTCCGTCTATGATAATGATCTAAAATATTTAAACAAAAAAACAAAGAATAATTAATATTACTACGATGAGTGATGAAAGGCGAAAGGTTGAAGAGTGCGATGGGCATTGGTCAGACAGCATTTGCAAAGAATTGTTTTTGCAAATAGTGAAAGCCCATGTTGGTGAAGGGGATAGGTGGATATTTTTACCGACGGAAGGCAATAGTGGAGTTAGCAATGAGAATAAACCGGAACGTGATGGCCCTGTAGATGGGGTTCGATTTCTACTGAATTTGCTAAGCCTCCACTTATGAGTTTTGTATTATGGATTATGAGAGCTTTTAAAGTACCAATTTTGATAATGAAAGTAGGTGTTTTGATTGTTTTATATAAAGTATTGTTATAGACACTACTAGAATTACAGTAACAGCGACAGAGCCTTATGACGGCTTTTTTCAACCGTTATCGATCTCCGTAGCGTTTTCGTAAATAAATATAATAGCTATCACAAGCTATCGAAAACCAACGTAAATTGCTGCCAATGGCCTTCGACGGCCGTTGCTAACCGTCGGAAATTATCGTGTATGCAGGCTCTAGGCCTAGAGCTGCTTCATTATTCCTAAATCCCCTTTTCACCAAAATAACCTACCTCCACCACCTCTTCCCCGTCGTCAGCTAACCGTCGCGCCTCTCCGAGCATCTCCGACTTCATCATTCTCCTCTCTCGACAAGCCTAGGCATTTCATCAATCTCCAATCATGTTTTATTCCTAAACCTAATTAATTTTAATTTGTTAAATTAGGGTTAATTTGTTGTTATAGTTGTATAATACCCCATTGATTGTTTGCACACCCTATTGAGCGCTAATTATGTTGTTATTATAATTGTTTATCATTAAAGTGTTGAGAAAGAAATTATTTAGTGTACACGTGCGTTAATTGGTGCATATGCGTTGATTAATTAGTGCATATGCGCATTAGGACTAGTTTAGATAAATTAGAGTTAATGCTCAGGATTTAATGTATGAGTTTTCAAGATGACGAAAATGACGATTTAGTGTATGCGTTTCTTTAAAAGTAAATAAATTATTGTAAAAATAGTTGTATAATATGATTTACTTTTATATAAATCCCTTGAGATTTTTGGATCCATATAGCAAGTATTATATATGATGGTTGTATGGATGTTCGTTTTTATCACAGAACAAACATTTATATTCATATGATACAATATTTGTCCATGTATTGGACAAGTTACAAACACAATAGAGTAATTATATTTTGCAAATTATTTCATTTTAAACGATTCATAAAATTTCGATAACACTTCCTTTTTGTTCCCTATGTACACGCATATGTGTACGATCCATGAAACAAAGGAGAAGTGCTACTGAAATTTAGTTGGATCGCTTAAAATGAAATGCTCTGCAAAATTTAATTACTACTATATTTGTATTGGAAAGTAGGATGACCAGCCATCAAAGTGTAAAACAATAACCTAAATATTGCAGGTTATATTCCTATAATAATTTGTGTAAATCTATTTGAAAATAAATTTAGATAGAATAATATTATATATTTGCGAAAATTTAAATGTATGATTTAATTGAGAAATTAAATGTCAATAAGTAAATGATTAATGTGTTTTTATGTTTTAAGGTAGGAAAAAAGGTAAATTATTTTATCGATCGGAGCTGCAATACCAACAAAGAAGAGAAATCGGAGGCTCAAAAAGTGAATATTTTCAAAATGGTGTACACGTCTTTATTGAATTCATTTTAAGTAATAAAAGGAACGATGAAAAAATTCATTGTACATGTAGTAGGTGCAAATTATTGCAGCATATGGTATCGGATATGGTGATAGTACATTTGCACCAATATGCTTTTGTACCAAATTATTTTATGCTGGATTTCATGGAGAACTTATAACACCTAATCCCGTACATTCAGAGGAGGAGGTGGATACTGAAATTGTTCCGACAAATCTCATTGAAGATATGGTTGAAGATGCAGCATGTTCAGTGTTCCCCACTATAGAAGTTGATGGTAACGATGTTAATGTCAAAGAAGAACAAAGAATTGGAGCTATTTTTTTATGATTTATTGGACGCTGCTAAGAAACACCTTTGGAATGATTGTACAAGCAGTACCGAACTATCTGTAACCGAAGAATACATTGTGATGAAATCAAAATACAACTTCACAGAAGCCGGGTTTAAAGCTATAGTACAAGCAGCAAAAGGGCATATGCTACCCGATAATTTAATGTGCAAAAATCATTATGAAATGAAAAAACTTATGTCTGCTTTTGGTTTTCAGTATCGAAAAATAGATACATGTTTAAATGGATGCATGTTGTTTTGAAAAGAAGGCATAATCTTAGGAATTGTAAAATATGTAATACACTTGGTTGCATCATTATCTCTTGCAGAATCCATCATCCATCTGTACCTCATCACATGCTGCTTGGGATCAGTCTTCCCTTCGTAAGTTGGGATAGTCGGCATATTGAACTTCTTGGGGTACCCAGCCTGCAGGATACCATCCGTAAAGGGAATATGGCTTCTGGACACTCGCCAATCTTTATTGGTCAAGCCTTGGTTCTCTCTTATCAACTTCCTGACCAAAGTTGTTAAGTCCGGAGTTTGTTTGGAGGATGGAAGGTTGGGTTCCGTTCCACGGAACCGTGATGGTTGATGTCCCGCCTGATTTGGGTCTTAGAGATTCGGGTGTCCGGTCTCTTCATGGGCTTGATCCTTAGTCAATCGATCTATGGCACCTGCCTGTGCACCTTCATCATTACGACGTCTATGCCTAGGAGGTTCATCAGCTGAGGTTGAACTATCAGATTCAGAATAAGGGGCAGGCTTACTTCTAGCATTCTGACGCTGCTGCTGAGTGAGCTGAGTCATGAGGTTAGTGTTGGCTTGAATTTGCTTAGCAAGTTGCCTTCTACTTTCCTTAAGTTCCCTTATCAAGTCGTTGAACTCTGCTCGGGAAACAACTTCCGCTTGGTTTTGGGTAGAGGGCTCTGCACCTCGAGTTGCTTGCTGATTTCTAGGTCCAACTTGTGGCACGCTAGCAGTCTCGTGGACATCTGCGTTGTGAGAGGTCGATCTAGTTCGTGGTCTCCCCATGGTAGAGTTGTTGGTTGTAACTCTGAATAGAATCAACAGATGCCTTGTCAATGATCTTGAATCTCCTCTGGGGGATTTATGCAATCCAGTAGCTACAAAGCAGATCCTAACAGCCTGAGAATTCAATTCTCAGTGAAAGTACCAAAATGTTAGCACCAAAATTGGCCACTAACACCCTTAAGAAAGATTGTTTAGAGATATTAATGAAGAAAATAAATTAAAACAGAAGATGGTATGTAAATTTAAATGCGGAGAACAAGAACACCAAATTTATAGTGGTTCGACATAACTGCCTACGTCCACTTTGAAGTTGATTTCTATTTCTTTTCTTGATAGTTGATTACAGATACAATCCGTTTCCAATTACTTGAATACAAGTTTGAATGAAAAGTAGGAAAGTATAAAAAATGGCAGAGTCTCCCCAGCATTCCCCAAAAAAGGTCCCTTTCACTGTGCCCCTGCCTCTCTATTTATAGACGAAGGTGGGTTGGACTTTCCTGGTGGGCCTGGTAGCTGAATACCTCGGCCCAAATGGAGTGGTCTCTGTGTACCGATCCATAGATGCCGAACAGGGCATGAATGAAGAACAGGGCATGAATGTCGAACAATACTGGAAGCCGAACCAGAGTGTTGCGCCGATCGACTAAATGTCGAACCACCATATTCATGCCGAACGAAGTGAGATGCCGAGTGGCGAGTGTATGCCGAGCAACGATTGAAGTTGATTGAGACTGGTTGAATGCCGAACACTTCTGACTGCCGAACAACCTCGGGATGTCGAACACCCCTGGGTGCCGAACGATCTTCGAATGCCGAACGTCAAGAGATGCCGAATGTACCTTGTATGCCGAACGTCCTTCGTATGTCGAACGTCCTTGGTACGCCAAACATCATTTAGTACCGAACGCTCATGGATGCCGAACGCTCATGGATGCCGAACGTTCAGAGATGCCGTATGTACCTTGTATGCCGAACATCCTTCGTATGTCGAACGTCCTTCGTATGTCGAACATCATTTAGTACCGAACGCTCATGGATGCCGAACTTACCTTGTATGCCGAACGCTTCTAGATGCCGTGTGCTCGTTCATGCCAAGCGTTCCTTTATGCCGAGCGTTCTTCTAATGCCGAATGATCCTGACTGCCGAACACTTCCCAATGCCGAGTACTCACGAATGCTATTCGAACCATTTGTGCCGAGCGTTCAGAATGCCGAATGGTGTGTAGATGCCGAGTACCTAGTTGCCTAGTCAAATCTCCAGGAAACAGAAGATAAAAAGAAATAGGAAGAAGAAGATGATAGTTTATATTATGTGATTTAGGATTTATTTTAGATTTAAAGAAAATAAAAAATTAATTTTGACACTTGTTTACAAATGCTAACACTTGTCACATTAAAGGCTAATTATCTTATATTTGTATTTATAAGCTTCATTAACCTAACACTTGTAATTATTTCATGTTTATTTATTTTTAAAAGATTTTAAAAGCCTTTTAAAATTAATTTTTCCTAATTAATAAATACATTTGTAAATTAATAAATGATTTCTAAATTTTATAAAAATAAAATCTTTAAAAGAAAATAAAATAAAACCAATTAGATTCTAAATAAAATTATATAAAATATATTTAATCTATTTTTAAAGTTAATATAAAGCTTTTGTATTTATTTACTATTTAATAAACACTTTCCAGATTTATATAAACAATATTCTTTTTAAGGAAAACAAACTTATTTTAAATAAAAACTTATCCATATATTTTAAATCCAAATAATTTTCAAGATATATATCTATTTAGATTCAAATTTAAATCTAAATTCAAATTCAAATTAAAATCTATTTTAATATCGATTCAAATATATATTAATTCTAAACAAACACAAATTAAATTTGAAAATAATAAATCTATTTTAAAATCTATTTATAAAACGACACAAATTAAATTTGCAAATAATTATTCCATTTGAAAATCTATATAACTATATTTAAAATCATCACATTATTAATTATTTATTGTTACTTATATTTGAAAATAACAATTTTATCAATTTTAAAGTAATTTAATAAGCAGATTATCACATTTTAAATTTCTTGAAATTCTAGGATATCGCACATGTTCCATGATATTTGTTTTGGTTATGCATGCTCGAGCAATACTGCTGCTATTGTTGGCTTCCTCGAGACTTAGGCTTTCCAAAGAGATTAGACTTACCTTGTTACTTGAGTCTACATAGTTAATAGTGGCAAAAAATTAATATCATGAGTTTATTCCTATCAACGGCATTGAAGGTGAATGGATTGACATTCACTATCTGCGATCAGAAGGGGATTATGGTCGTAGGGAAGAGTTGCTGGTGTTGTTGGAATTTATGGTGAAGTGTTGTTGAGGAGTATGGCTTCGAGACGATTAGGCAGAGGTTGGTGTGTATGGTTTTGAGTAAATGGAGTGTGGTTTTGTTTGTGAAGTGAATGGTAGTGACCGGAGATTGGTAGTGGGTACTTGAATGTATAAGGCATAGTGAAGTTTGTGCACAGATGAACAGAGAATGATTGTTGAAATGCAAGAAGTGTGATGGTTGAATAGAGTTGTCGATGAAGTTGTTTGAAGTTGTGAGGGAATTGTATGGGTAAGCTTGCTGTGATATGGGAGGAGCATTTTGTATGGAAGAAGAGGAGGCAGGACAGTTGCATTTTGTATGGGAGGAGCAGTTTGTATAGGAGTGTAGTTGTTGGTCTAGGTTCTTGGGTGTAGGAGTACTGTAGACGAGATGGTTTCGGGTAGGGGTGTGGCAGTTTACTATTGAAGTGGGAAGTGTAGTGGGGTTTGGTCGATGGATGATGTAACAATTCAACGATTGGTGTGATTTTTGTCTGAGTTCGGTAGAGAAGTAGGTTTGTGTAATAGGAGGGCAGCAATGGATGTTAGGCTGATGGTGAGGAAAGAAGGTCGGAGAGGGGTGTGCCTGTTTGAAGGAGGATTTGCGATTTTTGTTTGGAAGGAGAGGGGTGCAGGAATTTATTGCTTTGTTTCAATGGTGAGGAAAGAAGATCAATAGCCCTGTAAGTAAAATACGTATTATACCAATTTAATTCCTAAAGGACTTTTCCTTGATACTTCTGTTAAGGTAAGATATTGTACCATTTTATATTGCATCCGGTACTTGTTATTTCATGGCCGCTCCATTCGTACATGTTAAGCATATGATCGAAGATATCATATTTTCTCTCTCTAGGAGGTTACTGATGTTTCACTTATGTTAGGTTCCAAAGGAAGAGCTTGCTCGAGAATGCAATTATATTTTGGAAGCTCAAAGTCAAAAGAGATTCCACGAGCTGCTATCTGATTCTGTAGGGATTTGTGTTCCTGAAGTTGTAGATGAGATCTCAAGTATGAAAATTCTGGACACCAAGCTTGCATCAGGTGAATACTACTAATAATTATTCACTGTTACAATTATTTTATCTGTGTACATGATCGACTATCTTTGTATACTTAGCAAAGTGACTGCTGACTTTTCTAACTTGTAACTCTCATCTTGCATGTCCGTTCACGTTGTGTTCGAGGTGAAGGGTGTGTGTTAGGGACTGTAATAGTGTGTTTTGAAATGGACCTATTCGTATGTAATATGCCAAAAATTGATAACATAAGTTTATTACTAATAGCTAAAGTCAGCCAAGTAGTGTTGATTCTTGCATCACTTAGTGGCCAATGATATTCGCTTTACATGCATGGTTGTTTATGAGTACACGATCAACCTTCAAACATGAGAGAAATTACAAGTCAGATGATGTACGTCATCTTACATAAAATGATTATAGAATCATGAATCATTATACTGCATATTTTACTTTATTAACCATCAAGGTCTTGATCGATAAACACTAAGCCTCTTAGTACTTGGATTTGCTACATTATTTTTTATGTTTTCTTACTGTACTCAGGAGTACCTATGGATAATGTTTCCTTGCTCAATCAAGACACACGGAACTATGTCGGGACAAAGTTGCTCGAATTAACGTTGAAAGAGTTGTTTCTTTTCCGCTTTATGCAGGTAGGTCACCTGTTAAATATATTTCTAGATTACTTTAGGTGAACACTTGTTCACCGAACAAAATTCCCCTTTACGAATGGCTTGTAGCTGTATTTTACTTTATTGTGTGCTTGTGCAAGTTTGGGTGTGTGCATAGTTTGGTGCATGAGTATGTGCACTTGTATTATTAAGAAAATGCAAACGTGGGCTATTGTAATGCAACATGCAACAAGACATTTTCTTCATCCATCTAAGAAAAATTTGATGTTTAAAAAAGTTATGAAAATCTTCATCCACCTAATAATAGAAGGTGCTACCAATAACATATAATTTTCATCACAATTTTATATCATTATTTTCAAATTGTTCCCGAAAGTACCACCAATGACCGAAGACATGTATGAAGAAAGGCCTTGAGCAGTTTAAGTTCTTAGTGATGCGTTTGATACTTGTAGACGTTAAGTTTGAACTATGTTGTCTTTGGTTATCATGAATATGTATTGAATTTGGTAACTCATGCATTGAACTTATTTTTTGTTAATTGACACTTTATTTTTTTATCACGAATATGTGTTACATTTGTTGATTATTATATTTTTTTCGTTCATACATTATTCATATTGTTGTCTATTTAAAGAAGATTCATTTTGATTATTATTAAAATGTAAAAGTGGGGTGTATCAAATATATAGTAAAATAAAGCATAGCTTATAAAAAGCGTTATAGCTATATAACATAAGTGCTATAAACATGTCGATATATAGCGCGAAATAGGCGCTATAGAATAACTATTTTATAGCGGCTATACTTTGTTATAAAGATTATGTTTTTTTGTTAAGATTAAGATTTTTTATAGCGGTAATAGTGAGCTATCATCCTTATGTAACATAGCCGCGAATTTATGCTATGGAATCATGCTTTTATATAGCAGTTTTTTTGTGTTATAAATGTGAAATTCTTTTTTATAACATGTCGATATACAATGTTTATCAAACCGCTATAGTTGTGTTTAATAGCGGCTATATGCCGCTATAAAAGACTGTTTTGCTTGATCGTTGTTGAGTTGAACTGCCAATTCGAATGATCCATAACCATAGTGATCTGATTTGATCCATTCCTAACCATATTGATCTGATCTGATCCCCTGCCTAGGGGAAGTGCAAATCTATACTTAGCTATTTCTTGGATGCTACTTGCTTAAATCTGCTTGACCATCATCCATGCCCTTTCTTATACATGATCTTTGAACCAAAAAATTATCTCTTCGGGATTCCTACCTTGATGATTATGAGATTCATTAGGTAAAATCTATGATATCACGGCCTTGCGAAAAGGCAGGATAACATTTACCCTCCAAACTTGCCTTGCGATAGGAAAGCGTGTTTTGAATTTCCACAAGTCTGAAATCTGTAATCCATAATCCATCTGTAGCTGAGTTTCTAATCCAAAATCTAATCCTTTTCCAAACCAAATTGTCGTAGTCCACGACCGTTCTAAGTCAATAGCCAACTCTAAAACCATTCCAAATCCTTAGTCGGATCCATTTCCGTCCAAAGCTAGTAATCGAATCCATAATCTCACCAGATCATTTTCCAATTCCAAAGTCTCGTCAGACCTATAGCCTGGTTAATAGTCTCTCTGGACCGACCATAGCCACTTTGAGCTCTTGCTAGACCCCATCTAGTCACTCTTCGACGAGAGGGGGAGAAATGATAAGTAAACCGATCCTGACATTCTCCGTCGAAGCAGCAATACTTCCTGCACTTCGGTTCTGTCTCCCTAACCATAAAGTAATGTCATCACTTTAGTTGGGCCAATTTGGGTCTTTCCAAAACCTTGCTGGCCTCACTCACTCTCCGACGAGAAGGGCATAACGTTAAGCAAGTCGATTTTGTCGCTCTCTGGCGAAGCGGCTATTTATGCCTTCTTTGGTTCTTCCTCTTTGGTCATAAAATAAAGCAATCTATGGGGTACTATTATCCGGCCTCGATCCTTTAATTGAGGACTTAATCCATGTATGAGTCCATCCTATCGCTCTTCGATGAAGGGACTCGCACCTTGCGGTTATTGACCTATCTCTTCGGTCAGGACAACCACAAACTGATTCATTTATTACTTTTAAAAGCATATTTGAGCATTCCAAAATCCATTCATTAAATTATTAAATTTTAGTTTTTAAAACCAAAAAAACCAAAAAATTAAAAACAAGGAGAATAAAAAACTATCTCTCCGGGCGTGACGGCTTATCGTCATCTTAGGGCATGCCTAAGGACTAGCATCGATCTCGTCTATGTGCAACTGACTTAGCCATTTTATTGTAGAGTTTATTAGTTATTTAGTTCATGTCATCCCTATTATGAGATGACGATCTTTGACCTCGATCCAAGGCTATTTCCATTTGATGTAGATGGTGGTTGCTCCTGTTCCCCCGCCGCAGTCCAAGTCCTTATATGTTGCAGTAGCCTACCATCCCTAACGTGTTCCTCAACCATATCCTTCAAGTTCCTACAACCATTAGTAATGTGCCCGTCGAACTCATGGAATAGGCAGTATTTTCCTGATGCCTGCTCACGCTCAGTGGGCTTCCTCCTTGCCTGCTTTTAGTATGGAAGGCATCCTCGGGTATCCAAATAAATCCTTTCCCAAGTCTCGTTTAAATCAGTATAAGAAGAGAACTTTGGTTCTCTCCTTTGTTGCTTCGATCCATTGAAGCCATCATCCACTTCCCGCTTCCCTTTATCCTTCCTTGAACCATCCTAGATGGTACCCCATCACTCATAGCATTTACCTTTTTCTCTACTAGCCTTAGAATCTTCCTACTGTAGGAACCTTTCAACCTCGTGATAAAATTCCCCAAGATCCATTTTTGGATCCTGTTCTAATGCAATATTTAAGTCTGTATTGTCAGCTATTCCTTATACCGCTGCAATTAAAATCATCGATGGATTTGGTCGATCCATTAAACCAAACGCTGCAATAAACCATGTTAAGATGTTCCTCAGGGACTCTCTTGCCCATTAATACAGTGTTGTCAACGTCATCACAGCCTTGGGTCTGGTGATGTGGACACGAAATTGCCTCATGAACTTATCAACCAACTCCGTCCAAATACCAACAGAACTGTTCTCAAATTGCCCAAACCACATTGCAACTATATCCTTAAAGTACAAGGAAAACATCATGCCATCACTTCTTTCGATGCTCCCAACACCTCCATATGCCTTATGTACCTCATAAGATGAATCATAGGGTCTAATTTGCCATCACACGCCCCCGGTGTTGGTAGTTTGAACTTTGGTGGATTCCTAGCTCTCTAGGTATTTGGAGTAAATGGACTCATATTCACATCTTTAAGATCCTTGTTCACCATTTTTCCTCTCATAGCTTGTGTAATCATCTCCGTAAACTGGTCACTGCTATCGGAAGGTAGCCTCCAATCATCATTTCTAACATGCCCACTGAGTCCACCAGGAAATTCTGGAACATGCACCTTCGGAAGTACATCCACATTCCAATCCGCACCAAACTGAATAGCATCAACCACTAGCCTACCACCAACCAATTCAGCATGACCCGAGGGCAAGCCCCTAGTCCCAAGCGATTGGCGCCGATCCTTATGGGGATCAGTGCCGATCGGTCCATGTTGACCGTAAGTTGCCCACAGCTACTCCATTCCATTCCTCTTCCTACTGTCATCGTTTCCCTATTCCTGGTTTTGATTTTCTACAACTCCTGCTGCTCCAATTCTTTGATCCAGATTGCCACTAACTCCTGCTCTAGTCTGTCCAACTTGCCTATGGAAATTCTAAATCATATCCTATTGCCTCTTCATCATCCTCTCTTGCTTAGCATCCATCATCATCTCACTCTCTTCCTTGTTATATAGATGGAGGAGTGATTAGCCCCAACTCCAGCGGAAGCATCCTGACTCCCTCTATGGTGACTCCAATCCGTAAGTGCTCTCTTTGTTGACTACATAACCATTGATCCAAATACAAGCTCCAAACTTTTTCCAAATCAGCAGGTGCTAGTCTTCTCGGTGAAAGCACTAAAATATTGATGGTAAAAATGGCTGCCAATACCCAACTAATGTGAAAGAACCACCAATCCAATATTAAATATCCAAACAAACAACTAAATGCACAGATCACAGATTCAATAAAAAAAAGTAAACGAACACATGAATTTTATATTGGTTTCGCAAATTTTGACCTATGTTCACTCAAATAATCTGTTTATTATACTATACAATAACAAATACAATTTGTTTTAGCCTTAGAAAATTAATGAAGGGAGGTAAGAGAAACAATCAAGAAGAGCCAAAAGAAGATCCTCTGCAATGACCAATAATCTTGTATTTATAGGAGAAGACGTGCAAATATCCACCTGAAAATCCCCACGCAGAAGGTCGCGGCCATGACGAACCAAACCAGAAAAAATGGGGCTTAACTAGGCATTTATAAGGGATCAGCACCAAACCCTATAGAGGGATCGGCGCCAATCGGTCAAGGGGGCCACATGAGGCTGGACGATCGGTGGTTGTGGTCCTCTCTAACTCCCTCTTCGTGTTTCCTAAGTTGCTTTCTCAATCCCTTTGGTACTTGTTGAGTTTTTGAGCGGTTGTCATTGAGTTGAACTGCCTATCTGAGTGATCCGTAGCCATAGTGATCCGATCCGTTCCTAACCATATTGATCTTATCTGATCCCATGCCTAGGGGAAGTGCACATCCATACTTAGCCATTTCTAAGACGCTGCTTGAATCTGCTTGTCTATCATCTATAGCCTTGCTTATAACTAATCTTTGAACCTGACAATCATCTTTCTTGGCTTCTTGCCTTGATGATTACGAGTTTCATTAGGTCAAATCCATGAAATCACGACCTTGCCAAAAGATGGGATAACTTCATCTCATCTTGGCCGAACTTAACATGGTTGACATGAGCTAGGGTTAGGTGTTGTTAGCGTTTTAGATGGAGATAGGCGAAGGTGGTGAGGGATTTGAGTTTCTCTTGCAAAGATGTGCATGTAGGTGGCATTTTAGGTTGTCTAGTTCATGTTGGAAGGTTGCAAGAATTTTGTGCCATGGAGCTGGGGAACCAGGACGCGTTTTGGAGGAGGGTGGCAAGCTAGGGTTCGTAGTATCAGGGAAGAAGCATTCGTGGAGTGTAGTTGAACGGAGGCAACGACATGCTGTTTCGTGGAGTGTAGAGCACGATAAGGGAGAAGATCCATGGCTGTGTTGAGGTATGCATATCATCGTGTATAGGGAGGTGATTAGGAGATTGGGAAAGAAGATTAGAGAGGAGTAATTAGTGTATAATTGTAATTAATTAAGATAATTTAACCTCAAACATATAAAATCAATAACTTTCTCATACGAGATCCAATCAAGACGCAGTCTTTTGCATTGCACTCATAGTAGTGATATTTACAAAATGGAAGTAATTTCATCAAGTTTGGAGCAAGTAGAATTTGGAGCTAAAGTCGAATGCCATTCAACTTTAGATCAAACCGGAACACTTTGGAATCAACTACAATTTCAGTGAGTTAACTCACCTTTGATTGAATACTATAGGATATATAGTAGATATAAATTATTGTTTTTTTGTTTGAATGATATATTTGTTTGGTTTGGCTAAATTTTTGCTTTGAAAAGCGAATGATATATAAAATGAAGTACAGGGAATTTAGTAGGAGAGTTTAGATTCCTCTTTATTGTTGATATTTAAATTCATTTAAAAGTTATATACTTATTGTATAAATTGTTGAATATCAAAGTTTGTTAGTTTGACCATATTGGCTGTGACATTAATATATGTTAAGAGTTGAACCTATGGTAGTAATAGCATTGTTTATGTGTAGCTATTACCCTCATTTTAGTATTTTGAAATACTATTGTTTAATGTTTTGATTTGAAAAATGGTTATGATTCAAAAATTGATATTTTATCCGATCTTTTGGTTTTTCTATGATATTTTATTTTAAAATATATTTTGCACTTCTCTATTTTAGTTCACCTTTTTTATAGTCTTTTCTAAAATATTTGGAAATGTTCAAAAAGAATTTTGGGGAATATTGGGTTTACAAAAGTTTAATATAACGACGAAAGTTTGTTTTAAAGAAAAATAAAAAGGAAGCTTATCTTTTATAATAAAATGTTTTTGTTTCTAAAAGAAGATAAGAATATTTTGGTATAGATATTTGTGAAACGATTTTATATAAAATGTTATATAGAAAGGTTAGATTTATACATGATATTTTATAAATAAAAGAATAAATTTTCAACTGGGGTTTTATAGAAAGGAGAATTATATCATGTTGATAAATTCAAAATTAAATCACATTTGTGAATTTATAGTGATATATGAAATGATCGTTTTATGGAAAGTATTTAGACTTATCTTAGAATCTAAAGTTTTTTGATAAGTATATGAGATTTAAATTATGAGATTTATAAAAGGAGTTTTATAATTATATATTGGAGATTTTTTTTCCACCAAAATCAACTTTTCGACTAAGCCAAAAGGTCTTTCAATAAAGACAAAGGAAAAGAAGCACATTCCAAACCTTTCAAAGGAGTCGAAGGGATGCAATCACCAGAGTTTAACAGTCCCAAACTGTGATATCCTGGAATTTTGGCAATATAAATTTAATAATCCGTGTTAAAAATTAAATCAATTTGATGATTTTTGTTAATAAAATTTGAATTGATTTAATAATCTTCTTTTAATAAATATTTAAATTGGTAGATTTTATCTTTTTAAAGCAAATAAATTGTTTTCTATTTATAATATATATAATTGTATATATATTGTAAATAGACAAGCTTTGGTTTGGAATTTAGTAAATAAATCAATTTTCTAATTCTAATTTATTTTCGGTAATTGGAAATTTTGTTTAAAATTTAACATTTAGCTTTTCAAAGCAATTTAATAAATAACTATATGGTTTGTAAATACTTAAGTAAATGTTATTTGTTTAAAATTATATTTAATTAGCTTAAATATGAATCTAAATTAAATTAACATAACAGCTTTGTTTTATTTTTTTATTTTTTTATATTGCTAGAAATTATATATATAAGAGTTTAAAATACAATTTACATATGATCTTAATTTATTGAGTAATAGAAGTAATTTATAATCTCTTTTATAAATCATTTAAAATTTGTTAAATTTGTTATTTTCAAATAATAATTATAATATCTAGTTTCTATAAACATAAATAAATTTTATACGAAATAGTCTTTGTTATTTTAAAAAATTTAATGGTAGTTATATATGCATATATATATATAACTTGATTTTTAAATTGGATTTTATAATTTAATTTGAATTTGAATTTAATGTTTTGAAATTCAAAAGAATAGATACTTAAAAATATTTGAATAAGCTTTTATTTATAATTTGTTTTGTTCCATTTTTCTTTAAAAAAGAAAAGGGAAATTTACATATACATAAAAAGTAATAAATAAAGTTAAAAGCTTCTATAAACAATTTTAAATTAAAATAAAATACTTAAATTACAAGTGTAAATCCCTTAAGACACCTAAATAACATGTGTTAAGTAAACATTAATCCAAGATGACAAATGTTACTATATTAGACATGTGTCATTTTTAACTTTTGTTTTTTTTCTTTTGTTTAAATAAATCATTTTATGCTTATATAAACACATTGCCTCTCAACCTCATTTTCTTTTTCTATTCTTTTTCATAACTTAAGAAATCTTCAGCCAATATTCAAACCAAAATAACCCAAAACAAATATGAAAGAAATCATCTTCTTCAAATCAAAGCCAAAAATCTGAAATTCAGTAGAGAATCAGAAACCTATAAAACCATTTTCTAAATCAAAATCTGTACTCTAAATTTCCTTTCAAACCAGAAGATTTATTCAAAACAGAATTTGATAATCAGTAATAAAATCCCTCCACATACCAGAAATCAATCACATGTAGCCCTCTTCAAATCATTAACTTGAAATCCATTTTGCAAATCATTTTCAAAGATGTTCAAGCCTGCATGCAACTGCAGTTTTAAACCAAGCCTGCATTTTCTTTTTTATCTGGAAGCATGCATGTAGTTGTAAATCAGGGAGCAAAAGCAATACAACAAAACAGGATCAAAGTTTACAAAACAAAGAAGCAACTCAAAATTGAAGTTTGAAGTCGTTTCAACACCCTGTTTAGAAAGAAAAAAAAGTTTTTCAAAAGTGCTCTGCTCATCAAATTTTCAAGTGAGTAACATTTTTATTTAAAATAACTTAAGTAATTATGGTTTCCTTATTGATTCCTGTGATAATCATGATTGTGTGGATGCATATGATGGAATTCTCTGTGTGTGTGTGTGTGTGTGTGAATGCATGCTTGTTGTTGTGATGTGTTCTTGCCTGTTCTAGATTCCAGATTCAAATTCTGATCAAAAATCATGATCTCATAATCTAATCTATGTTAAGGTTTAAGATTCAAACAAAATATGGCTGTTGAACATAAGTTAAATTTTAAAATTTTATTTAATGTAAAATAATTCTATATTGTCACTGGGAATTCAAAAAAATACAGAACAAACCTTATGTAAGTAAAAAATTAATCATCCAGATTCATTGATCTAAGATTATAAATCGATTACTCAAACTAAAACTTAATTTTTAAAACTAAAATCAAAATTTTTAGTTTGAAAATGATTGAGCATTTCTGGTTTGACCAGAAATGATGTCTTGGTATGGAACTGTCGATCTAGGTGGTCAGGGTGGCCACCGTCTTCTTTGGTGATGAAGTGGTCATAGGAGAATCAGGGAAAAATAGTAGGAAGTGGATCTATGCATTGAGGCGATGGTAGTTAAGGATTGAAGTTTTTAACCCCAGTTTTTCTGTTGATCAGAAATTTGATCGACGCGACTTCTAGAGGTGACCGAGCTTTCCCAGATTTAGGGAGATGATAGATGGAGTGTGGAAGAAGTCGTGGTCGGAGGTGAAGGCACTCTGGTGGTCGGAGTCATGGTATTGAGGTGATTCTAGTTTACGACATTGGTTCCAGTTTTGAGATCATATGCTCAATTTTGATTTTGAGCTTCTGCTAATGTTTTGAGGGTCAGAATTGAGTTAGGGGATAATCGTCGACTTGCGTAAGTCGTCACGAGTGGTCGGAGTTGGCGGCAGTGTTGGTGCAGGTGCATGGAGGACATGGAGTATTTGCTGTTGATTTGGGGAAGAGGGTACTCGAGAGTTTATTCGAGTAGATTCGTGTTTTGCTCGAAGCGTGGGGTTGTTTGTCTCGAAGTAATTCTTGTGTGGGCTCGGGTATACTATTGTTATAGGTTTATGTAAAACCTGTCAGAACCTTAAGTTTAGATGAATTCAAAATGGAAATGTTACTCGAGTTTTACTTGAGTTATTTAGTGTTTTGCTCGGGCTTGGTTAGGTTAGGCTCGAGTGATTTATGTGTGGCTCGGGTTAGTTTTGTTATAGGTTAGAAACCATGTTCTGTTTTCAAAATTTAAACTGAAATTTAATGTATTAAGCAAGGATTTAAAATAAGTTTTAAATCTAATTTTAAATAATGGACTCAAGTTTAATTTGAATCTTTGCTGGAAGTGAATAAAGTTTTTAAATTCAAATTTGTTAAAATAACCTTAAAGGGGTTAAGTATTTAAAAGTGTTTTTAAAGGAATTTGAATTTAAATTGGAGTTTGAAATGTAAAGGAATGTTTTAAACAAAGTTTAAATCTGATTCAAATCTAAATTTGAATCTTTGTTTTAAAATAAATTTAAGTATTATAAATTTAAGTTTTAAAATAAATTTAAGTTTTATAAATTTAAGTGTTTTAATAATTTTGAATGATTAAGTAAAATTTAAATTTTTTGAATTTAAATAGGAATTTGGTTTAAACTCTTGTAAAATTCCTTTTATAAGAGAAAGTATTCTTTATCATGTAAATTTAAAGGTTTTAAATTGATTTTAAATTTTGTTGAAGATAAATTGGATTTCATTTTAGAACTTGAATTTAAAATGAAATTTGAAATTGAATTTGGAAATGAATGTTTTCAAATATATTTGTGAATGATATTTTAACCATAGATAAGAAAAAGGTTTTATCTTAAAGTTAAATTAGAATTTAATGATTTGTAATTCATTTAATTATTAGGGTAGTTAAATGGATAATTAATTTATTTAATAAATTAATGAAATGGATAATTACTTAAAGTAATTAAGGGTTTTAAACTTATAAGTTTAAGATTAATTATTCTTAGAATAATTAACTTGTAATTTAAGAATCATTAATTAAATAAGATTTGATTTTAATTAATGATGAGTAATTAATTAATCAAGTAATAAAGGATTAATTAAGTTACAGTTAACACTTAATTAATTAAATAATTAGGGGTTAATTAATGGGCTATTAATGGTTAATTAATTTTTAATTAATAATGATTAAAATAAGTTAATTACTTTAGAAAAATAATTAATGAATTGTTAATAGTTAATGAAGGTTATTAACTAAGGATTATTTAATAATTAAATAATGTGATTAATTTTTAATAATTAATTAGATTAATTAATTTAAAGATAATCATTTGTGTAAATTGTTAAGTCTAATTACTTATGGAAGTAATTAAGGAATTAATTACTCATTGTAACTAATTGAGTTTAATTTGATTATACTAAGTTAAGTAATTCAGTTTAATTAATTTAGAATAATCATTTGATGATTTGTGAAGTATAATTACTTAATGTAATTTTAATGAAGAGAAATTACTTAGGAAAGTAATTAATGGGTAATTACTGGATGTAATTATTCGAAGGAGATTTGATGATGGAAGTAATTTGAGTACAATTACTTTGTAAAATTAATCAACGGATTAATTAGAGATAATTAATTAAGGAGTAATTAATTTAATTGGTGAAGTAATTAAGGGTAGTTAATTACTGAATGAGGTTAATAAAGGGTAATTAACAATTATGGTTTAATTGAAAATTAATTACTTAATGTAATTAATTTAAATAGGAAATGTAATTAGAGATCATTAATTATTATAATTAATGATGTAATTTAGAATGGATTTATTTGGAAATAACTAATAAATGAAGGGAATTATTAATGTAATTAATTAAGAAGTAATATAATTAATTTTAATTAATTAATTAATATATAAAGTAATTTGAAGATTAATTACTGTATTTGGTTAAGTATAATAAATTTGTAAAATTAATTAAAGGATAATTACTTGAATGTAATTAAGGAATAATTAGTCAAGGGTGATTAATTAAGGTGATTGATTAGAGGATAATTAATTAATTAATTTGTAATTAATTAATTGTTATGTAAGCAAGATTTATATTGATAAAGTAATTAATCTAATTCACTTTAAATTAATTAGAAATGATGTAATTAATTTAATTCATTTTAAATTAATTATATTTGGTGTGATTATTAATCATTGCTTATATGTGAATGGATGATATTGGTTGCCTTGAATAGTTTGAGATCTCAGATATGAGATAAATAATGTCATGTGATATGGATGCTTTGGTTGCATTGAGATGATAACATGAATTATCTATTTGTGATTGATAATATGGATTATCTGTTGTGATGATGGTGATGATTATCTATTATGATATGTGAATTATTTATCTGTGTGTATATAGATAATGAAATTGAATTATTTAAACTTTAAAACAACTTGGCCTTAAAAGATACGCTTTGGATTTCGATAAGACCGGGATCGTGTTTCCAGATTTGGATATCCGAAAACCACATCGATCCAAATTTACGATAGGTTGTGAATCTCAAGTGAAGAGTGAAGACTCGAGGTGTAAGGACTATTCGTCGTTAAAACTTTGAGGGTGATTCCAATACGACTTTAACGGAGTAGTACTTTCGGATTTGAGATGAAGATTCAGAGTGCAAGGGTTATCGTCGTCAACTCTAAGGGTGATTCCAAAATGAGTGTAATGAGATAATGCCTTCGGTTTCGTTCGAACCCGGAACGAACTTGTATGGAATGAATGCTTTCAGAACATCGTCAGGTGGACGATGAGCATTCTAAGAGATGTGTTCTCTAAAGGTAATCGTAGCCTCAAGCCTCATCAATCGGGAATGGCTAAAACAGGGGAGGTGCAGCAAGGCTAAGTGGGTCATGACCAAGTAGGACGAGATTTTACCCTATCTAGAAGTCCCTTTTTATTTCGGCTGTGTGGGCGGTTGGAACGTACGCCAACTGCGGGGTTGTCTTGTTCGGGACTATTCAGTAAGGAATGGTTCCGGCTTTGTGTTGCAGGGAATTGGGAGTAATCCTCGGTACAGTGATCTAGGCCCCATACTGTGACGGGCGGTACCCCAGTAGCCCTGCCATTGTATGGAATCCAAAATCCAATAAGTGCCAACGGTTTTGATTGTATTACCCACTTTTGTGTCTAGTAGATGGAATTTAATAAATGTAACAATTTTGGCTATTTCATATTTACTTGAAAACCCTAGACCTATTATAATATCACTGGATTTCCTATCAAATGTTTTGGTTAGCGTATGGTAAAAACTTTTCCATCTTTATGTGTGGGAAGTCTTACGTGATACCTTTCTTTTCAATGGTTTTTCAAAGTTAAGAAACCTTAACCTGTTACTCACACCAGACCCATGTCTGACCCAGAGTTTATTTTCTGTTTTCTTAAACTCTTGGGTGGTCAAATTTTTACGAGTAGCCAAGGGATTCAGGTTAGCTTTGACGAATTATGGAAAAGCAATGGCGCAGGAGGCTTCGGCGTTAGATATATAGTTTCCGCTATGTGTTCTCTGTGTTGGTATTTCTTTGTTGAGTTGTATTTAAGTTGTAATAACTAGACATGTGTTTATAACTGTCTAGTATGTGATGTATAATCTATGTAACTCTGATAATGGTTGTAAACTATGGAATATTTATGTTATTAATATAATTTATTCGTTCCGCTGTTCGGATTCTAATGTTGTTTCTTCTTTCTTCTCTTTCTTTTCTCTTTTCTATCCCTTTCTTTCTTCAAGATGATGCGATTTTCTGTGGTGAGAAAGTCGGGTCGTCGCAGTTGGTATCAGAGCACTAGGTTGAGTGAATACCTAGGCTTTGAAGTGATTTCTTTCTTGAGAGAGCGTATTTGTTATTTCGAATATATATATATATATATATATATATATATATATATATATATATATATATATATATACTTCTACCTATCTATTGGGTTACCTGTTCAGGTTTTCCAATATAAGTTATAAAGGTAGATGGGGTAGTGGTGTGTGTAACACGACTACTATGGTCGGAGTTTGAATGTTGAGGTTGGAAGTGTATCTATTGATATTGTAGACCTAATACCGTCTCAAGTGAGCTTTGCAGCTTGATGTAAGGATTTCATCGATCTTTTAAGGATACCTTTTAAAGGTTTGGAGTCCATCTTGGTGGAGCAAGTTGGATGAGTAGAGTTTGGATCTGTCGATTAGGCAAAAGCGAGTGATGGTATCTTGATACCTCAAGAAGTAGTAGCTGCGTGATGAGACGCAGTGACTATGGATGTCTCCGAAGATGTTTCTTTGGAACAAGTTTAGGAAGTATATCTTCTTCGATGTTGTGGCTGGGTTCAGTAGGATGTTTCTGTCTGGTTTGAGGTCCGAGTTTCTCGAAGAGCTTTGGATTAGGAAGTCTTTGGCATCGGTGTCAGCAAGTGCAGCTCGGAGTATTCTGTGTGCCAGCAAGAGGGTCTTCTGGTTAGCAGTTTTTCTGGAGGCGAAGTTCAGAAGTAGCAGAGTGGATCCATTTCTTCGATGGATTGTCTAGATAAGCATAAGTTGTTCTGATTGGTAAAGAGAGAACAGATTTCTGTGGAAATTAGTCTGGATTGATCGCAAAAGTAACTTGCGATAGTTTGAGTATTCTCTTGAGTTGTCAGAGGTTTGTCCGCATCTGGAGATTGAGTTTTCTTATCGACTGGATTCCAGGAGTGCTACCGGTGGTTCAGTTTAGTAGAAGGATGACTTCTAGAGAGAGGTTTGGTGAAGTAGCTTAGGATCAGATGGGACATCTGAGTTTTCTTTTATGGATCTGTTGAACCATATTTCTGAGATGTGTTATCCAGTTTGTGCTCGTGTTCTTCACCAGCATTTTCATCTACTCTAGATCAGAATTGTGCAGCGGAAGCAGTTTGGGAGTGCTTTTGTTTTGTCTTTTTCGGATAGGAGAAGTAAGATAGTCTTCTGATGTTTGTGGAGTAGAGTTGGTGTTCTTGGTTTTGAATTGATCTTGAGGAGATCATTCTATTAGGTTGTTTTAGTCCAGTTTGTTTCTAGAGACATCGGCGAAGGTTGAGCTGATCGGGAGAGATGAAGGCAGCTTAGGATAGTTAGAAGAGTTTTGTGGATAAGAGACGAAGGAATTTAGATTCCGGAATCGGAGATTTGATTTTGGGTAAGACAGGGTAAGTCAGCACCGAGGTGTTTTGGATCTTTTCCGTGTCCTTGTGAGGATTGGTGTTGGATTTTCAAGGTTGAATTGGTAGTTTGGATAACTGGGATTCGATGTGTTTCACGTATCTTTGAAGGAGTACGTGTATGATCTATCTCTAGTTCTGGAACTAGCAATTCAGGAGGATGTGATTGTTGTGTCAGACTTGTCTGTAGTCTGATATCCTGTTTAGTTTTGTAGATCCAGTTCAATAGGAGCTCTGTAGCTTAGTAGTATAGATTGTTTGGATTCTGTAGAGTGAGTATCCCAGTATTTATACTTGGGAAATTCTGGAAAATTCTATCCAGAATTTTGCCTGGATAGTTAGATTTGTTTGATTGATTGAATTGGTTGTTATAGTTGTTAGCATATGATTGATATATGCTTGTGTTTTAAAATAAAATCTTAAGATAGACTATTAAATTACCTTTGCTTTTAAATTTTGAGGACTAAATTCTTTTAAGGGGGGAGGAATGTGATATCCCAGAATTTTGGCAATATAAATTTAATAATCTGTGTTAAAAATTAAATTGATTCGATGATTTTTGTTAATAAAATTTGAATTGATTTAATAATCTTCTTTTAATAAATATTTAAATTGGTAGATTTTATCTTTTTAACCAAATAAATTGTTTTCTATTTATAATATATATATATATATATATAATCGTATATATTGTAAATAGACAAGCTTTGTTTTGGAATTTAGTAAATAAATCAATTTCCTAATTCTAATTTATTTTTGGTAAATTGGAAATTTTGATTTAAATTTAACATTTAGCTTTTCAAAGCAATTTAATAAATGACTATATGGTTTGTAAATACTTAAGTAAATGTTATTCGTTTAAAATTGTATTTAATTAGCTTAAATATGAATCTAAATTAGATTAACATAAAAGCTTTTTTTTTATTGCTTGAAATTATATACATATAAGAGTTTAAAATAGAATTTACATATGATCTTAATTTATTGAGTAATAGAAGTAATTTATAATCTCTTTTATAAATCATTTAAAAAAAATTAAATTTGTTATTTTCAAATAATAATTATAATACCTAGTTTTTATAAACATAAATAAATTTTATAAGAAATAAGATTTGTTATTTTCAAAAATTTAATGGTAGTTATATATGCATATATATATATATATATATATATATATATATATAAAACTTGATTTTTAAACTGGATTTTATAATTTAATTTGAATTTGAATTTAATGTTTTGAAATTCAAAAGAATAGATACTGAAAAATATTTGAATAATCTTTTATTTATAATTTGTTTTGTTTCTTAAAAAAGGGAAATTTACATATACATAAAAAGTAATAAATTAAGTTAAAAGCTTTTATAAGCAATTTTAAATTAAAATAAAATACTTAAATTACCAGTGTAAATCCCTTAAGACACCTAAATAACATGTGTTAAGTAAACATTAATCCAAGATGACAAATGTTACTATATTAGACATGTGTCATTTTTAATTTTTGTTTTTTTTCTTTTGTTTAAATAAATCATTTTATGCTTATATAAACACATTGCCTCTTAACCTCATTTTCTTTTTCTATTCTTTTTCATAACTTAAGAAATCTTCAGCCAATATTCAAACCAAAATAACCCAAAAAATATATGAAAGAAATCATCTTCTTCAAATCAAAGCCAAAAATCTAAAATTCGGTTGAGAATCAAAAACCTGTAAAACCATTTTCTAAATCAAAATCTGTACTCAAAATTTCCTTTCAAACTAGAAGATTTATTCAAAATAGAATTTGATAATCAATAATAAAATCCCTCCACATACCAGAAATCAATCACCTGTAGCCCTCTTCAAATCATTAACCTGAAATCCATTTTGCAAATCATTTTCAAAGATGTTCAAGCCTGCATGCAACTGCAGTTTTAAACCAAGCCTGCATTTTCTTTTTATCTGGAAGCATGCATGTAGTTGTAAATCAAGGAGCAAAAGCAATACAGCAAAATAGGATTAAAGTTTACAAAACAAAGAAGCAACTCAAAATTGAAGTCTGAAGCAGTTTCAACACCCTGTTTAGAAAGAAAAAAAAAAGTTTTTCAAAAGTGCTCTGCACATCAAATTTTCAAGTGAGTAACATTTTTATTTAAAATAACTTAAGTAAATATGGTTGCCTGATTGATTCCTGTGATAATCATGATTGTGTGGATGCATATGATGGAATTCTGTGTGTGTGTGTGTGTGTGTGTGTGGGTGTGTGTGTGTATATATGGTCATTCGTTAGAACAGTGTGAAACTGTGTCATCCCCCATAAAGCAAGTATGGAGACAAAAAATAACTACAGATCAAAACATACAACAAAAAACGACACAAGATGCAACAGTAGAAACACATACACAAGCTATAGACCAGGGGGATAATAATAATAATGCGATTGAGGATACATCACTGGAGGAAGGCCAATCATCGGTTGAAAAGGAGGAGGATACGGCAGTGCTGCATAACTTGTATAAGGCCACAGAGATGAGTTCATCTGTAATATCAGAAGAAGAGGAAGATATTAGCAATATAGTATTGGAAAAAATAGACTCAGGTTCTGAATCTGAAGGAGAAAATAAAAACAAGTACACTAAAACTAATATGAAATATGAAAAACAGTTCAGAGGCAAAGAACCAATAGAGAAGGCGATTTCAATACGCGAGGTTTCTCCTATGAAACTGAGGAGTAGACCTCCTACTCCAAAATGTCTATAATCAGCTGGAACGTGAGAGGTCTAAACAATGATACTAGACGTTTAGACCTCTTAAACCTTAGGAGAAAGCATTCTCCTACCATCTTAAGCATTTTGGAAAATAAATTCAGTACTGAAAACTTATTATTTTTTATGGAATCTTTGGGTCAGGAATGGGATTACAAACACAACATTGATGAGGGAGAAAAATGTAGAATTCTACTTCTCTGGAATAAAAAAGTATGGGATGTCAATTTGATGAACAAAGATGAACAACAAATGACTGCACAAGTTAATAATCGAGGAGGACTTAAATTTATCTTGAGCTGTGTTTATGCAAGCAATTTAGCATCTCAACGAACACAACTATGGAAAGAAATCATAGAGAACAGCAAATTGATAAATGAACCTTGGATACTCATGGGTGATTTTAATTCCATTCTCAAAGCAGAGGAAAAGAAGGGAGGACTTACTATCAGAGTCTCCCAATTGGAAGAATTTAATAACTGCATACTTGGAGCTGGATTGCTAGAGCCTGCCCATTGTGGCCTAAAATACACATGGAGAAGTGGTGAGTGTAAGAAAATATCTTGCAAACTAGACAGAGCCCTAGTGAATGTTGCATGCATAAATAAATTATCTAATATGACTGTCAATGTCCTTCCCCCTTCAACGAGTGATCACTGCCCCATTCTAATAAACCTTATTAAAAAGAATCAGTTTTTAAAAGGTAAACCTTTTAGATACTATAATCATTGGCATGAAATAGAAGTGTAACAACCCGCAAATCTGTACTCCTTGAGTCAACACTATTCTACCTAATCAACTCAAGTTGCACAGAAATACGAACCATTTTGAATTTAAGAAGAAGAGTTAGAAGAAGAGAAAACAAAAGCAACATCAGAATCTAACCATCGCAGCGGAATAAAATATAATAGATAATAAATAATCTTTACACAAAATCAAATATATCTGTTTATATACATTACATCATCAGAGTACACCAGTCACAGCTCACATCAGTAACATACAATGAATACACAACAACTCAAACAGCGGAAATATATATATATAGTACGAGAATACGTATCGTCATCCAGCTCGTCTCCTGAGCTCCACAGCATCATATCCTGTATTCTATAATACTCGGTCTGACCCGAGCATTATAGTTAAATAACACCCGAGTCAGTCTGGAATACCAGCGTGAGAAAATCACACCCAATTGATTATTAAAGTTTCAAAAATTCTTTGAAAACAAAAGCATCTCGTAAGACCACGCCACAAATAAACATGTCGGGTTTTTACCTTACGATAGCTAAAACAATTTTTATAGAAATCCTCTGATATTATAATAGGGTCTATATACAAATACTTATAAAATAGCCGAAATTGTTACATGATTAAATTCCAGCTACTAGCCACAGAGTGGGTAATACAAACAAAACTCGTACAAGGCTCGTAGGGAGAATGGATTTCCAACAATGACTAGGCACTGTGGTACCACCTGTCACAGTACGGGGCCTAGATCACCGTACCGAGGACTACTCCCTTCATCCCCTGCAACACAAGGCCGGAACCATTCCTTACTGAACAGTCCCGAACAAGATAAACCCCGTGGTTGGCGCGACCAACCACCCACTAAGCCGAAATATATATAAGGGACATCTAGACAGGGGAAATATCTTGTCCTGCTTGGGCATGACCCACCTAACCTTGCTGCATATCCCCTGATTTTCAGTCATTCCCATTTGATGAGGCTTGAGGCTAAGCGTTACCTTAAGAACGTTTTCACTTAGAATGCCCATCGTCCACCTGACGATGTTTCGCAAGCATTCGTCCATACAAGTCCGTCCCGGGTTCGAACGGAACCGAAGGCACTATTCCTACTACATCCATTTTGGAAATATCCTCAGGATTAGTAGCGACTAGCCCTTGCACTTCACTGCTCCATCTTCGAATCCAAAATCGTTTACGCGAAACGTACAAACCGAATCGAAGTGGTTTTCGAGAAATTAATCTTGATCCCCGTCTCTTCGAAACGATCAGCGCATTTGGCCAATATTGATAGTCGGTGATTTAACTATCAATTAATATTCACAACATCCATCACACAATAAATAATTTCCCAAATTATTTATTAACTTCAAAATATCTTCACAAGATATATTTCTATTTTCAATCCTTTGAAAACAGTTTCAAAATCATCTTTCTTTTCAGAATCAACTTTCCTCAAATATTTTCTATCCATCTCTGAAATCACCAAGCACAAAAATAAATTTTTTTAAAATAATTTTAAACATTTTACTTTGAGATATATATATACTTTTTAAACATTTAAGTTAAAACTACTTTAATACTTTGTTAAAAATACATTCTTATATAAATTTTTGAAAATAAAGTTACTTAATAAAATATAAACTAAATTTTCACTTTTGAAACAAAATACTAATTCACTGGTTTAAATAATTACTACTATAATAGATTTGAGAAAAATACTTACTATAGAATTTAAATATTAAAAATAATAAATTTTACAAAACTTGCTTTCTAAAATAAACAACTTTAAAGCATTTAATTTATATTTACAAATTTACTTTTAAAAACGTGTACTTGGCCATCCAGAGAGGATTCCAACTTTATGCACTTAAATCAATTTCCAATTCATTCTATTTAAAATAAATTTCTTTACTTGCTCGGTTCATTTCAAAATTCATTACTTATGGACTTTATTTTATTATTATTATTTGTTGTTTGATTTTAAATTTTTTTTTAACTGAAATATACAAATTTCAAGCTTTTCCCATTTTCTTCTTTGACTCTTTCAAAATTTAGAATCCTAAATTTAGAATAAATGTTTTGTTCTTTTAGGTATTAGCATTGGAGTTTCCAATTCATTAACTTTCTACTTATTCAAAAATCTCTTTTCTATACTCAAGATTTATTAATTAGAATTCTTATATCACTTTATTTTATTTTTATTTCATTCTTCAATTTATTCAAATGTTCATAATTATTTTACTTATAAATTCACTTTATTTCTTTCCAACATCCAAGTTATATATTTTCTGGAAATTCATTATACCCAATTATCCAATCGAAACATAGCATTCAATATTCAACATAATCCATCATAAAATATCCAATCATCATAACAGGGGAATTTAAATAATTTAAATAACTGTTGAGGGATCCAGTTGGATCCCTCCAACCTGTTTTCCCTGCATCCACAAACGTCAGCACAATATAATATAGCAAGTCCAATCATACTCTATCACATCAATTCATTCAAAAAATTATTTAAATTTAATCATTTTAAATTTAAATTTTAAACCGAGTGAGACTAACTCACCTTTGACCTTTACTTTGCAATCCAATCCAAACCACCTTGTTTTCTTCACGTTTTGGACCTCAAAGCCAACCCAGTCAGACCCTTCAAACGACACCACGTCGACCTTGCCATCGAGAACTACCCAATCTAACAATCATTTCGCCATGCTCCTGCCCTTCCTCCATGCGCGCAACCCAACACGTCACCCTTGCAGCCCTAGCCGAGTCGAGATCGCAACATCTTAACGACACGAACCCCAACGACCACACGAACAAAACCCAAATCGCGGCGCTCCAACCCTAGTTCGCAGCCTAGACGCGATGCTCCTCCACAAAAATCACCCATCACTACTGCCTCCACGCGCGCGAGTACGCGAGTTCCCCCAGCATTGCCGCCTAGCCTCGATCGCCACTGTTGAGTCGCCCCACTACACGACCTCGCGAGCTTCTACAGAGACGACCATGAATTGATTTATACGACTTCGGCCTGAGTTTTGATCCATTTAGGATTTTTATTTTTTTTTCGAACTGAAATTGGAGTTGTGGGAAAAGATGACAAGATTCGGCCATGTTTTTGAAATATTGAACGAACGAGAAAATGATTTTCGAGATTTTTCTTCGGCTATTAGGTTTATATTATTTTTCCTTTAGCTTCCAAGGCAAGGCTTGGCAAATAATATAAAAAGAAAGCTTCTCCTTTTATTTTATTATTTCTTAAAACAATACTTTGAACTGATTGAAAAAATGGAAATGAATATTACATGTCGGCTGAGACTGGTACAGTGATTCGAAAATGGACTCCAAAAGTTCTGATGTGAGATGTATTTGACTAGTTGAAGTATTATATTTAAATTTCGAATCGGCTATTATCAATTAAATTTCCAACGCGTTCATCTATCGAATGATCACACGACAACTCCAAACACTACCAAATTTAAAATCCGATAATAATTCAATATTACGGATCCAATGGAACTGGTTTCGTCAAATTCCGACACTGTGCCACGGAAGGCTATTTTTAAATTCAATTTAAAACGATAGAATTTTAAAACTGAACCAACCACTGTAAAATTCAATTTTACAACTTCTATTATCTTCAGTGTTATCAATATAAATTTTACAAGCCTTCAAATTATATTTAACAGGCTTAAAATCTCAGGTTTCATATTTTATTCAATTCAAATTATTTAATTCTACAATTTAATTGTCAAATAAATCATGATATTCGTAATTTAAGTTGATAGTTAACCATTAAACAATTTAAAATCAATTAAATATTTCGATTTTTAATGCTCAAAAATTCTGGGTCGTCACATTCCTTTCCCCTTAAAAGAATTTCGTCCCCGAAATTACTAGTTAGGAAGAATGACCCAATACCCGTTACTATTGTTTTCCAAAAACCAAACAGTTTCTAACAGTTCAACATCTTACCAACTATCTTTTATAAAAGATCCATTATCATTCTTATTAACTTCCCAAACCTTTCCCTAGTTTCAGACTATACCATTTATTTAACCATTCAAGTTTCAAATTAAAAATCAAATCTTGAATTATCAAAATTTTCTCAAAATTTTTCGAACACCCTAAATTCCCGAAAAAATTTGCCAGCGTTTCCTTTGCGCGGCTAGCTCGGTACAACTACAAAATGGCTCTACGGCCTCCCAAATCCAAAAAGAAAACAAAAAGGCCAAGTGGCTCAATCCAAAACCCAATCCCAATCAAATTTCATACCAAATTTAAACACATACCTTTTTGTCGAGCATTTCATATTTATCTCTTGAAATCAAGAACTAATTCTCTTTTCCCTTTTATAATACCTGCATAACCTGCTTAGCACTAATATCCAATCTCAACACGACTTTCTTACAAAATGCCAATAACTATTCGTTCCAAAATTGACTTACATCACATTAGTATTATCAATTTCCATTTAAGACTTCACCATTCCCTCTTAAGTTTAGTTTAAGCATTTTATATGCTTCTTATATTTATTTTCACCTTACTGCTCGTTTATATCCATTTCTATTTAAATTGATTCTTTCATTTCCATACGAATTTAATTTATCTTTAACTCTAAATATTAAATTTTATTTTTCATTTATAACTAATTCATGTCATTATTTTAATTAGTTTCATTCGCTAACTTATTTCAATTCCTAGTTTGTAATCGTTGTCGTTAACAAAATTCTTCAAAATTTCCAAAAAATTTCTAACTCCCAAAATTTTTGGCAGAGTTTCCTCTGTACGGAGGAGCTTTTGCAATTTGATAAAAGAGATAAATATATATACATCGACCCACACGGTCGGAAAAACCAAAAACAGTTCAAATTTCCTATTTTAATTGCGTAGGCGTACCTTATTTAGCATTTTAAGCAAGCGGCTTATTATTTTTAGCAAATAGCCCTACCAAATCCAGCCACACGGCTTCCAGGTACATGTACTTACTCAATTTAAACATGTAAGTGCCAAATATAAGAAGTTTAACACATTTCACTAACTTGCAATAGTTAAAACATATGAATTCTAAAAGAAATTCACACTAAACATTTTTTTCTGTAAGCAACTTATACAGTTTTCATACTAATCTAACTGTTTCAATTAATTTATAAACTATTTTCATTCAATTTGAATGGTTTTCAATCCATTCATTTACAATCTCATCAATTTAAATGGTTTAAAACTCAATTGCCTACATTTAATTTATTCTTAAGCAAACTGAACTCATATTTAATTCAATTGCTTTCAAAATCAATTTATTTTACCCTTATCAACACATAGAATTTTAATTACTTCCATTTACATCCAATGATATTTATTCTATGCAAATTTGACAAGACCTATGTGAATAAACAAGTATTTATGTTTTATAACCAATTTAAATGGATTTTAACTCAATTTATTCTTAATTCAATTCCATAAAAAAAATTATTCACAATCCATATATTCTCAGTTCCATTGCATTTCAAATTTGAATCTATTCACTCGCATTCCATTTCAGATTTGAATACATTCACTTGTATTTCATTTATTAACCCAACTAGTTCCATTATGCAAACAAGTTCCATTCAAAACCATTAACAATTTAGGTTCATCTTATTTACCAATTAATCTTCCCTTATATTTTAATCCATTTACAATCATTTATTTAGCTCGACACATTCCATTTAAATTTTATTTACGATTCATTCCAAATTTGTTTATTCCAAACTATTTTATTTAGCTCGAAGAAAATCCAGGCTATTTCATTCAATAACCATTTCTCAACTAATTTAAATCACATTTCATTTGATACTTATTTATTTCATCCATTTATATTTATTCAATAATATTAATTTATCCACATTCACTTAAACCATTCTAATAAACTTGAAACATTCTATTTTCCTTATTGTCTCCAATTATTTCAATTCCTTAATAATTTTAAATGGTTTACAATTATTTATTCTGGAATTCCATTCCATTAATATTAGTTAATACTCATCGAATTTTATTTCGATTAACAATTTATTTTCACTTAATTTAAATCCAACCCAATATCATTAAACTTGGTTCAAGTTGAATTCAATTCAACTCTCCTCCATTCATTTAGCTTAAGTCAATTTACTTCAATTTATTCAAATTTTATACTTAAACTCATTTCCATCTTATAAGTATATTTTCTCTTTTATACTCAGCTTGACTCAATTTATTACAGAGCCATATCCAATTTATTTCCACACATTTGGATTTTATTTGCAATTCATACCATTACTATTTTAAATCCAGATCCATTTTTTCCGATACATTCCCAATTATTTTTTTATTTGTTAACACTTCAAGTTAAATTTTAATTAATAACTCAAGTTCTGATTTCACCATTTACATTTTAACTTACCATCCAATTTATTAACTTACATTGCAATTTGGTTCACAAATCAATTAATTAATTGCAAGGCCACTTTCCATTATATTTTCTTCATCGACAATGTAAGTCGAATTTAATTTATAACTTGAATTTTATTTCCAAACTTCATTATTAGCTTACAATACAACTTCTATATAACTACATTGAATTCCATTTTCAATTTTATAAGTCTCAAATTATATTTCATACAATCACACTCATTCTAGGCTTGAATATATTCATCTTTTTTTTTAACTCAAGCCTGCTATTTATTTATAGCCCAAGCATATTTTATTTCTATGGATTTTTAATTCTCTTATAAGTTATTTTGATTTATTATTTTAATTTCCCATTTCTTATCCAATTTACTTTTCATTTATTCAGGTAAGAATTTAATTCCATTCATTAATTCAATTGACTTCTCATTCCAATTCAATTCCTACTTTATCTCAGTTTTATTTAACTCAATTCAATTTCAACTTAATTCGAACACAACCGTATATTATTTCCAGCTTATTCAATTTATTTTAATCCAGTTAAATTTTATTCTCCAATCCAAGTTAATTTCATTTTTAACTCTTCTCCTTAAATTTAAATTCCATTATCCAAAGATTAAATTTCTTCCTGATTTACAAATCCTTCTCATTTATAAGCTTACAACTTACCTTATCTGGATTTTAAACACCCAGCTTTGGTTTCAAATCATTTTGAAATCTTCACATCTCAAATCACATTTCTCAAAAGCCAAACCAATCTTGGTTTTATTCCCCACAAACTTTCTTGAGGTTTCAAAAACAACTAGCTTTCAAAACAAATCACGTTGGTAGCAATTCGTCACTTAGAAATTCGAAAATGAATACTGATGATGCGGCCGTCATCATCAGAATTAATTTCCAATAATCCAAGTGATTTCAATGCTATTTCACTTCCAAAACCCATTTATAACAATTCCCTTTCAGAAATATCTCCAAAACAATGCTATCATTTATCTTCAAAACACTTTCAAATTTTCGGGATTTAAATTTCCAAATCCTGCTGAAATCAAATTTAAGTATAATTCATTTGCATGGTTTATGTTCATACAAATTCTCATTTGGTTTTTATTTCAATTTATAAATTACCTTTATAATAAATTTCATTTATTATTTGAATTTATTTTCTTAATCTTTGGTTATATTTTCAATTTCTAATTGAAATTTCATTTTTTTTTATTATCTTATTTGTTCAAAATATTATCATCCAAACATCCAAATAATGTATAATTTAAGAAAATATTTCCTTTATATCAAAATATATTTTGGGTAAAATTATTTCATTCACCCACAATTAAAACAATATTGTGTCAATTGTTCTATTCAAGTGTTTAGAAACCCCTTCGATACAGTTTTCGAGGCTGTGCCGACGAAGGTTCATATACCACTCAATAAACCAATCAACACAATATAAAACCATTTTATATTCACTAACAAATACGCGCTCATATCTATTAATACGCTCAAACTCATTCTAGAGTACTACGGACTCTATTTTATGAGAAATTCCCACCAGAGCCAAGGTTATCACCAACCTAAGCTCTGATACCAACTGTAACGACCAGCAAATCTGTACTCCTTGAGTCAACACTATTCTACCTAATCAACTCAAGTTGCACAGAAATACAAACCATTTTGAATTTAAGAAGAAGAGTTAGAAGAAGAGAAAACAAAAGCAACATCAGAATCTAACCATCGCAGCGGAATAAAATATAATAGATAATAAATAATCTTTACACAAAATCAAATATATCTGTTTATTTACATTACATCATCAGAGTACATCAGTCACAGCTCACATCAGTAACATACAATGAATACACAACAACTCAAACAGCGGAAATATATATATATATAGTACGAGAATACGTATCGTCATCCAGCTCGTCTCCTGAGCTCCACAGCATCATATCCTGTATTCTATAATACTCGGTCTGACCCGGGCATTATAGTTAAATAACACCCGAGTCAGTCTGGAATACCAGCGTGAGAAAATCACACCCAATTGATTATTAAAGTTTCAAAAATCCTTTGAAAACAAAAGCATCTCGTAAGACCACGCCACAAATAAACATGTCGGGTTTTTACCTTACGATAGCTAAAACAATTTTTATAGAAATCCTCTGATATTATAATAGGGTCTATATACAAATACTTATAAAATAGCCGAAATTGTTACATGATTAAATTCCAGCTACTAGCCACAGAGTGGGTAATACAAACAAAACTCGTACAAGGCTCGTAGGGAGAATGGATTTCCAACAATGACTAGGCACTGGGGTACCACCTGTCACAGTACGGGGCCTAGATCACCGTACCGAGGACTACTCCCTTCATCCCCTGCAACACAAGGCCGGAACCATTCCTTACTGAACAGTCCCGAACAAGATAAACCCCGTGGTTGGCGCGACCAACCACCCACTAAGCCGAAATATATATAAGGGACATCTAGACAGGGGAAATATCTTGTCCTGCTTGGGCATGACCCACCTAACCTTGCTGCATATCCCCTGATTTTCAGTCATTCCCATTTGATGAGGCTTGAGGCTAAGCGTTACCTTAAGAACGTTTTCACTTAGAATGCCCATCGTCCACCTGACGATGTTTCGCAAGCATTCGTCCATACAAGTCCGTCCCGGGTTCGAACGGAACCGAAGGCACTATTCCTATTACATCCATTTTGGAAATATCCTCAGGATTAGTAGCGACTAGCCCTTGCACTTCACTGCTCCATCTTCGAATCCAAAATCGTTTACGCGAAACGTACAAACCGAATCGAAGTGGTTTTCGAGAAATTAACCTTGATCCCGGTCTCTTCGAAACGATCAGCGCATTTGGCCAATATTGATAGTCGGTGATTTAACTATCAATTAATATTCACAACATCCATCACACAATAAATAATTTCCCAAATTATTTATTAACTTCAAAATATCTTCACAAGATATATTTCTATTTTCAATCCTTTGAAAACAGTTTCAAAATCATCTTTCTTTTCAGAATCAACTTTCCTCAAATATTTTCTATCCATCTCTGAAATCACCAAGCACAAAAATAAATTTTTTTTAAATAATTTTAAACATTTTACTTTGAAATATATATACTTTTTAAACATTTAAGTTAAAACTACTTTAATACTTTGTTAAAAATACATTCTTATATAAATTTTTGAAAATAAAGTTACTTAATAAAATATAAACTAAATTTTCACTTTTGAAACAAAATACTAATTCACTGGTTTAAGTAATTACTACTATAATAGATTTGAGAAAAATACTTACTATAGAATTTAAATATTAAAAATAATAAATTTTACAAAACTTGCTTTCTAAAATAAACAACTTTAAAGCATTTAATTTATATTTACAAATTTACTTTTAAAAACGTGTACTTGGCCATCCAGAGAGGATTCCAACTTTATGCACTTAAATCAATTTCCCGAATTGATTTCCAATTCATTCTATTTAAAATAAATTTCTTTACTTGCTCGGTTCATTTCAAAATTCATTACTTATGGACTTTATTTTATTATTATTATTTGTTGTTTGATTTTAAATTTTTTTTTAACCGAAATATACAAATTTCAAGCTTTTACCATTTTCTTCTTTGACTCTTTCAAAATTTAGAATCCTAAATTTAGAATAAATGTTTTGTTCTTTTAGGTATTAGCATTGGAGTTTCCAATTCATTAACTTTCTACTTATTCAAAAATCTCTTTTCTATACTCAAGATTTATTAATTAGAATTCTTATATCACTTTATTTTATTTTTATTTCATTTTTAAATTTATTCAAATGTTCATAATTATTTTACTTATAAATTCACTTTATTTCTTTCCAACATCCAAGTTATATATTTTCTGGAAATTCATTATACCCAATTATCCAATCGAAACATAGCATTCAATATTCAACATAATCCATCATAAAATATCCAATCATCATAACAGGGGAATTTAAATAATTTAAATAACTGTTGAGGGATCCAGTTGGATCCCTCCAACCTGTTTTCCCTACATCCACAAACGTCAGCACAATATAATATAGCAAGTCCAATCATACTCTATCACATCAGTTCATTCAAAAAATTATTTAAATTTAATCATTTTAAATTTAAATTTTAAACCGAGTGAGATTAACTCACCTTTGACCTTTACTTTGCAATCCAATCCAAACCACCTTGTTTTCTTCACGTTTTGGACCTCAAAGCCAACCCAGTCAGACCCTTCAAACGACACCACGTCGACCTTGCCATCGAGAACTACCCAATCTAACAATCATTTCGCCATGCTCCTGCCCTTCCTCCACGCGCGCAACCCAACACGTCACCCTTGCAGCCCTAGCCGAGTCGAGATCGCAACATCTTAACGACACGAACCCCAACGACCACACGAACAAAACCCAAATCGCGGCGCTCCAACCCTAGTTCGCAGCCTAGACGCGATGCTCCTCCACAAAAATCACCCATCACTACTGCCTCCACGCGCGCGAGTACGCGAGTTCCCCCCAGCACTGCCGCCTCGCCTCGATCGCCACTGTTGAGTCGCCCCACTACACGACCTCGCGAGCTTCTACAGAGACGACCATGAATTGATTTATATGACTTCGGCCTGAGTTTTGATCCATTTAGGATTTTTATTTTATTTTCGAACTGAAATTGGAGTTGTGGGAAAAGATGACAAGATTCGGCCATGTTTTCGAAATATTGAACGAACGAGAAAATGATTTTCGAGATTTTTCTTCGGCTATTAGGTTTATATTATTTTTCCTTTAGCTTCCAAGGCAAGGCTTGGCAAATAATATAAAAAGAAAGCTTCTCCTTTTATTTTATTATTTCTTAAAACAATACTTTGAACTAATTGAAAAAATGGAAATGAATATTACATGTCGGCTGAGACTGGTACAGTGATTCGAAAATGGACTCCAAAAGTTCTGATGTGAGATTTATTTGACTAGTTGAAGTATTATATTTAAATTTCGAATCGGCTATTATCAATTAAATTTCCAACGCGTTCATCTATCGAATGATCTGTAACAACCCGCATATTTATCGAGTTTGTATTTAAATATTTTATTTAAATATTAACTCGTTAATCGGATTTTGGTCCGAAAAGCTACTTTTTGCAAACGGTCGAATTAGGACTCGAGACCACTTCCATTGAGTTCGAAATGTCGTTTACAACTTTTTTAAGTATAAACATCGATAGGTTTGGAGTTAGTGAAATTTCACTAACTTTTCCCGCTTTGGACTTTGGGTTAGTTTAGCCTATTAAGCCCAAGTTCCAACCCTCTTCTCCTCACTCTTCATAAATTTCCTAACTAATCAAGCTTTGGCATTAATGGTGGAGGGAATGGGAAATTAAAATTCCAAAACTCAAATTCAATTGCAATCCATCTTTCTACTCCAAATTCAAGAAGAAGACATTGGATTCAAGCTTCTTGTGCTTAGATAGAAGAAGGATTGATTCTTGCTTGCTTAAAACTTCATTTTCATTGATATTTGGTGCAAAGGTGAGATTTTTATCTCACAAATCTAGTCTATAACTATATTGGACTGTTGGGAATGATTCCCTATCACTTTTGCATGCACATTTGCATTTGGTTTGGATTGGATTGGCGAAAAACTCCAATTTTTAGCGTTTTGGTGAATTTTCTGCACTTAGGTCGTTCTGGCCATTTTTAGGTCGTTCGGAGTTAAGTCGTTCGTCCCTAGGTCGTGAGTCGTTCACGAGTTAAACTTAGGTCGTTCTGGCCATTTTTAGGTCGTTCGGAGTTAAGTCGTTCGTCCCTAGGTCGTGAGTCGTTCACGAGTTAACCCTAGGTCGTTCTGGCCATTTTTAGCTCGTTCGGAGTTAAGTCGTTCATCCATAGGTCGTTTACGAGTTATCCCGATAGGTCGTTGGACCTTATCTCGTTAGGTCGCTCCTGGCCTAACCCTTAAGTCGTGCAACCCTTAAGTCGTGCAACTCTTAAGTCGTGCAACTCTTAAGTCGTGTAACCCTTAAGTCGTGCAACCCTTAAGTCGTGCAACTCTTAAGTCGTGTAACCCTTAAGTTGTGCAACCCTTAAGTCGTGCAACTCTTAAGTCGTGCAACCCTTAAGTCGTGGAACCCTTCAGTCACGCAACTCTTAAGTCGGTCACGAGTTATCCTGTTAGGTCGCGACCTCTGTTAAGTCGGCCATGTTGGGTCGTGAGTCATCGTTAGGTCGCGAACACCTCTAGGTCGCAACCACTAAGTCGCTTGACCCCTTAGACCCCTAGGTCGCAGCCGTTAGGTCGTATGACCCTTGAGTCGTTAGGTCGTTAGACCTCATTTTGTCTTCACTAGGTCGTACCGTTTTGGTCGGGGCGCTGCCCCTTGGACCCCCGCGACCTGACCGGGCAGGTCGAACCCCGTAAGCGGTGGCGTTGCCCCCGCACCCCCACCTTGGGGGGTTGCCACCCCCCCTGGACCCCCCCTCCGTAGGGGATCTTATCTGAAAAACATTGAGCTGATTTCCTTGGATTTTATTCACATCTCCGTATGCGATTTTTGTGACTGATTGTTTCTACAATTGCTTCTGTGTTTTGTCACTTTATAATATAAAGGTTTCAATACTAGTAGTAAATATCAAAACTCTTTTAACAAACAATTTCAACTCTATTTTTAATAACAAAGCTCTTTACTTAAACCGTTTTCCAATCTATTAGTATATACAAACCTTTACCTCACTCGGATGAGAAATCTAATTAAACGACTTAGTAAAACAAGTGGTATGAAACGCTTGCGTTCACTTCGTCGGTTAATTCTTGGACTTGTTCGATTGAACCTCTTGTGACAATTTTATTAGTGAAGATTTACAGTTTGTTCGTAAATATTTAAGTTAAGCAAGTGGTTATGGGACATGAAGCTAAACTTCTATATTTACTAGCTTAGTGTAATTGACACTTCTCGTTGATCATGACGATCATTCCGATGATTTAGACTAGCGACTGTGCGATGTCTCTTGTTGCGAGGTTAGACTAGACACCACTTGTGTGATTCCACTCACACATACCTTTTTGCTTTTTGGTTAGTCTGGACCTTAATCTGTGTGATTCCATTCACACATGTGGGGTAGCTCCCCTTGGTCTTCGGACCGTCATGTGATAGGCCTCTTTCTCTTTTCTATGATTTCTGGACTTCTTGCATTGATTTCTAGAATTTATGTCAATGACTTGTTATGAGTACAAGTTTGGGGTATGATGCCCTTTTCGAATCTTTGAGAAGATTCTTGTGATATTGATTATCTCTTATTGATTGATCTTCTGTTGATCATTATTTACATACTTATAGTGGTATGTCATTATGGATGTTTATGTTTATGCCATATCTTTTATGTTATATCATGTCATCTGATATTTATAGCTAGACTGACCCGTTTATTATTTTCTTAAATAATACTCGGGTCAGACCGAGATGTTACAGGTGCTTTTGCTTGACTTCTTCCCAGGGATTCATCACTCTGACTTTTGGCTAACTGTTTAGATTAGCAGTTTTTGTTGTATACACTTGAGATATAGACTCATAGTTGTATTCTTTTGTATAGCACGTGTTGCTATTCTTTTGTATTATCGTGGAACTTACTGACCACTACTCTGATGTACACTTTCATGTGTTAGTTATATATTCATATCTTCTTCCGCCTTTGTGATATGGATGTCTGTGACTGATTTGTGATATGATTATTTCTATGTTTGTTTCCGAAGATTATTTATAGCCACCGTGTGATAAGCAATTACATGGATGGTCGCTCCTCAACAGCCTCATTCTCCGTGCTAGTTGACAGCACTACTCCGGAGTGTTCTTGGCTAGCGTGGGTATAGAGGTGGGGCGTCACAGCTTGGTATCAGAGCCAAACTTCGGAACAATGTAGAATAACTTAACAAGGATCATCGTCCTAGGTCTATCTTAGGAGTCATACCATAGGATTAATTCGAGTCTTCGTACCGATTCATCCTATTTCCTTTATGATTCCTTGTTTTATCTATCAAGATTGCTTGATGTTCATTGGTAAATAACCTTCTTCCTTCTCTTCTTTCTTTCTTTAAGGAAGAGAATGTCTAGACCAGGCCGTCCCAGAACTGGATCATCTGGTGCTGCTCCTCCGGATGGAGTTTTTATGACTGCTCAACAGCTTCTTGATTTAGTAACTAATGCTCAAGCAGCTGGAGCTAACCCGGAACCTACTCACCCAAAGTCGGGATTTGCACGCTTGTGCAGCGATTACACCAACTTGGGTGGGAAGCCCTTCAAAGGTTCGGAAAATATCATCGAGGTCCAGGCTTGGTTAAAATCATGCGATCGAATCTTTTCTCGCATGAACCTTATCGATCTCCACCGCGTTCAGGTGGCTTCCAGCATGCTCCAGGAGAGAGCATTGGACTGGTACGAACTCCTTATTTCAAAAATTAATGAAGCGGATCTCACCTGGGAGCAATTTCAGGGACGCTTCGAGTTAAAGTTTGTACCAGAAGCTGGGAAAGTAACCTTGGCTCGACGTTTTATAGACCTTGTTCAAGGTCAATCCTCTGTGACTGATTACGTCGCAGCCTTCGAGTCGCTTTCCAAATATGGGGTTGAATACATCAACACCCCATTGAAGAAGAACCAGAGGTTCGTTTATGGCTTAAATAAGAATCTTAAGAAGCCACTGCTCCTGAAACTAGAAGTCGCATTTGATCAACTCGTCGATATCGCTCTTCGTCTTGAAGAGGCTGATAGAGAGAGTGATGTTGAAGTGGAAGGTGCTAAACCAAACTTCAACAACAAGAAGAGGCCAAACAAATTCAAGGGTCCTTATCCCAACAAAAAGGGTAAGCAGGCAACCCCTGCGGCAAAGTCTCCTTCTCCTAGTGGTGCGAGTTGCTTCAACTGTGGGTCTGGGGATCATTATGCGAATAAGTGCTCTAAGCCCAAATCTTGTCGCTATTGTAAGAGCCCGGATCATTACATACATCAATGCCTCAAGCGTAAAGGCAAGAAGGAAGGAAAATTGAATGTGGCTCAAGCCCCTGGCAACACATCTCGTGGCCAAGGTATTTCTCATTCCATTCTTGATGGTATTATTTTATTTCATGATCAACCTATTAGAGTTCTCTTTGATACGGGTGCATCCCATTCTTTTATATCAAAGGAACTGGTAGACACTTTTTCCTTAAGTGTTACTGCATTGATGACTTCTTTAAAAATTGCGAATCCTGTTGGTGGATCCGCAACTCTTAGTTTGCTTTGTAAAGATGTGGAGATTATTTTTTGCGATTTTTCTTTCCTAGCCGATTTGCATGTCATGCGTTACTTAGGCTTTGGAATAATTTTGGGAATGGATTGGCTTAACCATTATCAAGCCCATATCCTATGTCCTGAACGGACTATTCATCTCCGACATCCACTATCTGTTAATCAGATTTCTGTTAATCTTAAAGATTCAGAATCCTGTTTGGTGGCATCTTTATATTCTTTAAATCCTCGTGATAACGATGATGATGATGAAGATGATATTATTTCTCGTATTCATGTTGTTCGTGAATTTTCCGACATATTCGAGCCCGTTTTAGGTTTACCACCTAAACGAGCAATTGAGTTCAGAATTAATCTTGTTTCTGGAGCTCAACCTATTACTCGTCCTCCTTATCGCATGTCCAATAAGGAAAATGAGGAGATGCGTAAACAATTATCTGAGTTGGAGACGAGGCAATTTATTCGCTCTAGTTCCTCGCCTTGGGGAGCTTCGGCTATTTTCGTAAAGAAATCTGATGGTACTCTGAGGCTCTGCGTTGATTATCGCAAGCTTAACGATCTTACTATTAAAAATAAATATCCTTTACCTCGGATTGATGATCTATTCGATCAGCTTAGTGGTGCTAAGGTCTTTTCACAATTGGACTTGGCTACCGGTTTCCATCAGCTTCGTATCGCTAAGGATAGCATTCCTTTGACATCATTCCGTACTCGATATGGATCTTATGAATGGCTTGTTATGCCATTTGGGTTAACGAATGCTCCAGCTTATTTCGTTGACCTCATGAATCGAGTTTTCAAAGATTTCCTCGATCGGTTTGTTCTCATATTCATTGATGATATTCTTGTGTATTCAAAAAACCGAGGAGGAACATGAGAAACATCTTCGGATTGTATTGGAAACACTTAGGAGTAATCAATTAAAGGCGAAATTTTCTAAATGCCACTTTTGGCAATCTCGTGTGAAGTTTCTTGGTCATATTATTTCCGAATCCGGGATATCCGTGGATCCTTCAAAGATCGAAGCGATTCAAGATTGGAAGAGACCGGAGAGTGTGACAGAGATTCGTAGTTTTCTCGGATTGGCGGGCTATTACCGTCGTTTTATTAAAGACTTTTCTAAGATTGCCGTGCCTCTTACTGGCTTGACTAAGAAGGGAGTTAAATACATTTGGTCGGACAAATGTGAAGCCTCTTTTCAGAAATTGAAAGAACTCCTTTCCGATGCTCCTATTCTTGTTATTCCCGAGGGGAATCAAGATTTTGTTGTTTATACCGATGCTAGTCACGTTGGTTTGGGTGCCGTTCTTATGCAAAAAAATGTGTTGTTGCTTATGCTTCTAGGCAATTGAAGCCGGCCGAGACTAGATATGCCACACATGATCTAGAGCTCGCGGCTATTGTTTTCGCCCTTCGAATGTGGCGTCATTATCTATTGGGAGAGAAATTTATTCTTTACACGGATCATAAGTCTTTGAAATATTTATTTTCTCAAAAAGAACTTAATTTACGTCAACAGCGTTGGCTCGAGTTCCTTGCACCTTATGATCTTGATATTCTTTATACCCCCGGTAAGGGTAATCGTGTCGCCGATGCTCTTAGCCGTAAGCAACAAGCAGTTGTTTCTATGATGATATCTGAATGGAACGATCTCGAGATCTTATCCACTTGTGAGATTCGAGAGCGCGTATCCGATTTATGCTCATCGCTTGTTTTATGTAGCCTTGAGGCTCATCCTTCTCTTTTAGACCGCATTCTTGAAGCTCAAGGGCTAGATTCTGAATTGGCTCTTCTTGGCAAAAATGTTAAGGATAAAATTGATATTGAAGGTTTGAAAGACTTTGATATTGATTCTCGTGGCGGCATTCGAAAATTTGGTAGACTTATCGTACCAAATATTGGAGATCTTCGTAAAGATATTTTAGAAGATTCCCATCGTTCTAAATTCACCATTCATCCTGGTAGTAGTAAAATGTACGCTGATATGAAGCGACTTTATTATTGAGAGGGAATGAAATCTGATATTGCTAACTTTGTTAAGTGTTGCATGACTTGCCAACTTGTCAAGGCCGAACATCAAAGGCCTGGTGGGTTATTGCAACCTTTAGAAATTCGAATTTGGAAGTGGGATCAAATTTCCATGGACTTTATAGATGGCCTTCCCCGTTCTCGTTCGGGTCATGATAGCTTATGGGTGATTGTTGATAGACTTACTAAATACGCCCATTTTATTCCGGTTCGGTCTAACCGAACCGTTCCTCTTTTGGCCAAACTATTTGTCAAGGAAATTGTAAAATTGCATGGAGTTCCTACTTCTATTGTTAGCGATCGTGATCCATTGTTTACTAGTGGATTTTGGAAGAGTCTTCAAAAAGCTCTAGGAACGAAGCTTAATTTTAGCACCGCTTATCACCCCCAGTCCGATGGACAAACCGAGCGTGTGAATCAAACTCTTGAAGATCTTCTTCGTGCTTGTGTGCTTGATTTTGGTGGAAGTTGGGAAGATCATATTTCACTTGTTGAATTTTCCTATAATAATAGCTTCCAATCTAGTATTGGTATGCACCTTTTGAGGCACTCTACGGAAGGCTATGCCGATCTCCTTCTTGTTGGCTTGAGGCCGGTGAGAAGCTGGTTTTAGGTCCAGACTTTATTCGTGATTCCACAGAAAAGATTGAACTTATTCGGCATAGGATGAAAGAAGCCCAGAGTAGACAAAAATCCTATGCCGATAATCGAAGAAGGAAATTAGAATTTTCTGTTGGGGATCCTGTTTTTATTCGTGTTTCACCTATGAAGGGTGTTGTACGTTTCAGTCGATCGGGGAAGTTAGCGCCTCGATATATTGGGCCATTTCCTATCACTGAACGTATTGGTTCCATGGCTTATCGCCTTGCATTGCCGGCTCAGTTTTCTGCTATGCATGATGTATTTCACGTTTCTCAATTACGGAAATGCCTTCGGAATTCCGATTCTATTCTTGAGCCTGCTGTTGTGGAAGAAATTGAAGTTTCGCCGAATTTAACTTATGAGCAGCATCCTATTCGAATTATAGCTTCTGAGGTTAAACGACTTCGGAATAAAGATGTTCCGCTTGTGAAGGTTCAATGGTCCTCAAATCCTAAGGATTGTTCTTGGGAATCCAGAGAATTCATCGAGCGTACACATCCGGACTTGCTTACTCCTACTCCTTGAGGTGAACTTCTTATTTCAAAATTCCTCTTGTGTTAATATTCTTTTATGGTTGTTACTTTTTATTTCCATCTTATATATATATTGCGAGGACGCAATTTCTTTAAGGAGGGGAGTCTGTAACAACCCGCATATTTATCGAGTTTGTATTTAAATATTTTATTTAAATATTAACTCGTTAATCGGATTTTGGTCCGAAAAGCTACTTTTTGCAAACGGTCGAATTAGGACTCGAGACCACTTCCATTGAGTTCGAAATGTCGTTTACAACTTTTTTAAGTATAAACATCGATAGGTTTGGAGTTAGTGAAATTTCACTTACTTTTCCCGCTTTGGACTTTGGGTTAGTTTAGCCTATTAAGCCCAAGTTCCAACCCTCTTCTCCTCACTCTTCATAAATTTCCTAACTAATCAAGCTTTGGCATTAATGGTGGAGGGAATGGGAAATTAAAATTCCAAAACTCAAATTCAATTGCAATCCATCTTTCTACTCCAAATTCAAGAAGAAGACATTGGATTCAAGCTTCTTGTGCTTAGATAGAAGAAGGATTGATTCTTGCTTGCTTAAAACTTCATTTTCATTGATATTTGGTGCAAAGGTGAGATTTTTATCTCACAAATCTAGTCTATAACTATATTGGACTGTTGGGAATGATTCCCTATCACTTTTGCATGCACATTTGCATTTGGTTTGGATTGGATTGGCGAAAAACTCCAATTTTTAGCGTTTTGGTGAATTTTCTGCACTTAGGTCGTTCTGGCCATTTTTAGGTCGTTCGGAGTTAAGTCGTTCGTCCCTAGGTCGTGAGTCGTTCACGAGTTAAACTTAGGTCGTTCTGGCCATTTTTAGGTCGTTCGGAGTTAAGTCGTTCGTCCCTAGGTCGTGAGTCGTTCACGAGTTAACCCTAGGTCGTTCTGGCCATTTTTAGCACGTTCGGAGTTAAGTCGTTCATCCATAGGTCGTTTACGAGTTATCCCGATAGGTCGTTGGACCTTATCTCGTTAGGTCGCTCCTGGCCTAACCCTTAAGTCGTGCAACCCTTAAGTCGTGCAACTCTTAAGTCGTGCAACTCTTAAGTCGTGTAACCCTTAAGTCGTGCAACCCTTAAGTCGTGCAACTCTTAAGTCGTGGAACCCTTAAGTCGTGCAACCCTTAAGTCGTGCAACTCTTAAGTCGTGCAACCCTTAAGTCGTGGAACCCTTCAGTCACGCAACTCTTAAGTCGGTCACGAGTTATCCTGTTAGGTCGCGACCTCTGTTAAGTCGGCCATGTTGGGTCGTGAGTCATCGTTAGGTCGCGAACACCTCTAGGTCGCAACCACTAAGTCGCTTGACCCCTTAGACCCCTAGGTCGCAGCCGTTAGGTCGTATGACCCTTGAGTCGTTAGGTCGTTAGACCTCATTTTGTCTTCACTAGGTCGTACCGTTTTGGTCGGGGCGCTGCCCCCTGGACCCCCGCGACCTGACCGGGCAGGTCGAACCCCGTAAGCGGTGGCGTTGCCCCCGCACCCCCACCTTGGGGGGTTGCCACCCCCCCTGGACCCCCCCTCCGTAGGGGATCTTATCTGAAAAACATTGAGCCGATTTCCTTGGATTTTATTCACATCTCCGTATGCGATTTTTGTGACTGATTGTTTCTACAATTGCTTCTGTGTTTTGTCACTTTATAATATAAAGGTTTCAATACTAGTAGTAAATATCAAAACTCTTTTAACAAACAATTTCAACTCTATTTTTAATAACAAAGCTCTTTACTTAAACCGTTTTCCAATCTATTAGTATATACAAACCTTTACCTCACTCGGATGAGAAATCTAATTAAACGACTTAGTAAAACAAGTGGTATGAAACGCTTGCGTTCACTTCGTCGGTTAATTCTTGGACTTGTTCGATTGAACCTCTTGTGACAATTTTATTAGTGAAGATTTACAGTTTGTTCGTAAATATTTAAGTTAAGCAAGTGGTTATGGGACATGAAGCTAAACTTCTATATTTACTAGCTTAGTGTAATTGACACTTCTCGTTGATCATGACGATCATTCTGATGATTTAGACTAGCAACTGTGCGATGTCTCTTGTTGCGAGGTTAGACTAGACACCACTTGTGTGATTCCACTCACACATACCTTTTTGCTTTTTGGTTAGTCTGGACCTTAATCTGTGTGATTCCATTCACACATGTGGGGTAGCTCCCCTTGGTCTTCGGACCGTCATGTGATAGGCCTCTTTCTCTTTTCTATGATTTCTGGACTTCTTGCATTGATTTCTAGAATTTATGTCATTGACTTGTTATGAGTACAAGTTTGGGGTATGATGCCCTTTTCGAATCTTTGAGAAGATTCTTGTGATATTGATTATCTCTTATTGATTGATCTTCTGTTGATCATTATTTACATACTTATAGTGGTATGTCATTATGGATGTTTATGTTTATGCCATATCTTTTATGTTATATCATGTCATCTGATATTTATAGCTAGACTGACCCGTTTATTATTTTCTTAAATAATACTCGGGTCAGACCGAGATGTTACAGGTGCTTCTGCTTGACTTCTTCCCAGGGATTCATCACTCTGACTTTTGGCTAACTGTTTAGATTAGCAGTTTTTGTTGTATACACTTGAGATATAGACTCATAGTTGTATTCTTTTGTATAGCACGTGTTGCTATTCTTTTGTATTATCGTGGAACTTACTGACCACTACTCTGATGTACGCTTTCATGTGTTAGTTATATATTCATATCTTCTTCCGCCTTTGTGATATGGATGTCTGTGACTGATTTGTGATATGATTATTTCTATGTTTGTTTCCGAAGATTATTTATAGCCACCGTGTGATAAGCAATTACATGGATGGTCGCTCCTCAACAGCCTCATTCTCCGTGCTAGTTGACAGCACTACTCCGGAGTGTTCTTGGCTAGCGTGGGTATAGAGGTGGGGCGTCACATGATCACACGACAACTCCAAACACTACCAAATTTAAAATCCGATAATAATTCAATATTACGGATCCAATGGAACTGGTTTCGTCAAATTCCGACACTGTGCCACGGAAGGCTATTTTTAAATTCAATTTAAAACGATAGAATTTTAAAACTGAACCAACCACTGTTAAATTCAATTTTACAACTTCTATTATCTTCAGTGTTATCAATATAAATTTTACAAGCCTTCAAATTATATTTAACAAGCTTAAAATCTCAGGTTTCATATTTTATTCAATTCAAATTATTTAATTCTACAATTTAATTGTCAAATAAATCATGATATTCGTAATTTAAGTTGATAGTTAACCATTAAACAATTTAAAATCAATTAAATATTTCGATTTTTAATGCTCAAAAATTCTGGGTCGTCACAAGAAGGATACACAGAAGCAATTCAATTAAAAAATATAACTCGGGAGGAGGGAACACAATGCTACAAACTTGTTCAAATTCTCAAAAAGCTAAGTCAAATCTCAAAGAGTGGAACAAGAAAAGGATAAAAGAAGATGACCAGATCGACAATTTACAAAAGCAATGTGAAGAACTCCTAGATAATATAGATAATGGAGTATCTACAGATGAAACATGGAGACAATACTACTACGTGCAAAGCAAGCTAAAAGAGACACTGAAAAAAAAATCAATTGAACTCAAGCAGAAAGCTAAAGAAAAATGGCTGACTAAAGGTGACGAATGTACTAAGTTTTTCTATACTAAAATGGCTATCAGAAATAATATCAACAATAACATGCAAATGTTGGATCAGCACGGAAACATATCCAAAAGTATAGAAGAAGAAGCAATAAAATTCTATTATGACATGTTCAATGGGGAAGTTCATAATGACTTACCAGAGATTCATTGTAGAAGGCAGGTAAATGCCAAGGGGAAAAGGCTCCTGACCAGTAACATCTCCATGGAAGAAGTTTGGGTAGCTTTGCAGTCCATACATGTTAACTCCAGCCCAGGGCCAGATGGACTGGGCTCCAAATTCTTCTTGGTGCATTGGGAAGATCTGAAAGAAGAAATCACATTAGCTATGCAGGATATTTTCCAAAGTGGCAAATTTGTAAAAGAAATAAATCACACATTTATTTGCCTAATTCCTAAGAAGGATAATCCAACTAAAATTGAAGACTACCGACCTATTGCCTGTTGTAACGTAGTTTACAAAATTCTAAGCAAGATTCTATGCAACAGAATGAAGCTCATATTACCTGATCTAATATCGGAATGTCAAAGTGCGTTCATCAAAGGCAGAAGTATTTCTGAAAACTCACTGATGGCACATGAATCGATAAGAAACTTCAACATTCCAGGTGCAGACAAATTATGTCTAAAGGTGGATCTTCATAAAGCATATGATAAAATAAACAGAAAATTCATCATACATATGCTACAAGCTATGGGGTTTCCTCCTAAATTCACAAACATAGTTAATGAGTGCATTACGACACCAACCTTCTCTATTTTGATAAATGGCATACCTAAAGGATTTATAAGGTCCAACAGAGGTATCAGGCAGGGTGATCCCCTCTCCCCTTATTTGTTTGCTGTAACCATGGAATTTTTCACACTTCAGATGGAACTGGCCACATATAATAAATCCATTCAGCCTATCTATAATTTCCAACCAATTGTGACCCACCTACTCTATGCAGATGATTTACTCATTTGTATAAAATCCAGCCAAACATCTGCTAGAACAATTAAAGATATCTTCTGCAAACTAGAGAGTTTTTCAGAACTTAAATTGAATGAGCAAAAAACTAAATGTTATTTCAATAAAACATGCAAAAGAAAATATGAAGTCTTGGAGTGCTTGAATGTGAAAGAAGGTACTCTTCCTGTAAAATACCTAGGTGTTCCTCTATCATCTAATAAGATAACGGACAGAGAATGTGCAGTGCTAATCACTTCAATAAGAGATAGACTACAAGGATGGAGCACCAGACTCCTATCAATAGCAGGTAGAATAGAACTGATACACACAGTTATCCATTCCAAGGTTAACTTTTGGCTACAAACCTTTCAATTACCTGACGCATCAATACAGAAAATTGAAAAAGTTTGTGCAGACTTCATATGGAAAGGAGGACTACATAAGATCAAATATGAGAATCTATGTAGACCTAAAGAAGAAGGGGGAGTAGGACTCAAAAGATTGAAAGAAATGAGACTGGTTTACACCTTGAAACAAGCATGGCGAATTATCAAAGGAGAGGGTTTGTGGGGAAACTAGATGAGGAAGAGATATATTAGAGGTAATTTTTGGAGTATGCAAATTGACAACAATGCATCCTCAGTATGGAAAGCAATTTTGAGAGCTCATAAAACAATAGCCTCATGCTGCACAAAAGAGATTGCCACAGGAAGAGACACTAATCTCTGGAAAGACCCCTGGATTTGTGGTAAATCCTTGATTGATATCCTAGGCCTAAACACATATTCAGATTATGGATGCCCAGATAAGACAGTTGCAGATGTAATCAATAATAATGAATGGAATTGTTCTACAATACCAGTGAATCAAGGGACTAAGGAAAAAATACAATTCATGCCGATCTTTAGTGGTCGAAAACATGACATTTGGGTTTGGAAACACACTGTAAATGACTTCAACACCAAATCATCTTGGAATGAAGTTCGACACAAAGATATTAAAGTGGATTGGAGCAAAGTCATCTGGAATCGAGCTAATTGTCCAAAAATGGCTTTCACTGCGTATAAAGCAATGCTTAAAAGATTACCCACAAGAGATCGACTTTCAAAATGGGGGATTACAGAGGAAACAAAATGTGTTTTATGCGAAAGAGATGAAGAAACACACAAACACTTGTTTTTTACATGCAAATACTCAGATGAAATTTTGAAAGCTTGTAAAACAGCAGTTAATGTAACAACACGGAATAAAACTCTAGTCGAAGAAATTAACCTCCTGACTCGCAAATGGAAAAGCGTAGACATGGAACCCAAGCTGAGCAGCATTGCCGTTACTGTGGCGGTATGGAGCATATGGAAGGAGAGAAATCGAAGAATTTTTCAACACAAACAAAGAACAATTCCAGATGTCAGTAAGATAGCAGTTAACGAATTGAAATTGGTACTAAATCGAATCCAAAATCTCACCTTTCAGGGACCAGTCGAAGCTCGTAATGGAGCAAAGGATCTGAACTGACCATTGGGAGGAAACCCAAGTACAAGCTATGCTCGGTGGTGGCCGCCATGAGGAAGATGAAGAACTAGATGTCGGTTCTGTTTTATTTTTGTTGTTTAATCGTTTTGTACTCTTGGGCCGATATTGGACCACAACCGTAGGCTGAAAAGTGCCTTTAATAAAGATCTTACCAATTTTCAAATATATATATATATATATATATATGGATGTCTGAATGCATGTTTGTTGTTGTGATGTGTTCTTACTTGTTTTAGATTCCAGGATCAAATTCTGATAAAAAATCATGATCTCATAATCTAATCTATGTTAAGGTTTAACATTCAAACAAAATATGGCTGTGCAACATAAGTTAAAGTTTAAAATTTTATTTAATATAGAAAAATTCTGTATTGTCTCTGGGAATTCAAAAAAATACAGAACAAACCTTATGTAAGTAAAAATTTAATCATCCAGATTCATTGATCCAAGATTATAAATCGATTACTTAAACTAAAACTTGATTTTTAAAAACAAAATCAAAATTTTTAGTTTGAAAATGATTGAGCATTTCTGGTTTGACCAGAAATGATATCTTGGTATGGAACTGTCGATCTAGGTGGTCGGGGTGGCCAGCGTCTTCTTTGGTGATGAAGTGGTGATAGGAGAATCAGGGAAAAATAGTAGGACGTGGATCTATGCATTGAGGCGATGGTGGTTAAGGATTGAAGTTTTTAACCCTAGTTTTTCTGTTGATCAAAAATTTGATCGACGCGACTTCTAAAGGTGACCGAGGTTTCCCAGATTTAGGGAGATGATAGATGGAGTGTGGAAGAAGTGATGGCCGGAGGTGAGGCACTCTGGTGGTCGGAGTCATGGGATTGAGGTGATTCCAGTTTTCGATATTGGTTCCAGTTTTGAGCTCATATGCTCAATTTTGATTTTAAGCTTCTGCTAATGTTTTGAGGGTCGGAATTGAGTTGTGGGATGATCGTCGACTTGCGTAAGTCGTCGTGAGTGGTCAGAGTTGGCGGCAGTGTTGGTGCAGGTGCACAGAGGACATGGAGTATCTGCTGTTGATTTGGGGAAGATGGGTACTCGAGAGTTTATTCCAGTAGATTCGTGTTTTGCTCGAAGCGAGGGTTTGTTTGTCTCGAAGTAATTGTTGTGTGGGCTCGGGTATACTGTTGTTACAGGTTTATATAAAACCTGTCAGAACCTTAAGTTTAGATGAATTCAAAATGGAAATGTTACTCGAGTTTTACTCGAGTTATTTAGTGTTTTGCTCGGGATAGGTTAGGTTAGGCTCGAGTGATTTATGTGTGGCTCGAGTTAGTTTTGTTACAGGTTAGAAACCCTGTTCTGTTTTCAAAATTTAAACTGAAATTTAAAGTATTAAGCAAGGATTTAAAATAAGTTTTAAATCTAATTTTAAATAATGGATTCTAGTTTAATTTGAATCTTAGCTGGAAATGAATAAAGTTTTTAAATTCAAATTTGTTTAAATAACCTTAAAGGAGTTAAGTGTTTAAAAGTGTTTTTAAAGGAATTTGAATTTAAATTGGAGTTTGAAATGTAAAGGAATGTTTTAAACTAAGTTTAAATCTGATTCAAATCTAAATTTGAGTCTTTGTTTTTAAATAAATTTAATTTTGATAAATTTAAGTGTTTTAACAATTTTGAATGATTAAGTAAAATTTAAATGTTTTGAATTTAAAAAGGAATTTGGTTTAAACTCTTGTAAAATTACTTTTATAAGAGAAAGTATTCTTTATCATGTAAATTTAAAGGTTTTAAATTGATTTTAAATTTTGTTGAAGATAAATTGGGTTTCATTTTAAAACTTGAATTTAAAATGAAAATTGAAATTAAATTTGGAAATGAATGTTTTCCAATATATTTGTGAATGATAATTTAACCATAGATAAGAAAAAGGTTTTATCTTAAAGTTAAATTAGAATTTAATGATTTGTAATTCATTTAATTATTAGGGTAATTAAATGGATAATTAATCTATTTAATAAATTAATGAAATGGATAATTACTTAAAGTAATTAAGGGTTTTAGACTTAAAAGTTTAAGGTTAATTATTCTTAGAATAATTAACTTGTAATTTAAGAATCATTAATTAAATAAGATTTGATTTTAATTAATGATTAGTAATTAATTAATCAAGTAATAAAGGATTAATTAAGTTACAGTTAACACTTAATTAATTAAATAATTAGGGGTTAATAAATTGGCTATTAGTGGTTAATTAATTTGTAATCAATAATGATTAAAATAAGTTAATTACTTTAGAAAAATAATTAAAGAATTGTTAATAGTTAATGAAGGTTATTAACTAAGGATTATTTAATAATTAAATAATGTGATTAATTTTTAATAATTAATTAGATTAATTAATTTAAAAATAATCATTTGTGTAAATTGTTAAGTATAATTACTTATGGAAGTAATTAAGGAATTAATTACTCATTGTAACTAATTGAGTTTAATTTGATTAGATTAAGTTAATTAATTCAGTTTAATTAATTTAGAATAATCATTTGATGATTTGTGAAGTATAATTACTTAATTTAATTTTAATGAAGAGAAATTACTTAGGAAAGTAATTAATGGGTAATTACTGGATGTAATTATTTGAAGGTGATTTGATGATGGAAGTAATTTGAGTATAATTACTTTATAAAATTAATCAAGGGATTAATTAGAGATAATTAATTAAGGAGTAATTAATTTAATTGGTGAAGTAATTAAGGGTAGTTAATTACTGAATGGGGTTAATCAAGGGTGATTAACAATTATGGTTTAATTGGAAATTAATTACTTAATGTAATTAATTTAAATAGGAAATGTAATTAGAGATCATTAATTATTATAGTTAATGATGTAATTTAGAATGGATTTATTTGGAAATAACTAATAAATGAAGGGATTTATTAATGTAATTAATTAAGAAGTAATATAATTAATTTTAGTTAATTAATAAATAAAGTAATTTAAAGATTAATTACTGTATTTGGTTAAGTATAATAAATTTGTAAATTAATTAAAGGATAATTACTTGAATGTAATTAAGGAATAATTAGTCAAGCGTGATTAATTAAGGTGATTGATTAGAGTATAATTAATTAATTAATTTGTAATTAATTAATGGTTATGTAAGCAAGATTTATATTGATAAAGTAATTAATCTAATTCACTTTAAATTAATTAGAAATGATGTAATTAATTTAATTCATTTTAAATTAATTATATTTGGTGTGATTATTAATCATTGCTTATATATGAATGGATGATATTGGTTGCCTTGAATGGTTTGAGGTCTCAGATATGAGATAAATAATGTAGTGTGATATGGATGTTTTGGTTGCATTGAGATGATAATATGAATTATCTATTTGTGATTGATAATATGGATTATCTGTTGTGATGATGGTGATGATTATCTATTATGATATGTGAATTATTTATCTGTGTGTATATAGATAATGAAATTGAATTATTTAAACTTTAAAACAACTTGGCCTTAAAAGATACGCTTTGGATTTCGATGAGACCTGGATCGGGTTTCGAGATTTGGATATCCGAAAACCACACCGATCCAAATTTACGATAGGTCGTGAATCTCAAGTGAAGAGTGAAGACTCGAGGTGTAAGGACTATTCGTCGTTAAAACTCTGAGGGTGATTCCAATACGAGTTTAACGGAGTAGTACTTTCAGATTCGAGATGAAGATTCAGAGTGCAAGGGTTATCGTCGTTAAATCTGAGGGTGATTCCAAAATGAGTGTAACGAGATAATGCCTTCGGTTCCGTTCGAACCCGGAGCGAACTTGTATGGATTGAATGCTTTCAGAACATCGTCAGGTGGACGATGAGCATTCTAAGAGATGTGTTCTCTAAAGGTAATCGTAGCCTCAAGCCTCATCAACCGGGAATGGCTAAAACAGGGGAGGTGCAGCAAGGCTAAGTGGGTCATGCCCAATTAGTACGAGATTTTCCCCTGTCTAGAAGTCCCTTTTTATTTCGGCTGTGTGGGAGGTTGGAACGTACGCCAACTGCGGGGTTATTTTGTTCGGGACTATTCAGTAAGGAATGGTTCCGGCTTTGTGTTGCAGGTGATTGGGAGTAATCCTCGGTACGGTGATCTAGGCCCCGTACTGTGACGGGCGGTACCCCAGTAGCCCTGCCATTGTATGGAATCCAAAATCCAATAAGTGCCAACGGTTTTGATTGTATTACCCACTTTTGTGGCTAGTAGTTGGAATTTAATAAATGTAACAATTTCGGCTATTTCATATTTACTTGAAAACCCTATACCTATTATAATATCACTGGATTTCCTATCAAATGTTTTGGTTAGCGTAAGGTAAAAACTTTTCCATCTTTATGTGTGGGAAGTCTTACGTGATACCTTTCTTTTCAAAGGTTTTTCAAATTTAAGCAACCTTAACCTGTTACTCACACCAGACACATGTCTGACCCGGAGTTTATTTTCTGTTTTCTTAAACTCTTGGGTAGTCAAATTTTTACGAGTAGCCAAGGGATTCAGGTTAGCTTGGACGAATTATGGAAGAGCAATGGAGCAGGAGGCTTCGGCGTTAGATATATAGTTTCCGCTCGGTGTTCTCTGTGTTGGTATTTCTTTGTTGAGTTGTATTTAAGTTGTAATAACTAGACAGGTGTTTATAACTGTCTAGTATGTGATGTATAATCTGTGTAACTCTGATAATAGTTGTAAACTATGTAATATTTATGTTATTAATATAATTTATTTGTTCCGCTGTTGAGATTTTGATGTTGTTTCTTCTTTTTTCTCTTTCTTTTCTCTTTTCTATCATGTTCTTTCTTCAAGATGATGCATTTTCTGTGGTGAGAAAGTCGGGTCGTCACACAAACCTTTCGAAGGCGTCAAAAGGTACCATCTCTCAGTGTCCAAGAGGTTCTTGCCTTTCGAAGAAGATGAAGAGGTCAAAGCAAGTGTAAGCAACTCCATAATGACCTTTTCAAAGCAAGGTCGAACCTATAATCCAATCGACCTTTCGAAGCTATAATCAAGGTCGAACCTTATGATAAAATAATACCAGAAACCTTTTGAAACTATAATTAAATCGGTCTAACCTTTCGACAAGGTAGAAATCTTTTCTTCAAGTATAAAAATTTGGACTTGTAAGGCTTATCCAAAAGAGATCATTTCCATACCTTTCGACAAGGTTGAAACTTACTCCAAACAAGTGATCAAATCTATCTACAAGGTCAAAAGCAATAACATATCTACTAAGGAATTTGATTTCCTGCGCGGATTCAAGGAAAGCAACCACCTTAGCCTTTGATAAAGATAAATCCTATCTGTAATGGTCTCAACTCTTAGAATCCTAACCTAGATGAAAGATAAACCTTCATAAGAAACCAGAGATAAATTCAACTAAGATAAAAGGTTATCTAATTTAAAGACCGAACCTTCTGACGACATCAAAAAATATGACTCAAGTATCAACAACAAGAGAAGCAAAATTTAATGGCAACTCTTAAGGGTATCACATCCTTCATTCAAACAAGTCAATCCACCCTTCTTGGAATAACTTTAGGGTGTTGACAAGAAATCTTGTTAACATTTTTGGCATTAGAAGGAGGGCCTGAACCTTTGACTTGGTTAACCCTTAACACTACTATTCTCTAACCCACGTTGGTTCAATCCTACATCAAGCTATCGATATGGTTTGATCATGGCTAGAAGATTTTAAAGATCTGAACAAGGGTCTTTTGAACCACACTTGACAAGATTCTCCCAAGTAGACATCAAAAGCTCCAATCAAGATGAAGAGTAAAGAATAAGGCTCGAAGCCTTAAGGATTATAAACAAAAAGAAATCAGAATCTTATGATCCTAAAATTGGAGTCTAAATCCTTTTCATGTAGGCCCTACCCTAATATTTGCATTTGGAAATTGAACAAATGGAAGCGACAACATTTTTAGTCAAATGAGAAGAACAATTCAACACTATTTCAAGGTCACAATCTTTGAGAAAGAGATAATGAACCTACTGTAACAAGAGCATTTCCAACCCAAGAGATTCAAAGGGTAGCAAAAAGAAAGATATCATGAAATGAAAACTCTGAAAAATAAAAAGCAAAAGAATCATCCTCAAGAGTCAAGTTCCAAGTCTAGACTTCCAAAAGAATGCAACTTAACCACAACAATGGAAAACTTCTACTTGCTTACAAAGGATGAACTTAACTATTGGCCATCACAAAATAAAAAGCCAAAACATCAAAGGAACTTAGGAGGATCCTTCTGTCACTATCATATGATGAATGATCATGAAACCAACCATTCCAAAGTCCTAGACGGGATGATCATCAATTTCGTTAGACAAGAAAAGGTCAGTGAATTTGTAAAAAGAGCTTGAGCAAAATTAATAAAAATCAATTTTCTATAAAGAGAAAGTATACATGGTTTGGAGTGAAATGCTCCTCAAATTTGGATACTACGTAAGATGGTAGTCTACCTATGATGGTAGAAAAGCCTATGTCCACGCCGAGATGGCCAGGGCAGAGCGCCTCCTAAAAGGAGGATGGAGTAAGCCGCTATCCAAGCCTAAGATGGCCAGGGTAGAGCACCGAACAAGCCCTTATCCCCACCATGCTATGGCCAGGCTAAGGCACCTCCTGGAGGAAGGATAGAGTAAGCCTCCCTCTGCTCCTAAGATGGCTAGGGTAGAGCACCGCATAAGCCCCTGTCCGCACCGCAAAAGGGATAGAGAAGGATGCCTCTTGGAGGGAGGTCGGGTAAGTCTTTGGTTCCATCCTCTAAGATGAGCTAACCAAGATCACCGGACAATGGGCCAAGATGTCCAGGCCTAAGAAGAGGCCCATCAAATAATGGATTAAGATGGCCTAAGTAAGGCTCACTCAATAATGGACTAAGATGTCCAAGTCCAAGAAGAGGCTCAATCAATAATGGACTAAGGTGTCCAAGCCCGAGAGGAGGCACAATCAACTAAGGACTAAGATGTCCTAACTCATATAAAACAGCTTATCTAATTATGGATTAAGACATCCAAGCTAAGAGGCAGCTAATCAAATTATTTCTATGCGAAACCTGAAGGGTTCTTATATGTCGGAAAGGACAAAAGCAAAGGAGTGAGACAAATCTCCATTGATTATTACTTGAATCTGGGTTTCGACACTTTCTTGGTATCATTTATTAATGACCGAATCCGGGCTTCAAGATTCTCATATATGTATTTCAAAATCTAATACCCAAATTTGAGTTTTGGGATTTTTATTTCTAAACAACAACTATCAATACCTAAAAATTGGGGTTTCGAGTCTTTCATATAAAGATTTCATCATTTAACACCCGAATCTAGGTTTTGAGTCATTATCAATCACTAACTTAAACTTGAAGCTGGGTATCAAGACCGATGTTGATTTAAACTCTAATCTGGGTACAAGATCCTAGGATTTCTATTCATCTCAAATGCCCAAATCTGGGCCAAATAATATTATCAAAATTGTCACTATTAAGAGCCTGCAAATGGGAGCTATGGGCTTCTTAGTTTTTGAATCCTATTAATGTTAAGGAATGGGTGAGAGTGTTACTGCTTTAAAATTTCAGACATAGATTCCTGAATCAGGTTCTTTATTGAATAAAAGTTATATTCTAATATTCATGAGCAAATGATAAGGCGGAATCTATTACCTACAAGTTTTGTGCATTCCAAACAAGTGGAAGGAGCTAAGTCCTTAATCATTTCTCATCATGGTTAAAGATGAGACCTTAACATTTTGAATAAATCACCTTTCATACAACTGGCATGATATTTGCTAATCTAGGCAAATGATATACGTAGAAAAATATGTAAATTTCACGCTAACTATTAAAAAAACTGTTCGTTATACGTATCGCAAGCAAATTAGAATGACAAAGAGTAACAAAAGATTCAGTAAGCACAAAATTCGCTGAATGAGCAATTTGAAGGCATATTAAAGGTTACACTACAGAAAAGGATCACAAATTAGGTGATATTTACAAAATTTCCATAATTTACATAAGTTATGAAATCATTTACAAACAACAAAATTATGTACAAGATCGATTCACGTGACTCAAATACATAAATTAATTACAAATCTTAAGCAGCTTTGTTAAGAGTCTTCGCCACTGAAGGATTTACGACATGATTGATTCCTGCACGGAGAACTTCCTTAAGGTTCTTTTCTTTCCTTCTTATACTGCTCTCATCATCAATAGCATCAATTTTGGTTTTCAGGGCGTGATTAAAGGCCCTATTTGCAGCCCTAAGGGTTTTGATTTCCTTTCTAATTCTGCAACCTGCTTGTCGACCAAGTAATTATCATGCTCTAGCTTCTGATTTTTAGCAGCGTAATCGTTGATAGTCTACAAATATTTCTTCTTCTGTTGCTTATCAAAATATACATCGATTTTGAATTTTACCCTCCGGCACCAGTGCTCCACTACATATCATCTAAGATTTAGGGAGGGTTGAGCATAGTGGGAAATTTTTGAGCTGCAAAAGTTGTGACCTAGTAAGCTTGGTAACTGAAGGAGTTCCTTGAAGGGCCAGACGCTCAATCTTTGGAGTTTTGTCTCTCAAGATGAATTCTAAAGAGGCACATTGAGCCTGTCTATCTTTCAATTTTAACTCTAAATCACTTATTCGATGAATAAGCTCTGACATCTTTTCATCAAAGTCGATTGTGGGATTCGACTTCACTTGTCATTTGAGCATAGTAATCACTTCAACTTTTTTCTTGATTACAGCTTCAAGCTAGTCGATGTGATCCTTATGATTACCGACGATCATTTTTTGAATAATGTATCTTTTGTGCCATTTTATGGCTCCAACGTTGCCACCAAAACGTTCTGACAATACTTCATCCTGAACCACAATTGCTCCACTCTCTGATAATAATCTCTTTCTGATTGCATCAACGTAGGAAATTAAGTTTTGAGCGAGAGAGGTCGTAGATGACCGTGGCTCCTATTTAAAACAAAAGAAAATGAGAGAAAATCAAAATTGGGATAAAAATATCTTTATTGTTATAGTAATGGGTTACAATTCAAATAACCACAAAGTCAAAAGGTACAACAAGCACTTTCATCACATCTAAAGGTGAGAGGCTACATTCCTAACTTTATTTAAAGTATTAGTTGAAAGCATAACTGTTGAATCAAAAGGGACAGTAATGCCTTCACGAGATAGAACCGGCAGACATTTACTATAGTCCCATTTCCCAACTGGCGGGATATCATGGCCACAAATTAACTTTGAGTGCAATGTCCTGATTTCTCTTAGGAAATTTTCCTTATCTTTGCCAAGGAAGTCAAAACGGAGACGCGGGTATTCTAAGTATAATTTTTGTAAATCCCGAAGAAAGCATTATTTCGCTAACATCGAAGTCTTTAAAGTTGGTGCATTTTTAGACTAAAACCTGCTCAAGTCAATAAATTGACTTAAGTGATCTCTTATGATGACTCAACCTAAAGAAATGATATTTTGAAATAATATAGTAAAAGAATTTGAGCATAGAAAACAGAGACAAAACATGTATTCATAAATTGATTTGTTGTTACATATATACAATCACTCATCCGGTTCATACAAAATAGGCTTAGAGAAAAACATAGGAACAAATTTATCCTTATCGTACTTAAGCTTTTTGTCACAACTGTAGTTTGGAGATTACCTTCAATATTGAATTATAATGATTATTTCAATTTAATATTGTGAATTAAATTAAAATTAGAGAACTTAAATTGTTTATTTGAAATAAATAATGAATTTTGGAATTTAAAATGATAAAATGAATTTCCAAGCTTTATTTTGTTTGCAGTGATAATAAATGAAATATTGGATTTAAATAATGAAATTGATTTTAGTTTAGAGAAAATGCAATAATTATATTAATTATTGCCCATTTACTTCTTTTAATAATTTTTAACGAAAGTAGTTGATTTTTAAAGGTGTTTAATAAATAAAAAAGGTGGAATTTAGTTTAAAAACGAGTTTAAATTATAAATTTGAGTTAGAATGGTTAGATATATTTTTCTAAGCAAGAAAAATATTTTAGAGGAATTTTAGAAGTTAAAAATGTGGATTTATGCATTTATTTGTGTAAAATAGTGTATATATGTAAAATAAGAGTTTTTAGTCATAAAAATGTCTTAAAAACTAAAATTATCTTTTTATATGTTGTAAAATATTTAATTTAGCATGCATGTATGTTTACATGATTTGTTTGTGTTAAAAACTTGAAGAAAATGTCATTTGTTTTATTAACATAAGTGTATATATTTAGTTTTAGTGTTGAATTAATTAACAAGGCTTAATTAATTGATTTGGGTTTAAAGCCCATTAATTAGTATAAACCAGCAGAAAAGAAAAATATTTTCTCTTTTCCTATATGTACATTTTTTCCTCTTTCAGTAAGAAAACAGAAAGCAAAGAAAACTCCACCATTTTCAAACCTAAGGCTTTTATTCTCAAATTCCTTCTATATAATTTTTGTTTTAATCAATCTAAGGAGAATTCAACAGGTAAACAATTCCAAAATACAAATCATTTCACCAAAATCTAGTTTTGAAATTGGTTTTGTATGTAATCTCTTCTTCTGGGTTTGCATGCCTCGATTTTGATTTTTTACAGGTTCTTAAAGCCAAATCCATCTCCAAGCTCTCTCCTATCAGCACAAATCAGGGTTATTGATCTTCATTGCAAGGTAAGTTAACTGCTCACAAATGCTAGCTTAAGTAAGCTTCAAATGCCAAAAATATATGGAAAAATAGCTTCAATATATTGATTTCTGTTGATGTTTTTGTTTCTATGAAAACTTTTTGGGTGTCAATTTGCATGAAATTTTCTCTCGATTCCGACAACAAAATACTGTCGGATTTTCATCTATTGATAGTTCATGTGTAGTAGTATATGTCTGCAAAATTTCTTAGCAAAAATCTTTTGTTTGATACCTGAAAAATTTGCTGCAAAATCAATGCATGGCCTGGAAATCGCTTGTACACATTTTGTTGTGTTGCTGCAAACATCGCTTGAGTCCATGTTTGAGATAGCGTAACTTTTATATTTTCTGTTGGAATTCATTGATTCTTTTTTTGTTTGAAAGCAGAAATTTTATATTATATGCACATTAATTTTCAGCTCAATCCGAGGTAATTTGTTCATGTGTTTCATGCCTGAAATTTGAATGCAAGATGGTTTTCAAGCCTGTACATTTTTTTGCGTTTTTGTGTTGTTACAAACATGACCTGAGTTCATGTTTGAGACGGTGTAACTTTTTCATTTCCAGTCGGAATTCACTGATTCTTTTTTGTTTGAGAAGTTTTCTACTATGTGCATAACAATTTAAAGCTCAATATGAGGTTATTTGGTCTTCTGTTTCGTGCCTGTAAGTTGGACCCAAGACGGTTTTCAGGCCTGGGCATGTTTTTGTTTTTGAACTGCTACGAACAAGGCATAAGTCCATGTTTGAGACAGCGTAACCTTTTCATTTCTAGTCCGAATTCAATCTTTTTTGTTTGAAATTCGAAGATTTCTACTTTATGCACACCAATTTTTAGTTCAATCAAAATCCATTTGGCTACATGTTTCACATCCGAAAATTGAACTCAGAGAAGATTTCTGACCTGGGTATAGTGTTTCCGATGCATTTTTATGTTCTTTTCCCATTCGACTTTTGACTTTTGCTTCATGTTTTTATGATATTTCTGAAATGTTTTAAGGCCATGATGTCAGCCAAATTTGGGAGTTTTGGGAATTAAAATTTTGGACTAAATTTGAATTTAATTCGAATTGAATTCGAATATCGATTTTAATGATTTCTTGGGTTTTTATTCTTTTTCGAATATGGATTCTTCCAAACCTTTTTGAAATAATTTACAAAATAAATAGGCATTTAAATTATTATTATATTTTTATAGTATTTTCAAATATATTATCTATTTATTCTCGATAATAAAGGAATTTTCAAATATGGCTTTCAAAATTGGTATTAAAAGCTTGTTTTCTCAAGTACATTATTTTATATATAAAATACATGTTTTTGCACTATTCGAGCGGATGAGAAAGAGAATTAAATGGTTTGGTAAAACATGTGGCATGGGACACGTGCGTTTATCTTATCGGTTATTCCCGACTTGTCTGTTTGATCATTTTGACCTACGGATTGAGTTTACCGATGAGATGAGGTAAACTTTTTACTGCTTCGAGTGTGAAATTTACTAGCAGTTAGTAAAATCGTTTAGTGCGAACGTGTGGTATTGGACAGAGGTTACCACCATTCGAGTTCCTATCCAAAAGTCTGTGACACATTTGTCTAAGAGACGTATTTGCCAGTACTGGACATCGGGCCATTTGTCCTTTGGAATGTTTGTCTAAGAGACGTTTTGTCCATTGCGACGTATTTGTCCTTCGAGATGTTTGTCTAAGAGATGTATTTATTTTCCTCTGGGACGTTTGTCTGAGAGATGTGGCTCCTTATTTTGAGAGAGCGGTACTTGGCGGGCTTCGGCCATAAGCACATGCTATATCTTTGAGATGATTTCATTGATGTTTGTGATTTCCCTAGTGTATCGCCTTTTTCAAAATTGGTCCTTTGAACCATTCGATATATTTGTGGCGATTACCTTTCGAGAATTTAAAATCTTGGAAGTTCTATTTTTGAGAATTGAATTGCCTATACTAGCATTATATGAGATTTGGCTTTTGGCGTGTACTTGAGATTTTATTCTCCTCTTCAGAGATATATTTGCCTTATGGCGTGCTTGAGATGAGATCTCTTTATGCATGTTTTGGGTTTGCCAAGATGGCGGGTTTAGGTTTCCCCTAAACCATATTTGATATTTTGTTAATGTCGATGGTATGAGGCTCGCTACTTTTAGCGCTTTGTGGGTATTTTATCTCCTTTGAGATTATATGTTTGTGTAGTGATACCATATTATCGCTTGATGTAATCATATACTTTAGATTATTCCTTCCTATTTGGGAATATTATCACATTATCCTTATGCTCATATTATCGCTTATCCTTGTAAACTGATTTATTTAGCCAAAATGACCCGTTTATTTTATACTCGGGTTAGACCGAGATGTTTCAGGTTAGATACCCTTTGGACTTAGCCTATTCCGCTTCTGCATTGGCTTTTCTACTAGCTCTTTTTACTGTAGCTTTTATGTAGTCCTTTTTACTGCTACTCTAATATGTATATTCTTTTGACTCATGTTTGTATTGTGGTCGTCATACCACATATGTGATGTATCATTTTGTATACTCTGTGATGTATCTTATATGTGTATATATCTGATTATCTGTTGTTCTGTGATGTGTTTTGCATTTGAGTTGTATTTTTTCTGATAGATCCTATAGCAACCTATGACTTTGTATTAAGTATTTATTGGATATTTCAATCTACTTGAATTAGGAAAAAAATATAGAGCATTTATCGACGTATTCAATAGATATTTAAGACAAGGCTATAGATGGTCGCTCCTAACTAGCTCTATTCTCCTCATTAGCGGACGGTATTACCTAGTAATACTCTTTGTTAATGTAAGTCTCGGGGTGGGGCATCATAGCTTGGTATCAAAGCTGAGTTCAGAACAAAATATGATAAACACATAACAGAAAGACATATTACGGTACATCAAAGTGTAATAAAAGTGTTACGAATCCCTGAATCATCGTGCCTTTGTTCTTTTTGTGTCCTTTGGGGTAGATAGAAGTTTAGGAGTACGTCTTCCATATTTGAATTAATGATGCCTACCATGTGAATAATCTTTATCTTATCGTAACTTTCAGCTAATGGCTGGAAGTGGCAAAGGATAACGCTCGGATGCTGGGCAATACAGCGGCTCACATATGGATGGCGTATATATGTCTGCCGATTATTTTATAGAGTTATTTAGGAGCACTTAGCCTCCAGCTTCTACTCAAGCATATCCTCCATGCAAGTTTGCCTTTGTGCACCTGTGCAGTGATTTCTCTCATCTCGAAGGAAAGCCCTTCAAAGGCTCCAAGTCTGTTCTTGAGGTCCAAGCTTGGATTCGTATGTGCGAGCACATCTTCTCTCGCATGGATCTTTCTGACCACAACAGAGTTATTCTAGCATCTAGCCTATTGCAAGAGCATGCCCTTGATTGGTACGACCTTCTCATAGAAGAGCTCGATGAGTCTACTCTTTCTTGGACCTGGTTTTGGGAACAGGTCGAGCTCAAATTCATTCCTGAATCTGAGAAAGCTTTATTGGCTAGTCGCTTCCTTGAGTTGAAGCAAGGGAAGTCCTCCGTCTCTGAGTATGTTTCATCATTCGAGGCCTTATCTAAGTATGGTCTTGAATACATTAGCACCTCTTATAAGAAGAATCTGAAGTTTGTCCCTGGTCTTAAGAAGTATTTGAAGAAGTCTTTGATGCTCTAGCTCAATCTTTCTTTCAAGGATTTGGTTGACTCGGCGCTTCATCTCGAAGCCATCGAGAAGAAGTGAGAGAGTGGTGATGAGGTTGAGGTTTGCAAGAACCCAATAAGAAGAAGTTCCCATCTCCTAAGCAAAAGTTTTTCCCTTCCAAGAAGAAGAAGCCCGTTGGATCTAGTCCTAGTTCCAAGCCTAATGGATCACCTCCTACTCGGAAGAGGTATTTTAATTGTGGTTCTTCTGACCATATGATCCGTGACTGCCCTAAGCCTATTATTTGCCGCTATTGCAAGGAGGGTTGTCGAGTTGCCACTTGTACTATTGCTCCGAATACCTAGTCTGGCAAGCTGAATGTAGTGGATGCTTCTGATTGTCTTCTCAACGCAGATGTACTTCTCCTTCTATTTTTGAAGGTTCATTGTTATTCTGTGATCATTCTATTCGAGTCCTCTTTAATATGGATGCATTGCATTCATTCATATCAAAGAAGCTCGTTGATGATTTGTCTTTGGATGTTTCTTGTATGGTTACTCAATTGAGGATTGTGAATCCTATCGAGGGATCCGCAACACTTAGCATGCTTTGTGATGATGTTGAGATTGTTTTATGTGGCTTTCTTTCGTGTGAATCTACACGTTATTTCTTACTTGGGATTTGATATAATATTGGGTATGGACTGGTTAGTATGATACGATGCTAGGATTATTTGTTCTGAGAGAATTTTGTATCTTTGACATCTAGATTCGTCTACAATTATCACTTGTTCTTTGGAATGTAGATTATTCCGAAGCTTTATTGTTTTCTCTCGACTCACGATATGATGATGATATATCTTGTATTCCTATTGTTTGTGGTTTCTCTGATGTATTTGAGCCTGTTTCGGGTTTGCCATCCAAGCGGGCGATTGAGTTCCACATTGATCTCATTCCAGGTGTGCAGCCAGTTAGTCATCCTCCCACGAGGATGTCTACAATGGAAAATAAGGAAATCAAGAAGCATCTTTTAGTGCTTGAGTCCAAGCAGTTTATTCAGTCCTATTTTTCATCGTAGGGTGCCGTGGTCATCTTTATGAAGAAGTCCGATGGAACTCTTAGGCTTTGCAACGACTATCGCAAGTTTAACGAGTTGACCATCAAGAATAGGTATCCGTTACCTAGGATCGATAATGTGTTCGATCAATTGAGTGGCGCTAAGATTTCTCTCGACTCGACCTTGCCACTGGTTTTCATTAGCTCCGAGTCATGGAAGATAGCATACCTCTTACAGCTTTCCACACACGATATTGATATTATGGTGGCTCGTTATGCCATTCGGTTTGACGAACGCTTCTGCTTTCTTTATTGATCTTATGAACTGATTATTCCGGCAATATCTCGATAAGTTCATCCTTGTGTTCATCGATGACATCCTTGTTTATTCGAAGTCTGAAGCCGAGCATGTGAATCACCTGAGAATTTTCTTGAGTACTCTTCGTCACCATCAGCTTAAAGCCAAATTCTCTAAGTGCCATTTCTGGGAGAATAAGGTTAAGGTATTAGGCCACATTGTTTCTTCCGAAGGCAGTTCAGTCGATCCTTCAAAAATCGAATCCATCCAGAATTGGAAGAGGCCTGAGAATGTTCATGAGATTCGTAGCTTCCTAAAATTGGCAGGTTATTACCACAGGTTCATTAAGGATTTATCTCGTATTTTGCTTCCTCTCACCAGCCTTACTCGGAAGGCGTTCAATTTATTGGGTCCGACAAGCGTGAAGCTTCTTTTCAACAGTTGAAGGAGATTCTAATTAATGCTCCTATTCGTATAGTTCCTAAAGGGAATTAAGATCTTATTGTCTACACCGATGCTAGTCATTTTTGCCCCAGTGTTATGCTTATGCAGAAGGATCGGGTAGTTTCTAATGTTTCTTGGAAACTACGACCAAATGAAGTCTGATGCTACACATGACCTCGAGTTAGCTACCATTATCTTCGCCTTGAAGATTTGGCGATACTATTAATTAGGCGAGCACTTCATTCTCTATACCGATCACAAGTCCTCAAAATATATGTTCACTCAGAAGGAGCTCAATATGAGCATCATCATTGGCTTGAGTTCCTTGACACCAATGACTTTGATATCCAGCATACCCCTGGTAAGGGTAATCGTGTTGCTGATGCGCTTAGTCGCAAACACTCGGCTGTTGTTTCTATGATGCTAGCCGAGTGGGATATTCTAGAGACCTTATCCTTTTGTGATATTCGTGATTGAGCTCCATCTTTTGAATCTCCTATTTTATTATTCAGTTTGGAAGCTCGACCCTGCTTATTGGATCATATCGTTGATGCTCAGCGACATGATCCTGATCTTATGCACCTTATTCAGATTTGTGAGTCTGAGTCCCGTGATGTGGAGTTGGAGGATTTCAGTATTGATTCTCGTAGGTGTCTTCACAAGAAGAACCGTTTTGTTGTGCCTTCTGATTTTTCACTTAGGCATGACATTCTCGATGACTGTCATCGTTCCAAGTATACCATTCATCCCGGTAGTAGTAAGATGTATGCCAATATGCATTTCCTATATTATTAGGAAGGAATGAAGCACGATGTGGCGAGTTATGTGAGTAATTGCATGACTTGTCAACGTATCAAAGCCGAATATCAGCACCCTTCGAGTCTCCTTCAGCCTCTAGAGATTCCATTGTGGAAATAGGATCAGATTTTGATAGATTTCGTTAACAGCTTACCTCATTCGAGATCGGGCCATTCTTGCATTTGGGTTATTGTTGATCGCCTCACCAAATCAGCTTATTTCATCCCTATTAAGTCTAAAAGGAGTACTTCTCATTTTTCCAAGTTATATATCAAGGAAATCGTGAGACCTCATGGAGTTCCTAGTTCGATTATGTGTGATCGTGATCCACTTTTCATGAGTCATTTCTAGTAGAGTCTTCAGCAAGCTTTGGAAACAAAGCTTAATTTCAGCACGGTATATCATCCATAGTTTGAGGGATAGACTGAATGGGTAAATCGTATTCTCGAGGATCTTCTCTGTGCTTGCATTCTAGATTTCGGTGGCAGTTAGGAGGATCGCTTACTTCTTGTGAAATTCTCCTACAATAACAGTTTTCGGTTCAGTATCGATATGGCTCCTATCAAAGCCTTATACAGATGGCCATGTCGATTACCTTTGTGTTGGTTAGAATCTGGAGAGAAGTTTGTTCTTGGTCCAGATTCTATACGTGATTCATCTGAGAAGATAGTTCTTATCTGGCAAAGAATGAAAGAGGCACATAGCTGCCAGAAATCCTACGCGGACAACCGTATGAAGCCTCTCGATTTTTCTATTGATGATCACATTTTCATTTGTGTTTCTCCTCTAAAAGAAGTTATGCGCTTTAGTACTGGGAAATTGGCTCCTCGCTTTATAGAACCATTTCCTATTACTGAACGTATTGGCCCTATGGCTTATAGAGTTTCGCTTCCAGCTCATCTATCTTGCATTCCTGGCGTGTTTCACATCTCTTAGCTTTAGAAGTGTCTTCGAGAGTCGGATTCCATTATCGATTCTTCGGGTTTGCAAGAGCTTGAGATCTCACCAAACCTATCTGTCATGCAGCGGCCTGTTCGTGACTTGCATTGGAAGTGAGATGCCTTCGAAACAAGGATGTGCCGCTTATTAAAGTTCAATGGTCCACTAATCCCAATGACTGCACTTGGTAAACCATAGAGTTTATCGAGCGATCCTATCCTAGTTTTCTTTCTTTGCATAGCGATGGTGAGAATCTTTTTATCTCAAGCTTATCTCTTTTTCTCATTTGATTGATGAAATTAATAGGTTGAATACAAATTCTTATCTAGAAATTGTGAGAACGCAATTTTCTTAAGGAGCGGAGTTTGTAACAACCCTGGTTTGGAGATTACCTGTCAATATTGAATTATAATGATAATTATAATTTAATATTGTGAATTAAATTAAAATTGAAGAAATTAAATTGTTTATTTGGAATAAACAATGAATTTTCGAATTTAAAATGAGAAAATGAAATTCCAAGCTTAATTTAATTGTTAGGAGTGATAATAAATGAAATATAGGTTAATAATGAAAGTAATTTTATTTTAGAGAAAATGCAATAATCATATTAATTATTGCCCATTTACTTCTTTTAATAATTTTTAAAGGAAGTAGCTGATCTCTAAAGGTGTTTAATTGAATAAAAAGGATGGAATTTAGTTTTAAAATGAGTTTTAATTATAAACTTGAGTTTAGAACGGTTAGTTATATTTTTCTAAGAAGAAATTTTTTGTGGAATTTAGAAGTTAAAAATGTGGATTTATGGATTTATTTATGTAAAATTGTGTATTTATGTAAAATAAGAGTTTTTAATAATAGAAATGTTTTAAAACTAAAATTATATTTTTATTTGCTGTAAATATTTTATTTAGCATGCAAGTATATTTATATTATTTTTTGGTGTTAAATACTTGGATAAAATTTCATTTGTTTTATTAACATAAGCGCGCGTGTGTGTGTATATATATAGTTTTAGTGTTGAATTACTTAACATAGGCTTAATTAAATGATTTGGGTCCAATGCCCATTAATTAGTACAAACCAGAAGAAAAGAGAAACATTTTCTCTTTTCTTGTACGTACCTTTCTTCCTCTTTCAGTAAGAAAACAAATAACAAAGAAAACTCCACCATTTTCAAACCTTAGGCTTCTATTCTCAAATTCCTTCTATATAATTGTTGTTTTAATCAATCTAAAGAGAATTCAACAGGTAATCAACTCTAAAATACAAATCATTTCATCAAAATCTAGTTTTGAGATTGGGTTTGTATGTAATCTCTTCTTTTGGGTTTGCATGCCTCTATTTTGATTTTTTTTACAAGTTCTTGAAGCCAAATCCGTCTCCAAGCTCTCTCCTTTCAGCATAAATCCGGGTTTTTGATCTTCATTGTAAGATGAGTTAACTGCTCACAAATGCTAGCTGAAGCAAAGCTTCAAATGCCAAAAATGTATGCAAAAATAGCTTCAATATATTGATTTCTGTTGATGTTTTTGTTTATGTGAAAACTGTGTTTGGGTGTCACTTTGCATGAAATTTTCTTTCAATTCCGGCAATGAAATGGTGCTGGATTTTATTCTATTGATAGTTCATGTATTGCAGTATATGTTTACAAAACCTTATAGCAAAACTCTTTTTTTGATACCTAAAAACTTTGCTGCAAAATCAATGCACAACTTGGAAATCACCTGTACACATTTTGTTATGTCGCTGCAAACATGGCCTGAGTCCATTTTTGAGACAGCGTAACTTTTATATTTTCAGTCAGAATTCGTTGATTCTTTTTTTTTTTGAAATATGAAGTTTTCTATTATATCTATACCAATTTTCAGCTCAATCTATGGTAATTTGGTCTTCTGTTTCATGCCTGGAAGTTGAACCCGAGATGGTTTCAGGCATGTACATTTTGGTTTTTTGAACTGTTGCAAACATGGCCTGAGTCCACGTTTGAGACAGTGTAACTTTTTCATTTCTAGTCAGAATTCATTGATTCTTTTTTTTTTGAAAGATGAAGTTTTCAACTATGTGCATAGCAATTTTCATCTCAAATGAAGTCATTTGGTCCTCTGTTTCATGCCTGTAAGTTAGATCCAAGATGCTTATCAGGCCTGGGCATATTTCTGTTTTTGATCTGTTGCAAACATGGCCTGAGTCCATGTTTGAGACAACGTAAATTTTTCATTTCCAATCGAAATTCATCTATTCTTTTTTGTTTGAAAGTCGAAGTTTTCTTCTTTTTGCACACCAATTTTTAGTTCAATCAGAAGTCGCTTGGCTACCTGTTTCATGTCCAAAAGTTGATTCCAAAGAAGATTTCAGACATGGGTATTGTGTTGCCGATGCATTTTTATGTTCTTTTCCATCCGATTATTGAATTTTGCTTCATTTTTTTGTGATATTTCTAAAACGTTTTGACGCTATGATGGCTATCGGTAGACTAGCCAAATTTTGGAGATTTTGAAATTCAAATTTGGAATAAATTTGAATTTAATTTGAATTGAATTCGAATATCGATCTGAGTGATTTCTTGGGTTTTTATTCGTTTTCGAACATGGATTTTTCCAAACCATTTTGAAATAATATTTAAAATAAATGGTTATTTTAAATTACTATTATATGATATTTTTAAAGTAATTTCAAATATAGAATCTATTTATTCTTAAAATTAAGGGAAAATATGGCTTTCAAAATTGGTATTAAAAGCTTGTTTTCTCAAATTATTTCATAAATAAAATACACATTTTTGCACTATTCGAGCGAATGAAAAGGAGAATTAAACGATTTGGTAAAACTCATGGTATGGGACATGTGCGTTTATCTTATCGGTTAATTCTCGACTTGTCCGTTTGATTGTTTTGACATGCGGGTCGAGTTTACCGATGAGATGAGGTAAACCTTTTACTGCTTTGAGTGTGAAATTTACTAGTGGTTATTAAATCGTTTAGTGCGAACGTGTGGTATGGGACACACGTTAACACTGTTCGGGTTCCTATCCATAAGTTTGTGACACTTTTTTCTAAGAGACGTATTTGCCAGTACCGGACCTTCGGGTCATTTATCCTTTGGGACATTTGTCTAAGAGAAGTATTTGTCCATTGCGACGTATTTGTCCTTCGGGATGTTGTCCTTTGGGATGTTTGTCTAAGAGACGTATTTATTGCCTTTCGGGACGTTTGTCTAAGAGATGTGGTGCCGTATTTTGAGAGAGCAGTACTTGGCGGGCTTCGGGCATAAGCATGTACTATATCTTTGAGATGATTTCATTGATTTTTGTGATTTCCCTAGAGTACCGTCGCTTTTCGAAATTGGCCCTTTAAATCATTCGATATATTTGTGGCGATTACCTTTTAGGAATTTGAACTCTTTGAATTTCTTTTTTTGAGATTTGAATTGCCTACACTGGCGTTATATGAGATTTGCCTTTTGGCGTTTACTTGAGATTTTATTCTCCTCTTTGGAGAAATATTTGCCTTATGGCATGTTTGAGATGGGATCTCTTTATGCATGTTTTGGGTTGGCCAAAATGGAAGGTTTAGGTTTTTCCCTAAACCATATTTGATTTTTTATGAATGCCGATGGTATAAGGCTCGCTACTATTAGCGCTTTATGGGTGTTTTATCTCCTTTAAGATTATAAGTTTGCGTAGTGATACCATATTATCACTTGATGTGATCATACCCTTTAGATTATTCCTTCCCATTCGAAAATATTATCTGTGACGGCCTGTCTTTCAAACTATAGAAAGACGTATCATCAAAAAGAAAAGAAAGAAATAGAAATAGAAAAGATAGAAAGAAAGAACAACATCAGAATCTCACAGCGGAAACGGAACAAAATATAATATTACACATATCCATTACATAGTTTTTACATATCAGAGTACACAAAATAATACGACTTCATTAACATTTATATATGTCCGTCTAACCATTACATCCAAAATACATCATCCCAAAAGACACAACATAACGGATATAGATAGATAGATAGTCTGGACTCCAGCTCCACCTTCCAAAACATTTGATAATCCTAACCTAATCACTTGGCTACTCGTAAAAATTTGAGTACCCAAGGTTTAAGAAAAACAAAATAAACTCCGGGTCAGACATGGGTTTGGTGTGAGTAAACAGGTTAAATTTGTTTAACTATAAATCATTTGAAAACAAAAGTATCACGTAAGACTTACCACACATAAACACGGGTAAGTTTTTACCTTACGCTAACCAAATTATTGATAGGAAATCCAGTGATATTATAATAGGGTCTAGGGTTTTTATGTAAATAAGAAATAGCTGAAATTGTTACATGATTAAATTCCAGCATACTAGCCACAAATGGGGTTATACAATCAAAACCGTAAGGGCACATAGGAATAATGGATTTCCATCAATGGCAGGGCTACTGGGGTACCGCCCGTCACTGTACGGGGCCTAGATCACCATACCGAGGATCACTCCCGATCCCCTACAACACAAGGCCGGAACCATCCCTTACTGGATAGTCCCGAACAAGAAAACCCCGCAGCTGTAGCCAACAACTGCCCACACAGCCAAAATAAAAGGGACCTCTAGACAGGGGTAAATCTTGTCCTACTTGGGTGCTACCCACTTAACCTTGCTGTACCTCCCAAGTTTTGGCCATTCCCGGTTTATGAGGCTTGAGGCTACGATTACCTTTATAGAACACTTCTATCTTAGAATGCTCATCGTCCACCTGACGATGTTCTGAAAGCATTCAATCCATACAAGTCTGTTCTGGGTTCGAACGAAACCGGAGGCATTATTTCGTTACACTCATTTTGCAATCACCCTCAGAGTTAACAACAATAACCCTTGCACTCTGAAACTCCATCTCCATCTTCACTTTGAGATGTCACGACCTAACGTTTAACTTGGATCGATGTGGTTTTCGGATAATCAAACTTGATTTTCGATCCCGGTCTCATCGAAATCCGAACGTGTCTTAAAGGTCAAGTTGTTTCAAGATTTAAACAATTCAAATCAATTAAACACATTGAATTCACACATCTTTATCCACAGATAATTACATACATCTATCATAGATACTTTCAACATCTTATTACAGAATATCGTAGATTATCATCTAATAGATCAACCAAATCCAGATATTCTACTCAAAACAATCATCCATAAGCAAGCATCTTTAATCCATATTTTAATTAATTTAATTATTTCAAATTAAATTAATTACCTAAGAATTAACCGCATATCCTTGCTTAACCAATCATTAATTAATTAATTACAATCATTTAATTAATTAATTACTTCTTAATTATCCTTAAAATCAACTATTAATCTTTAATTAATTAATTAATTATCCTTAAACTATTAATTAATAACCTAAATTATCAATTAATAAAACTTAATTATACATAAATCCTACCTTAATTATTAATTAGTTAATCATTAATTAACAACTAATAATATTCATTAACAATCAAATAATTCTTAATTACTTAATTAATTAATTCAAATTATAAATTAATTTATCTTAATTACTTAATTAATTATCCATAATTAATTAACCTTAATCACTTAATTAATTAATCCTTAATTATTAATTAATTAACTATTAATTATAAATTAATTAATGCTTAATTACTTAATTAATTGACTCTAATTACTGGATTAGTTAATTCTTAATTATTAATTAGTTATTAACTAATCACTTAATTAATTAATTACTAATCATTAATTAACTAATTTTTAATTACGTAATTAATTAACTATTAAATAAACAAATTAATCTTAATTACTTAATTAAATTAATTCTTAATTATCAATTGATTAATCCATAATTAATTAACTAAATCTTTATAAATTAAGTAATCCAAAATTATTAATTAATTTAGGTTTAATTACCTTATTAATTAAAGTAATTTAATCATAAAAACTTAACTAACTTTCAAAATAAAACAATTTTATTAATTACTTACAATTAATACATGTTTTTAAAACATTTCACCTTTATTAAAAATTAATTACTTTTAAAAATTAAATTTAAAAGAATATTTAAACATCTCAAATTTTAGTTAACAAAGTATAAATTTCTTTAAATAATTTTTTTTTAATCATTTATCATATAATAGTTTAAACCATTTTAAATTTAAATTTTAAAACTAGTTTGAAAAAACCTTTTTAAAATATTCAACTCCCATTTGGGTTTGACCTGACCCAAACTCGAGACCGGACTCGAGTTCCTTCCTTCATCTCCCCTTTCTTCTTATTTTTTTTAGTTTGGTTTTAAACTTAAAATTAAAACAAACCAGAAAAGGCAAACACACGAATACGTCTCGAGTACAGACTCGAGCTAAAACCAATTCCACTCGAGCATCCCTTCGTGTTGCACACGATCTCGATTCCCCCCTACACAAACCCATGGCTGTGCATGTGCACGTGCCATCGATGGCGTCGCCACCTCCGGCGATTCGCTTCACACATCGGTGATGGACCATTCGTACAAATTCGACCCACCAACTGATGTCGTGAGGCCAAAAGAAAAATCAAGACTTCCAGTCGAAACTGGAAGCTCACAACCCCATCGGAAAATCACTTCGCCAGAACAATTTCGATCACCAGAAACATCGTGCTTCCGTCAACACCTTCCTCCACGTCTCTAGTATGATCTCCTCCAATCTGGCCAAGCTCGATACAACGAGGAATCCACAGTGACCATTTCTTCAAACCCATTCTGAACTAGGGTTTTAAAACCAAATCACCTATCGCCAACACCACAGTCAACAAACTCCACATCCACCATTTTTCTCAACTTCGTCGATCACCATACCAGCTCCGACCAAAGCCTCGACCACCTGAATCCACCCAGTCACCTTATTTCGACCAAAAACTCATTTCTGGTCAACACAGAAATGCAATCTCAAATCTCAACTATAATTCGAGATTTTGGTTTTAAAAATTGAGTTTTGCAATGTCGATTCAAGTTGCATGCTTGAATCTAGAAAATAAAATGTTTGATTTTATCAAATTTAAAGATTTTACTGCCTTTTCTTTATTTCAGAAAATTTCCAAATTTAAAATCCTTAAACAAAATTTTAAAACTTAGATTATGGTTATAAAATCATGACTTGTTTGAAACTTAAAGTCCAATAGCAATTGGACAAGGAAACTTGAAATTTTATTGGTTTTTGGACTTTGTACTTTCAAAACAGAGAAGAATGAACACACTACAACATGCACAGATTCAACATTCATATATACAGAAGTTCACACACATATACACACACACACATGCAGGCTAAAATTCATCACAGAAGTCACACGAAGAAGATTAAATTTTTAAATCCTTTTTAATATATGTGTTTACTCACCTGGTACTTGTTTAAAAGCAGAGACTCAAAATTTTGCAATCTGGAAAAGTTTGAACTGCAGACCCTTAAAAACTGGAAATGCTTGACTAGATTTAGTTGCTTTTAAATTCTAAGAAAGCTCCCTGATGATTTTAGCCTAGTTTTGTGAAGACTTGTTGCAGACTTGCTGAAGCTTTGAATTTCTTGATTTAAGCTTTTTGTTGGGATTTGATTTACAGGCTTTTGTATTTTTGCTTGTAGGTTTGGAAATTTTGAAATGAACTTGAGTTTTTTTTTGAAAAGTGGAAGTTGATAAAATTCAGGCTTGTAAATTAATGTCCTTTTTCTTTGCTTTTAGAAAATGAGATGGGAAAAAGTGAATGAAGAAGACGAAGTAAAGTTTTATAGATTAAATTTTCGATTTATTAAAATTAAGAAAATAATATAAAAATGTGACACTTGTCACTAAACATGCTTAATTAGTTAACACATGTAATTAGAGATATTCACAAGTTAACACATGTAATTTACATGCCAAATTAGTTTTTTAAAAGCTTTTAAAATTAATTTTTCCAATTTGTAAGCACATTTTTAATTTATATAAATCAATCTCTTTTAAAAAGAAACCAATATAAAACAATTTTATATTCAAAATAAATCATTGAAATACACTTTAAAACCAAAGTATGATTTAAGACTATCCTTTGAATTTCAATTTAAATATTCAAATTCAATTTCAATTTCAAATTCAATTTAAAGATTAATTTGCTATGTGCATATAATTTTAACAAATCCAATATCCATTTGTATATAATAATTCTATTTAAAATCAATATATTTACAACACAATTATTTTTATTTTTATTTAAAATAACAATTTTATCAATTTTAATTAATTTAAAATGGAGATTATCACATTTAAATTTTGGTTTGAAATTCCGGGATATCACATTCCTCCCCCCTTAAAGGAAATTCTTCCCCGAAATTTAAACAAAAGATAATCCAAAACTTTCATTTCGTTTCAACAATTCAAGCATACATATCATCCATACATAAGCAACCAATAAACAAAACATCCAAACAACAATACATCCAACACAAACATCACTAGCCATCCGGACACAAATCCGAATAAGCCTTCCTAAACTATCCAGAGTCTCCCAGGTAAAATATCTGGGATCCTCACTCCACTGGACTTTGAGAAGCTTCACTATCTTGCTCTTGAGGTGCCTCTCGTCTTGATCAATAATCTTAACAGGATGTCTGACAACTGATAAGTCCGGCTCAACCTCTAAGTCTTCCTACATAGCTGGCTCCACAATAAGAGATGGATCGTGCACTTATTTCCTCATATGAGATACGTGAAAAACATTGTGAATTCCAGCCATCCGGACTGGCAATTCAATCATGTAAGCTACGACATCAATCCTCTCGAGCACTCGGAATGGACCAATATATCTTGGAGCGACTTTTCCCCTCTTCCCAAATCTAATTGCTCCTTTTATCGGGGAAACGTTGACATAGACTAAATCTCTAATCTCAAATTCTAATTGTCTTCGTCTTTTATCTGCATACTTCTTTTGACGGTCCTGAGCAGCACTCATCCTTTTCTTAATAAGCTCAACTTTTACAGATGCTTCACGGATCAGATCTGGTCCAAGTACAAGACGATCTCTCGACTCTATCCAACAGGATGGGGATCTACACGGTTTTCCATACAGATCTTCATAGGGAGCCATCTTAATACTTTCCTGGTAACTGTTATTGTATGAGAATTCCACTAGATAAAGATGGTCTTCCCACAATCCTCCAAAATACAATACACATGCTCTCAGCATGTCTTCTAGAATTCGGTTAAGCCTCTCCATCTGCCCATCTGTCTGAGGATGATATGTTGTACTCAATCTCAAACTCATTCCCATAGCTGGTTGCAAAGCCTCCCAGAACTTGCTGGTGAATATAGAATCTCGATCACTTACAATGCAGACTGGAACACCATGCAATCTGACTATCTCTCTCAAGAAAATCTCTGCCTGAGAAGCTGTAGTACGGGTTGCATTAACAAGTATAAAATGGGCGCTTTTAGTTAGACGATCCACAATCACCCATATTCATTCGTTTCCTTTCTTGATTCTAGGCAAACCGTCAATGAAATCCATTGAAATCATTTCACATTTCCACATCGGGACTTCCAAAGGTTGCAACAAACCGACAGTCTTCTGTTGATCTCCTTTAACTTGCTGGCAGATAGCACAACTATTGACAAACCTAGTAATATCTTTCTTCATGCCGGGCCACCAGAAGACCCTCTTCATATCCTTATACATCTTAGAGATTCCTGGGTGAATATTCAGTCTGGAGCGAGGAATCTCAGATAAGACTTCCTGTTTCAATTCCTTAAAAATCGAAACACAGATTCTTCCATTGATCCTCAGTGTCCCTTGGTCATCAATCTGAAAACTGGAACACTGACCCTTCTTAACTCTCCTGATGGTTCCTCCCAATCTACTATCTGATTCTTGCTTACTCGAAATCCTTTCCAGAAGAGATGGAACCACTTCCAAAAGAGATAGAACTGCATTCCCGCTAAGAGCATCTGCCACAATATTAGCCTTCCTCGAAGTATACAGGATATCCAAATCATACGATGCCAAAAACTCGACCCATCGCTGCTGCCTCAGATTAAGATCCTTTTGAGAGAAGAGGCACTTCAATGGTTTGTGATCCGTAAATAACTCAAACTTCTCTCCCATAAGATAGTGCCTTCAGATCTTTAAAGCAAAAACAATGGCTAACAACTCTAGATCGTGCGTAGCGTAGTTCCTTTCATGTGGCTTCAATTGCCGACTCGCATACGTAATAACTCTACCATTTTGCATCAGAACTGCTCCCAGTCCAACTATACAGGAATCTGTATAAACCTCAAACTTTCTCTTTCCATCCAACACAGGAGCACTTGTCAACTTTGCCTTAAGATTCTTAAAAGCCTCCTCACATTCAGGTGTCCACTTGAATTTAGCTCCTTTCCTTGTCAGCTTAGTTAGATGAGAAGAAATCTTGGAATAATACTTAATAAACTTCCTGTAGTAGCCAGCCAATCCCAGAAAACTACGAACTTCAGTCGATGTCTGTGGCTGCTTCCACTCCGAATAGTCTCAACCTTAGCTGGATCTACAGAGATTCCTTTTCCAGAAACAATGTGCCCTAAAATTTTGACTTCCAATTTCCAAAAAAGGCACTTAGAGAACTTCGCCTTCAGAACATGCCTTCTTAGAGTCTCTAACACTATTCTCAAATGCTGCTTGTGCTTTTCTTCAGACTTAGAGTAGGCTAGAATATCATCGATGAATACCAGAATAAACTTATTCAACACATCTCTAAAAACTCGGTTCATTAGATCGACAAAGTAAGTAGGAGCGTTGGTTAACCCGAAAGGCATAACCAACCACTCATAGAAACAATTGGGTCCCCTAAATGCAGTTAAGGGAATACTGTCCTCAGCTACCCTTAACTGATGGAAACCCGATGCTAAATCCAGTTGAGAAAAGACGGAAGCTCCATGCAGCTGGTCAAAGAGATCATAAATACGAGGAAGAGGATACTTATTTTGAATGGTCACTTTGTTCAACTCTCGATAGTCAACATAGAACCTTAGTGACCCATCCGACTTGGTGACAAACACCGCAGCAGAACCTCAACAAGAAAAACTGGGCCTTATCAACCCCTTCTCCAAAAGATCCTAAGTTTGCTTCAGTAGCTCCTCCCTCTCTCTAGGAGCCATTCTCCTACTAGGCTGAATCACTGGTACTGCTCCTGGAACCAAATCAATGCGAAACTCTATCTCTCAGTACGGCGGTAAACACCTGACTTCCTCGAATACATCTGGAAATCTTGGACCACATCAATATCTATAATCTCCTCTTGAGAAGTCTCAACCCCATGTAAAAGACTAATCAAGTGAATTCCAAAGTTATCACACATTACTCTAGCAATTCTACCCAGATCAGTTTCCAACGAAACTGTTCTCTCATTACAATTCAAGACAACCTTATACTTATCAAGCCAATCCATCCCCAATATAAGGTCAAACCCATTAATATCCAACACATAAGGGTCACAAGAAAAACTATGGGATAGATAGGAGATCCTCAAATCCATACAGATCATATCTAATTTGGTTACTCCTCCTATAGGATTAGATACAAAGATGGGATGGTCAACAGTACTAGAGGTAAGAAAGAACTTCTCTACTGATTCCAGAGAAATAAAACTCAAAGAAGCACCCAAATCAAATAAAACTTTAATATACTTGCCATCTAAAAGTAATGTACCTTCCAATACTCCCTTGCCTTTAGATGAAGTTGATGGTGCACCCAAATACCTTATTCTGCTGAGCTTTATGAAGTAGCGGGAAATCCTTGTTCGTATGACCTGGATGGTGGCAATTGAAGCATAGAGATTTCTGAACCAAAGCTGAACCCGATCCACTTTGATGTAGTTGCTTCTGCTGCTGAGATCCTTTACTGGGACACCGATTCGACAAGCGACCTTCTTGTTCACATGTATAGCACTTGCGAGGACCGTTGTTGCTTCCAGGCTTCTTCTTGTTCTGCTTCTTCCAATTGGAATTAAACTTTCTCTTATTTGGTTTGGAAGAATTCCCTCCAGATGATGTTACTGGTGCCACTGATATCTTATTCATCAAATCCTCATATCTCAGAGCCATATCAATTAACTCCACAAAAGGTCCCTTCAAATGCACTGTCATTTTATCGTGGAATTCTGGCCTCGATCCTTGAACAAACATTTTGTTCTTTTTGAGAGGAGTATCAATGAGCCCTGGTCCATAGCAAGATAGTTCATTGAATTTGGTCTCGTACTCCGCTATAGTCATGTTCCTTTGCTTCAAATTCAGAAAATCTCGATACAGACGAGTTTTCCCTGCTGTTGGCATGAATTTCTCCTCAAACAACTCTTTAAATCTTTCCCAAGACATGTCGTCCTCAGAGACATTTGCTGTCACTGCATCCTACCAGGCTGCCGCACCTTCTTGTAATTGCCATGAAGCCATTACCCTTTTCTGCTTGTCAGACAATTTCATACTCTTAAAGATACGCTCGCAAGAGCATAGCCAAGCTTAGACCTCAATTATAGTCTCTGGCCATTTAAATGGTTTACCTACAAGGTTGATGAAGTCCTTACATAAGGCAGCAAAACTAACTTGAGGCGGTGCTGGAGTAATAGCCTCATTATTAGTCTGACCTCTCCTATCATTAGCTGATGTGCCTCATACTACTCTGCCCCTTCTGCCTCTTGAAATCATTTTGGTACCTGGACATGTAACCCAACCAATTTAGATAAAGATGTAGTTATATAAGAAAATTTCAAATACACACTCTCAAGATAGATACTACTCCAGAGCCTAGGTATTTCTCAACCTGTGCTCTGATACCAACTGTGACGACCCGTCTTTCAAACTACAGAAAGACGTATCATCAAAAAGAAAACAAAGAAATAGAAATAGAAAAGATAGAAAGAAAGAACAACAACATCAGAATCTCACAGCGGAAACGGAACAAAATATAATATTACACATATCCATTACATAGTTTTTACATATCAGAGTATACAAAATAATACGACTTCATTACATTAAACATTTATATAAGTCTGTCTAACCATTACATCCAAAATACATCATCCCAAAAGATGCAACACAGCGAATATAGATAGATAGATATGTCTGGACTCCAGCTCTAGCTTCCAAAACATTTGACAATCCTAACTTGATCACTTGGCTACTCAAAAAAATTTGAGTACCCAAGAGACGAAGAAAAACAAAATAAACTCCGGGTCAGACGGTCTGGTGTGAGTAAATAGGTTAAAGTTGTTTAACTTTAAATCATTTGAAAACTAAAGGTATCACGTAAGACTTACCACACATAAACACGGGTAAGTTTTCACCTTACGCAAACCAAATCATTTGATAGGAAATCCACTGATATTATGATAGGGTCTAAGGTTTTCAAGTAAACAAGAAATAGCTAAAATTGTTACATGATTAAATTCCAGCATACTAGCCACAAAGTGGGTTATACAATCAAAACCGTAAGGGCACGTAGGAAGAATGAGTTTCCATCAGTGGCAGGGCTACGGGGTACCGTCCGTCACAGTACGGGGCCTAGATCACCGTACCGAGGATCACTCTCGATCATCTGCAACACAAGGCCGGAACCATCCCTTACTGGACAGTCTCAAACAAGAAAACCCCGCAGTTGTGGCCAACAACTGCCCACACAGCCGAAATAAAAGGGACCTCTAGGCAGGGGTAAATCTCGTCCTACTTGGGTGCTACCCACTTAACCTTGCTGCACCTCCCCTGTTTTAGCCATTCCCAGTTGATGAGGCTTGAGGCTACGATTACCTTTATAGAACACATCTATCTTAGAATGGTCATCATCCACCTAACGATGTTCTGAAAGCATTCAATCAATACAAGTCCGTTCCGAGTTCGAACGAAACCGAAGGCATTATTTCGTTACACTCATTTTGGAATCACCCTTAGAGTTAACAATAATAATCCTTGCACTCTGAAACTCCATCTCGATCTTCACTTTGAGATGTCACGACCTAACGTCTAACGTGGATCGATCTGGTTTTCGGATAATCAAACTTGATTTCTGATCCCGGTCTCATCGAAATCCAAACGTGTCTTAAAGGTCAAGTTGCTTAAAGATTTAAATAATTCAATTAAATTAAACACATTTAATTCACACATCATTATCTACAGATAATTACATACATCTATCACAGATATATTCAACATCTCACTACAGAATATCACGGATTATCATCCAATAGATATCAACCAAATCCAGACATTCTACTCAAAACAATCATTCATAAGCAAGCATCTTTAATCCATATTTTAATTAGTTTAATTAATTCAAATTAAATTAATTACCTAAGAATTAACCACTTAACTTTGCTTAGCCAATCATTAATTAATTAATTACAATCATTTAATTAATTGATTACTTCTTAATTATCCTTAAAATCAACTAATTAATCCTTAATTAATTAATTAATTATCCTTAAATTATTAATTAATAACCTTAATTATTAATTAATAAAACATAATTATACATAAATCCTTCCTTAATTATTAATTAGTTAATCGTTAATTAACAATTAATAATCTTAATTAACAATTAAATAATTCTTAATTACTTAATTAATTAATTAAAATTATAAAATAATTTATCTTAATTACTTAATTAATTATCCATAATTAATTAACTTTAATCACTTAATTAATTAATCCTTAATTATTAATTAATTAACTATTAATTATAAATTAATTAATGCTTAATTACTTAATTAATTAACCCTAATTACTTTATTAATTAATTCTTAATTATTAATTAATTATTTACTAATCACTTAATTAATTAATTAATTACTAGTCATTGATTAACTAATCTTTAATTACTTAATTAATTAACTATTAATTAAACAAATTAATCTTAGTTACTTAAATAAATTAATTCTTAATTATCTATTGATTAATCCATAATTAATTGACTAAACCTTATAAATTAAATAATCCAAAATTATTAGTTAATTTAACTTTAATTACCTTATTAATTAAAGTAATCTTTAATCATAAAAGCTTAACTAACTTTTAAAATAAAACAATTTTATTAATTACTTACAATTAATACATGTTTTTAAAACATTTCACCTTTATTAAAACTTAATAACTTTTAAAAATTAAATTTAAAAGAATAATTAAACATCTTAAATTTTAGTGAACAAAGTATAAACTTCTTTAAATCAAATTGTTTTAATCATTTATGATATAGTGTTTAACCATTTTAAATTAAAATTTTAAAACTAGTTTGAAAAAACCTTTTTAAAACAATCAACTCCCTTTTGGGTTCGACCTAACCCAAACTCGAGACCGGACCCGAGTTCCTTCCTTCATCCCCATTCTTTCTTTCTTTTTTTAGTTTAGTTTCAAACTCAAAATTAAAAGAAAACTGGAAAAGGCAAACACACGAATACGTCTCGAGTGCAGACTCGAGCTAAAACCAATTCCACTCGAGCATCCCTTCGTATTGCACATGATCTCGATTCCCCCCGACACAAACCCATGGTTGTGCACGTGCACACGCCATCAACGTCGTCGCCACCTCCGGCGATTCGCCCCACACATCGGCGATCGACCACTCGTACAAATCCGACCCTCCAACTGATGTCGCGAAGCCAAAAGAAAAAACAAGACTTCCAATCGAAACTGGAAGCTCACAACCCCATTAGAAAATCACTTCGCCGGAACAATTTCGATCACCAGAAACACCGTGCTTCCATCAACACCTTCCTCCATGTCACCAGTATGATCTCCTCCAATCTAGCCAAGCTCGATACAACGAGGAATCCACAGTGACCATTTCTTCAAACCCACACCGAACTAGGGTTTTAAAACCAAATCGCCTATCGCCGACACCATAGTGAACAAACTCCACATCCACCATTTTTCTCAACTTCGTCGATCACCATAAAAGCTCCGACCAAAGCCTCGACCACCTGAATCCACCCAGTCGCCTGATTTCGACCAAAAACTCATTTCTAGTCAACCCAAAAATGCAATCTCAAATCTCAACTATAATTCGAGATTTTAGTTTTAAAAATTGAGCTTTGCAATGTCGATTCGACTTGCATGCTTGAATCTAGAAAATAAAATGTTTGATTTTTATCAAATTTAAAGATTTTACTGTCATTTCTTTATTTCATAAATTTTCCAAATTTAAAATCCTTAAACAAAATTTAAAACTTAGATTATGGTTATAAAATCATGATTTGTTTGAAACTTAAAGTCCAATAGTAATTAGACAAGGAAATTTGAAATTTTATTAGTTTTTGGACTCTGTACTTTCAAAATAGAGAAGAATGAACACACTACAACATGCACAGATTCAACATTCATATATACAGAAGTTCACACATATATACACACATGCAGGCTAAAATTCATCACAAAAGTCACAAGCAGAAGATTAACTTTTTAAATCCTTTTAATATATGTGTTTACTCACCTGGTACTTTTTTAAAAGCAGAGACTCAAAATTTTGCAACCTGCAAAAGTTTGAACTACAGACCCTTAAAACTGGAAACGCCTGACTATATTTAGTTGCTTTTAAATTTTGAGAAAGCTCCCTGATGATTTTAGCCTAATTTTGTGAAGACTTGTTGCAAACTTGGTGAGGCTTTGAATTTCTTGATTTAAGCTTTTTGCTGGAATTTGATTTACAGGCTTTTGTATTTTTGCTTGTAGGTTTGGAAATTTTGAAATGAACTTGAGTGTTTTTTTTTTTTGAAAAGTGGTAGTTGATAAAATTCAGGTTTGTAAATTAATGGCCTTTTTCTTTGCTTTTAGAAAATGAGATGGGAAAAAATGAATGAAGAAGATGAAGTAAAGTTTTATAGATTAAATTTTTGATTTATTAAAATTAAGAAAATAACATAAAAACGTGACACTTGTCACTAAACATGCTTAATTAGTTAATACATGTAATTTACATGCAAAATTAGATTTTTAAAATTAATTTTTCCAATTTACAAATACATTTTTAATTTATATAAATCAATCTCTTTTGAAAAGAAATTAATATAAAACAATTTTATATTCTAAATAAATCATAAAAATACACTTTAAAACCAAAGTATGATTTGAGATATAAATAACTATCCTTTGAATTTCAATTTAAATATTCAAATTCAATTTAAAAATCAATTTAATATATGCATATAATTTTAACAAATCCAATATCCATTTTTATATAATAATTCTATTTAAAATCAATATATTTACAACACAATAATCATTATTGTTTAAAATAACAATTTTATCAATTTTAATTAATTTAAAATGGAGATTATCACATTTAAATTTTGGTTTGAAATTCTAGGATGTCACATTATCCTTATGCTCGTATTATCGCTTATCCTTGTAAACTGATTTGTTTAGCTAGACTGACCCGTTTATTTTATACTCGGGTCAGACCGAGGTGTTTCAGGTTAGGAACCCTTTGGACTTAACCTATTCTGCTTCCACATGGACTTTTCTGCTAGATCTTTTTGTTGTAGCTTTTGTATAGTCCTTTTTTTGCTGCTCTAATATGTATATTCTTTTGACTCGTGTTTGTATTGTGGTCGTCATACCACATATGTGATGTATCGTTTTGTATACTCTATGATGTATCTGATTATCTATTATTATGTGCTGTGTTTTGCATTTGGGTTATTATATTTTTTTCTACTAGATCCTATAGCTACCTATGGCTTTGTATTAAGTATTTATTGGATATGTCGATCCATTTGAATTAGAAAAAAATACAGATCATTTATCGACATATTCAATAGATATTTAAGACAAGGCTATAGATGGTCACTTCTAACTAGCCCCATTCTCCGCATTAGCCGACGGTATTTCCTAGTAATACTCTTTGTTAATGTGGGTCTTGGGGTGGGGCATCATACTTTTCAGAAGAAGATCTTGACGAATCGATTTGACCTGCGGTAAGTTCCAGAAAGCTCCAAGATGTGGGTCAGAACCGAATTCATCTAAGTATCTATTATGAAAACGTCAAAGAAGGCCCCCACTGAATTCCCTAAATACGAGAAATCTATTATAGAGTGTCTTTAATAAGTTTTATATAAAAAATTAATTAAGATGTCTCTCTCTTCAATCGTTATCCAGAATAGAGTTATTAACTTTTTATTTTCGTTTAATAGAGCGTCGTACCAAAGATGCACTTTCTTTAATAAAGGAGCTGCCCTCTGATATTTAAAAGATGCTAAAACGGAGGTACTCCTATCTAGACTGTGATATTTCTCGGACAAAATATTGTGCTTCTTTATTAATTTGTCTAACTCCCTATATAACTTGTTAATTTCCGCCTGTTTGCGCTCAAGTTTTGGGAAAATTTGACTTCTTCTTTATTTAAGACAAATGATTTATCATTAATTATTATCTTTGAAGTGTAAGACATTTAAACAGAGAAGCCCATACCTGTGAAACTGGAATGGAAACTTGGGGAGCCTGTTCTTTCTCTTGTAGGTCCCGAGAATAGGTAGGAGCAGTTACCTCCTCTAGAAGGTAGATGGACCAGGAGATGATGGAGGCATATCTTTTGGAGGGGGTTGTTCTATCTCAGGAGCTTCGGTTTGATCACCATTGTCCATCCTTGAAGCACTGGAAGGCCCCTCTTTGTCTCCACCAAGGCGTTGACCTCCAGAGGGGTTATCATCATTATCATCATCATAGTCACTGTCCTAATCAATTTCATCATCATCATCATCTTTTTCCATGGGATTGTTGACTTTATCATCCTCCTATTCAGAATCGAATTCAACATCGAATGAGGGGATATAAAAAAAAAGAGCTTCTGCAACATTAACTATCTCGTCCTCGCTTTCAGGCACAGAACTCTGCCTAATTTGGTCGATTTTGTCCATAACTCTTTTGGCTAAAGTTGGGTCGAGAGAGGGAAAGCCAGAGTCAGGACATTTTTCATAATTGTCGGCATAGGTGAGCATGAGGGAATCTTCATAATATTTCAGCATCATGGGCCCCAAGGTGGCTTCAACAGACTCAGAGACTTGCTTTTTGACATCGAAGAGGGTTTGAATAGCTTGTTTGAGTGAAGCTCTGGTCTTCTCGAATTTTTTCTTCAATAAAGTATTCTTAACAACCAAGCAAGCTTTCTTTTCTTCTGAGTCTTTCAAAGACGGCATCATTACAAATTTTTCATCAGTAGAAATTTGGTGAGCTTGCCTCTCCGCTTGTAGATCAGCTTCAGCCCTGGTGAGGGAAGCCATGACTAGCTCCAACTCAGAGGAAGTGTCATTTTGAGTGATAGTCAAAGAGGATTGTTGATTCTTGAGTTCTACATTTTCCTCATGTAGCCTGGAGGATCTAGTAGAGAGCCTGGAGACATGTTCATTTAAAAGAATCTAGTTCCTGGAAATCTACAACAAGAAGAAGTGTAATAGCAATTAGAAAGATCTAATGATAATATAATTAGTTGGGTAAGAGTTTACCAAAATTTGTTGGTCCATCAGAGAGCGATGATTTTCTACCAAATTTGTAATGAATGATGGCAGGGAAGAAGAAGTAAAAGATTCTGAATGAAGGATAAGCTCGACGAGTTCATCAAAACTGGTCGGCGAAGGAACATAATATGACAATTTCGAAGGAACTTGCATCTTAAAAGGAGTCGGCATCAGAGAAAGCTACATTTGTGCAAGTACAGTTGGAGAGTCGGCGATAGTTTTATGAGGACTCCACTTTATCTTTAGAGACTTCAACAGTGGGGCACTTTGAAACTTTCTCAAGAAATGTGTGTTTTTCTTCCTCCTCCACATCTGCAATTTTTTCCATTTTCTCCGGAGGAGCGTCTTTAGAAGGCACTGTCAATTTTCTTTTGAGAGATCCTTTATATCAAGCAAAAGCCTCCAAAACTGATGTCACCTCCGAAGATGATGGAGAAGGGACAGCACCACTAGAAGATACAATGGACTTTGAGGAATCTAAAACAATTTAAAAGGATACAAAAATCAGTCAAAGTAATTTTAAAGGTTTTAGAGACCAGGAGGAAAATACTAAGCTAATAATATACCTGAAGTGTCAGCATAGGTTGGGGAGATTGAAGTAAAGTGCTCAGCATCGCCTAAAGAAAAGAAATGTTTGCTATGAGAGGTGTGTATAATGGTGGGCGGAGTGCCTAGGATCCTTTGGCCAGGCAGCATCAAAGAGTGTTTCCTCAGATTCAAAGGGGTTAGGAGCCTCAACCTGCTTCCATGTTGCTCAAAAGCTATGGTAAAAGAATCGATGGTTTTCTTGTCAGCATCACCGAGTTCTTGGAAGATTCACCTAAAAGGTCAGAGACTAGTCAACATAAAACATAGAGAAAAGTAAAGGCAACATTAAAATAGACTTACGGGGGGAGGAAAAAGTCCCGTGAACATCGGAAAAGCACTTGACAAAGAAAAATTGATTTTCCCAGTCATTGAACTTATTGATGTCATCTAATATAAGCTTCTTATACACATTTACTCTGTAAATCTTCTTATTAAGGTTGCTTAACCTTGCCAACTTGGTCAAGAGTTTAGAACTTCTGCATTAAGTGAAGGAAGTCCAAACTCCAATGCCAGCATTTCCAGGGATATAAGATATGTATAAACATTTGGAGATGGTTGTATTGGAGCAACTCCAACACGAGACAAGTAAGAGAACGGGAACTCGAGGAATGGAAGGAATCCACCGTGCCATATGTGGATGGTCGTATAAGAAAAATACCCTCCTAGAGGGTTGGCAATGGCATCAGTTTGTTGAGAAGGGATAGATTCGATCCCAGAGATGCCGAAGTCTTTGAGAATAGCATTAACTTCACTATGAGTTTCGATGAAGGAGTGCTTGGCGATAGCTTCAACCTCTGGAGAGCTCATGATTCTACCAAGTGAAAATGTTTTAGTTAAATCTCTTATCCATTATGAGTTTATAAAGTAATCTAGAATTCGAAAGAAAATAAGTTTACTTAGATAGATTAAATGTGAAAACATACACAAGTTTAAGAATGGTGAGAAAAGTTTTAAGTCAAAAAATTTGATAGTTTACGCTTTCAACAAAGTCGAAAGGTTTATAGTAAAAGCTTCCGACAAAATCGAAAGGTTTATAGATCAACCTTTCGACAATGTCGAAAGGTTAGCAATTCAAGCTTTCGATAATGTCGGAAGGACAATGACAGCAACCTTGACCATCATACTTCAACATTGTTAAAAACCTGGAAAGTGAACAAATAATAATATGAATTCTTTAAGTTATCGAAAAAGTCGAAGGGAAGAGATGAAATTTTAACCCAATTATCACCTTTCGACAATGTCGAAAGATATATGGAAACCTGGATATACTTCAAGTGTAATACAAAGTCAAGTGGCAAGACCTTTCGACATGGTCGAAACCAGAACCATAAAATTCCTAAGTTAAAAATATTGATATTGCTAATGATGTCGAAAGATCTGGTCAATGTTGTTAAAACAAATTCTACCCATTGAAGTCGAAAGGTTTTGGGTTCAACTCATGTGTATTTTAAACGTTTCGAAAAAGATGGGCAGAGACAACTCTAAGGTTGATGAATTTCAAGCTTGTCGAAAGCTAGTAATCGAAAGGTTTGAAACTCTTCAACCTTGTCGAGAGCACGTTGTTGAAAAGTTACACCATTTAATTACCTAACTTTTTGACAGCAGTGGTAAAGTTTACATAACAGTACTTTTCGACCCCATCGAAAGGTACAAAGAAAGCAAGTCCATTATTGTCATCTTAATCTCTTTCGAAGGGGTAGAAAGGTCATTTCGTACCGCTAGTTTGTACATAAGGGGATTCCAGGTTATCATCTCGGGTTTAACAATCCCAAACCCAATTATAAATGCAGTTTTCAAATTTTTCTTAAAGGACAAGTAAATCTAACCAGTTAAAAAAGTAGATCTAAATTAAAATTGCTTCAACCCGATTTCAAGAGAAGAGTAAAGGATTTCAATAAATCAAAAACCCAGGTGAAAATGAAAAGCAAAAATCAAATATTTTGGGTTAGAAACTAAACCCGATAAGGGGATTTTCAACAACAATCACCACCAACCTCAAAATCAAAAGCCAAGTATGAATTGTGTTAGTTTTCAAACTGATTTAGGAGGAAAAATTTTCAAAAAACCAAGCTAAAATTGAATTTCAACTTTAGGGTTTGAAAATTGGAAAATTGACCGAAAACTGATAAGAGCAAAGATCAATCTAAGAATTATGAATCGAATTTAAGAAATTACCTTGCTGTATGAAAGAAAATTCTGGAAGTTTTGGAGAATTCTTTTGCTTGTATGCAGTAATATTGATTTCAGGTAAAAGAGGAAAAAGAAGAAGAAGTATACTATGCAAGAAAAGTCGCCCAAATTTTCAACCATTCGATCAGATTTAAATAAACGTCCCAGATTAACGTAGGAAGGCCAAGAGGCGGGAAGTTTTATAGCTTTCGATAAAGATGACTTGACAAGTCAAGAGCATCCCTTCGATTGGGGGGGGGGATGTTACACCAAAAGTCAACCATTTGACTAAGTCAAAAGGTCTTTCAATAAGGACAAAGGAAAAAGCATAACCCAAACCTTTCGAAGGAGTCGAAAGGATGTAGTCATCGGAGTTTAACAGTCCCAAACCTTTCGAAGGAGTCGAAAGGTTCCATCTCTTAGTATCCATGGCTTCTTACCTTTTGAAGAAGAGAAGAAGCCAAAGATAGTGTGAGCAACTCCATAATGGCCTTTTCAAAAGCATAGCAAACCTTTCAAATCGGTTGAAACACATCTAGGATACCTTTCGATAATATCGAAAGGGTTATGAAGAAAGCAGCACTCACAAGTCAACAAAGAATCAAAGACGGCCTTTTAACAATATTGAAGAGAAGAACAGCACTCGACAACAATCAAGTGAAGAGCAACCTTCTGACAAGGTCGAAGGGTTCACAACAATCAATTGAAAGAGCAACCTTCCGACAAGGTCGAAGGGTTCACAATAGCATATAGAAGGCAAACGCTTCAACAAAGTCGAAAGGTCCATGAAGGCATAAAGAAGAGCAGACCCTTCGACAATGATGAAAGGTTCATAATGGCATATAAAGAGCGAACCTCTCAACAAATTCGAAAGGTTTACAGCTGCATATAAAAGGGTGACCTTTCGATTTAGTCGAAAGCATGGAGTTGAAAGGGGGGCTGCCTGCATCTATAATAAGACCCAAGGGGTCCAATTTTGGGGATCCGGACTTTCTCATTCTAGTTTTGTATGTTCTTAATTAATATATTGTAACCCTAATTGGGTACTAATTTGGGAAGCTTTTTCTTGGATAAAGAGGGAAGTTCTAAGCTTAGTTAATTACTTTACTATTTGCTTAAACTTTTGTTGGATTAACTCTAAATTTCAGGTTCAATCTCATCGAAAGGATTTTGCAGGCAAGGTCGACAGCTCTTCTAATACAAATAACTATTGCAACCTTTTGAAACTATTAACCCTCTAGGTTGAACCTTTCGACCAGGTTAACAATACAACTGGTTCAAACATCTACTATAACCTTCTGAAGTGATTAGCTCTGAGGCTCAAACCTTTCGACAAGGTTGACGATACTTATGTTAAAACAATACCAGAAACCTTTCGAAGCTATAATCCAATCGGTCTAACCTTTCAAAAAGGTTGAAATCTATTCTTCAAGTATAAATATATGGACTTGTAAGGCTTATCCAAAAGAGATCATTCCCATACCTTTCGACATGGTTGAAACTTACTCCAAACAAGTGATCAAACCTATCAACAAGGTCGAAAGCAACAACATATCTACTAAGGAATTTGATTTCTTACTTAGATTCAAGGAAAGCAACCACCTTAGCCTTTGATAAGGATAAATCCAATCTGTAGTGATATCAGCTCATAGAATCCTAACCTAGATGAAAGGTAAACATTCATAAGTGGTTATCTGGAGAGACCGAGATCAAATATATTATCTAAAAACCACTTAGAACTGGCATAAGAGTTAGAATATGAGACATCTTGAAGATGATGGAATCGAAGATGGATTTTTGTGAAGTACAAGGGCTACTTGCTACTAATCCTGAGGATGTAGTAGAAATAGTACCTTCGGTTTGTTCATATCCTGAACAATTTTTATGGATGAATGCGGACATTTTATTGTTTCCTGGAGGGCAGTGTTAGTATTCTAAGTGGGAATTGCTATAAAGGTAAATCGTAGCCTCAAGCCTCATACCTGAGAACTATTAAAATAGAGGATATGCGGCAGGGCTATGTAGTTCGCAACCATTGGGTATATCATCATTCTTCTACACCATTATCAATGAACTTATGTATGTTGCGAGCTCGAGGAAAAAGGTTGTAAAGAAACCGAGATGATAGCGTATTCGGTACTATCCCGTAAGCGATAGGTCGGTTTTGTGTTGGTAGGGGGACTGGCGTGACCCTCTGCATATTTCCTAGAGATGTACAATGATAAGTGTTACCACGGTACCTTATCACTGTATGGAATCCACTTTCCAGTATGTGCCTTTACGGACTTAGTTGCATAACTAATATACTAGAATGTGATTAATGTAACCATTTTTGGATATGGTTAAATATTTATTTTAAAACCTAGACATTATTATAATATCACAAGACTTCTTATAGAAGTTGTTTGGTTATCGTAAGATAAAAACTCATCGCTGTTTTTGTGCGGCGTGGTCCTTTGGGATACCTTTATTTTGAAAGGTTTTATAAAATTAAAATCCATATTATGTGCATTTCTCACGCTGGTTCACCATACTGATCCGGGCATTATTTTCTTATAATGCCGAGTCAGCCCGAGCATATTTCCATATTTAGTTATGGATGTTTTGGAGTTTCAGAAGATGAGCTGGATGCCTCCATGAGTACTCACGTATATTTTATTTCTGCTGCATTTGTTGTTTTGTATTTATCAGTATCTAGAGGATAGGTTGTTATAACTGTCCAGCTGATGATAGATTAATTTACTCCGATTGATGTATGATATTACAGTTTTCTTTTATAATTATCTGTTGTATATTATATGTTACCCATCACAATGTGAGATTCTATTCCGCCTTTTCTTTCTTTCACCCTAATAGTTTTCTTTCTAATACTTGCATGTTTGGCATGTGAATACCATGGATGTATTGTTGTCGAATTTTAAGGGCCGAAAAGGCTGGTCATTACAGGATAGGTGGTGCTTTGGCATGAGATGAAGGTCACCGATGAGAATGAAATGTAGCATTGAAAGTATTGGATATGCTTCCCTTGGAGGTTGATGGTAGAGTAGAAAGAGAAAGGAGAAAGGCGCGAGGCTATTTTATGTTTGGATTTTATTTAATTTTACACATAACATTTAATTTATAGAAATTTAAAGCAATTTTAAATTTGAATTTTATAACTCTGTATAAAATCTATAATATTTTATTAAAATTTAATAAATTTATTTTTTAATATTAAAAATACACTTGTCTGATTTAATAAAAGCGCATAACACTTTTGAGTCTTCCATTAGGGCATCCCTTGAAACTGACCAGTTTAACGAGCTGGTAAAGGCTAGGAGATGAGAGGTTTTTCATCATAAGAATGTTCCTTATTTTGAATTATCTTCTCCTTAATTAAATAACTTTTCCTTAGACACCCATCTAATAAGTTTTTCCAAGTAACTTCCTAACATGTTGGTTAATTATTCATGTAAATATAATGTGGACTCTAATATCATTGTTGGATCAAATGTATTGATAATGGAGTAAATGGGGAAAATTTCAAAAGTTTCTCTTTATTTTGATAGGAAAAGTAAAGAATATTAGTTTGCACATGCAAGCCAAATTATAGTGGTCATTCCACTTTACAAAGTTAATACAGGTGTGAGGTAAAGATGCCTCGACAACTACAAATTGCATATAATATACATACAACACTAGAGTGAGACTACAGATGTCTCGACTACAAAAGGCCACGCACAAGTCCTCCTCAGAATAGGAGGTACCACTATTATCTGATGAAGAAACAGGACCAAAAACATGAAAATGCACATAGAGAATGGCATGATCAAGGACCGTCATATCACTACTGTAAAAATATTGGATGTCCCATGTGTCATTAACTAGAATGCTTTTATTCCACTTCCATAGGTCGTCCTTGTCAGAAAATGTAAGACAATCTCCATTTGTAATATAGTAAAGAAATGTATTCTCCCTTTGTTCCCCAACGTACTTATAGAATCTGATAGACTTCGAGTCAAATCTCATAAGATTTTTTCCATGCTACCATACATGTTCATCGAAATGCCAAGTAATGTGGTTATAATACGGTCCAACCAATGAATGAAGGGAGTGTCTAGGCATAATAGCAGGGGAAACGGTGCAAGAAACATCAAAGGGCGGAATAGGAAAGGCAATGTTGACATTGGAGTCAAGTATAAAGGAGCGCAGATTCACTTTAGGCACCCACCTTTTGACCAGAGGCAAAGGAAGGGGGTTCTGTCAGAGTTTGGAATAGTTATCTCATGTGTGCCTCAATGATGGCAGTCCAAGGTGTGTCCAAAGGACTGATATGTAGAGTACATTTAGAGCCCAACTACAGTGAACATCTATAGTTGCAACAATTCCCTCAGCTTGTGTAGCATTAAGCTTCATCGGTAGAGGTTAGTTAAGAGTATTCTCAATTAATGCCTTCACATACACAAGTCTCTTCCTAAAAACAGTGTCAGTTCACAAAATCTAAGCTTGCCAACAAGGCTAGTTAGTCAATCAAGCCCAATCATAGGTTGCAAAATAAAAGAAATGTGGGTGAACTGTGCCTACATAGGGATAGAAAGAATTTGTTCTCTAGAATTGTCAACTAATGGCTTCCATGTAGTTAGGATAAAAGGCTTACCATCTGTGAAGATTGGCTCAGATTCAAGAATGCATTGCTGCTCGTTTGAAAACGAGAATTTGAAGAAAAACATATTGAAGTGTACATATGATCGACCCTTGAGTTTCCAAATTTTGGAGTATGGAGGATTTGCATCAAAGAAGAAATCCATTTGATATTCTGACCAGAAGTCAATTCCCGTCTGTACCGCTTTAATAGGAGGCACCATGACTCCATCTATCTCAAGCGTTTCAAAAACTTTGGGTGCATACACACCAGCATTCCTAGGCAACTATTTAAAAAGAGTTGTCCATTTTTTATTCGCAGTAGGAGCATTCAATTGATCAATAGTATTCATAATGTCAGTTGGCAATACGACAGGGGTTAAAGAAGAAGCTCGCAAGTCTGCAAGGCTGGTAAAGTGCCTACATTAGAGTGGGCATTAAAAACAAACACCAAGTGTGCATTCTTCTAGAAAATCACCATTATCATCCTCTGTGGCAGTATCCACCATTACTGTAGATTTAGCACAATGACTGTCCGATTGAATAACCAAAGTCGCATTGTGCATAACAACAATGGCTTCCATAGTACGATGCCTCAAATTAGACAATGGAATATAAAGAATGTGTGTATTAGTGTCAATAGAGAATGTGTGCAATATAGGATGGTTTGAAGGGTAGGGTAGCAGCAGATTAGAAGGGGAATGTCATGAAGGAGCAGATCTGAGATCTCAGATTCAGGTGAGCTAGTAGAAGATCTAGAAGGGCATGGCTCAAATGCCAAGTAGAATTTGTTGTAGCCTTAGCCCGAGTGAGTGCCATGGAGGTGGACTTATGAAGGGTTTGGGATAGTTGTGTCATAGTTATGGCTGAGGTACTTTTTCTTTTTAGTCCTTGGGTAGACGAAGAGGGGGCAAGGTGGAGAAATAGTTAAAAGGAGTGGTAATAGGAAGGGATGAGATGGTGTTAAAGATGGAGGACGAATTTCAGATGGAAGAGAGAGGAGGAATTTGATGCGGCCATTAACTGAGTTCTAAAAGTTTCCTTTTAATAATTTGCACTATCTTATTTATATTTTACATCTTTGCACTAGATAATATAATATGTGTTACGTTTTATATTGTTTATTTAATTTTACATTTTAATTTAAAATATGTTTGCGTTCACAATGCTAATGTTATCATTATAATAAATATGATGGACTAAGCTATGGTATACATAAATGAATAGATGTCACACGCATATAATTAACTTTTAGGATCTGAGGTTAATATATATGGTATAATGTCAAGGGATGACAAATTTAGCATGGAAATTTTCATAAAAATAATGAATACGTATATATGTGTGTGTGTATGTATGTATTTTTTTATTTAATTTTATTTAACCACTAATTAGTTTAATAAGTATCGTTTTATATTTATTAAATACGATACTTATGTACTTATATGTACGAGCGTTACGGCACGCGCTTCACACGTAATGATGATATGTGTTTCGTGCACGAATTGTTTCTTCTACAATTTATATATGATTAAAACATTTAAGAGAAAATGATTTGCAAATATATTTAGGCATAGTTTTACGTTGAAATCATGTGTAGTTAATTAAACTTTTTTTTCTAAGTTGCAACATTTAGTTTTTGTTAGTTTGAATTTTATTTCTATTATTAGTTTATAAACAACGAATTTGTAAATTTTGTTAATTTGTTAGATCCTATTTTAAGCGTAGAGGGATATTTCGAATTTGTAAAGAAATTTAACCGTTTTAACTTAGTTTGAATAGTTTCAGTCTAACATAGAAATAATAAGTTAAAAGTAATAGGAATAACATCTGCACTTGATTAGATTTTACCGATTCTTTTTTACGTATTTGTACGTGGAATAATAGATAATAATCAAATTATATATAAGTAAATGGTATTTTGGGAAATTCACGGTTGGACCAAAAGATTGCGTTTCCATTCCAACTATTAGTGTGTGTGTGTATCTTTAATAATAGTTGTAATAGCTTTGGTGTCACACTTTTTTGGTATTAACGTGAACTATCAAAAACGCCCCTCTATATATTATCAAATCTTAATAACTTAAAAATAGGATTTAATATTAAACTTCTTCTACAAATTCAAACGCCCTTAAAAGTAGGATCTAATGATTAAAAAAGCTTTACGAATTCAAAACACTTCTAGAAATAGGATCTAAAATTAAACTTTCTTTATAAATTTAGAATACTTCTTTACAAATACAAAAATCTTAATATCGCTTGAAAATAAAAAAATCTTTTTTTTTACCGATTTAAATATATACAATTTATAAGGAAAATAATTCACGCGCGCAGCGCGTGCCATGACACTCGTGTGTGTGTGTATTCAATTTCATTTTTTTAAATGAACGTTGAAATACATTACACATTATATGTATATACACACAGTATACGTATTTGAATTTAATTATAATCGACTTACTTAAATGCTTTAATATTTTTTAAACAATGTGTGTATGTGTGTATAAGCAAGGAAAAATAAGATTTTTTTCTTTTATTATAATCCAAAATATTAAAAACTTATGTATATGGTTTTGAAAATTAAAACCAATATATATTTGTACATATGTTAATAGGTGTAGCCAAACCCATACTTATTTGATGTGCACAAAAACTATTAAATATGGCTTTGCAAGTTCATAACTTACATTTCTTCCTCCATTGGTATTTTGATCCATCTGTTTAATTGGTAGATTGCACCATTTGAAATGTAAAGGTGTATCATTTAAACTTCTTGTCCTTTCATCTTTCTAACTTTAACTTATCAAATAGAACTGAAATTTGCAAAGCATTACACCAATGAGGCCTCTAAAAGCAATTCCACATGCTTTTCATGTTGCAATATAACACTTATAACTATTTTTTCCAATCATTAAAAGTCAAGAAAACAATCCATGTAAGGAGCTACTTACATATGTTAATACATGCAACCATGTGTTATAGGAGTAATAATTATCAGTTAATCATTTTATATATGAATTTAGCAATGGAAAAATAGATAGTAAACATGTGAGGTAATCGATGAGTATAGAAAATGGAATTTATTGCTTACCAATCCACATTCGAAAAACAACAAACACATATAATAATTTCACTGTCCAATAAAAATACGTCAATAAAAATACGTAGTATAAAAAATAAAAACTGTAAAATATAAAATGTGCAATAGAAGCTTTGATTATTTGACAAAAGGGTAAGCATTGGAAAATATATATTTAAACCATTCAAGTTTGAAAATTTTGCAACATTAAATACACTTGTAAATTCAAAAGATAATATGTCTACTATCCCTCCCTCAAAAACTTATATATAATTTATTCTAAAATAAGGGTAAAATTAGCTTCGCAATGTAGAAAATTATAAAAATTAAATGGCATGAAAAGGAAATAAAATAAAGTGAACAATATCTAACCTTGAATGCACAAAATATAGTTCTATTATTAGCATTAGTTGTAGGCAGTATAATGGACGGTGACATTGAAATGGTTATCTAATCTTGCATCTACACCATCATCTTCCTATAAAGTTGTAACTACAACACAAAAAATATTATGATTCAAACTAGTAAGTATATGTATAAACTATGATATAATTTTTTTTAATGTAGTAATAGAAATGTATATGCACATATTTGAAGCTACAAAGAAGGGAAAAATAGTTATAGGAACAATGCCTAACACACCTCCTCTAGCAGTAAATGTCAAAAATAAAGTTCTCAGTGAAACAAATACACAAAGACAAAATGAAGATGGAATAAAAAAATGAATCGAGGATGAAATCGATTGCATTAGGCCAAAAGACTTGATACTTTTCATAATTACAATTTAAAATTGGTTGAATGATTTAACAATGGATATTACATACACTTTAATCCTAGTTACATGAAAAAATTATAATTTGTTGCAAAGTAGTGGACACTTAATAATGGTAGCAATTCAGCATGTCAATGTTAGCAAAATGGATAATAGAGGGAGAGGGGTTGGGGTAACCTTTGTGTTTCACTTCAACTCAACTAAAGCCTAATGTTGTATAATTAAATTATACAAAGCAAACAACAACATTGAGAAAAACAACCAAAATAGGGTCTCTGAAATTATGAATATATATTAAACCTTTGGACATAACTCTGTCAGCTACAAAAGTTAACATTAGATAAATGAACAAAAGGATCAAAATTTAAAATGTCAAACCATTAAAACTTGTAACGTCCCGCTTTTTCGCACACTTTAAATCGACACACGTGCCAATTCAAACCATATGGAAGGGCGGATTGTTAAGGGGTAAATAAGAAAAAACAGAGAAGAAAAAAAAACTAAACAGAATCTCACAGCGGAAGGATAAAATATAATAATCAAATATACAGTTTATAAATCTGTTTACAAAACCATTCATATAATACATATCAGAGTTACACATACCAATAACAATGCAGTGGAACAGTGTGTAGTACACTAGTATAAATAATAATAATATAAATCTTCGTCTTCGTCTTCGTCCTCTAGAGCTAAATCTTCCAATCCTGAAACGCTCGGACAGACCCGAGCGAATTTGAAAAGACAAAAACACTCGAGTCAGAACTAAAAGATCTTATGTGAGTTAAATTAACAGAAATAAATATGAGTGCAGTAACTCAAGAGATGCTCGGGATTTACATCTCCTAAGGATCTGTTAAACTATTTACTATGTAGTATATTGCGCTATTATAATAGTGTGTAATTGTAAAATAAACTTACTTTTAAATAGCGTTAAGGCTTTACATTTTCCACCTTAACACATTTATATATTCCCATAGTCTATACAGTACCGTAATCTCCCCCGTACTGGGCGTCGTCAGAGGGCACTCCATAGGTATGGTACAAAACCAAAATCGTATAAGGCGCGCTAGGGTAGGTGACACGGCACAACTAGGCAATGCCAGGGTAGATATACTAATTGCTATCCGGGCTGATGGAAACGCATAGCCGCAGCTACCGCCCACCTCGAACAAACTCCCCCAAAATACAAAGTAAAAGTGGCCACTGAAACAATCCAAAGTCAAAGTATAATATCGAAGAGGAGTGTCCGATCAGAGGAATGACCTCATTAGCCCGAGAATCGCTCCTGTTTTAGCCACCTTATGCCAACTCACGGGAGTCGGGTCCAGGTATTTACCTTGCAGGAAACGCCGCCACCAACCTACTACATTCTGGAATCTCCACCGCGTACACGGTTTTTAAAGTGGTTTTCGGAGTTGGCAGAGAGTATGACAACTTCCGATCCCGGTCTCTTCAACAACCAAACGTTATTATAACACCGCGGTCATTTAAAATAATTATACTTTAAAACCAGAACAAAATCCATTTTAAACCCATATAAATACGATATCGTTTATATTTTTAAAACCCCAAATCAATACAATATCATTTAGACCCAAAATCATATAATGTCATTTTATTTTCCAATATATATTCTTTTCCAAAATCATAGGGTTTCCAAAGTGAAATATTTAGAAATCACAACTCTTGTATATAATAATTCCAAATCATACTACCTTGAAAATCATAACTTCGAAACAAATTTCCATCTCTTAAATGGTTAAATATTAAATTACTTTATAAAACACAATAGCTTCTTTAGATTTCACAAATCAATTTCAAATATCGATTTAAACTTCCAAATACTATTTCAATTCTTTAGTTTCAAAGCTTTAAATATTTCACCTTTTCAAAACAAACTCATTTGACAATCCCATATATATTAAATTCAATTACTTCTTATTTAGACTTGAAATGTTTACTTAATGAATTCAATATAATTTAAGTAAAACCTTTAACTTCACATAACTGGATACTCTTTCAATTTATTAAACTTGATATATTCATTTAAATCACTCTACACAAAAAATCAAGTTATAAAAATCATACCCTTTAAAAATTAATAACCTTTTTATTTAATTCCAAATTTTACTCAATATTCATCTTCCGACCTTATTCTCATTTAAGTCAATAAAACTCCAGAACTTAAATTTTAAATAAATGCTTAATTGTATTTAATCTTAAAAATCAAACTTTATTTTATACTTCAAAACAATTTATACAAAGCTTAAAACCGGAAATTACTATATATAAAAACCTTTATTAATAACCAAATCAAAAACCCATAAACCATATATATATATATAGCTTTGCAAAAACCATAGAAAAACATTTCAAAAATAATTTTATGTATTTACCGCGGTGCCTGTATATAATTTTCTATCCTATGGTCAAGTGATACAGATGTTTATCATTTCAATCCGCAATTTAAAATGAAAAAAATGCGGTTATATATCATTTCAAACCGCAATCCCGAATGAATGAAATGCATAGCAACTCGCAATTAATAAAATTAATCATCCATTCATCCATCAAATCATACATCCATTTGTCACAGTCATCATCCAATTTCAAACAATCATCAATACATAACAGGTGATAAATAATGGTATCAATTATCAGTTTATACTCAAAATAAATTTAATAACTGTTAATTGGCAGTTTATATGCAAAAATAAACGTAAATTTAACTGGCAGTTAATATGAAATAAAAATTTAACATAACTATGACTGGCAGTTAATATGCAATTAATTAAATTCTAACTGTCAAATTTATATGCAATAAAAGAAATTAACAGTTATACTAAATGAATGCGATTTATCAGAGATAATGAATAAAACATGCCAAACAGTCATAAATAAATTTCTACTCATATCTAAAATTAATTTAACAAACACAAGAAATTTTAGAAATTGTGAGTGGGTTAAAACACTCACCTTTTGAATTTAAATCGAATTTAAATTCAATTAAAACCCAAAAAATTCACAGTCTCCAAATCTGTCCAACCAGCACCAACAGATCCGGAATTTAATTTCGATCCTAATAAAAAATATCTCGCGTGAATACGAGGTCGCATGAGAAAGTTATTCAATTTTAATGAGTTGAAACAAAAATTAAATAAAACAAAATTAAACAACAACCTAATTAAAGCTTGCCACGTCATAAAGCTTCTTCTCAACTCACGTATGCTCGTCTAGGGAATGAACCCATTTCAACGCTCGCCCTCCCCATCTTTGACCGTGCCTTAAGACCGCCCCAGGCCACCAGATGGTGAGGCGCCTCCACCATTACGACTTCCCTAGCCAAGCTCTCCAATACCCAGAAACCAATTTGCAAATAGTCGCTCCAAATCAAAATGCCCAAATTGACTTAGGTTTCGAATTTCCTGATTTTGACCGCGATTTGCCGCTGACTCGAGTATCGATTTCGAAAGAAGAGACTGCGCGTAGATTCGTATGGATGAAATCTACAACATATATTTTGTTTTTTTGGAATTTTTCTGAGATGTTTGAATTTTCATTTGAAATTTGAATAGAAATAGATCTAGGTTTGCATCCATTTGAGGAGGAGAAGGAGTTGAAGAAAAAAGAACGTACAGACAAATGATAGAAGATGGAGGCTAGGGTTTTTGATCGTCTATTTATAGATAGATCGCAAAAGAATAGGTGTGCACGAATTTTAACGTGCAAACGGAAGTGGTCCCAAAAGATAAATAATATTAATTACACACGTTACGGATTTAGGAAATAAATAAATTCCTTATCATTTACATTTTATTTTAAACGTATTTACAAATGTAAATCTAGACGTTTCGTTTACGTTTCAAAATATATCCATAATTTTATTAATTTCCAAATTGATCTAAACAAATTTAGATGTAAATTAAAAGCTGATAAGTCTATCCATTGCAGTGTTAATTTCTCCACTTCCTTATATTTAGAAATTATAAATTAAGTTTTCAAAAACCTATTTTTGATTTTCAAACTTTTATATACTCATCTTTTACCAGTAATAAGGATGCATTAACATTTGTTCATGGTTTCCCCTTATTATCCTCAAATTCCATTTTAATTTTCAATAATTACAATTGTTGAATGTTGATACTTTAATTAAATTTATACACCTTGCTTTCAATAATCTATATCAACAAATGGTCCAATTATAAATAGAATTAGCATTAACTTCATCTTATAGGATTAACTACTCCAATTACAAAACAAATCTACGCTAATTGCACGATTTAAGTCAATTAATTGTAATTGAGTCTACATTAAATGTTATAAATTATAAATTGGAACCTCAATAAATTCGCTTATTGATTTAAAATCTTTCTATTCAGTAAATAGACATTTTATGGGTATAAATAACATTTGAATTATAACACATGTCATTAGTGCATGCTTCATTTCTTATAAACTCCCCTTTATTAACTAGAACACATTAACCAAAACAAAATAATTAATTTAGATTTATTTCAATCGATTGTCATTCTTAACTTAACATACTCAAAATGGTTAACCTAAATAATTGTTACCCTTTTACATTCAAATTCACTTACAACCATCATTACAACAATGTTGCCATAGATTTAGATTTAATTAAATAAATTAGATAAATGGGTAAAGTTTTGTAATTATCACTAATGCCAAATATATATGCATTAATTACTACTTATTATTATGAATTCAATTATAAATTTACTAGTTGCCTTTGTCTTCTTATGTCCTATGTACTACCAAACTTTCTATTTAGTTATAGTTTATAAATATATAAATGCCTAGGCAAATCAAGTTCTTGTCCTTTCTGTTATTCCAATTTAAATCGGGTATGTGCAAATAAATTGTTTATTGACTTATTCTTACAAAATTATTTGCATACATTCAGTTACACCTAATTTAATGCTTTGATTTTCATTTATAAACTAAAGGTTTTCCTTTAAAAGCTTTCTTTACTAAACCATACAGGACATTGATCTAATTCAATTTACTATCTAATAATATTAATTCATTTAAATAAATTCACAACTTACCCTTGTTTCCCTATATTCTCTTCTTATCCTAGTATAACCATTTACATTACTTCAAATTTATTCGTCATTTTATATCAACCGATAATACTTCAATTTAATTAATAAATACTGCTCCTATACTTAAATCTATATTAACAAATCGTTAGATTTGGATCGATAGAAATCGGTTTACCAAAGCTTACGTACACATTACATAAATAAACAACTATATAAATTTGCCACCTATTAGCTCTAAATTTTATTCTTAAGTTTGTTACCTATCAATTTAGATTATACTTCCATCTATAATGCAAATCCAAATCTCCTCTAACTGCATAAATTAGGGCAATTTATTGCAATTGATTTCCCATTAAACTTCATAAATTAACAAATTGAAACCTAAATAAAAACGTTTATTTATTTAAAAATCTTGTTGTTTAATTGAATTGACCATTCACGATATAATTTACATTGTTCTCCAATTATTACCTAAATACATCACCCAACGTTAAATCTATATTCAATACAATTTGTTACCAAAATTAATTTAACGAAAACAATTACGCCCTTAAAATTTCTCTTCATTCATTAATTGCTAATTGTTATTCAATTAAACCAATTCATTTGATTTCCCTATTATGCATCAATTATAAACTCATCATCTTAAAGGTGATGTCTACATTTTATACTATAAATTTACCCTTTTATATTCCAATATCAATGAATGCTCACATACAAATCTAGATCTTAACTCCAATTAATTATTCCATTTAATCCATTGATTTACTAACTTTAATTATTGAAATTTGATTGTCTAACATACAATTTGAACCTATTTCCAATTTTTCATAATTAATTAACCCTTACAATAGTTTACAAATAAAAGGGATTGTATTAAATAAATCATTTATTGTCCTGTATTTCTTTATTTCACCCATCTACATTCAATACCCATAATCAATATTTTATTTCATTGTTAAATCCAATACTTGCATTACTTTACTTATTCTAACTTATATCCAATGCAACAATTTCCACTATTTCTATTAATTACAATATATAGTTAAATTTGTAAATTCTAATTTCCCTTGGTACATCAAATTTCACATACTCTTTCATATAAATAACTAAGATTTTTATTCCTTTCTAAATTTAAATTAAAAATCCTATTAATTATATTCATTTTAAACATCGAATTTACACGGGTCGTTACACTCTCCCCGACTCAAAACTTTTCTTCCCCGAAAAGGAAAAGAAGGAAAAGAAGAATTAAATACAATATATCTTATTCAAAATATTTAACTTATAAACAATTAAATTTACAAAATTAATTACTTTAAATAAGATATCCTAATTTATAACTATTTAATCCTTTATATTTAGATTATTAAAGTCTGGAAAATCATTTTCAAAATATTTCTAAGATACTGCAATTTCTTATATAATCCAAAGGGTTACAATTTATATAAAGTGAAATATTTAAGTGGTTTCAATCCTAACAACAAATCAATACAACAACCATCAGTTCAACAAACAACATACACACACATACAAAACAACCATTAAATCAAACAAACAAATAGTTGTTCGGGTTCAAAACTTTTAAATTGTTCGGAATGAAGAATAACTACTAGCGCATCATTTACTCAACAGTCTTAGATAAAACCAAATAGATTATTCATTCACCCCAAATCAAATTTTAAAGTACCCTTGCCCAAACAACCATCAACAACAAATTCAAACAACAATCAACTTAACTTATTAATAATTTCATCTCATACCTTTGTTATTTGATTTTCTCTTTTTATTTAAACCACATAAATCTTCCTTTTATAATTTATATTTATTTCTAACAAACTTTAAATTTTATTTTCTCATTCAGTGGTTGTTTCCTTTATTTCTACTTATTACTTACAATTATTCATTTTCATTTGTTCAGGTCATGTAAGTTTCTTTTATTTGTATTATATTTATTGCACTTCTCAATTTCAATCATTTATTCAATGCTTACATTTCTATTATAATTAATTATAGTAACCCTTTTTTAATTACACTTAAATTCTTAACCTTGTAATATCCATTCTCATAAGTAAAGGATTTTATTAATTCATTCACTAACGTTTTGCAGTCATTTATTTTTCTTTTTACTTAAAATTTCCCAATTCCATTAAATAAGGTCATGCCAGTTTCCCCCATTTTTCACTATAATTATTCATTTATTTATTATCGCATGACCTCATTTAGTTACCCTTTAATTACTTAAGTTTAAATCATCTATTTGTCATACTTACCTTTATTATATTTACTTGGTAAAATTTCAATTAATACTTAAGTTTAAACTTTAAATTCTCATTTATAATAGCAAATTCATTGAATACTTCATTACCTACTTTTACTTGTACAATTTCATTACATTCCCTATTAAACATTTCAACTTTTAATATTTGGTAAGTTATATATGTTTTTAAAGAATATACTTGAAAGTTATACAAGTTTCTCATTTCCTATGGTAAATTTAACATTTAATAATAATATTCTTTATTTCATAAGTTATAATTTCAACTTTCATTTAAGACCATTTTTAACCTATCATTAAATCTCTTATTTCCTTTAGAGGTTTTAATTTATTAATTACCTATGTTTCGATTCACTACAATAATTGAAACAATTAATTAATGGAAATTTAAGAATTTAATACCGGGTTAAATTTTCACTTTATTTTAAAATAATAGATAAATATATTCTTACAACTTATATATCTCTAATTATTTTAAAACAATTTAAAATTTAGATATTTTAAAAATGAATCTGTAGTAGAATTTACTATAGTGGCCTTTCCCATTCGAAACTCGAAAATGAAAGTCGATGATGCGGCCGCCATCACCGAAATTATTTTCCAGCGACAAAGAGGAAAGTACAAAACTTATTTTCTCCAAAAAATCTTCTTTAAAACAATTTCTCTTAAATTATATTAAATATTCATATCAGAAAATACTTATAACAATTATATTCCAAAAATTTTACGAAAAATTCCAAAACCCCGGATCTTAAGTCCTAAATTTCCAAATTTCATTTATCTTATTTTTAAATCTTATTTCTATCATTATTCAAAACCTTCATTACCTAACAACCAATCTATTACAACCAAATATATATATATTATTTTGAAAAATTATTTTATAGAAAATATAATAGGTAAAATTATTTCATTCATCTATATTAAAACAAATATTATGTTGGTCTGTCCTATTAAGTGTTTAGAAACCCCTATTGATGTCACAGCGTCCCATGCATCAACCAGAATTTATAAATACAAAACGGAACAGATTAACACAATATTAAAACCTTTTTATAACACTAACAAATACGCTCTCTCATATATATACACTCAGCGACTCCCATAGGGTATTACTACCCTATTAGTAAAGAGTCAAACCCACAAAGCTAAGGTTTATCGCTAAACCAGAGCTCTGATACCAAATGTAACGTCCCGCTTTTTCGCACACTTTAAATCGACACACGTTCCAATTCAAACCATACGGAAGGGAGGATTGTTAAGGGGTAAATAAGAAAAAACAGAGAAGAAAAAAAAACTAAACAAAATCTCACAGCGGAAGGATAAAATATAATAATCAAATATACAGTTTATAAATCTGTTTACAAAACCATTCATATAATACATATCAGAGTTACACATACCAATAACAATGCAGTGGAACAGTGTGTAGTGCACTAGTATAAATAATAATAATATAAATCTTCATCTTCGTCTTCGTCTTCGTCCTCTAGAGCTAAATCTTCCAATCCTGAAACGCTCGGACTGACCCGAGCGAATTTGAAAAGACAAAAACACTCGGGTCAGAACTAAAAGATCTTATGTGAGTTAAATTAACAGAAATAAATATGAGTGCAGTAACTCAAGAGATGCTCGGGATTTACATCTCCTAAGGATCCGTTAAACTATTTACTATGTAGTATATTGCGCTATTATAATAGTATGTAATTGTAAAATAAACTTACTTTTAAATAGCGTTAAGGCTTTACATTTTCCACCTTAACACATTTATATATTCCCATATTCTATACAGTACCGTAATCTCCCCCGTACTAGGCGTCGTCAGAGGGCACTCCATAGGTATGGTACAAAACCAAAATCGTATAAGGCGCGCTAGGGTAGGTGACACGGCACAACTAGGCAATGCCAGGGTAGATATACCAATTGCTATCCGGGCTGATGGAAACGCATAGCCGCAGCTACCGCCCACCTCGAACAAACTCCCCCAAAAATCAAAGTAAAAGTGGCCACTAAAACAATCCAAAGTCAAAGTATAATATCGAAGAGGAGTGTCCGATCAGAGGAATGACCTCATTGGCCCGAGAATCGCTCCTGGTTTAGCCACCTTATGCCAACTCACGGAAGTCGGGTCCACGTATTTACCTTGCAGGAAACGCCGCCACCAACCTACTTCATTCTGGAATCTCCACCGCGTACACGGTTTTTAAAGTGGTTTTCGGAGTTGGCAGAGAGTATGACAACTTCCGATCCCGGTCTCTTCAACAACCAAACGTTATTATAACACCGCGGTCATTTAAAATAATTATACTTTAAAATCAGAACAAAATCCATTTTAAACCCATATAAATACGATATCGTTTATATTTTTAAAACCCCAAATCAATACGATATCATTTAGACCCAAAATCATATAATGTCATTTTATTTTCCAATATATATTCTTTTCCAAAATCATAGGGTTTCCAAAGTGAAATATTTAGAAATCACAACTCTTGTATATAGTAATTCCAAATCATACTACCTTGAAAATCATAACTTCGAAACAAATTTCCATCTCTTAAATGGTTAAATATTAAATTACTTTATAAAACACAATAGCTTCTTTAGATTTCACAAATCAATTTCAAATATCGATTTAAACTTCCAAATACCATTTCAATTCTTATGTTTCAAAGCTTTAAATATTTCACCATTTCAAAACAAACTCATTTGACAATCCCATATATATTAAATTCAATTACTTCTTATTTAGACTTGAAATGTTTACTTAATGAATTCAATATAATTTAAGTAAAACCTTTAACTTCACATAACCGGATAATCTTTCAATTTATTAAACTTGATATATTCATTTAAATCACTCTACACAAAATATCAAGTTAAAAAAATCATACCCTTTAAAAATTAATAACCTTTTTATTTAATTCCAAATTTTACTCAATATTCATCTTCCGACCTTATTCTCATTTAAGTCAATAAAACTCCAGAACTTAAATTTTAAATAAATGCTTAATTGTATTTGATCTTAAAAATCAAACTTTATTTTATACTTCAAAACAATTTATACAAAGCTTAAAACCGGAAATTACTATATATAAAAACCTTTATTAATAACCAAATCAAAAACCCATAAACCATATATATATAGCTTTGCAAAAACCATAGAAAAACATTTCAAAAATAATTTTATATATTTATCGTGGTGCCTGTATATAATTTTCTATCCTATGGTCAAGTGATACGGATGTTTATCATTTCAATCCGCAATTTAAAATGAAAAAAATGCGGTTATATATCATTTCAAACCGCAATCCCGAATGAATGAAATGCATAGCAACTTGCAATTAATAAAATTAATCATTCATCCATCAAATCATACATCCATTTGTCACAGTAATCATCCAATTTCAAACAATCATCAATACATAACAGGTGATAAATAATGGTATCAATTATCAGTTTATACTCAAAATAAATTTAATAACTGTTAATTGGCAGTTTATATGAAAAAATAAACGTAAATTTAACTGGCAGTTAATATGAAATAAAAAATTTAACATAACTATGACTGGCAGTTAATATGCAATTAAATAAATTCTAACTGTCAAATTTATATGCAATAAAAGAAATTAACAGTTATATTAAATGAATGCGATTTATCAGAGATAATGAATAAAACATGCCAAACAGTCATAAATAAATTTCTACTCATATCTAAAATTAATTTAATAAACACAAGAAATTTTAGAAATTGTGAGTGGGTTAAAACACTCACATTTTGAATTTAAATCGAATTTAAATTCGATTTAAACCCAAAAATTTCACAGTCTCCAAATTTGTCCAAACTAGCGCCATCAGATCCGGAATTTAATTTCGATCCTAATAAAAAAAATCGCGCGAATACGAGGTCGTATGAGAAAGTTATTCAATTTTAATGAGTTGAAACAAAAATTAAATAAAATAAAATTAAACAACAACCTAATTAAAGCTTGCCACGTCATAAAGCTTCTTCTCAACTCACGTATGCTCGTCCAGAGAATGAACCCATTTCAACGCACGCCCTCCCCATCTTTGACCGTGCCTTAAGACCGCCCCAGGCCACCAGATGGTGACGCGCCTCCACCATTACGACTTCCCTAGCCGAGCTCTCCAATACCCAGAAACCAATTTGCAAATAGTCGCTCCAAATCAAAACACCCAAATTGACTTAGGTTTCGAATTTCCTGATTTTGACCGCGATTTGCCGCTGACTCGAGTATCGATTTCGAAAGCAGAGACTGCGCGTAGATTCGTATGGATGAAATCTACAACATATATTTTGTTTTTTTGGAATTTTTCTGAGATGTTTGAATTTTCATTTGAAATTTGAATAGAAATAGATCTAGGTTTGCATCCATTTGAGGAGGAGAAGGAGTTGAAGAAAAGAACGTGCAGACAAATGATAGAAGATGGAGGCTAGGGTTTTTGATCGTCTATTTATAGATAGATCGCAAAAGAATAGGTGTGTACGAATTTTAACGTGCAAACGGAAGTGGTCCCAAAAGATAAATAATATTAATTACACACGTTACGGATTTAGGAAATAAATAAATTCCTTATCATTTACATTTTATTTTAAACGTATTTACAAATGTAAATCTAGACGTTTCGTTTACGTTTCAAAATATATCCACAATTTTATTAATTTCCAAATTGATCTAAACAAATTTAGATGTAAATTAAAAGCTGATAAGTCTATCCATTGCAGTGTTAATTTCTCCACTTCCTTATATTTAGAAATTATAAATTAAGTTTTCAAAAACCTATTTTTGATTTTCAAACTTTTATATACTCATCTTTTACCAGTAATAAGGATGCATTAACATTTGTTCATGGTTTCCCCTTATTATCCTCAAATTCCATTTTAATTTTCAATAATTACAATTGTTGAATGTTGATACTTTAATTAAATTTATACATCTTGCTTTCTATAATCTATATCAACAAATGGTCCAATTATAAATAGAATTAGCATTAACTTCATCTTATAGGATTAAATACTCCAATTACAAAACAAATCTACGCTAACTGCACGATTTAAGTCAATTAATTGTAATTGAGTCTACATTAAATGTTATAAATTATAAATTGGAACCTCAATAAATTCGCTTATTGATTTAAAATCTTTATATTCGGTAAATAGACATTTTATGGGTATAAATAACATTTGAATTATAACACATGTCATTAGTGCATGCTTCATTTCTTATAAACTCCCCTTTATTAACTAGAACACATTAACCAAAACAAAATAATTAATTTAGATTTATTTCAATCGATTGTCATTCTTAACTTAACATACTCAAAATGGTTAACCTAAATAATTGTTACCCTTTTACATTCAAATTCACTTACAACCATCATTACAACAATGTTGCCACAGATTTAGATTTAATTAAATAAATTAGATAAATGGGTAAAGTTTTGTAATTATCACTAGTGCCAAATATATATGCATTAATTACTACTTATTATTATGAATTCAATTATAAATTTACTTGTTGCCTTTGTCTTCTTATATCCCATTTACTACCAAACTTTCTATTTAGTTATAGTTTATAAATATATAAATGCCTAGGCAAATCAAGTTCTTGTCCTTTCTGTTATTCCAATTTAAATCGGGTACGTGCAAATAAATTGTTTATTAACTTATTCTTACAAAATTATTTGCAGACATTCAGTTACACCTAATTTAATGCATTGATTTTCATTTATAAATTAAAAGTTTTCCTTTAAAAGCTTTCTTTACTAAACCATACAGGACATTGATCTAATTCAATTTACTATCTAATAATATTAATTCATTTAAATAAATTCACAACTTACCCTTGTTTCCCTATATTCTCTTATTATCCTAGTATAACCATTTACATTACTTCAAATTTATTCGTCATTTTATATCAACCGATAATACTTCAATTTAATTAATAAATACTGCTCCTATACTTAAATCTATATTAACAAATCGTTAGATTTGGATCGATAGAAATCGGTTTACCAAAGCTTACGTACACATTACGTAAATAAACAACTATATAAATTTGCCACCTATTAGCTCTAAATTTTATTCTTAAGTTTGTTACCTATCAATTTAGATTATACTTCCATCTATAATGCAAATCCAAATCTCCTCTAACTGCATAAATTAGGGCAATTTATTGCAATTGATTTCCCATTAAACTTCATAAATTAACAAATTGAAACCTAAATAAAAACGTTTATTTATTTAAAAATCTTGTTGTTTAATTGAATTGACCATTCACGGATATAATTTACATTGTTCTCCAATTATTACCTAAATACATCACCCAACGTTAAATCTATATTCAATACAATTTGTTACCAAAATTAATTTAACGAAAACAATTACGCCCTTAAAATTTCTCTTCATTCATTAATTGCTAATTGTTATTCAATTAAACCAATTCATTTGATTTCCCTATTATGCGTCAATTATAAACTCATCATCTTAAAGGTGATGTCTACATTTTATACTATAAATTTACCCTTTTATATTCCAATATCAATGAATGCTCACATACAAATTTAGATCTTAACTCCAATTAATTATTCCATTTAATCCATTGATTTACTAACTTTAATTATTGAAATTTGATTGTCTAACATACAATTTGAACCTATTTCCAATTTTTCATAATTAGTTAACCCTTATAATAGTTTACAAATAAAAGGGATTGTATTAAATAAATTATTTATTGTCTTGTATTTCTTTATTTCACCCATCTACATTCAATACCCATAATCAATATTTTATTTCGTTGTTAAATCCAATACTTGCATTACTTTACTTATTCTAACTTATATCCAATGCAACAATTTCCACTATTTCTATTAATTACAATATATAGTTAAATTTGTAAATTCTAATTTCCCTTGGTACATCAAATTTCACATACTCTTTCATATAAATAACTAAGATTTTTATTCCTTTCTAAATTTAAATTAAAAATCCTATTAATTATATTCATTTTAAACATCGAATTTACAGGGGTCGTTACAAAACTTGTATCAAGGCTCTTGCAAGTAGCATCAAATTTCTCTCTTGTTAAGCAAAAGAAGTTTATCTTACATACTTTTGATAAATTATCGAATATACAATGACATGACGTGTACGAAGTGAAAGAAAATTGTAGAATATAGTATCAGTCGCCTAGACAAAATTTTCATATTTATTTATTACTTATTATTGTGTTATTCTCTAAAAAAACCAACACGTTAGGTTTGAACTTTGAAAAAGACTTAAGAAACAACTTAATAAAACCCTTATTAAAGCAGTTAATAATGTCAAGACAAGGGATCAAAAAATATGGAAACATTCTATTCTTAATATATCGAATATAATTCATATTCGATATAGTCACTTATTACCTACCATGATTTAGAATTGAAGAATATTTTATTGCAAGCAACTTAAAAAATTCATATATCAAAGTTACCATAAAGAGAAATTAGTTAGCAACAAGTATGCATGGTATTTAATTATGAATTTTATATATGCCAAAAAAAATACTTGAGATTTTTTTAATCAAAAACAACCTAATTTCAACCATATGTGACATAAAAGAGTAAAATAACCATGTTAAATGACAGAAATAAACGATTAAGATATGTTTGGAAAATCAAAATATTGATTCCTAATCTCACAACTACCAAACGTAATGAGGCTAAAGTTTGATTCATGGTTCGAAATAGGTAAAAAAAATTGAGTGTTACTGTTATCCGCCTCGATGACATGGCCATATTCAGATAAGTTAGATCGATCGAGCAGAAAGATAATCGAGTAGGAATCCAGAGCTATAATTACCAAACTCAGGTGTCAAGTAATATTGAGAGGTGAAATCATAAACTTGATAGAATATTTTAAGTTTAGCCCACACAACACTCCATTCTAAGTTCAAGGACCAAAGCCTAAGAACTAAATGAAGTCATGGATCCATACGAATCTATAATCATGGATCGGTACCAATCCCTAACTCTTACCCAAAACCATGCTGAAGTTCATGCCATGGCATGCCTTAGCAAATTGTTAGTTAATGAACACTATAGAAAATAGTTTTCTAACAATCCTTAATCAAAAAAAATCGACGGATAAATCAATTGTCTTTTCCCAACTCCAAACCAAGGAATTCGCTTAAGTATAACCCGATATTGATATGACCAAACGTCAAAGACAAGAGCATAAATCAACAAAGCAACTTCCAAGGATCGAGGAAGGCCTTATAGCCTATCTTATGGATCGGTATCGATCTATGGGGCTTTGATCGGTACCAATCCCAGAATATTGATTAGCTGGCCATGGTCTTTCAAGAACAACTCCACCTGGATATGGGGAACATAGTACGAATGTGACGGAGAGAATTCCGTCGACGAAGAGAATTCCGTCGACCTACAACTATAAATAAAGGAGGAGGGGTGTAACGACCCAGAATTTAGTCATTTGAAACTGGGATATTTAATTGATTTTAAATATTCAAAAGTAAATTTTATATGTTGAATAACTTATATTTCGAATGTCTTGATTTAATTAGATAATTAAATTATTAATTTAATATTTGAAGTTGCATAAATAATTTGATTTATATTTAATGTGAATGAAAATGATTTATTAAGATGAATTAAATTCTATTTGAATTAGTATGATGTTGGTAAACTTTTAAAATTGAACTAAAAGTTAAATTACAGAAATTGAATATTTTAATATTTAATTAACGTGTATAAATAGTCATTTTTCATATAGTCTTAGATTTTGATGAAATTAGTTTCATTAGATCCCTAATTTTATATTATTATAGGATTTCAAATTTCATGTCAATCAGATTTACGGTTTAGTCGTGGAAAGCTAAAACGCGTAGAAATTTGTTTAATTGAATTTTTAATTTAAATAATTCGATTCAAAAACCTATCTTTCAAATATGATTGAATTGGCCTTTGAGATATATTTCATTGTGTTCGGAATAGGGGTAAAACATTATAAATGTCAGGCGGCACACTTCGACTGAAGTTCGAAATTTTTTTGGATGAATAGTGTCGCGAAATTTTCTATAAAGGGATGTAATAAATTCCATTTTTGCAAAACCCTAGTCTATCTAGGTTACAACCGCCATCTTTAACCAAGGCCGGAATCATTCGATCTTCATCCCCTAATATCTCGAAATCAATCAACTTTCATGCCTCTCCTCCAACTGCAACATTGTAGAGCACGATGAGACGAACACATACAACGGTGGAGATTTGGAATGGAGGCTCGATGTGGCGGCAATTCTCATTCAAACATGCACGTTTCATGCACGAATTCCATGGCATGGGTGGCGACTTGGGGGTGCGGTCGGAGGCATGTGATGGAGTTTGCGACGAGCTGTCGCATGGTTATCCTTGATCGTTGCCCAGATGGTCGATGAAGGAGCATATTTAATGAGAGGACGGCGGCTATAGGTTCATTCATGAACCTGGAATGAATGGGAGGAAGAAGCAATGCACGGCCTAAATGTGAAGATGCAAATCAAATGGCTGGATGAGATTAACGAATGAAATAGAAGTAAACTAATCGTGCATAATAATTAAAAATTTAAAAACCCAAACTCTAACAATAATGAATTGGAACGTCTGACCGTAAGGATGTGCTTCTAGGTCGACCGTCCAACTTATAATTGGACTATTTTGGGTTTTTATTACTTTAACCCAATTAATAAATGAAATTAATGAATGTTGAACTATATATTGCTTTATTTGATGAGCGTGTGAAGGGGTAAGGAAGTTAGTACCATATCCAAGTTGTTGGATGAATTTACTTCACTAAGTAAATAAGAACCACATAAACGTAGGCAATCAGGTTGTTAGTTGGACGAATGTAAAAAATGGATTTAGTGAGATGATGGCAATTTATTCGCATTAGTTCCAGGAGTATTACGTATAAATGTGCACGACATTGGTGGGAACACTTCCTTTGGAGGGCCCGGTCCTAATAGGAGGATGTAGGAACGACATGTTTTCTTATGCAATGTGGTACTGGTGGACACTAAAGCTAGATAATAAGTGGCCAGAGGTAATATGAGGATAATAGGTGAGGGCCTAGTACTAGCGGTGGTTCGCATGTGGTGTAAACCCAATTAGTCAATAAGAGGTATTTTCCACTACGATCGAAAGATGAGCACGGGTGCATGCGATGAATCAGTGTGAGAGTGTGTAATTCGTGTTATCCCTCTCCAAGCATAGTGTGAACAGATGAGGGGCAGTAGATCTCAATTTGGACGATCGATAGTGTGAGGTTATGACCTGTAGATCTGATCCAGTGAGTTGGATAATCATCCTTAGTATATAGGCTTAGGACTGCATGGACAAGGTATATGCACTCTATATCACTTAGAGTAGATTTATAATTAATTGCACTTAACCATCTTATTAGTTTTTTTCTCATTCACCGGACATTTTTCTGGCCCACCCCTTCCCCTTATTTTCCACCACCATAGAATGACATGTTAGCAGCGATTTGTTATGGTGCAGGGGAGAAAGAAGCTCAACGATGGAGTTCTAATATTTTATTTTGTTCTCTTACAATTACTTATTGTATTAGAAGTTTATAAACTTATATTGTAATCTAGAAATAATTTTTTTGCAAATCAGTTATTTTGGAGAATGTTTTTATGAAGTGTCAGTTTTCCTGAGTTTATATTTTAGTTCCTCCCGCTGTGAGATCTGAAATTGTAGAATGTCTTAGAATTCTATCTTTGTAATTATGCTCTGTAACGTTTTTTAAAACCCAACAGCTTGTATTTTCTCGACATTATTCGTGACAGAAGTGCGGGTTGTTACAATTGATATTAGAGCTTAGGTTTTGGATTCCCTAGGAATTACGCACGTAATGAGAAATGTACCTGAAAGATTTTAAAAAAAATCGGTTTTTCAAAAAGTTTTCCAAATTTTTTCGAACATGGGTTTTGGAAATATATAGATATATATAAATATATATATATATATATATAAGTTTTTAAAGAGATTTCTGAAGATTTTTTCTGTATATGTCAAAATTTCTTCCATTCGTGCCTATATTATCAGTGGGGAATTTTGAAAAATAATTCCTAAACACAATATTGAGAATGAAACCAAGTTCTAAGGGATAAGATGGACCTGTCATATTTATTTTGTTAAGAAACACTAGCTGAGGTTTCTTATACCAACTAGCAGCGAAAAAAACTATGGAAGGGTAATGAAGAAGATTCGCACGATGAGACTGATATATGAGAATGAGATGAGGATAAAGCATAAGAGTATGAAAGAGGACTTTATGAACTTAAGGAAAATCTCTCTAGTCAAAGTAGAAGCCCTATTGGTAGTATTTTTAAGAACCCATATTTACCCAAGGGTGTAGCTAGATTCCATATTGAAGTTGGATATGGTGTTAGTGCTGGAACTGGACCAGCCCGCAGTGGAAGTTATGGGTGGATTTTAGAATTTTCACCCTATTGGATTGGGCCTATGGGGGTGTAATTGAATTAGAACATTTCTAAATTTCTTTTAAATCATTTATTTTATTTAAATTCAAATATATTAAGATATGAAATTAATTTTATTTGATTTAGTTTATACATAAATGTACCATATACATATGTGAGGTGAGTGCCTGTGTAACATAATAATCCGTGAAAGGTATAATATGCCCATATGTAGATGTTGGGATTTACACCGCAACAGACATATTAGTTCATTTTGTATATCATATATGTTGTCCAAATATGTGCATGTATATTTGTTACAAAATACACGTGCGCGCGCGCACACCCATGCATGTATAAATATATTATCTATAATTTATAATATAAAACATTTATATATAGATATATATATATATATAGAAAGAGAGAGAACAAATTATTAAAAATTATTTATAATTCAAAATTAACTTAATTTTGCAAACATAATAACTTTTTAATTTTAATTTGTATATATTATGAATAAAACAATGTTTTCATCCATAAATAATTAACTTACAATAATCTATAATAAAAATTCAAATTTTACAATTTTCGAAAATCAAGGATCATAAAATAGAGCTTCGAAAAAATTTGGAGATTTTTCAAAGCTGAAATATTATTTTTAAAAATAAATACATTGATTTTGGCAATAATTATTTAATATAAAATAATGTATTAATAAAAATTAAAATTTTAAAACTTCAGGAATTCCTGGATCATGAATGAAAAGTTACAAAATTTTTTAAAGAATTTTAAGTTAAATTATTATTTTTAATAAATCATAAGCATTTTTTTCAAAATAATATTAATTATTAAAAATAATAACTTTATTGAAAAATTCCTAAATTTTTTCTATATGTTTCTATAATTCTTTAATATTTTTTAAAATTATAAAATTTAATTTTTAGTGTAATAGTTATTTTATATATAATAAAAAATTCAAAATTTTAATAAATGTTAATTTAAAAATATGAATCTATGTATGATAAATAATTTCCGAATTGGTAAATTCATATTATATATAAATAAATGTACTAAATTTTTTAAATCATATATATATATATATATCTTATATATGCATATGTACTATTATGAGAGAGAAATATACACTAATATATATATATATATATATATGAATTTATTAATAAATACAAAAAAAAATTATTAATGACAAAATTTGATTTTGTACAGTAAACAACATTTGTCAATATATAAATCAAATAGTATTACAAACAAATTATGCACATAACCAAACTGATTGTGACAACCACATCTACTTACAAAAATCTCACCAAACTAAATATATAGTAGCAATATATTTAAATAGATATGAAATTGCTCATTATAGGATCATAGAATAGAATTTAGTTACTGCAATATGAATTAAAATTACCAATTTAATGATGCCTTTGAATCCACGTTAAAGCAATGACTTTCCTTCTTTTTATTGTCAGATTGCAAGTCCGGAATCACCGACCACCAACTATCGAATAATATTATTTTGATTTGAAATATATTTGAAAATTTTGAAGCGGATTGAGAGCTATGTTTTAACCAGCAATGTATAAGGTAGTGACGGCCAAAAAAAGTTCATAATTATATATATATATATATATATATATATATATATATATATATATAGGGTTGTATTAGAGAGAAACGAGGAAAACCGTTTTACCCATTCTCACTTGATCTCAACTCATTATCTCCGAGCCAATTCCCTATGTTTTAGTCACCCTTAGACTTTCCTAAAAAAAAATTTGCAGCCCTAATGATTTGCCTTAAACCCATCTAAGCCCAAGCCAAAATACTATGCAATTAAATCTAATTTAATCGCTTATCAATATTGTATATCGATCGATATATTTATAACTGTTATAACTATATATAACATTATTTATTTCTAAAATCATATTCAATTTTATAATTAATATTTAATTAATTTATAACAATTATAAACTAATTAAATCGTTTGGTCTTAAGGGAATTCATCATTCCGGCTATGTAACTCTTGGGTGTAAATTTGGTCAGCGATTAACATCGAACTATTCTAATGTTTACGTTCACACGTCATTTAGTAGGTGGTGTGACATTATAGTCAAATTTATCATTTACTATTTTTCGGTAAAAATCCAATTTTAGTTTAATAAGTGTTACCCGGTTGTGACATTTGTTTGCACCAATTATCTTCGTCAAAACTATATCACTTTGGACTTATGGAATTTGGTAACGGTCAAAATTCCAACCTCATCCACATTCAACTTTATAGTCCAAATACAAAGTCCTTGGTTCAATAATAACAATTATTATTAACCGAAATGATCTGGCCAGAGACTTTGACTTTGAGTTGACTTGAGTTGAGTGTGATGCTAACCATATATAACTGAGGAGACGAATCCTTTTTTGACTAGTGCTTCACTTCCCATACTTCCACTCGATCCAACTATAGTCACTCGATGGACGCCTTGCCAAGATTTGGCTATAGTCAAAGCGGAGCTTTCATATTGAAGATCCACCGTATTCTTAAGTCGATATAAGTGTGTAAATCAGCCATATTGATATTTTCTGTTTGACCTTAGTTATATTAACCAACAGAAAACTATCGAGCGGGTCACTCCATAGTTATCCAATAACTATTAGTACGTAACCCCTAAGGTGCCCCCAGCAGTCATGAGTAATACATTGCCTAACATTTAGAGAGCGTTATATACTCCAGTCTCAATGGATACATCAATATTCAGTCTCGATGCATCATGACTATGAACATTTAAAATGGTATATTTGTTTCGTTGTGATAAATTAGTACTCACGATCACAACACCTTGTAACTACTATCACAATACCATTTATGGATTTTTCTATTAAATATAATTTTAATTAAGTTAATTAATTAATATAATCAAATTATATTAAGTATATAATAGTAAGAAAATACCTTTTATTTTGAACAAGATTGGTCAATGAGTTAGATATATGTAACAAATTACATTATTGCCCTTAAGGCATACCCCTAACTCTATCAATCTCCCACTTGCACTTGGGGTCAATTATGGAATCTAATTCTAATTTCTCCAATCAGTTTTCCTAAAACCAATTAGGTCAGTCCCATAGTGAATGAGTATGCTATTATGTTTTAATTATCTATTAACTCTCTCCGACACTGATAAACTGCCTTTATCATATGGAATGATTCGATGTATGTCTTTCGAATTCCAACGAGCTTTAAGTTCTATCATGACCAATTTCATGACATTGTTATCTTATAACAATATTATGGGATTCCTAATATTTGGAATCACCTTTGGCTCAATTATAAATTTGTGCATATATATATATATATATACATACATACATACATACATTGGTTTATTGTAGCGTTATTCAAGTTAATGTTCTCAACATTTCGTTGAATCAACCACAATCACTTTTATTTTGAAATTTTTTCAAATTAAAGATTTTAACTTGAGTTATATCATTGACATGTTATACTCAATATCACTTATAAAAGTTTATGTCCAAACATTCCATCATAACAAGTTCATTGTTTCTATAAACAATTCTCTAGTGTTTCATAAATACGCGAGAACACCTCAAACAACCATTTAGTGATATCAATTTGGATTTTATGTTTGCTCCATGTATCAAATACATAAACAAAACACAATATCATACATAGCATTATCTGTATGATAATTCATATTACTAATGCATAAGGAATCTAACGTACATGTTCTCTTTTTAATAGGGTGCTCTTATATATTGTTTAGGACAATCACTATATTTTTTATACTCACCATAAAAGACATTATTTACAATCCAAAATTGAGTATTAAAACAATTAAAGTTGATTTTAATACAAGCTTTTTGTTAAAATCAACAATGTATTGTTTGCTTATAATTTAGAAATATCAATGTACCTTTTAACGTTCTTTCTTATGAACACACACTTCCTCTACACTTTGATTGAAAATTAAACTGTTTGATATTTCTATCAAAATGCTTATTCAATCTTGATGCATAAAAAATGATACATTCGTATCATTCTTGGATAATATCCAAAGACTCACACCCAACATCGCTTCCACTGGCTTCGAGGCATTTTTGGTTAATATGTATAAATGGCTTACTCTAAATCATTATTTAGAATTTTTTATTTCAATACATAAGTACATAACACTAAGTCTTATCAAGTGATAGTTTTTTGAGTAAATCTGAATTAACTTGAGTACGTTGAATACCGAATCTGTTATGCTAATTTCAACAATTGAAATTTGCGATATTATTCTTATCAATATTGCTCATTTAATTCCAACCACATTAGTCTTTCCAATAAATCCACAATCTCGGCCGATGTATCACAACTCTTTGGTTATGACCACCATAATCACATTTTTGATAGCATACTTGGAATTCTTTCAAATTTGCACATCATACCATAAAGAGTCAACAATCCGAATGGTTTAATTGAACAACCGAGAGTAATGTATATTTTCGACATTAATAAGAAACTCATAGTTTCTCATCGATGTACGAGAATACTTATTAGACATTCTAATGCTATGTGTTCATTAAGGTTAGTTAATTCCACTTCATCTTATATAATCATTTCTATCTATGAATCGGATCCTATTCCATTTAACTACAAAAATTTTCTCAAAGAAATTCCTTCACAATGAAGTTGATATATCTTGAAACAATAATTGTTCTTTATGAAAATAGAATAGAGATTCATAAATGCTTTATGAACCTTTTTATTTATAAAACTGATTTTAGTTGAAAAAATTATGTTCAAAACATAAATATGTCATTTGATGACATACCTTTCCAAAATTTTTTTGGAGATTCATATAAGATCCCTTAAGAACAATTATTACGTGCAATCTTTCGACTCACACAACCTGCCACTCCTTTGTCCTTGGATATGTTGGGATTTCTTACAAACCCTTATCTTGTATGATTTTGTAAACTGTTGTTTAGATGAAATAATATCAACCTTGTGTACTAATAATAAGTACATGACCTTACAAAAGAAACTAACTCAACTTCACTCATAATTAATCGTAAATTATCCAACAATGTCTGATTACTCCTTATCGATGCATCATTATGTATCACATGGAGGAATGATTTTGAGATTGAATCTATGTTCATTTTTAGGTACATTTGGAACTCTTTCCAATATACTCACTTATCCGACCAAATCAAATCATTTTATTCTATTGCATGTTATTTTATTTACTTTTCTTTTCTATTTTATGATTTTATCATAAACTTATCTACATGTGTATCTAACACACATGTTCATATTGTTAATAAATCATCGATGAATATAACAAAGTATGTGGAACCCTTTTGGTATTGATAGACTTGTGATCGCATATATTAGTACGTATTATTTCAAAGAATTCATTACTCTTATGGTGCTCCTATTGAATGGGTGCTAGTCATTAATTATTTAAAATTAACCTTTATCATATGGTTCATAATCACATAGTAAAATTATTTCTCAAAACTATGGCTTACTCTATAATTCCAAAACAACTATAAATACTATTAGATACATATGCATTTTTGTTGCATCACTTTTACTATGAAAACAAATTCCATACTATTTCATAATGAATATTCATAATACTCATATTGAAATATAGTTATATCTATTTTTTAGTCAATACCAAAAATGAACATTATTTCGCAAATAATGTTCGGTACATTTTATGAAAACAATTTTTATAATTTGATGCAATCATTAGGTGCTATATGTCATACTTCCACTATTTTCGTCATTACTATAATAGCATGCTAAATTTAGAGGTCCATCATTCACTTAATATTGTTAATATTATTTACTTATTTCATATGCTACAACTTGTTTATATAGAAGAGTTCTTTGATCAATTATCTTGAACTCAAAAAAATAAATGTTGGAGAAAATAAATTTTTTTTATGAAAAGACATTTCGGAGTAAAAATCATATTTCATATTCCAATATTAAATATTAGTTATTATTACAATTCTTGTTTCCAATTTTTCTCCATGAAGCAGAAGTGACTATTCATTCTCTTCATTCCAACTTTACCTTAAATTACTTCTATTATTATACATTCGTTTTCTTTCAAACGGTCAAACTATTCAAAAGAAAACCTTGCTACAATATCATAGCAAACTTTTTACGAAAGCGCATTCGATTATTCTTAACATTTAAGACATCAAATATGTTGCACTTTATGTAAACCAATCAAGATTGCATTTCAACGATTGAGTTCTTAGACGTATCTCGTAGTTTATGGCCTTGTGTTACAATAACACAATATTATCCTTTTGAAATTATTCAAGTTAAATACATGATCTTAAAATATTGTTTATTGGCTTACTTCGAATGAACTAACTTCATCAAAATATTGTACCCCACAAACTATGACTGTTCACCATATAACATTTATATGTGAAAGTACATGGATCAAATATCCATAGTCTTGAATTTCATTTAGAGTTCAAAAACTCATAAAATGCAATGCACGGTCTAAACCAAATAAACATGTAAGTGACCAACTTACGAATGTATTAAGTAGTTGAAATTGGGCACTTGCATGGGTGTAGAAACATTATATAACATGCAAATAGAATTGTTAGCAAGTATATATTATATATTTCTATTTGTCAACTTCCAATTCAGTTTGTTTACATATGTTAATTGACAAACGTTTTATCAATCATATCAAAATGCACAAATTTATCATTGTTGATAATTATAACATTATATAGTATAAGTTCTTACAATCTTAGAAAGGTTAAGTGTTACCATTTCATTTTTCTAATAAGGCTCCCACTAGTCTTTTATATTTCTCCAAACCCTAAGATGAAACGTAGAAGTCTTACAACTTCACTAGTGGGTGTTACGACTCGTTTGTTTTGGTATTTCGACCTTGAGTTTGCTCAATAAATCATATCCCCACAAACGATGGATAACTCCTTATTGGTTGTATCATATACAACTCCTAATCCATTTTTCCTTGTTTTTATCTCATTTCGATATTGAGTTTGCTCAATAAATAGAAAGAGATTATTCACTCATACCTACCATATCGTGTTGGACTAAGTATAGTATATGTACCTTGAGATTGCTCAATAAATACATTAGTTATCTTACCTCATCTATTCAATATATTAATAATACTACGCATAACATCCCTAAATTGAGTTTGCTCAATAACTAAGGAGTATGTAAGTAATTTATTAATATATATATATGGTAGAGGACAACATTATATTAAAGATTCATAATCTTCAATATATATAATGAGTGGTATCGACTTATAGAATAATATATTTCTTATGAAATACCCCAGTGATTCAAGTGTCAGACACAACAGAAATCACGGTATATGTACATTTATATATGTATTTATTTCTCAAGTCTATTTGGGTTTCTTTAATGTTCCACATTTAGTTTATACACATATCATATAAGTTTTTTTGTTATATGACTTTTATTTTTCATAATACTTATATGATAGTCTTACATATAATATATAATTAATTAAATCTTATCTAATTAATTTTAATCAATTAACTCTTTAATTAATTTTAAATTAGTATTCCAATATAACTTTTATATTGGACATATCTACTCTAACATTTAAAGTGTATACTATAACCTATATAGTGTAACACACATACATCATATATATGTATATTTTATTTAATTAAGTAACCTTAATTAATTTATTCAATTAAACAATTTTTATTAAAATTTATTAATATCAAAATTTATCTTGTATACATACATGTATACTTATGTTATCTTAAACATTTTAAAATAACATAACATATATCAACATATGTAATACATGCATATATGCATTAATTAATTAACATATTTAATTAATTTATTTTATTAATCTTATTAATAAATTTAAAATTTGAAATTATTATATAAATATTTTCAAACATTTTGAAAATATCATTATCTTTCAAATATTTTGAAAACTTATGTAGTATTATAATTTTATAATAAACATGTTTATTTTAAATTTAACTATTAAATTTAAAATCTTTAACATTAATTTTAAAAACGATTTTGAAAGTTAGCCCAAGGCCCAAATTAAGTTGGGCCTTTTCTATTAGGAGAAACCTTTGGGCTCACTTCACCTATCGGACCAGGCCGGTAGCCAAGTAGGACAGAGTACTTGATTACCCAATTCCAATCCTAGACATTACCTTTCTAAACACCGTACTAAGTGGGCAAGCTTAATTAGTTAGCCCTAATATGACTAATTTAGACCGCATAAGCTATTGGGCTCCGATACCATTGTTGGAACTGGACCAACCCGTAGGGAAGTTTTAGGTGAATTTTAAATTTTTTACCCTATTAGATCTTTTATTGGGCCAATGAAGTCTACTAAATTAGAACATTTCTAAATTTTATTTAAATAAAATCACTTATTTATTTAAATTCAAATATTTTAAGATATGAAATTAATTTTATTTGATTTAATTTATACATAAATGTATCGTATACATATATGAGTGAGTGCATGTGTATCATAATAATCCGTAAAAGGTATAATATGCCCATATGTAGATGTCGGGATTTACGTCACAACAGACATAGTAGCTCATTTTGTATGCCATGTTTGTCGTCCAAATATGTCCATGTATATGTGTTATAACACGCACATACACATATGTATAAATAAATTATATATAATATACGAACATGAAACATTTATATATAAACAAAAATATATAAAAAAAGAGAGAACAAATTATTAAAAATTATTTACAATTCAAAATTAAATTAATTTTGCAAACATGATAATTTTAGTATTTTATTGTATATATTATTAATAAAACAATGTTTTCATCCATAAATAATTAACATAAAATAATCTACTGATGAAAATTAAAATTTTACAATTTTAGAAAATCTAGGATCATAAAATAGAGCTTAGAAAAAATCTGAAGATTTTTCAAAGTTGAAATATTATTTTAAAAAATAAATACATTTATTCGGCAATAATTATTTAATACAAAAATATATTATTAAAAATTAAAATTTTAAAATTTTAGAAATTTTTAGATCATGAATGAAAAGTTAAGAAAAATTATGAATAATTTATCAATAAAATTATTATTTTTAATAAATCATAAATAGTATTTTCAAAATAATATTAATTACTAAAAATAATAAAATTTATTGAAAAATTCCTAAATATTTTCTTTGTGTTTATGAAATGATGCAATATTTTAAAAAATGATAAAATTGAATTTTTAACGTAATACTTATTTTACATATAATAAATAATTGTAAATTCAATAAATGTTAATTTAATAATATGAACATATGTATGATAATTAATTTTCGAATTTTTAAGTTAATATATATAAATAAATGTACTAAAATTTTTAAATCATATATATGTATATATATCTTATTTATGCATGTATACTATAATGAGAGAGAAATATACATTAATATATATATATATATATATATATATATATATGACTTTATTAATAAATATATATAAAACAATTATTAATGACAAAAGTTGATTTTTTATAGTAATAAACATTTGTCAATTTATAAATCAAATTGTATAACAAACAAATTATGCACATAACCAAACTGATTTGTGACAACCACAACTACTTACAAAAATCTCACATAACTAAACATATAGTAGCAATATATTTAAACAGGTATGAAATTGCTCATTATAGTATCATAGAATATAATTTAATTACTGTAATATGAATTAAAATTACCAATTTAATGATGCATTCGAATCCATGTTGATGCAATGACTTCCCTTCCTTTTACTGTTCTTGATTCGTCAGATTGCAAGTCCGAATCACCGACCTCTAATTATCGAATAGTATTATTTTAATTTGAACTATATTTAAGAATTTTGAAGTGGTTGAGAGCTATGTTTTAACCAGCAATGTAGAAGGTAATGGCGGCCAAAAAAGGTTCGTAATTATTTTTAGAGATACATACATACATACATATACATACATATATATATGTGTGTGTATATATATGTGTATATATATATGTATATATATATATTTATATAGGGTTGTATTAGATAGAAACGATGAAAACCTATTAACCCATTCTCACTTGATCTCAACCCATTATCTTCAAGCCAATTCTCTATGTTTTAGCCACCCCGAGACCTTCCCAAAACCAAAATTTTGCAGCCCTAATGATGGGCCTTAAACCAATCTAAGCCCAAGCCACAATACTATGCAATTAAATCTAATTTAATCGCTTGTCGATATTGTATATCGATCGATATATTTATAACTGTTATTAATATATATACATTATTTATTACTAAAATCATATTCAAATTTTATAATTAATATTTAATTAATTTAATTAATTTATAATAATTATAAACTAATTAAATCGTTTGGTCTTAAGGGAATTCATCATTTCGGCTATGTAAATCTTGGGTATAAATTTGGCCAGCAAATAAAATCGAACTATTCTTATGTTCACGTTCACATGTCACTTAGCACGTGGTGTGACATTATGGCCTAATTTATCGCTTGCTCATTTTTGGTAAAGATCCAATTTTAGTTTAATAAGCGTTACCCAGTTGTGACATTAATTTACACCAATTCTCTTTGTCAAAACTATATCACTTTGGACTTATGGAACTTGGTAATGGTCAACTTCCAATCTCATCCACATTCAACTTTATAGTCTAAATACAAAGTCCTTGGTTCAATAATAACAATTATTATTAGCCTAAATGTTCTGGCCAGAGACTTTGACTTTGAGTTGAATTGAGTTGACTGTGATACTAATCGCATATAACCGAGGAGACGAATCCTCTCTCGAATAGTGCTTCACTTCCAATACTTCCACTCGACCCAACTGTAATCACTCGATGGACGCCATGCCATGATTTGGCTATAATCAAAGCAGAGCTTTCATATTGAAGATCCATAGTATTCTTAAGTCGATAGAAGTGTGTAAATCAGTCACATCGATATTTTCTATTTGACCTTAGTTATATTAACCAAAAGAAAACTATCGAGTGAGTCACTCCATAGTTATCCAATAACTATTAGTACGTAAACCCTAGATGCCCCCAATAGTCATGAATAATATATTGCCCAACATTTGAAGAGCGTTACGTACTCCAATCTCAACGGATACATTGATATCCAGTCGATGCATCTTGACTAGGAATGTTTAAAATGGTATATTTGTTTCGTTGTGATAAATTACACATGGTTACAACACTTTGTAACTACTATCACAAAATATACCATTTATGGATTTTCCTATTAAATATACATTTAATTAAGTTAATTAATTAACATAATCACATTATATCAAGTATATAATAGGAAGAAAATACATTATTTCGAACAAGATTGGTCAACGAGTTAGATATACGTAATAAATTACATAATTGCCCCTAGGGAATACCCCTAAGTCTATCAGTTAGAAGGTAAACTTGAGTAATCATCAGTGAAAAGAAAAATAGAACTTATTGCATTTGAAGCATTGATAGTTATATATGGGCTATTGTAATTAGATTGCCATTGTCTACTCCAATTTAAGCAGTAAAACAGTGAATTTTTTTTCTAGAAAATGCAAAATAGTAGATGTTTGATATTTAAAAAGAGAAATAAGTTAGTTTGTGGTTTTTATAAAATAATCAAATAAACTAAGTAATTTTTTTTGAAAATTGAGATTAATAGAATTTGATGAAAAGAAATTTTTTAATAACTGTTATAAAGCTTTACTTGTCTTTTATGCACATTGTTGCACTTACCTTCAATGTGCACTATAATTTTAAACGATACTTTTGAGAGAAAAGGTAAAAAAATATGGTGAAATGCTATATTCGAATAACTATTTTAGAACTATTGTTTTGTCTTGTGTGCACATTGTTGCACTTACCCCAATGTGTATCTTTCATTTAATAATAGAACTTTTGTAAAGAAAAATATTTTTTTGAAGAGTATGTGAAGCCTAACTTTTGAATTTCTCTTGTACATAAGCAATGGTTAAGTTTTTGAGAACGTTTTATAAATGTTTCTATATCTATTAAACTCTAAAATAACAACAACAACAATAATAAGTGGTTAAAAATAGACATTACCTTTAGAATACACTTTTGTGAAAATTCCTTATTTATAAAGAAATTTTAAGAAGATATGTTTTTATATATTTCTGTTAAGTTAAGTTTAATCATTTTGATAGTTTAAGTGAATATCATGGTCCCATAAAAAGGAAATGTTTGTTAAAATCGAATGAAAGATTTTAAAGTTTTAAACAACATACTAGATTTGTGGAAATGGTAAAAATGTACGGTGGATTTTTCAGTTTTAAAGACTAATTATTTTTTGCATAAACCATGTTAAAATCAAAGGTTTAGATTTAAAAAGGTAAAGTGAGAATATTTTGACTGTCACTTGAACTTTAAAAGAAAATAAATAGGTTTAGAGTTAGATAAATAGAATTAAGTAGCCCACTAGGATAAGATTGACTATGAAATTTGAAAGAATGGGAATAACCGAGACAAAGATAAAAAGGTAAAATGGAAATTTAACGACCTTTCCAAACAACGGTTAAAAGTAGTAAGTCAAACTTTCTAAAATAGTAAAGAGCAAATGCCACCATGCACTTCCCACCAACGTGTGGTTGGAATTATAGGATTCATGCATAAGAGATTGAAAAGTGAACATATATCCAGGTAAAGAAATGTAGGATAAGATGCATTATTATATTAAGGATGATGTAGATGTGAAATGTTTTTCAATATAAAGGGTAAGAGGGCCAAAAAGGGTCTACTTTGATTCTTGTAGAGATGTTGAGTAACGAATATGCATTTTCATGATTACATTGGGAAATCTAACTGGAATAGCAAGTGTAGGATTGATATTATGCTGCGAGGTTGATTCCATATAGGTAAGGACATGATACATGTATATAGGAAATGCGGGTATTATGTTGCTCTTTTGAAGGCTACGGGCAGACCAAGTGGACATGAATAGGTAAGTATAACTCTTGGTTTATGTTATTGGTTTACATAAGTGTAGATGTATTCCACGTATGCCTAATGTTGATCTTGGAATTGTACGGTTAAGTATACATATATTGGAGTATAAAAAATAAGGAAAGAAGTAGTCCTTAAACTACTAAGGACCTTAATAAAGGAAATGGTATGATAACTTCCAAATTAGTAAACCTATATGACTTGAGAAAATAAAAATGTAGAGTTAGTCCTTGTAGTAAAATTTTGAGTAATTGATATGGCATAATAAATACCAAATCGGAAGTTTTTATAAAATGGAGTGGGATTTAAGTAGCACTTTAATTCATTGGAATGAAGTATGTAGCAATATAAGTTTCCATAAATTACTCAATTTTAGTATAAAAGTGTATCATTCGAAATAACAAGAAATGCACCCCAAAAGAAAGAGATGTACAAAATAGGGATAGTCACCGTATTTTGTACTTTCTATTTCAATATTAGGAGAAAAGATAATTCCTTATAATTCCAAACATTACACAAATCCTCTTATAGGTAATTTATGGAAAGTTATAGAGTTAACATTTCCTTTTGGGAAAGGATGTAGTTCCAATGCATTAAAAATCAAAAATCCCTAAGTATAAACCAAAGTATTTGTTATTATGTCGACTAGATTAAAATGGCAGGGGATCATTGCATATTTAGCTATCTCAGTCATAGAATGTTTGGAATAGAGCAATAAACGGCTATGTCTGGTAAAAACCCCATTTGTGAGATGATACCAAGGAATAGGAGAAATAATAATAATAAATTTTTGTAAAAATTCACAATGCAAAGAGGATCCTAAATCATAATTTAGTCAAGATTTTGGAATGGAGAGTTAATTTAATAATTTATGTCTTAATCAAGAAAAAAGTGTTGTTATAGCATGTGTAGAAAATGTATAGGAAATTTTCATGTAAAAGAAGATCGGAGAAATATTTGGGTTAAGTTGAATAAGGGGACGAAAAGATTTTCTCAAACATCACTCAAATCGATAGAATGTTTATTCTTAAGAAAATTAATGGAAGACTGACATATAATACATAGTCGTGTAAACATCAACTGCACACGATCGAAATAACCCTTAAATGGATATATTTGGTTAGAATGATCTTAAATTCTAATCTGATGAATTTGAGAACTTTTTTTGTTAAGGATAAAGGGGGATAGACCAGACCTCCATTTGTAAAACTTGGAATATATCCATATAGACTATAAACATGATACTTAGGTACCATGATTTTAGAGAGTTTGGGAAATAGTCCAAAAGTAAAGAGAAATTACTTGAGTTCAGCTAAATTTGGAAAAGAAGGTGTGATATTTTTGATATTTAGGAAGTCACCGGTTTGGGGTAAACATGAGGGAAAAGGAAGTATAACAAAGGGTTAAGTGGAAATTACCGTAAAAAGAGGAAGTGAAATCATAGTTCAGTTATCCCACTTAGTATCTAAGCGTAGAGTTGATTCAGTATAACACTGAAAGAGTTAAGGCAGAATGTGTGCATGGCAGGTTTTATGGAGCTATAGTTAGCAACAACATACTCATGCTTTTTTTAGCATGGCGCAAGATGACACCATTTGAGCAGTAGCAAAGATTGTTGAGGGTTATCGATGCACATATAATTGATATTGGGAATTTTTGGCCAATGGTGAAAGTTGGTTAGGGTAGTCGAAATACAATTGATAGAAGGATAAGAACTGCACCAAATAGGCAGAAAGCAAACATCGACACAAGACATGTGGAGTGGTTACCTTAGTCAAGCCATTAGCTAAAGAAGCTTAGATTACTTTAAACTTAGGATTTAGGTGGTATATCCTTTAGGTAGAGAACCTTGGATGATAGGAATGGCTGTAAACCTGTCAATAGGACATGTATGAGTAATGGATGCTAATGGATGTAAATTAATGTTAATGGATATATATATTTAAAAGCTCATTAATAAAAGGTAAACATAATATACATTTAAACAAAACAAATAAACATAAACTTAAGTAATTAAATAAAGAGAAAATTTTAAACATTTGTAAATGTTTTAAGTTGCTTTGGACATTTGTATAATATTGGAAGCTGACATTTTTCTAATTTAGATCAACAAGTGGCAAAATTGTTTTTGTTTTATTTTAATTTATAAATAAATGTTTAAAGAAGAAACCAGGTTTTTTTTGCAAACACTTTCATTTCTCAGTTCAAAATCGTTCCCAAACTCTTTCTCCTCTTTTCTTAACTAAAACCTAAAACTCAATTTAAAAAGAAACTAAATCAAATAACAACATTAGTTTCAAGCTTCAGGGATGTAGAGATTTCCAAATGCAAGAAGCAAGTTAGCAAATCAAGTAACAAATTTAAAGAATTCAAGTTCTGCTTTAAAACAAAACAGATTTCCAGAACATTTCTAAAGCAAGCTTCCAGAAAAAATAAATATACAAACTGCTCCTCTGTTTCATTTGCGCTCTGTTTCCAGGTGAGTAAACAATTGTTTTAAAAGCTTTTGACCTAGTTTTAACTTTGATTTATATGATGAAATCTTGTGTTAATATTGTATAAATTGTTTGCAAGAATGTTGAAAGGGAATACATGTTTGTCTGTGTATATTTGTTCTGTGTATACATATATGTTTATTGTTTGAGTATCAGGCTTCCAGTTCATATAAAAAAAATTATATCTTCCAAACGAATTGGATTTAGACCAAGATCTTTAAAAGATAAAGGTTTGTAACATAGTAATATAAATTTTAAAAATGTTTCCAAGATTTTATATTTAGTAAATATTTTAAAAAAATACAAAATGCAAAGTTGATTCGAAACAAATTAAAAATCTATCATGATAATTTAAAATTTTGATTTTAGAATGTGATTCATCATGGAATAAGATGAATTCAGAAATTGAAATCATGATTTTTAGGTCTATATAAGTCAAATTTTTTTAGGATGAACTGTTTTTACGTCCTCGTCACTTTCCGACGAACGCTGGAGGATGGGTCATCGAGCTCATTTCTAAAAGAGGCTAGAAGTCGGAGGAACTCGGGAAAATTAGAAGGAGGATTTTTAATGGAGCATGGTGGCCGTTCTTCGTTGATCTAGGGTTAGACTGGAAGTTTGGGCGTCATTGTTTCTTAGTGACGTGTGTCGACTGGAAGGCACCGAAGGTGTGCGCGATGGGGAGAATGTTGCCAGGGTTCGAGACGAAGCATGAATGTAGTTGGTAAAGGTTCTCGAGGTCAGATTCGACGTTGATTGGGAGTTTTCCGTTGACGTTGGGTTTTCTGGTTGCTTGTATTGATTCGATTTCGACTCTCGACGAATTCAATAAAGCTGGATGATCAGAACCTTCAGCAAGATCATGGGCGACTGGAGAGTGAACACAGCGATGATCATCGGTGGCCGGAAAGTTGTGCACGTGCACGTGTTCTTGTTTTATATCTAGGTGGTTTTAGTTTTGGGAAGAAGAACTAGCTCGGGTCGATCTCGTGTAGAGGCTTGTGCGACTCGGAGTTGCTGTGGTTTGCGATTGTGTTGGGATTGGCTCAAGGAAGTTGTTGTAGGGCTCGAGTGGGTTGTTTTAGTAGCAGGATATAATTTTTAAAGGAAATCAAAATTTTGGTTTTATCAAAAGTAAGTAAATTCAGGTTCAAGTTTTAAAAAAATAATAATGAAAAACAAGTTTTCAAAATGAATGTTAATCAAGTTTTAAGAGTGTTTAAATTGAACATATTTCAAAGTATTGAAATATTTTAAGTTGTTTGATTTTAAAAGTAATTATAAACTAAATTAATGTTGAAATTTGATTCAAAGGTGTCTTCAAATATATATTCTAGATCAAGTTGTTAAGAAAAGAAATTTAAAATAGTTTTTAAATAAGAATGTTTCAAGTTAAGGTGTATTTTAAGTAAATTATATATTTATAATTGATTCCTAAATGCTTTCTAATGGAGTTTAAATGATGTAATTAAGTATTTAATCAAGGTAAAGAATTTATCTTTTATTAATTAAGGTTGTAATTAATTAGGGATAATTAATATGTGGGATTAATTAAAGATTAATCACTCAATGTAAATTAAAAGATTATTACTTAGTAAGTAATTAGTGGATAATTAATGAATGTAATTTAAAGATCATTAACCAAATTATGAGATGATTAATTAATGTAATTAATTAAGGATAGTTAATTACTAAATTAAGGGTTAATGGATCTAAGTAATTAAAGGTAATTAATTCGAAAGTAATTAATAAATTAAAGGGGTTAATTATTCAATGTAATTAATTAAATTAATGTGATTAATTTAAGTTGATTAACTAGTTTAATTAATTAAAGATGATCACTTGTGATTGATTAAGTATAATTACTTAATGTAATTAATAAAGTATAATTACTTAGTGTAAGTAATTAATGGGTAATTACTGGATGTAATTAATTAAAGAGGAATTATTTAATGGTAAGTAATCGAAGAACAATTACTTAGTGGAAGTAATTAAGGATTAATTACTTAGTGTAATTAATTAAAAGATTAATATAATTAATTAAGGAGTTAATTAATTAAGGTAAGTAATTATAGGATGGTTAATTACTGTTTATGATTAATTAAGGTTAATTAATGAATGAGGTTAATTAAATATTAATTATTTAATTAATTAGAAGGATAATTAATTCATGAAGTAATTAGGGATTCATTAATTAATATAATTAATGAAATTAATCAAGGTTGATTAATGGAAGTGATTAATTAAAGTATGATTAATTAATGTAATTAATTAAGGATCAATGTAATAAATTATGGTTAATTAATTAATTAATGCAAGTAATTAATTAAGGATCATTTATTAATGTAATCAATTATTAATTAATTAATGAGAGTAATTAAAGGATAATTACTGTGAATGGTGAAGGATAATTAATTTGTGTAATTAATTAAGGGTTAATTACTTAATGTAATTAAAGAATAATTAATCAAGGATGATTAATTAAGATGGATAATTAAAGGATGATTAATTAATTAGTTTGAAACTAATTAATGGTTAAATAAGCAGGATTTTTAGTAATGGATGTAATTAATTTATTTTAAATTAATTGGAGTTGGTGTGACTAATTAATCTTTGTTTGGATGACTGAATGATATTGAATGCCTTGGGTTTGTTTGATATCTCTGATATGGAATATGTGTCGATCTGTGATATGAGATGCTTTAGTTGAATTGTAATGATATGGATTATCTATCTTTGATATGTGAATTATCTATCTGTGTGAATATAGATAATATATTGAATTGTTTAAACTTAAACAACTTGGACTTAAAAGATGGCGTTTTGGATTTTGAATGAGACTGGGATCGGATTTCCAAATTTGGATATCCAAAAACCACATCGATCCAAATTAAACGATAGGTCGTGAATCTCAAGTGAAGTTCAAGATGAAGATTCAAAGTGTAAGGGCTATTGTCATTAACTCTGAGGGTGATTCCAAAATGAGTGTAACGAGAGTGCCTTCGATTTCGTTCAAACCCCGGAACGAACTTGTATGGATTGAATGCTTTCAGAACATCGTTATTGAAGGACGATGAGCATTATAAGATAGATGTATTCTATAAAGTTAATTGTAGCCTCAAGCCTCATCAACCGAGAATGGCTAAAACAGGGGAGGTGCAACAAGGCTAAGTGGGTAGCATCCAAGTAGGACGAGATTTTCCCCTATCTAGAGGTCCCTTTTTATTCGGCTATGTGGGTAGTTGGTCACGTCAACTGCCGTGGTTGTCTTGTTCGGGATTATGCAGTAAGGGATGGTTCCGGCCTTGTGTGGTAGGGGATTTAGGGTGGATCCTCGGTACGGTGATCTAGGCCACGTACTGTGACGGGTGACCCCCCAGTAGCCCAGCCATTGTATGGAATCCAATCTCCAGTAAGTGTCGTACGTATTGATTGTGCCCAACTATGTTGGAACGTGAGATGTAAGCATTCCAGCTATTTCTGTATTTTACAAGAAAACCCTAGACCCTCTTATAGATATAACTAGATTTCCTATCAAATGTTTTGATTATCGTAAGGTAAAAACTTTTCCGTGTTTATGTGCGGGAAGTCTTACAAGATATCTTTTGTTTTCAAGGTTTTTCAAAGTTAAGCAACTTTAACCCGTTTACTCACACCAGACCCATGTCTGACCCGGAGTTTATTTTTTGTTTTATTAAACTCTTGGGTACTCAAATTTTTACGAGTAGCCAAGGGATTCAGGTTAGCTTTGACGAGTTTATGAAGGAGATTTAAAGCAGGAGGCTTCAGCGTATAGATAAAAAAATGGTTCTGCTGTGTCTTTATCTCTGTAATGTTTTGAGTTGTATGATAGACAGGTGTTTATAACTGTCTAATACATGATGTATAAGCTATGTATCTCTAATGTATATGATACTATGTAATATCTTATGTGATTAATATATTTTATTCGTTCAGCCATGAGATTCTGATACTGTTTCGTTCCTTCTTACTATTTTTTTTCTTTTCTATCTCTTTCTTTCTTAATAATGATGCATCATTCTATAGATTGAACGGTGAGTCATTACACTTATTTTTATAATTGAACAATAATATAAAATAAAATAGTTTATTTTATTTTAGGAGAATTTAAATGTATTTGTGACATTATTAGTAATGGTCTTAAATATAATAATTGATTTATTAATTAAATTGAGATTTAATGATTTAATAATTATTATAACTATTCAAATAATGTTTTTAAAATGGTTGTATTTTATTTCAAATAAGCTATAAAGTGATAATAAATCATTTGTAATAATTTTATGAACATATATATTTGATTTGAAAATATAAGAAAATTGATATCGCTGTATTAGTATAATAATGATTTTTGTAAATATTTTTTAATATTAATTTATATGGCTCTGTAAATAAAATGCGACCATTTTAATTGGTTAAAATGATGAGATATTATTTTTTCAAATTTTATTTACATTTATATGTAAATTGAAATATAAGTAAAAATGTGACCGATAATCTATTTCCCTATTTTCAACGGTTTGACGTACATAAGTTGTGTAACGTTATTTATATGACTTTAACACTTAGAAAACTTGCACATACATATATTTACCCATATATATACATGTTAAAACATTTCATATGCACATAATAAAAGTTACCATTTGCATTTGAATTTATATATGGTTAAAAATAAGAAAATATCATGATATTTTCGTTTTCCATCTCACTTAAGCAAGCATAAGTCAATGTGCGAGGACATGCACATGCATACCCACATAGGAGTGATGATGGTGGTGGTTGATAGTCAAAATGATGAATGGAAATGGGGCACATGGGTGATGGAGATGGTAGGATATGATATGGGATATTTTGTATAAACATAAGGCTATAAATACCTCTCCGCTCTTTCTATCCACTTCAAACAGCTATAACTTTCTCTTCCCGACATCGAATCATAAATGTCTTTTTCTTAAATTGTATAGAATTCAATTGGCATTCACATCTCCTCTTCCAAAATGGAGAGAAGTTACGTAAAACTTTGATTCTTTCATACTCATTCTTAGCCTAGATTTTTGAAACCCGAGAATGCACATTATTCTTCTGACCATATCTCCTTCAGAATCTAACCAAATTATGCAATTTTTTTTGAACCATTTATAATTTTAGTGGCTACAATTTTGTGGTTGACCACTTTTTCCCACTCTAAGTTTATCCATACTAAAAACTCCATTCTTTCTATAGCATTTCGAGCCCAGTTTTAAAGCTAAAAATACCTCATTTTCATTCGAGCATAACTCCCCCAAATGTGGCCAAAACATAGTAACTCATTTTCTAAACCACGTGAAATTCCAATGGCTACAACTTTTATGCTGGGCACTTCTTTCATTTTTGAGTTTAGCCATGTCAAAATTCCACTTCTTTACAATGTATTACCGGGCTTCATTTTTACGAATCCGAGAATACCCTTTTCTCTTTTGATCATATATTTCACATAATTAATCGAAATAAAGGTTTTCTTTTATTCAGATTTTACAGAAAAGAATTTGCAAGAAGTCCCTTTTGATCACTTTTCAAAATTTCTAGAGCAACTTGTCCAAAAATTAGCTAGAAGTTGACCCATTCTCGGGTTTGATTTTCATGATTCCGAAAAAATATCTTCTTCTCTTGGCCATAACTAGCTTATTACTAAACCCAATCAAATGATTCTTCCTTAGAAACCGCATAGAAAAGAATTTACTACAACTTTAATGTTAACAACATTTCCATATTCAGAGAGTAGGATGTCCAAAAACCTGAAAGAAAATGACCTATTTTTAGGCTTAGTTTTTGGTAAATTCAATAATAATCCAAAGTCCTACACCTAATTTCCCTTGCTTGGTTGAGCACCACTTTTGGCAAATGTTTCAACATACTAGGAGCAAGTTGTTGGGTTCATGAGCTTGGATCACGAGTTTATAAGGCAATAGCCTTTTTTCGATAGAAAATCATGTGAGAACCTCTTACTTATGTTATATTCTCGGATGATGATATGATGTTTAAAGTGGATGATTAATATACTTTGATCATCAAGCTTGGTTGTTTAATATGAATGTTGAATATATATGCAAGTCACGTAATACACGTCGATAAGCACAAAGAAAATTACTTTCCTTTATTTAATGAATTGGTGATATGGAATTTTAAACCCTTTTACAAAGGTTTAAAAATGAGTTTTAAATGTTTTATAAATGTATAAAATTGTTTTGGTAAAGTTTGATTGGTAATTAAAAATTTCAAAATATTAGGCGCGTCGCGTAACCGCAGTTCGCGATTTCGCACCGTAAAAGTCAAACAAGTGTATGGAATGGAATATAGCTTGGTATTCTTCGAGATAAGAATTTTTTGAACTATTATAGTCTTCAAATAAAGAAAGAAAATGGAGATTTTGATAAATAAAATTTAGAATATTAGTAAAACAAGTTTTTAGAAAAATCGCGGTTTTGTTGTACGAAATCCATAAAAGATTTTTTTTGAAAATTATGTTTTAAAATTGTTTGAAAATATGAAATGAATTCTAAAATGTTTTAAAACTGATTTGAGTTATAAAATTTAATTTCCAAATGATAAAAAGTCGTTTAAATCAATATAGCTTAAAAAGCGCTTTTTGCATCACTTTTCCACAGCACTTTTTTTAACTTTTGAAACAAAGTCTAAATGCAACCATTCTTTTCTTAATCTTTTATAAATGATTAAAATAGTATTTCTAAGGTGAGTTGAAAGATTTATGGAATGGTTAAATACATGTTAAATGATTTAGAGTCGATCAAATAACTTGACCGCCTTTTTGGTGACAGAGAGATAGTGTTTAGGCTTGGGTTTGGGCAACCAGTTTCCTGCTCTCCCTAGCTATCCGGACTGGCGTGACTAAGGGGATAGTAAATTTGATTTATTCGGATCAAAATTTTCCTCAGTATAAAGGATGTAATTTTCCTAATATAAAACTTGGATTTCATGGAGACAATCTTTTTATACTTGGTGTTAAAGCCCGAAAAGGGAACTTGTACCATTCATGGAATTTAAAAGGTGATTTCGTCGTTATTATGCCCATAGTACTTATTGAATACAGGAATTGATATTGAGTAAAATTAGATGATTTCAACATATCTATTCATGTAATGTTTACTGGTTTTTGATTAAAATCTTAACCAAAATGGTTTCAACCTATTAAAAAAGAGATGTACTGGAAATAAGAAATCTTTCTTTGAAATTTAAATAAATGATTTGGAATTATTTTATTTCCTTATATCGAAGATCTTAAATGAACAACTACTACCACATAATATGATATGGAAAATTTCCCCCGAGTATCAATGACAAGCTGCCCTACATTCCTCTTCTAAATCATATCCATGTCTTCACTTCGAACACATAGATTGGTTTGAAGTGGTCTTCGGATAAGAATCACCTAAATCCAACCCCGGTTCCTTTGAACCAATCATCAATAAAAGAGGTCAAGTAAATAGGTAAATAGTATTTGATTAATTCATTCTTTTTATTAAAATTATCTTTTAGAGATATAAAATTTTAAAACGTTTCATCCTAGCATATATAGAACCATTAAACCTCTCTTATTATATCCTTTGAATACTTAAAACCTTTCTAAACTAGGAACAATTCTATTTCCTTTTTCACTTAAGGAAATATTTCTCAATTATTTCATTTAAATCTTCACATAGATTTCTCAATTCAAAGCCCAAATTTTGACCGAGTTAAAATGGTGTTATCTATGATGTTAATCCAAACCCAGTAAATATTAAGGGAGCATAATCTATTGAAATCGTCTAATCTACTCAGTATCAATTCTCGTATTCAACAAGTACTATGGGTGTAATAACAGTGAAATCACCTTTTAAATTCCAAGAATAGTACGAGTTCCCTCTTCGGGCTTTAATACCAAGTATAAGAAGATTATCTCCGTAAAATCTAGGTTATTTATACTCGAAAAATCATATCCTTTATAGTTTGGAAAATTTGGATCCGAGTAAATCAAATTTAATATCCCTTCCATCGGACCAGTTTGGATAGCTTGGGAGAGTAGGAAACTGGTTTTTCAAGCCCAAGCCTAGACACTGTCTCTCTGTCACCCATAAGACGATCAAGTTATTTGATCAACTTTAAAACATTTAACATTTATTTAACCATTCCATAAACCTTTCAAATCATCTTTAAAATACTTTATAAATTATTTGAAATAATTTACAAAAGATGTGGGAAAGAACGGTTGCATTTAAAACTATATTTCAAAAGTTACAAAAAGTGCCGTGGAAATGTGCTGCGGAAAGTGTTTTTTAAGCTTTATTGATAAAAATGAATTTTTATCATTTGCAATTTTATTTGTATAGCACAAATCACTTTTAAAACCTTAAAAAGAATTTTTAGAATTTATTTCATATTTTTAAACAATTTTAAAATATCATTTTCAAAGAAATCTTGTTATGGATTCTAAACTACAAAACCGTAATTTTTCTAATTTTTTTTACTCATATTTCAAAATTTACGTTTTGAAATATTGATTTTCTTTCTTTGTCCGAAAACTATGGTTACAATAGTTCTAAAAGTTCTTATCTCGAAGAATTCCAAGCTATATTCCATTCTATATACATGTTTGACTTTTTATGGTGCGAAATCGTGAACTGCCGTTACGCGACGCGTCTAATTTTGACAAAATTTTCAATTACCTTTCAAACTTTACCAAAACATTTTCATATGCTTACAAACAATTCAAACTCATTTTTAAACCTTTTTAAAAGGTTTAACATCTCATATGCACCAATTCATTAAATAAAGGAAAGTGGTTTCCATTATGCTTATCGACATGTATTTTCGTGGCTTGCATATATATTCAACATTCATATTAAAAAACCAAACATGATGTTCAAAGCATATTAAACATCCATTGTAAACATCATATCATCATTCGAAAATATAATATAAGTAAGAGTTTCTCACTTTGATTTTCTATAGGAAAAAGGCTATAGCTTTACAAACTCCAAGCTCTCGAACCTAAAAACTTGCTCCTAGTATGCTTGACCATTCCATGCCAAAAGGGATGCTCGACCAAGCATAGGGAATGAGGTGTAGAACTTTGGATTATTATTGAATTTACCAAAAACTAGACCTAAATATAGGTCATTTTCTTATGGATTTTTTGATATTCTATTCTCTATATTTGAAACGTAGACAACATGAAATTTATAGAAAATTCTTTTCTCTATGGTTTCAAAAAAGAATCATCCAATTTGGTTTATTTTTGAATGAGATATGGTCAAATGAAGAAGAGGCATTCTTGGATTTACAAATATCACACCCAAGAATGGGTCAACTTCTAGCTAATTTTGGATATGTTGATCAAGGAATTTTGGAAAGTGATCAAAAGAAAAGTTCTTGAAAATTATTTTACGTACTATTTGGGAAAAAAGAAAAACTTGGTTTAGATTAACTATTAGAAAGATAAGATCAAAAGAACAGAGGGTATTCTCGGATTCATAAATATGATGCCCGAAAATAGACTATAAAGAAGTGGAATTTTGACATGGCTAAACTAAAATTTAAAAGAAGTGCTCAAAAAAAAAGTTTTGGCCATTGGAATTTCACATAATTTTTAAAAAATAATTACTATATTTCGATCAGATTTTGAGTTATGCTCAAATTAAAAAGAGATATTTTCGGCCTTTAAAACCGGGCTCGACATGCTCTGGAAAGAATGGTGTTTTTATTATGGATATGCTTAGAATGGAGAAAACTGGTCAACTACAAAGTTGTAGCCACTGAAATCATGAATGGTTTCAGAGAAAGAATTTCATAATTTGGTTAGGTTCTGGAGGAGATATGGTCAAAAGAATAAGGTAAATTCTCGGGTTCCAAAAATATAGGCTGGGAATGAGTATGAAAGAATCGAAATTATAACATAGTTACTCTCTGTTTTGGAAGAATTGATGTGAAGAAAAATTATAGCCAATTGAATTCTATACAATTTAAAAGAATAATTATATGATTTGGAGTTAGGAAGAGAAAGTTATGGTTGGTTGAAGTGAATGGAAAAGAGTGGAGAGGAATTTATAGCCTTAAGTTTATACAAAATATCTCATATCATATCCTACCATCTCCATCACCCATGTGCCCCATTTCTGTTCATCATTTCGGCCATCAACCTCCACTATCATCACCCCCTATCTGTGTATGCATGTGCATGGCCTTGCACATTGACTTATGCTTGCATAAGTGAGAAGGAAATTGAAATATCATGATATTCTTTTATTTTTTACCATATGTAAATTCAAATGCAAATGCTAACTTTTATTATGTGTATATGACATGTTTGTACATGTATATATATGGTTTAATATATGTATGTCCAATTTGTGTAAGTGTTAAAGTCATATAAATAACGTTATACAACTTCTATTTGTCAAACCGTTGAAAATCAAGAAATAGATTATCTGTCACTTTTTTTACTTATATTTCAATTTACATATAAATGCAAATAAAATTTGAAAAATAATTTCTTCTTATCATTTTTAACCAATTAAAATGATCGCATTCTATTTATAAAACCATATAAATTAATGTTAACAAATATTTATAAAAATCATTATTATACCGATAAAGCAATATCAATTTTCTTACATTTTCAAATCAAATATATATCTTCACAAAACTATTATAAATGATTTATTATCACTTTATAACTATTTAAAATGAATTATTATCATTTTAAGACCAATTATTTATATAATTATAATTATTAAATCATTAAATCTCAATAACATTAAATAAATCAATTATTAAATATAAGGGCATCACTGACGGTGTCTCAAATACATTCTATTCCGAAAAATAAAGTAATTAATTTTATTTAATATTCTTGTTTAATTATAAAAATAAATGTATATATTCAACTCCATGCACGTGTTATACGACTATAGAGCTGGTTTTCGATAAAACAATTGTCGGCCATTTATCGATTTAAATCCCGAGGAAAAATACTTTTGTAAATATCTACTCAAAATAAGATTTATTATTATTTATTATCACTCAAAACAATATTATTTGTATTATCAACCTTTTATTTGAATAAATTTAAAAATAAATATAACTTGTCAAAGTGATGAATTTGCGGGTCGTTACATGAAGTTTGATACTTAGCCATTTACAGTAATCAGATCCAACGGAAAGATAATATAGTTTTAATATATGTTCAGGCAACATTTTAATGACGTAGCTTTTTTATTGTGGCTAGTATTACACAGTATCTTACTTTGTGTTTTGGTAGCTTTATTGAATGTATTACATTTTTTGATGAAAAGGATGTATCACAATTTTGATTTTAGTAAGTTTGTGTGTATTTTTAAATTGAAAATGAAGTGTACACAATTATGTGGTTAAGGTAGTTAGATATCTTTATAGTGATGCGAGTTCGGAACATTATTGGTGTTTTACTTTAGCAAATCTATATGTTTTAAAGTTACCTATATTATTTTCTTTTGAGAAATGAATGTTAAGAAGGCAAAGGAGCATAGAAAAATAAGAGTAAGAACAATTGAATGCCTGCTTGCTAAAGGGAGTAGGCAATATCCTCTGTGTTTCTGTTCCATGATGTAAATAGGTATTTTATACCTGCAACCACTGTATTAACTTTCTTACTTAGAAATTTTGTTCAATTTTTTATGTCATTATTGAATGTTGGCATGTTTTATTTTCGTTTGCTTATGTTGTCGTTATTCATAATGTATTGGAATAAAGTAGCATATATCGAAAAAATTATTATGATATTTCCACCATTCGTAGTTAAGCATATAAATAAAACATATAACATCAATACACATGTTATGGCAGCAACATCCATAAAGTTACATATACAAATTTCTGTTCCCGATATAGTCGATACATTGTGATATAAACTTTAGTTTTGCTACGTTTAGTGCGATAATAAGTCAAGTATCGTTAAGAGAGACTTACTCTTACAAAGAGCTCAATGCATTGAAGTTTGAAAAAGAAGAAACTCCATAAAATATGATTTTGTGGTATCGAATATCACATTCACCCAACTTACATCATCGTTACAAAATAACAGGACGAACATAATTTTTTTTCCCCCATTATTACCTTAAATACTTTATGTTGCGTGTTATTGAAGTAGTTCACTATAATAGTTCATAATGACTTTCTTGTGGAATCCAATACTATATGAAAATATATTTACAAAAAATTTGAGATAAGGTCACTTCATTTATAACAATGTGACAATGTTAATTAAAATCGCAAATAGTCAAATTATATGTTTATCTTAGTATAATACAAGTTTGTATGTCAAACCGATTTCATTTATCCTAGTGATCGATAGGAAATGTTCAAAATCAAAATAGTTAAGCATGCAACATCCTAAAAGTGAGATACTTAGCCAACATTTATATTAGTTTGATATAAGTGCATAAATAATAGCGACTTCCATTATTGAAATTGATAATCCACAATAATGCATAAACAAATATATTGTTCGTGACACTTATAAAAATCGTTATTTTGCACCCAGTGTTTGATTACCAAAATATTTGCGATGCAAAATTATGTGGGTGGTGAAGTAAAATTTTGTGATAGTAAAAAACATTGCTAATGTTAATGTTTAACGACATATCAAAGTTGTCTTAGATTATAACAAAGAAAACAAAATCATTGGCGATGCAAACCATTTAAAATAAATAAAAATCAATCCCGGCATATGCTGTGTCGCAACTATTTGTATTTTATACGACGTTTATCTTTGATGAAAAGTATTTCTTGCTTCAGCGTCGTTTATAATGACCACTTGACAGAAAATTTTACGTCGCCACTGATATTTTGCAACCTAAGTCCAATAGTTTGCAACGTAAAATTATGTTGCCAAAATCCATATTTACTATAGTGATCGTTTAATTTTATATATTTTTTCATAAGAATTTTTTATACTCGACTTGGTTTTGTCTGCCTCTAAATTAGTAAAAGAAATAGAAATTTTAATATATAGAATTCCATTTACATAATTATTTAGAAAAGATAATGGAATGTTTGTTAGGTGGTTAAGAAGATGAGGATGGTTCTAGTACATAATCACATACCATCAAAATTAAATTGTGATTAAGTATGGGATTTATTATATTCAACGATAGCTTTTATTTTATTTATAGATGTACAAACATTATCAACATCCACAACTACTGTTATCCTCTTTCCATGAGTAACACCATTTAAATACTCATAGATTTTGTTACAAATCTATAGTTGAAAAATGAAATGAGCAATGTGTTTGATATAAAATTTTGTGCTTTTTCTTAATTGTAATAAATTTGTGATGGATTGTGAAATGTAGAATAATTAATATAGTTGATACAATATTTTTAACTACGTTTTAAGTATCCTTGATAGATCTATAACTAATTTGTGATGGATTAACCATGAGGCACTATTTTTTAATTATAATTTTGGCCAAAATTTTAGCTATGTGGTAAATAGTCATGCCACTATTGTAATGGTTTTGTAAGGAAATATAATTGCAAGCAACTGTTTTATCTTGAAATAAAGTGAACCAAACATCACAAATCCCTTGCATATCCACCAAAAATCAACATCTGATATTTTTATGATAAAATTTGTGTAACGACCCGCCACTCATCTCCACAGAATGACGCATCATTAATAAGAAAGAAAGAGATAGAAAAGAGAAAGAAAGAGAAAGAAACATAAGAAAGAAGAAACAACACATCGGAATCTAAACAGCGGAACAAATAAATTATATTAATAACATAAGTATTACATAGTATCATATACAAAAACTATCAGAGTACACAGATAATACAACACATACTAGACAGTTACAAACACCTGTCTAGTTATTACAACTCAAAACACAATACAGATAAAAACTCAGAGATACCAACACAGCGGAACACTATATAACTACAACGCAGAAGCCTCCTGCTCCATTGCTCCTCCATAATTCGTCAAAGCTAATCTGAATCCCTTGGCTACTCGTAGAAATTTGAGTACCCAAGAGTTTAAAAAAATAGAAATAAACTCCGGGTCAGACATGGGTCTGGTGTGAGTAACAGGTTAAAGTTGCTTAACTTTGAAAAACCTTTGAAAAGAAAAGGTATCACGTAAGACTTCCCACACATAAACATGGAAAAGTTTTTACCTTACGGTAACCAAAACATTTGATAGGAAATCCAGTGATATTATAATAGGTCTAGGGTTTTCAAGAAAATATGAAATAGCCGAAATTGTTACATTTATTAAATTCTAGCTACTAGCCACAAAAGTGGGTAATATAATCAAAACCGTTGGTACTTATTGCATTTTGGATTCCATACAATAGCAGGGCTACCGGGGTACCGCCCATCACAGTACGTGGCCTAGATCACCGTACCGAGGATCACTCCCAATCCCCTGCAACACAAGGCCGGAACCATTCCTTACCGAACAGTTCCGAACAAGACAACCCCGCAGTTGGTGCGCATATCCAACCGCCCACTAAGCCGAATAAAAAGGGACCTCTAGACAGGGGAAAATCTCGTCCTACTTGGGCATGACCCACTTAGCCTTGCTGCACCTCCCCTGTTTTAGCCATTCCCGGTTGACGAGGCTTGAGGCTATGATTACCTTTATAGGACACATTACTTAGAATGCTCATCGTCCACCAGATGATGTTCTGAAAGCATTCAATCCATACAAGTTCGTTCCTGGTTCGAACGAAACCGAAGGTATTATCTCGTTACACTCATTTTGGAATCACCCTCAGAGTTAACGACAATAAGCCTTGCACTCTGAATCTTCATCTCAAATCTGAAAGCACTATCTCCTCAAACTCATCTCGGAATCACTCTCAGAGTTATACTGACGAATAGTTCTTACATTTCGAGTCTTCACTCTTTACATGAGGTTCACGACCTATCGTTAATTTGGATCGATGTGGATTTTGGATATCCAAATTTGGAAACCCGATCCCGGTCTCATTGAAATCCAAAGCGTGTCTTTTAAGGCCAAGTTGTTTTAGAGTTTAAAACAATTCAATACAATTATCTATATACACAAAGATAGATAATTCACAGATTCACAATAGATAATCAGCATTATCATCACAACAGATAATCCATATTATCATTATCAAAGATAATCCATATCATCATCACAATGCAACCAATGCATCCATATCACATAACATTACTAATCTCATATCTGAGATTTTGAAACCATTCAAGGCAACAATATCATCCATCCATACATAAGCAATGATCTATAATCACCATTTATAATTAATTTAAAATGAATTAAATTAATTACCTCCATCTCTAATTAATTTAAAGTGAATTAAATTAATTGCTACAACAATATAAATCTTGCTTACGTATTTATTAATTAATTACAAATTAATTAATTATCCTCTAGTTAATCAACTTAATTAATCACCCTTGATTAATTATTCTTTAATTACATTCTAGTAATTATCCTTTAATTGATTGCACAAAATTAATTACTCTAAACCAAATACAGTAATTAACCCTTAATTACTTCATTAATTAATTAACTATAATTAATTAAATTAAACCTTAATTAATTACAATTAATTAATTACACTCAATTACTTATTATTGATTAATTAATCTTAATTAATCAATATTAATTACATCATTAATTATATTAATTAATGATCCTAAATTATATTTAATTAATTATCTTATTTAAATTAATTACATTAAGCAATTAATCTCAGTTAAACCATAATTATTAATCACCTTTGATTAATCACATTTAGTAATTAACTACCCTTAATTACTTATCAAGTTAATTACTCCTTAATTAATTTCTTTAATTAATCCCTTGATTAATTATACAAAGTAATTTAATCCAAATTACTTTCACAGTTAAACCACCTTCCACTAGTTACATCCAGTAATTATCTTTAATTACTTTACTAAGTAATTACATTTCACTAATTACATTAAGTAATTATTTACCAAAACATCTAGTGTTTAACTTAATTAAACTTAATTAATTATCTTAAACAAATTACATTTAAACTTAATTAATTACATTAAGTAATTAATTTCTTAATTACTTCCATGAAGTAATTAATCTTAAAATAATTTACAAATGATTATCATTAATTAATTAATCATTAAAAATTAATCATATTAATTAATTTTTTTAAATAATCCTTAGTTAATGACCTTCATTAACTATTAAAAATTCTTTAATTAAATTTACTTCTTAATTAATCTCTAATTTTAAATTAATCCAAATTTTTAATTATAAATTAAATAAATAAGTTATTCCTTAATTATCTTATTTATTTAATCATTTTAGTACCTTAATAATTTCTAAGATAATCCATTTCTTACTAATGACCTTATTAATATTTAAGTGTATTTAGAACATTGCATTTTAAATTTAAATTCAAATTCCATTTGAATTTGAGATTCAAAATGATTATTTATTTACACATTAACTAAATTTAAATTCAATTTATAATCCTTTAAATAAATGTAAATAACCTTTATTACTTACATTTGGAACTTATATAAGATAAGCCTTGAAACTAATTTACTTAATTTTATTTAAAATTAAGTTTTTAAGTACATTACTATTAACTTGCAAACTCAAGTTAACAAATCATTTAATTTCCATTTATAAACCTTTTATAAAGAACTTCATTCAAAAAGAATCAAGTTTAAATATTTGTTTGAAAACCAATTTACTTTTGAAAAAGCTATTTTAATTTAAACTTGTTTTGAAAGCATTCAAAATTAAAAAATTTATTCAAATACCCAGATTTGAATTCAAGATACTTGAATCCATTCTTTATTTAAAACATTTGATTTTAATCTTAGATTTAAACTAGTTTTAAACCTTGATTTAAAATTCTTTATTAAAAATCCAAATTCATTTTAAACTTTTAAATTCAAAAGCTATTTGAAAACTGAACTTAGCCTTTGAATTCAAACTATTGTTTTAAATTATGTTTCAGATTTAAAATAAAATTCCAAATTCTAGAAAACTGTCAAGTTTTTTTTTTAAACTGAAAAACCCACTTTAAAAATTTTTAAAAACTTTTTTGATTCAAAACCATTTGAATATATACTATATACTAGATTTAAACTTGTTTTAAATCTTATCATTACAACTTCTGAATTCATTCAAATTTGTTTTGAATTTAAATTTACAGGCAAGTTTTATAAAAGTCGTAACAACACAGAACCAACCCAAGGCAACCCAATTCCTGCTTCGAGTCAAAACCTAAAGTGCTTCGAGCAGAGCACTTGAATTCTCATGAAACAACTCGATTCAATCTGCAGCTCAAACCAATGACTAACAGCATCCACACATGGGTACCGTGCACCTGCACACTGTTCTTGATCGATTCCGATCAACTTCGACGATCTTTTCCCATCGACGAACAACTCCTCGCTCCATTTCGATCATCACAACCCTCACATACAACTCGAATTTGAATTCAAGTTCAAATTTTACAACCTATAACAGAACAGAACAAACCCACACCAAACCTGTCAACGCTTCCTCCACGACGCTCCATCCACCAGAGAGCCTCCACCACCGGCCACAGCCTCGCCTACCTCCTCTAGCGATTTCCAAAAACCCATAACACTCGATGCACTGAGGAGGTCGAACCAATCAAAAAACACTCCCCAGATAAAATTTAGGGTTCCAGACAAGAAATTAACACCGCTGCCACCTCGATGAATTTCATCCCCATCAATTATTTTTCCAAGCTTCTCTTATTACTCCTCTACCCACAAGAAGAATCCCAACCCTTCAATATCAATAGATCACCAGAAATCACAAGTTTCCCCTTTTCTGTTCAACACAGAACTGCATCCTAAATCTAATTCTAAAAATCATGAATTTAGTTTTAAAAATCAGAATTTTGAATAATGTTTTCGATTCTAATCCTGAAACAGTGAATCAACATGTTTTGTATTTCACTTATACTCAAATTTGTTCAGTTATCTTAAGTTTCAGAGACAATTCAATTTTTTTTAACTTGAATAAATTTTAAACTTTAAATTCTTGATCAACAAACACATTTTGTATGAATCTTAAACATTATCATAGATTACATTATGTGATAATGGGGTTTGAACAAATTCTTGAACCTGGGAATATAATACAGAGACCATAGCATGTTCAAATTATCCATTCATACATCCATAAAATCAACTGATATAAATACATATCATACACACTTAATCATAGAAATCAACATGCAACATATTAAAATAATTAAATTCATTAAAAATAATGTTACTCACCTGATTAAAAATATGAGCAGAGCCTTCTAGATTTTATTTGAAAAGTCTTAAAGCCTTTGAACTTTTTAAAACTGGAAAAATTTGCTTTGCTTTAAGGAACTAAGTTGCTTCTTAGACTTGATTTTAAAAACTGCAGTTGATTTAGTTGAAGAAGAATGCAGATGCTTTGAAACTCCAGATTCTAAGAAATGCAGGCTTCATATTTTTAAAATGGTGACAGGATATTGTTTTGAACAGAGATTTTTGATTTGCAGGAATTTGATTTGGTTTCTAGCTTGCGGAGTTTGATATGGAAATGAAATTTCAGGTTTATGAAAGTTGTTGAGGGTTTGCATGTTACAGATTTACAGGATTTGTTGAAGATGATTCAGATTTTAGTTTCAAAGGAAGTGTGTGTTTTTCTTTGCATTTTAAATTTAGAAAAAGAATAAAAAGGAAAGAGGATTTGTTTATATAAAAACTGAAATACTTGTAAATAAAAATAAAAGGAAAACAAAAATAAATGACACTTGTCTTCAATTCTAACATTTGTCACGTAGGTATGTTAATTAGTTAACACATGTTCTTTTAATTTGTAAAATGTTTACATTTGTCTTTAATGTTAATTAGTTATAATTAAATGTTAATTAGTTATATAGTTAATATGTTAAAATGAGATAAATGTGAATCTTTGTTTAATTAATTAGTTAATATCTACTCATGTAGATAATTTTAAAATGAATAAATCCAATTTTATTTATAAAATAAAAGTTTATACAAATATTTTAAAATCCAAAACAAATTAAAAATATTTATACTTTAAGTTTTCAAGGCTTTAAACTCAAATTTAAATTAAATTTCAAAATTAAATTTTGAAATTAAGTTATATATTTACATATATAACTACACAATTCAATTTTGGAAAACAATTATTTTTTATTAAAAATCTATTCGTTAAAAACAGTGTATTATTATATTTTGAAAAAAATTAATTTTGATAACTATAAATGATTTATAAAAGAAATTGTTTCTTTATTAATAAATTATTTATTTTATCCAACTATATTTAAAAGAAAAATCAAAATAAACCTTATTGTAAATTTTATTTAAATTTAAACCTAAGTTAAAACATATTTTAAACCATTTAAATATTTACCTTATGTATTTAAAATCATATAGTTGTTTATTATATACTTTTAAAAACTTAATATCAAATAAATCAATTTAAACAAATTAAATTTTAATCTTAACAATTTAAAAACCATATTTTATTTATTCAATAGCTTCTAAAAGTTTAACTTTAAAATTATACCTAATTTTACCAAATATATATATTTTTACAAAACAAAATTTATTTATTTATTAAATTAAAACTATGTCTATTTACAATATATACATGTTCTGTATACATTATAAATGGAAAACAATTTACTAGTTTTTTGAAAGATAAAATCTATCAATTAAATATTTTTTCAATTGAATTATTAAATTAATTCCAATATTATTTACAAAAATTATCAAATCAATTTAACTTTTAATTCAGATTATTAAATTGATATTGCTTAAAATTCCGGGTCATCACAGTTTGCATCACTGTCAACCTCTACTGTACTGCTTATTAGGTGAGTTCATTCATATACAAACAAGTCCACGCAATAGTTTAGACATAGGAAAAAAGGCCCAGTTCATTCCATTGTTCAAACATAAAATAGGATTAATAAGTGCCAATACATTTATTTAATCATACAAAACAATAGTCAACGAGCACTGCTTAAATGGTACAATGCTAGTTCTTATTATGGGCTAGTCTATGCATATCCGACTATTATTATTAATGTCAGATGGTTCATTCTTCAATGTCGATATGCCAAAAAATTTCCAAACTGCATGTTTGAAAGGCTGAAAAATAGAAATCACGTGTAGTCAACATCGGTTGTACAATTTACGCATAAAATCAAATCAAACCACCAATTTACAGTTTGAAGTCTGAGTACCCTAACATTCACTGATTATTTGCAAGAAAATGGTTATCAATCCAATCCATTTGGATGTAATTAGTCTTCTTTACTTACTCACTAAATCAATCAATTAGATGGTATCAGAAAATAATTTAGATCTACCCCTTTGCTTTTAATTTTCTAATCAATCATTAATATAAAAATTATTCAAAATAAAATTATATTCAAAAGTTTATCCAGCTGAACACATACACGCACCTATACACTTATATACGTCGCTTAAACAGTTAATAAAATTAAATCACAAAAAATATTACAATTTAAGATAAAGAAAAAAAGTAATGACGGCTGAATATTTTTTATTGAAGTAATAATAAATTATCTTCACTAAGTTCCACCATGGCATCCAATTTAACTTGCAAAATATTATTTACAATCATAGTCATAGCCAGCGATGCAAAATTTAAAGTAAATGATAAATCAATTTATAACTAAAGTCGATAACAATTTGGTGACAATTAAATTAGCTGGATTCATATTTTCTAATGACACGCTAGATAGTAAATCAGTTTAGTATCAGGACATAAATTTATGTCATAAATCTATAGTCGAAACTGAAATTAACCGCGTATGGAACTTTATACCATTTTAATTAATTGTTACAGATTCAAGACGTATTAGAAACTGTATGATAATGATATTATTTAACACAATGCATTTTAGCTACGTTTCAAGTAGCTGTGATAGATTCATAACGAATTTACAAATTAACCATGTTACGGTATTTTGGTTTTGTTTTTTAATAATTTTGACAAAAATTTAAGTTACGTCTCAAATGTTCTTTGTGGATGCATACCTAATTTGTCGTAATTTTGTAAGGGATTATTATCAATTCACAAACCACCTTATTATGGTAAAATAACAAAAAAAAACACCACAAATCCCTTGCACATCCATCAAAAACCAACATCTGATATTTTCATGATAAAATTCGAATCACTGTATCAACCTCTTCCGTATTCTTCTTTAGGTAAGTTCATGCATATAGCAGACAAGTTCACGCAATAGTTCAGACATAGGAACAATGTTCCAATTCATGTATTGTTCAAACATATAATAGGCAACATAAGTCCCAATATAGTTATATCTAAACATACAAACAAGACTCATCAAGCATTGTTAACAGTACAACGGTAGTTCTTATAATCCGCTAGTTCAGACATACTATAGGAGTCATCAAGCACTAGTTACTACATTCTTAAATACCGATGTACATAAAAATTTCTATTCTACTTGCTAAGAAGGTTGAAAAAGAGAAATCATGTGTACTCAACAACATTTACAAGTAAAATCAAATCAAACCAACAATGTTTCAACGTAAGCTAAAAAAGACATGTTGGAGAAATTCTGTAACACCCCAGATTTTTGGTAACTTTATTTGGCATATTTAATTAGTCAAATAAAATAAAATAATGTGCTGCTTAGAGGATTGAGATTTGATTTAATGAAGGTGCAGCCGTGCTATTTACAACCAAAGAATTAAAAGAAGATTTAAAATGAATAAGAGGAAGGGGTAAAATGGGAAAGTCATTCCTATATCCCTTAAACTATGGTCGTATACACTCCATATATGTTTATTTCTCATTCTCAAAAAAATTCAAAGCTAAGGTCGGCCACCATTAATAAGGACAGGGGAAGAAGAATTAAGAAAAGCAAATTCATATCAAATCCATTCAAATCTCAAACTCCTTCAATCTCTAAAGCTAAGGTGAATGATGTTTACAAATCAAATCTTTTTTGGTTTCTGTTTTAAGATTAAATCCGAATATTTTACATTGATTTTTCATGTTTTGAATGATGGAATGATTGTATATACTTGTTGATGATTTATGTACTTTCATATAGATTTTATGACATGTATTAAGATGAAAACCCTAATAAATGATATGTGACGCCCCACCTCTATACCCACGCTAGCCAATAACACTACGGTGTAATGTTGTCAACTAGCGCGGAGAATAAGACTGTTGAGGAGCAGTCATTCATAGTTAGGCCTTACACTAGTATTGGTTATCTCGATAGGAGTGGTATATATATTCTTTCATCTCTGATTTATTTACTCCCATCGACATACCCCAATTCCAGTATAAAACGAACTACGATGGTTCAGAATAGTTTAGGACAGTAAATATAATAATAACACAGATAATATAAATGCGGAACACAGATAAAACGGAAAGTCTCATATATACAATAACTGATGTCAGTTACAATACATGTGATACAATACATATGATATAACTACAACTGTCGACTCAGGAAGTTATATACACAAGTACAATATCTTGATTAACATACATGAATACATAACATCCTATACTAAGACAACGACTACTCCAAAAGTATGAAAAGACTTCATAGCTCCAGCAGCAACCCAAAGCAAGCTATCTACAACCTGTAAATACTCGGTCTGACCCGAGTATTACATTCAAAAGAAAATAATACCCGGGTCAGTCTAATTCAAACTCAGTTATTAAAGCACAGAAGCAGTAATAATAAAATAACAATTAGACGACAGTCACAATAATTTCACCTATTCAATCCTTTATTAAAAAAAAGGATAACGGTAAATATAATGCATAACAGCGTTAACAACAAATCAGCAAACTCCAAAATATTGAATTAAACAAAAGAATTCAAGTAATTAAAACATTACTTAAAAACATCAATTTAAGTAGGGCTGCAGCACACGCACGCGTGTACTGCCTCGCCACTACACATGCATTACACAAAAGATCAACGCATCAAGAGTAAAAGAAATACCAATAAAATCGATACCGTGTGGCTGCAGTTCACGCTTGCGTGCACTGCCTTGCCTCTACGGTGATGATGTACTCAAAAGATCAATGAATCAAAATTAATGAAGAATCAAATATCGATGTCACGTCCTCGACGTCATAACAGAATAACATGGAAAATGTGCACGTATGTGCACAATGAAAATTCACAATCAAGCACAAGGTCAAATCCAAAATATCGGATTCAACACAAGTACTATAAAATAATGTCAATCCTGTGTGGCTGCAGTACACGCACGCGTGTACTGCCTCGCCACAACAACATATGGAATTACACAAAAGCTCAGCAATAAAAAGCAATTGGTACCAGCTCGAGATTGAGTTTGAGTTATACGACTCAAACTCAACTGGTTAGTACCATCTAACCAAATTAAAAATGTAAGCAGGAACAACAAGAGTGGTCAATGAAGCCCAGAGCTAACAGTAATGCAAAGGAATCAACAAGGTCAAGCCTGAACAACATGAATGCGAACCCAAATGTACACAATGGATGTACACTTCTATTTGCACAAGGATAAAAATGAAACCGAGGTGCAACATGGAACTGCAGACATATAGACCAACAGAGGTGATATCATACACAGAGTCACTAATGTACATATGCACAACGTGGCACGAATGCATAAGAACAGGGTGCAGTACCAATGTACAAGAACATGGAGGCAATAGATACACGGCACCAATAACAATACACATGTAGTTCAAAAGTGAAAACTGTATAATGCAATGTGAAGATACTACATCATGAAAACAACTCAATGCCGCAACCAAGACCAAAGTAACAATGAGCAAGGCTGCACAGTGAACTGCATGAAAATTGAAATAGACAGTGGCAGCAACCACTATGAAGTATATAAGTGCAGACAAACTACATGAGGATTTACTCGATGAAACCACCAAGACAGTGCACCAGTACTAAGCTTGGCTAGAGATGCAACATGGCCAGACACAAAGGCAACTGCACTATGCAAATGAACGTGAAACATGCCAGTGGACTCAAAAATGCAACATAAGTGCCAAAAGGTCAGAGACAGTGCAAGTGCAGACCACAAAGGCAAATGCACATGTCAACCGCACATGAAGGCAACAAAGAACACAAATCCAGACATAATGAACTCAATGACAATATACATGAATCAAGATGCAAAACCGAACAGACAAACACAACACAAATGAACACTGCAACTTGCTCATAGTAAACACATGGATACAACTCGACTACAGTTAAACATGCAGCTACCAGTGATACAAATGAATGACCAGTCTCGACCAAAAATATACAGATGCCAGCAACTCGAGCACAAAGGTAACATGCTCAAAGTAACCACATGGATGCCACGAATACACAGTGCCTATATGATGTACAACAAGACTTACATGCAGCCCCAACATAACTGCATGAAAGCTACAAAATATGAATTAGGACAGCAACCAGAGGCAACATCAAGTGATGCAACATCACTCAATCAAACTGCGACAAAACCAACTCAATGCGAGTCAAGTGTACACATGAATACATGAAGTAGTGCAATGCAGACTACAATATCATAGATCAGGTCAGACCAAACATCAAGAACAACTACAAAAGATCAGAGATCAGTGTGCAATAAAGACTTCAAGCAATACTACAGAGAATAAAAAAATCAACCATGAACAATGCAAGTCATAGAACAATTCAAAATCAATAACCAAGAAAAATCGAACAAGTTCATACTTTCTCAAAATCGAAGTCAAGCCCGAAGTCACCGGAAATTCACCAGACCAAACTGTGAAACCCAAAGTCACAAAAATATATGAATTCAAACAAAGTCCAAGTAAACAAAATTTGAACAAGTCAGATAAAAGACATCAACATCGAAAAAAAGTCGAACGATCTAAGCACAGTCTTAAGAATGAATTAGATGTGAGAATTACTCACCTTTGTCGCTAAATCGAAGCAGCCGAAGACAACTTTCGACGCGCGCAGATTGAAGGAGCCGAGGTCAATGTCGAACTCGACCAAAAGAAAAGATGCCGCCATTATTTTTCGTTCGTTCGATTTGTGTTTTAGGGTTTTAGAATGAAAGAAACCGGGTATATACTCGATTTTTAACATGGTACCAATATAAAACACGGGCCAAATTCGATTTAAAGCCCATAATCCCATTTAGCAAGTTTTATTTAAAAAGATTTCAAACCGACTCAAACTCCAAATAACAGACAGCTAGGAAAATTAATCGTCTAATAATGATAATAAAATAATTGTGAAATCCTGGGTTGTTACAGACTCCTCTCCTTATAAAAATTGCGTCTCCGCAATTTTCATACTTAAAGTCGTCATTAACAATTATTTTCCTAACATAAACTGGTTAAGCTTGAAAAATAAAGGTAGAGAATTCAAACGTCAAAGAAACCTTTTAATTTCATAAAAAAAATTCACAAATTCTCAACAAATTCTAACTATCAAGTAGATAATTAGAAAACAACAAAACTGAATAAATGCAATTATCAGCAATATTCAATTATTAATTAGATAATTAGAACACATAATTCACAAAACAACAATGTCTAATTATCGATACGATAATTAGAAAACAGCAAAATCAGCAAATCTAATTATCAACAAAGATAATTAGAAAACACAAGTCACAAATATCTAACTATCAAAAACGATAATCAGGAATTACCACAACGGTAATCAAATTTCAAATCAACAAATATTCAATTATCAAAATGATAATCAAATCTTAAATCACAAATATTTAATTATCACAAACGATAATTAAATCTCAAATATCTAATTATCACAAGCGATAATCAGAATCAACAAATATCTGATTATCAAAAACGATAATCAGAAATCACAAATCAACGAATATTTAATTATCACAATTGATAATCAAATCTTAAATCACAAATATTTAATTATCACAAACGATAATTAAAAATCACAAATATCCGATTATGAAAAACGATAATCAGAAGCAACAATTATTGGATTATCAAAACGATAATCAGAATCAACAAATATCCGATTATCAAAAACGATAATCAGAAGCAACAATTATTCGATTGTCAAAACGGTAATCAAATCTCAAATAACTAATTATCAAAAACGATAATTAGAAACAACAAATATTTCAATTAACGAGTCCGGAATTAACCGAAATAGCAAACGCACATGTCCCATAACCACGAGTTTTACTAAATCATTTAATTCACTTCATCATTTCCTTGAAAGTGCAAAATTGTGTATTCTAAAAATAACATTTCACATTCTCAAACGGACAAATCCGGAATTAAGCGAATCAGTAAAAGAAAGGGGTCATAGTCCTCGATTTTTCTGAAACGTTTAAATCGCTTCCTCATTCTTTTGAAAGCGCAAAGTGCAAAACTTCTGAATACAATTTTCATTTATATTATAAAAATAATAATTTACATTCTCAAACGAACAAGTCCGAAATTAAGCGAATCAGCAAAAGAAAGGGGTCATAGTCCTCGATTTTGCTGAAACGTTTAAGTCGCTTCCTCATTCTTTTGAAAGCGTAAACCGTAAAAAAATTTGGAAACAATTTTTATTTTGAAAAAATTTTTTAAAACACGTGATTAAAACAGAAACATCAGTAGCAACTTCGACAAGGAAATTGCACTTATCAAAATACCGTAAAAACGGACAACAAAATAAGCATAGCGAGATAACTGCTTGAAAATCCATTTTAAAATTGACGGTTACCGCAGTCAAAGCGACAGTAATTTTTATACGTCAAAATCTCATCAAAATAATTGGCATCAAAATATAATACCAATGAATTTTCATTCATAAAAAATGTCACAAGAATCTTCTCAAAGATGGGTATCATACCCTAAACTTGTATTCATAACAAGTCAATGACACACGAATTCACCAATGCACAAAAATTGATAAAACTTATCAATAGAAATCACGAAAATTGTTGAAGCACAAATTCTAGAAATCATCACAAGAAATCCAAAAAAAAAAATTCTAGAAATCTACACAAGAAATCCAAAAAACACAAATTCTAGAAATCTACACAAGAAATCCAGAAAACACAAATTCTAGAAATCTACACAAGAAATCCAGAAATCACTGAAAAGGTAAAGAGGCCTATCACATGGCGGTCCGAAGACCATGGGGAGCTACCCCATATGGTTGAGTCGGAACCACCCAGATGAGGTCTAGGCTAAACAAAAAGCAAAAAGGTATGTGTGAGTGGAATCACACACATGGTGTCTAGTCTAACCTCGCAAACAAAAAGGTATGTGTGAGCGGAATCACACAAATGGTGTCTAGGCTAACCAAAAAGCAAAAAGGTATGTGTGAGTGGAATCACACAAATGGTGTCTAGCCTAACCTCGCAAACAAAAAGGTATGTGTGAGCGGAATCACACAAATGGTGTCTAGGCTAACCAAAAAGCAAAAAGGTATGTGTGAGTGGAATCACACAAATGGTGTCTAGCCTAACCTCGCAACAAAAAGGTATGTGTGAGTGGAATCACACAAATGGTGTCTAGACTAACCTTGCGGACAAAGAGATATGTGTGAGTCGGCACCACACCCATGAGGTCTAGTCTAACCTTGCAAACAAAGAGACGTCGCATAATTGCTAGTTTAAATCATAAAAAGGGAAGGCCTATCACAAAATGGGAGCATGAAAACTCACCAACCGGTATCACAAAACGAGACGCTATCTCATGGTGGCCAACCATTAAATTTTGACACACGAATGGTCCGAAGACCGTGGGGCGCTACCCCACATATGTGATGGCGAAATATCACACAAATGTGATGGCGAAACATCACAAGAGCGGGGTCTAGTCTCCCTCGCAGACAAGAGACATCGCACAGTTGCTAGTTTAAATCACAAAAATGATCGTCATGATCATAAAGAAGTGTCAATTACACTAAGTTAGTAAATATAAAAGTTTAGCTTCATGTCCCATAACCACTTGTTTAACTTAAATATTTACGAACTAACTGTAAATCTTTACTAGAAAATTGTCACAAGAGGTTCAATCGAACAAGTCCAAGAATTAACCGACGAAGTGAACGCAAGCGTTTCATACCACTTGTTTTACTAAGCCGTTTAATTCAATTTCTCATACGCATGAAGTAAAGGTTTGTATATACTAATAGATTGGAAAATGGTTTAGGAAAGGAGCTTTGTAGTAAAATAGTTTTGAAATCGTTTGGAGAAAAGGGTTTTGATATTTACTACTAGTATAGAAAACCTTTATATTTTTAAAGTGACAAATCACAAAAATGATTGTAGAAACAATCAATCACAAGAATTCACATACAAAGATGTGAATAGAATCCAAAGAAATCTATACCGAATTCATCAAAAGGTATGTTCACGAAAATCCCGAAGAAAATGTCACCAAAGTCGCTAATAAATGATAGCAAAAAATCGGGGAATTAACACGAATCGATTAAATTTGGAAACCAAATCAATTCACTAAAATTCACATTCAAAGACGTGAATAAAATCCAAAGAATTCGATTCTAAATCCATCAAAATAGAAATACCCAAAAATTCCAGAAATAGAAATTATAACAACTAATCGGAAAAGAAGAATCGATTAACAATTGGAAAAACAAAGCAAAACGAGCATAAATGCATAAATGACTTCAACAAAAATAAAAATCAAGTCAACGCCGAAGTCAACAATTATTGGCTAAATTCAAACAAAATTAACATCGGCTAAATCAATTTAAAGCCGAAAACACAAGAACAAAATCCTCATCATCAAAAACTCAACTTGAGTTCGAAAAGCAAACGGAGGCCGAAGCCAAAATACTTCCACGAAATCGAAATCAAATGCTCATAAATAAGCGTTAGGAATTCATACCTAATAAGCAAAGATAATCATAGGCAAAGATGAGAGATAAAACGTCGACAAATAGTTGTGACACATGTTCCATCTAAGTTATGTTTTATATTATGTCCATAAACCTCAGGCTTTGATACCAAACTGTGACGCCCCACCTCTATACCCACTCTAGCCAAGAACACTACGGTGTAATGTTGTCAACTAGCGCGGAGAATAAGGCTGTTGAGGAGCGGCCATTCGTAGTTATGCCTTACACTAGTATTGGTTATCTCGATAGGAGTGGTATATATATTCTTTCATCTCTGATTTATTTACTCCCATCGACATACCCCAATTCCAGTATAAAACGAACTACGATGGTTCATAATAGTTTAGGACAGTAAATATAATAATAACACAGATAATATAAATGCGGAACACAGATAAAACAGAAAGTCTCATATATACAATAACTGATGTCAGTTACAATACATGTGATACAATACATATGATACAACTACAACCGTCGACTCAGGAAGTTATATACATAAGTACATTATCGTGATTAACATACATGAATACATAACATCCTATACTAAGAAAACGACTACTCCAAAAGTATGAAAAGACTTCATAGCTCTAGCAGCAACCCAAAGCAAGCTATCTACAACCTGTAAATACTCGGTCTGACCCGAGTATTACATTCAAAAGAAAATAATACCCGGGTCAGTCTAATTCAAACTCAGTTATTAAAGCACAGAAGCAGTAATAATTAAATAACAATTAGACGACAGTCACAATAATTTCACCTATTCAATCCTTTATTAAAGAAAAGGATAACGGTAAATATAATGCATAACAGCGTTAACAACAAATCAGCAAATTCCAAAATATTGAATTAAACAAAAGAATTCAAGTAATTAAAACATTACTTAAAAACATCAATTCAGGTAGGGCTGCAGCACACGCACGCATGTACCGCCTCGCCACTACACATGCATTACACAAATGATCAATGCATCAAGAGTAAAATAAATACCAATAAAATCGATACCGTGTGGCTGCAGTTCACGCTTACGTGCACTGCCTTGCCTCTACAGTGATGATGTACTCAAAAGATCAAGAACCAATGAAGAATCAAATATCGATGCCACGTCCTCGATGTCACAACAGAATAACATGGAAAATATGCACGTATGTGCACAATGAAAATTCACAATCAAGCACAAGGTCAAATCCAAAATATCGGATTCAACACAAGTACTATAAAATAATGTCAATCCTGTGTGGCTGCAGTACGCGCACGCGTGTACTGCCTCGCCACAACAACATATGGAATTACACAAAAGCTCAGCAAATAAAAAGCAACTGGTACCAGCTCGAGATTGAGTTTGAGTTATACGACTCAAACTCAACTGGTTAGTACCATCTAACCAAATTAAAAATGTAAGCAGTAACAACAATAGTGGTCAATGAAGCCCAGAGCTAACAGTAATGCAAAGGAATCAACAAGGTCAAGCCTGAACAACATGAATGCGAACCCAAATGTACACAATGGATGTACACTTCTATTTGCACTAGGATAAAAATGAAACCGAGGTGCAACATGGAACTGCAGACATATAGACCAACAGAGGTGATATCATACACAGAGTCACCAATGTACATATGCACAACATGGCACGAATGCATAAGAACAGGGAGCAGTACCAATGTACAAGAACATGGAGGCAATAGATACACGGCACCAATAACAATACACATGTAGTTCAAAAGTGAAAACTGTATAATGCAATGTGAAGATACTACATCATGAAAACAACTCAATGCCGCAACCAAGACCAAAGTAACAATGAGCAAGGCTGCACAGTGAACTGCATGAAAATTGAAATAGACAGTGGCAGCAACCACTATGAAGTATATAAGTGCAGACAAACTACATGAGGATTTACTCGATGAAACCACCAAGACAGTGCACCAGTACTAAGCTTGGCTAGAGATGCAACATGGCCAGACACAAAGGCAACTGCACTATGCAAATGAACGTGAAACATGCCAGTGGAATCAAAAATGCAACATAAGTGCCAAAAGGTCAGAGACAGTGCAAGTGCAGACCACAAAGGCAAATGCACATGTCAACCGCACATGAAGGCAACAAAGATAACAAATCCAGACACAATGAACTCAGTGACAATATACATGAATCAATATGCAAGACCGAACAGGCAAATACAACACAAATGAACACTGCAACTTGCTCATAGTAAACACATGGATACAACTCGACTACAGTTAAACATGCAGCTACTAGTGATACAAATGAATGACCAGTCCCGACCAAAAATATACAGATGCCAGCAACTCGAGCACAAAGGTAACATGCTCAAAGTAACCACATGGATGCCACTAATACACAGTGCCTATATGATGTACACCAAGACTTATATGCAGCCCCAACATAACTGCATGAAAGCTACAAAATATGAATCAGGACAGCAACCAGAGGCAACATCAAGTGATGCAACATCACTCAATCAAACTGCGACAAAACCAACTCAATGCGACTCAAGTGTACACATGAATACATGAAGTAGTGCAATGCAGACTACAATATCATAGATCAGGTCAGACCAAACATCAAGAACAACTACAAAAGATCCGAGACCAGTGTGCAATGAAGACTTCAAGCAATACTACAGAGAATAAAAAAATCAACCATGAACAATGCAAGTCATAGAACAATTCAAAATCAATAACCAAGAAAAATCGAACAAGTTCATACTTTCTCAAAATCGAAGTCAAGCCCGAAGTCATTAGAAATTCACCAAACCAAACTGTGAAACCCAAAGTCACAAAAATATACGAACTCGAACAAAGTCCAAGTAAACAAAATTTGAACAAGTCTGATAAAAGACAACAACATCGAAACAAAGTCGAACGATCTAAGCACAGTCTTAAGAACGAATTAGATGTGAGAATTACTCACCTTTGTCGCTAAATCGAAGCAGCCGAAGACAACTTTCTACGCGCGCAGATTGAAGGAGCCGAAGTCAATGTCGAACTCGACCAAAATAAAAGATGCCGCCATTATTTTTCGTTCGTTCGATTTGTGTTTTAGGGTTTCAGAATGAAAGAAACCGGGTATATACTCGATTTTTAACATGGTACCAATATAAAACACGGGCCAAATTCGATTTAAAGCCCACAGTCCCATTTAGCAAGTTTTATTTAAAAAAATTTCAAACCGACTCAAATTCCAAATAACAGACAGCTGGGAAAATTAATCGTCTAATAACGATAATAAAATAATTGTGAAATCCTGGGTTGTTACATGATATCAAATTGCCTTGCGAATTTTTCTAAAGATCAAAAATGATATTTTAGAGATGGATTTCAATTTTTAGATTTTTTTTGAATTTTTGTGGATTGAAAGTGAATTTTCTAGTGAAGAAAATGGTATTTTGGGGTATAAATTATTTGCGAGAAAATAATTAATTATTTGGGTCTGAAAATTTTATATGTTGGAAAATATATAAAAAGTGATTTTTTAGATTTTTTTGATATTTTTCCTAAGCGTTTTGGTGGTTATATAAAATTATTTATTATGAAACTTAAATGTTTTATATAATTAAAGAGGAGAAAGGGCTTTTTATAAAAATGTTTAAATTTCTAAATATGGAAAGACAGCAGCACTTTTGAAATGCAACCAATTAGATTTAGGCAAACAAGGCAGGTTAGGTACAAAATAATTGTTTTAAAGTACAAATAAACAAGCTTTTTACCGTTTTGAAACTTTTGGCAATAGTTTCGCCTCCATCCCTTTCCTTTCGACATAGTCGAAATCACTGCACATGATATCAGGCCATTGGTGCATAGTGAATTGGAAGAAGGCGAAAGGTATAGAATCGAAATCATGGGGTTCCGAAAGGGTTGGAGTGCTGTTCTGGTTTTAAAAGAAAATATGCATGCTTCTGTTTGCATCAAAAATGGCCACTCATACCCAATTACAAGTGAAAGCGCCAATATTCAGTCATAGATCACAGATAGAGTATATATAGTGAATATAAAATGAAGAACAGTCAAAATTAAAATGAAAGTAGTAAAAAAGACGAGATTTACAGTGGTATGGCTAACTTTAGCCGACGTTCACTCTAGAAAATTCCTTTTTATTATGCTGAAATCTGATTACAGTTACAATTTGAAATTTCTGAAACAAAAATGGCCGAGTAGGCTCTAAGTGAAAGATGAAGAGAAACAGAATTAAGAAGATTCCTGTTTCTAAAGCCACGCCTATTGTAATTATAGGTGAAACTCCGGCTACATGGCCTTCTCACTTACATGGACCCACCATATCAGTTGTCGAGCACAAATCATCCATCCTATGCCGAGCCAAAGTAAGACTCGAAGTAAAGACCATGCCGATCCCAAGTAGGACCCAATGTAAACCCTATGCCGACGTAGAGTGAAATCAATGCCAACCCAAAGTAATATGCCAACCTAAAGCCGTACGTTGACCACAAGTAGAACCCAAAGTAAAAACCATGCCAACCCCAAGTAGGACCCCAAGTAAACCTGATGCCGACCAGGAGTGAATCAATGCCAACCACATATAATATGCCGACCCCATGTAGAACCCCAAGTAAATACCATGCCGACCCTAAGTAGGACTCGAAGTAAACCCAATACCGACCCGGAGTGAAATCAATGCCGATCCGATGTAATATGTTGACCTGACGCCATATGTCGACCCCAAGAAGGTCCCAAAGTAAACACCATGTCGACTCTAACAATGACCATAAGTAAACCCTATGCTGACCCGGAGTGAAATCAATGCTGACCCAATGTAATATGCCAACCTGTAGCCATATGTCAAACCTAAGTAGAACCCCAAGTAAACACCATGCCGACCCTAAGTAGGACACGAAGTAAGCCTTATGCCAACCCAGAGTGAAATCAATGCCGACCTAAAGTAATATGCCAACCTAAAGCCATATGCCGACCACAAGTAGGACCCAAAGTAAACACCATGCCGACCCAAAGTAGAACCCGAAGTAAACCATATCCTAAACCAGAGTGAAATAATGCAGACCCGAAGTAGTACCATGTCGACCCCAAGTAGGACTCGAAGTAAACACCATGCCGACCAAAAGTAGACCCTTGGACAACTTCCATCCTTGCCAAAATTCATATCTCAAGTATCTTACATCATTTATCCATCGACTGTGTTTAATCCTGGCTTCATATTACTATCCGCAGTTGATTATCCATCCATTTATCTGAACCAAGTCCATGATATTTTAGCCTCAATAGTCGTGAAGTCTATTGGGTTAAATTCACCTATATACTGCCTTGCTAAAAGGTGGATTAACACTTTGCACCCTAAAAGATGCCTTGCGATAGGAAGGTGTGTTTTGAATCGCCTGAAGTTCGTGTTTGAAACCTGCAGATGATCTACAAGAGATCGGTGATCTTACCTGATTGTTAATAACGATTGTTCGGGGTCGTGTGCCGTTTGAGGCGAAAATTGGTCATTCCAGATCAAGCGTTGTTCGAGGCGAAATGTGATCGTTCGAGATCAGATGCCGTTCGAGGAAAATGTGACCATTCGAGGTCGGGTTCCATTCGAGGAGAGATGTAGCCGTTCGAGGTCAGATGTCATTCGAGGTGCAATGTGATCGTTCGAGGTCGGATGGTTCGAGGCGAGATGCGACTGTTTAAGGTCTGATGCCGTTTGAGACGAAATGTGACCATTTGAGGTTGGGAGCCATTTGAGGCGACATGTGACCCTTTGAGGTCAGGTGTCGTTCGAGGCAAAATGTGACTATTCAAGGTCGGGTGCCGTTCGAGGAAAAATGTGGCCGTTCAAGGTCAGGTGTCGTTCGAGGCGAAATATAACCGTTTAAGGTTGGGACTCAGTGTGATTAATGTATGATTTCTTGTTCGAGTGAATTTGAGGATCATTTGTTATGGCGATTCATCGCCATCTCAGAGTATGCCTAGGGACCATTCGTGATCCGTACATGTATAAGTGACTTAGCCATTTCGGTGAAGGACGTATTATTAGTTATTTAGTTCATGCCACCAAGAGGATGACGATTGCTCTTGTACCATCACAACTATCCATCTCCTAGTAAAGCTATTCAAATCCATGCCCTCAGTTTCATGGGGAGTTGTGCTAATCCATTTTCCTTTGTTAATGTTTCCCTTCGGTCTATCCAATCCATGTCTAAGCCTGCTAATTTCTACTACAAGTCCTGAATTCCAATTTCCAACTATTCTAGCATCCGTTAGTCATTTCTGATTGCCATTTCCATCCTGCCCACACCTCCACGAGTCCACGAGGGAATCTGAGACTGTAATCTTCCAAACGGTTTTCCAAGTTCTGATCTTGGACTTCCTGCTGTCTCTTTAGCATCCTTTCCCGCATTGTATCCATCATTGTTTCCATCTTGTCCCTGCTTTTTGTATCTTTATTGTCCCTGCTTTTTATATCCCTATTGACTGCCTAGCCATTGCTTCATAGAACAAAATATCCAAGCCTCTAAATCTGAGATCCTAGCTTCCAAATCCCCGAGTGCAAGCTTTCTTAGTGGAAGTAGCAAAATATTGGCATCATAATTGGCCACCAACGCCCAATTACAAGTGAAAGCACCAATATTGAATCACAGATCACAAAGAGAGTATCTGTAGAGAATATAGTATGAAGAACAATCAAAATTAAAATAAGAGCAGTAAAAAAGTCAAGATTTACAGTGTCAGCTAACACCGGCCAACGTCCACTCCAGAAAATTCCATTTTATTATATAGAAATCAAATTACAGTTAAAATCCAAATTTCTGAAACAAAAATGGCAGGGTAGCCACTAAGTGGAAGATGAAGAGAAACAGAATGAAGAAGATCCCTGCTTCTGAAGCCACGCCTACTGTATTTATAGGTAAAATTCGACTGCAGGATCTTCTCACCTACGTGGGCCTACCACATCGGTCGTCGAGCCCAAATCGTTGAACCTATTCCGACCGCAAGTAGGACCCGAAGAAAACACCTTGTCGACCCTATGTAGGACCCAAACTAAACCCTATGGCGACCCGGAGTGAATTAAATGCCGACCCCACGTAATATGCCGACCTGGAGCCATATGCCGACCCCAAGTAGGACCCAAAGTAAACACCATGCCGACCGCAAGTAGGACTCGATGCAAAACCTATGCCGACCTGGAGTGAAAAATGCAGACCCATGTAATATGCCGAGTTGAAGATATATGCCGACACCAAGTAGGACCCGAAGTAAACACCATACCGACCCAAGTAGGACACGAAGTAAACCTTATGCCGACCCCATGTAATATGCCGACCCGAAGCCATATGCTGACCCCAAGTAGGACGCATAGTAAACACCATGCCGACCCTAAGTAGGATCCGAAGTAAACCCTATGACGACCCAGAGTGAAATTAATGCCGAACCCATGTAATATGCCCACGTGAAGCCATATAATGACCCCAAGTAGGACCCGCAGTAAACACCTTGCCGACCAAAAGTAGGATCTGAAATAAACCCTATGCTGACCCGGGGTGAAATCAATGTCGAACCGAAGTAATATGCCGTCCTTAAGCCATATGCCGACCCCAAATAGAACCCGAAGTAAACACCATGCTGGCCCCAAGTACAGCTGTAACGACCTGTAATTTTTTTATGGTTTTATTAACGAAATTAATTGAATTTCTGAGAAATTTGAAACAATAAAAATTTGAAATAAAAATTTGATATTTGGATTACGTCTATTTAAACATAGAAAATGGTAAATTTTCATCTGAAAATATGGAAGTTTAATTTTATTGTGTAATTTTATTTCAATTCAAATCAGTTAATATTTGAAGTTAATAAAATGTTTTTCAATTCTAAATATTTTACACAACAAATTTGTAAATCATCTTCTTAGTGTGACGTTATATCTTATTTCTTCAAATTTTGACTGCTATTGCTCCGTTTATCTTATTTCTGGCAAATTAACAGCATTTTCGGTACCGATTATCGACTTTTGATAGGATGATCGTACCACTGACATCTATATACTATTTTGGTCGTCTCGTCATGCTTATCTCTACCGTATATTCATTTTTGTGTTTTGAAGTCCAGTATGAAAAGTAATCCATGAAAACGATTTCCTATCGATACCGAGTTTTAAAATCTTTTGGGTTTCCATCTGCCACCGTATTATACCAACTGTCAAGGCCTAATTTTCCATACCCTTTGAATTGAAAATAAACCACACATGTCCAACGCAAATTGCATGAAAATACGGAATATGAAGGGTAATAAAGAAAAATAGACAGAACATCTCACACGAATGGAATAACATATAATATTTAACGAATATCCTTACAGCGGGAAACTTTAGAATACATATATCAGAGTCTAATCTAGATTCGGCTTGGACAGTTATAAACATCTGTCCTTACAATTGCTGACAAACATCAACTAAAACAAAACTAACTAAGAAAAGCAGATAATAGAATATGTCAATGCGTAGATGAATATCTGCAGCTCTCCTTTGGAAACTCCAACCGTCTTCGACTAAACCTGAAACTACTCGGATCTGACCCGAGTATTAAAAATACCTAGATCAGGCTTGATAAAACAGCGTGAGAAAAACTCAATAGTGAATGATAGTGTCATAAATCAGCCTTTGTATAAAATCCTTTGAAAATAAAGTGTATCTCATAAGATCACGCCCACACATAAACACGGACGGGTTTTTACCTTATGATAACTAAAACACTTTTATATATCAAAATATTTGATATTATTTCTAATGATATCTCTTTGAAAACACTTACAAATAAACTTATTAATCTTATCCAAAATGATTACTCATATAGCATTTGGATGCTATTCATTATGCCAATACAAACAAAACCGTAGGCTCTTATTGGAGAATGGATTTCCATGCAAATGACTAGGTGAAGGATCTACCTTACAAAATGGGTACACCTCTAGATGGATGTCCCAAGGTACAGAACATCTACCCTCTACCAACACAAGATTGGCCTACCTCTATAACTAGATAGTACCGAATATGTCATCCCCCGGTCATTACCGACCTTTAACCGAGCACTTGTTTCCCATACACCACATTAATTTACATCTCGAATGTTATGGCGGGAAGAAATATATCTAGAAGGGGATGCTCATACCCTACTTGGGAATGTCCCACTTAGGTTTGCTGCATCTAATCCTGTTTCGGTAATTTACGGTTTGATGAGGCTTGAGGCTATGATTACCTTTTCACAAAGCATATATCAAATCTTTGAATGCCACATTGCCATTTCTGTTAACTACTAATTGCCTTCCACAAAAATACAACCCTTGACCTTGTACGTCTCAAGGAGGGTGTTAAGCTAAGAGAAGTTGCCTTCTCCGCCACCACTGATATACGTTTGTAAAAACCAGTGTATGTAATCAATAGAAATGCAATGTTAGACAAACGTTCATACAAGTTGTCCAGGAACAGGACAAACCGAAGGCACTCTCCTACTACCACTAGTAGCGAGTAGTCCTTGCAATCCGAAAAATCTCCATCACGATGAGACCACTGCGATAAATAAATCTATAAAGGGGGTTAACCAGAGCATGTTCAACAAGCAGTCTTCACGCTATGAAGATCCACGGTCTTCAATAATCATCATCTTCAACATGTCTTCATGTTCGAATGTGTCCATTGGTTCGAAGTGGTTTTCAGATAGGAATTACCCAAATCCGACCCCGGTTCCTTCAAAATCCAATTATCGATAAAAAAGTGAATATGAGTATACAGGATTTATTAAGTTACTTTTCACTTTAATTCTTTTCGAATGATTCCAAAATCTCTTTCTTTTGACTTTGAATAATTCTAAGTAATAAATTCTTTTACTTTATCTCAAATTTCCTTACTTCACTTCCAATCAAATTTTTTAACTATTAGGAGGGGCAAAAACAATGATATTTAAGACATCGTTTACGATAAATCCTAAATCAATCTTATCAAACATTTTTGAGTGAATAGGATCATAGAAATCATTCATTTCGGAGATTGCTTAACTTTTGGATAATACCAATCTTCTTTTATTTTGAAAAACTTAACAAGAACTTTTTTATTTAAGAGCATCCGGACTGTCCGTTCAATCTGTTCCACCCCTCGCTTAAGAAAAGAAAATATAGGCCAGGTAAGTTCAGGGCACTGGTTTCTCCATCCCTTACCTTATTTAAACACCTTGTTTATCTTCCCAGATCTCACAGGCGGGACAAATGTACTAGTCGTTTCCGCATACCAATTATCAACTTAATTTTGGAATTGATTACAAATATCCCAAATTATATTTTGAGCACTTAGTTTCCCTTTTAAAATCATAGTTTCCCTTTAAAATCATACAAAATTGTTTCTAGGAAAAATTGTTACGTTTAAACTCATATTTAAAAAGTTATAGAATTCGCAGCATAAATGTGCTGCAGAAAGTGCTATATAAGCTTATTAGATTTAAACAACTTTTAAATATTTGAAAATTCATATTTTACAATACAAATCTCTTTTAAGTATTTAAATAGATTTATCAAATTTATTCCATATTTTTTCATAATTAAAAACATTCATTTAAACAGATTTCCTGTTATGGTCACTTAACTTCACTAGCGCGATTTTTCTAAAAATTTGATTTAGACTTAAATCAAAATCTACTTAAATAAACTTTGATTTTATTTTTTGTTTGGAAGCTATGGATATAATAGTCTGTAATTTTCTTATCTCGAAGAATTCTGAGCTATATTTCACTCTATCCACTCATTTGAACTTTTATGCGCGAAATCGTGAACTAGCGTTGCGCGACACACCTAATTTTAACTTATTTTTCAATATTTGAAACAATCTATTCAAATTGAATTCTATTACTTATAAAATCATTACAAATCATTTTAAATCAATATTTTCACCTTTTAAAGTATTTAAAATGAATTTTCACTATTATCATATTATAATATTATTTTATTTCTATTATTTTAATATTAAATTTTAAATTTCAATTTCAATTCAATTTCAGTTCTAACTCAAATTAAACTCATTTAAAACTTATATTTCAAATCTAATTTCAATTTAAATTTCAATTCAACCTTAATCTCAACTTCAATTTTTCAAAATCGATTTCAATTTCAATTTCACTATTCATCTCAATTGCAATTTAAATTAACTATCCTTTATAAATCCGTTTCAATTCAAATTTCAAATTCTCTTTTATTTTTACTTTAATTTCACTTCTAATTGAAAAGAGACTTATTTTTCCAAAATATCTCATATTACTAAAATATGGTCTTATTAATAAAGGGATTATTAATCAAAAATGAATATAACCGATATCCACATTTATCACACATAACATCCATTCAACCAATCACATAACATATGATTTCAAATCCGACATTCACTATTAATACCATGACGGGATACATTATCATAATTCAATTATCTAACCAACAATCAAGCATCCATATTAACAATCAAATAAACATTCATATGTCATAAGGGTATAAATATGCTTGCTTTAACATAACCAAAATATACATTCAAAAGCGATGAGAATTTTTCACCTTCATATCCACTCTGTCAATCTTTAGGCGAATTGGCGTGTTTACGACTAACAAACTAACGTGCTATTTCCAAGCGTCTCGACTTCATTGCTTTCCTTTCCTTTTCTCTTTTTTCTTTCTTTTCCTTTTCTTTTCTTTTCTTCTTTTTTTATTTGCCTGAAAGCTTTTGGAGGGGAATGGGTGTACGACCTTGGGTATGTGAGTTTGAACTCGGGTAGGTGGGTTTTATGCTCGGCCTTGGGTGTAGGAGGGTACGGCCTTGGTTGTTGGGCGGTATGGCCTAGGTAAGCTCGGGTTTGGTGAGGAGGATGGGTGTGCATGCGTTATAGGGGGTTTGGGTGGTGGTATAGTTGAGTTTTGGTGATGTGGAGGTGATAGCTTGAAGGTAGAAGAGAATGGAGAGGTAGAAAGCCATGGAAATGAAGGTGATGAAGAAGGAGAAAGTGAAGAAAAAGGTACAGAATGAAGTGTGAAAAATGAAAGGTATGGGTGCATATTTATACTTGAGCTTTGGATGACAAATGACTAAAATACCCTTCTCTACTTTTTTGAATTTTCATTTAAGTTTTTACCCTTGATTTGACCTTTGCTTAACGGAGAAGAAATGGTTTGATTTGAATTTGTACTTAACAGATGATGTTTACCTCTTTTTCTTACACTTTAAAATGTTAAAATAACATTTTCTCCTTTTCCGTAAGTGATATGACTTAAGCATTAATGATGATGGAAAGTATGTGTAAGAAGATGAAAGGTGATGGTAATTTTGCTTTTTAATTATTTAACTTTCAAGTATGCTTATTTAATTATATTATGAAAATATCTTAGATATTTTCTTATATTTTGATGTGACTAATTGTAAAGTGTTTGAAAAGTTTGCATTTATGCATTTGTGTATGTTAGAAAAAGAATCAAGCTGCAACAGCTTGTCGGCAACTTGTTTCGGCTAAAAACGGTGTTTTTGTCGACAAATTTTACAGTCAAAATTTGACCTTTTTGTTAAGCTATATATTGAAGTAAACCAAATTTTAAATGAACTTTTTACTTCTTTGAATAAATCAAAACATGTCTCTTTACATTTGAAAATCATATTTAATTAATATCAAAATCTCTAATTTTACATTGTATGTATAACTGACAAAATGCGACAAATTTTGGTTATTTTTGTAAAAAAATTATTAACATACTTTAAAATCTTTTTATATACTTTTATTATCTTTATTAGATGTTTTAAATAATATTTATATTTTTAAATATATATTTAAACCCATTTATTTACGCCTTTATTTATTTTTAACAAAACTTAACTTTTTTCGATTTGTTCTAAAATCCAAATTTATACTTTTTAATTCATTATTTATAAGAATATTTTATTATATATAACATATTTATTTAAGATTTAAATTCCTTTTAAATTTAAAATGAATGAAATCTCTCATTTCCGAAGTAGCGAAATTATGGGTCGTTACATTCTCCCTTACTTAAAAGCATTTCGTCCTTGAAATGAAAGTTAGATAAAGGAATCTATCTCATACTCTTATCCTAAAACATCCTAGCTTTTTTCTACTGATGTTAGAAAAGAAGAAGGTCGATATCATAACAACATTAAAATAAATGATGCCAAACATACATACATGGATTTTCCACACTAACCTGAGTACTTATCATGTACTTAAGGTTATATATACATACATCAAGTCAGACTTCTACCGTACCCACACTAGTGCGTACTGCACTCTTAAGATAATATATACAACAACCAAATAAGACTATACATCCAAAAAAAGCAAAATGATACTATATCAACATAAATGAATACATCCACATATTTCATTCATTGTCCTGAGCATGTACTATAGCTGAGGTCTATATATATACATACATACCAGAACATCAGTCCAACCACTATATCTTAGTGCCTACTATTTAAGATAACTATCCAACTGCTATGCTGACAGACCCAACACATCATACTATATGTGATATTTGATTCGATCTATTATTCAAATCCATAGCTTTACTTCCAAACTAGTATCGATCCCCCGATTTTCTAGTGCAGACTTTGATCAGACTTCCTAATCACAAACTCTTGCTTTCCATGCATAGCTCTCAATTATGATAGAAAACTTGAGCAAATAACCATAAACTCTCATCAGTGTTCGTTGTCAAGAATCAAGTGATAAATCCTTATTCGGATTGGTATAAATACCTTAAAGTTTCATGCTCAAATCTTAGATCAAAAAATTATGTGCCGAAATGATCTATGTTTAACTTATGTACTTATTCACATTCATTTTTACCTAATACATATTTTCAAAATTTCTATTAATTCAATTTAATTTCACAACCATTCACTTTTTACTAAATTCATTATTACTTTAGCTTGCATTATATACATTTACTTCCTAAGAGTATATATACATATCCCCAAACATCAAACTGTTATTACTTCAATTAGGGTGTTTAACTGTAACAACCCTAAATTTTGTGATTTATTTTAATTGCATATTTTAATTATTTTAAAGTGAAACTCCCGATTTAAAAAACTTTATTATATTTAGTAAAATGGATAAAAAAATTTATTTAAAATATAAATTTTGATTTTATGTGAATTATAATTTCAAACCTGAATAAATAGAATATTTTCCAAAAATGTGGATTTTGGTCAGTCTGGTCAAACTTTGACTTTCAAATTTAAAATTTAAAATTTTGAATTTTGAATTTTTTGAATTTTATCTTTTATTATGAAAAAAAATTAAATTTCAAGAATACTGCTTTTCATTTTGTTGAAATCCGGTTTATATCGTGAAAGTTATGCTTTTACAATATTGAATATAAATTGATTTATTTAATAAAATTGTCTATTTTAATTTATATAAATAATATTTTTTTATTTGTTAAATTATGTTCTAATATGTGTTATACGACATGTTGGGTATATATTTTATTTTAAAACATTTTTAAAAGTGATGTCATAATTTTCCAAAACTTATTGTATTTATTTTTAATTTTTATAACCTAGTTTCTATTTTTAAAATATTTTCTTAATTTATTTATATTTATTTAAAAAAATTATTTATTTTTATTCATACATTATTTTGTTGTGTTTTTATTTTATTATATTCAATTTTCATTTGATTAAAAATGTTAAAAGAATAAAAGAAATTTGAAGAGTTTTAAACCTTGCACTTGCCTTTGTCTTTTCACCTCCTTTACCTTTTCAATTCCAATCAACACATGCTTTTAATTTTGGCCGACCATAACATTTCCTTCAGCCGATTTCTTTTCTTTTTCTCACGCACAAAAATAGTTTCTCATCTCCAAAAGTTTTGGCCTTCACTTCGGAAGAAAAAATTTGGTAAATGTTTTCATTTTTTTCCATTCTTTCCTTGTTTTATGTAATTATCTTGCTTTGCTTTCACCTTATAACTTCGGCCTATAGCCTCCTCCATCACCACCACCTCCACCACCATCATACTTAGCTGTAATCTCCTCCAGCACCTCTGTCCTGTCATGGCCGTGGCCACCATTGATGTGAAGCTCCACAAAAATTAACAAAGCACCACTTAAAACTTGCATTGCCGACCTCCACATGACTCCACCACTTCATACAACCCCTTAGCCGCCCTTTGCACCACCTTCTCTACCCCATACCTGAACCAAAACCACTGCCACACCATCTCCTAGCCTCCAGCAGGTCTGGCCATGCCATTTGTAGCCTTGCCCGAAGTTTGTTTTTGCACAAAAATCCACTAGTTTACCTTGTACTTGTATTTTCATACATAGCAATTTCCATGCCTTCATTCCTTAGTTAGGCCGATCATACTTGAACCATACTTGACCAAATACACCCATGGCCATGCCTTATCACCCTATGGCGGAGCATAGTGATGGTGAAAACAAGTGCAAGCCATTTAATTATTTGTTGTTCCTTAATTTCTGACTTGTTAGTGTGATATTCTGTGTAGTATATTCATGTTATATATATTGTTTTGTTTCATATGCACAAGACAAATAGCTTTGGTGTAACGACCCGAAATTTTCGATCCCGAAAATTCTAGATAGTTAAGAAAAAGAAGAAGAAGATAGAAGAAGAAGAAGAAACACCACAAAGATTCTCACATTCGCAGCGGATGAAAATATAATATCAAATAATAACAGTTTACAAAAGAATTATGTATTTGTCAAATACATTTATAATACATCAGAGTTACACATATGTACAGACATTGGATATACACAATCATTATATCTCAGATATACAGCAATATAATATAGCGGAAACACTTCATACGTTCTTGCCATCCAGCTCGCCTCCTGAGCTCCAGAACGTCCTTACCTGAAAATCTGTAATACTCAGTCTGACCCGAGCATTACATCAAAGTAACACCCGGGTCAGGCTGGAAACCAGCGTGAGTAAACTCATCTAACATGAAATACCAAAGCATAAAACTTATTTAAAACCCGGGGTAACTCGTATCAATTTACAAATTCACAATTTGTTATAGACACCACTTATTTCACACATCAATTTTCTAAGTACCAAAATTTAGATTAAATAGTCCAATTCACTTAAATCATTTCGTTCCAGCCTATTGATTTCAATATCAATCTATAAAAATTCGAAGTGGTTTCGGATATTTTCTAATACCCGACCCCGGTCTCTTCGAGTCTCATGTCATCCTAACCCAAATTATCCAAATGAAATACACTTCAAACTTTAAATACAGGATGTCCCTTTACACAACAATCCGCCATTGATAGATAACCACAATATCATGTCCTCCCAAACATATGATACTACAAATCATTTCATATCAGAGATATCAACTCATTCAAGGCATCCAATATCATTCAATCATCCATAAGCACTTGATCACTTCCAAAATAAATTAAGTCACTTCTAATTGAATTACTAACCCCAATCACTTGGATTCCTTCACTTGACATTAATTAATTTCAAATCAATTAATTAATCATCCCTTAATTATCCATCTTTAATAATCACCCTAGATTAATTATCCTTCAGTCACATTCAAGTAATTATCTTTAATTAATTACACAAATTAATTATTCTTAACCAAAAACAGTAATTAATCTTTAATTACTTCACAAATTAGTTAACTATAATTAATTACACTAATCCTTAGTTACTTACATTAATTAATTTTTCATAAATAACTTATTATGGATTAATTAATCTTAATTAATCAATCTTTAATTACATTATTAATTATACAAATTAATGATTTCTAATTACATTTTAATTTATCCTAATCTAAATTAATTACGTTAAGTAATTAATCATTAATTAAACCACAAATATTAATCACTCTTGATTAATCTCAACCAGTAAGTAACTACCTTTTTATTTACTCCATTAAATGAATTAATTAATCATTTTATAAAAGAAGTTTAAAGGAATTTAAAACCAAATTTATTTTTAAATTCAATATTCCAATTATCAATATAATTCACCACAGAATATCAAATATTCATAACAAAGAATATAAAACAATCTAAATGATTTTGAGGAATCCAGTTGGATCCCTCCAACCTGTTCCCTATATCCACAGACGTTAGCACAACATAAAATACCGATTCCACTTCGAGGTGGAATATCGCGGTATATGAGATTTATATAATATCATCCGCTATTATGCGATGCATAGGGACTCATCCGCTATATAACGCGGGAAATAAATCACTCCAATGTATACTATATATTACTATATAATATACCACATCAAATAAATTCAATCACTCAAACAATTATTTAAATTTAACCATTTAAATTTAAATAAAAATCCAGAAGAGTGAGATTAACTCACCTTTGTTTTATTTGCAATTCCATCCAATCCTGACTTGTTCTCTTCATAGTATTAGACCTTGTACAACATTACATAATTTATTAATATCTGAGATAATCAAATAATCCATTACTATTTATTAGTTTTAATTTAACTAATAATTTTCCTATAAAAATCCCTTTGTTTAAAAATAATTAATATAAGTTAATTACAATAATTAGTCTCCTTAGTACACTGTTTTCAATTAAAATAAAACTCCTTTCATATTATATATATATATATTAATGTAGAAACGGGAATTTTATAAAACTTACTGCAAAATATTTATATATTTTTCCTTTTCTATAATTAACTTAACCAAGTAAAACCTTTTCCCAACCTATACACATATATGCATATATTTAAAACAGAAACCTTATTGTTATATTTATTTTTTTCTGTAAAATGTACATATGTGATTTTTAACGAAATAATTTAAAACAAAATATCTTTTATATATATATTAAACTGAAATAGTACTGTCTTGTATATCCTATACATATATTCTATTATTTGCCTATATTTTAAATTAAAAGAAAACAAGAAGAAAAAGAAAAGAATAAGACTGCAGATACCTCAAAACATCGCCACGCTCGAACCACCATCGACATCGGCCGCTACCACGACCCATCACCAAGCCACGACTTCGGCAATCCATCACCAAGCCTCATGATCGAACGCCTCCCCTCGTGTCGCCCATTTCAAAACGCGAACATCGCGAGTCCTTCCTCCAGTGACTTGCTCAAGACGTCGTGCTCGAGCTGTAGACCGTCGCCTCCCTTCTCGGTGTCCATAGCAATCGATCGCGGCCACAAGAAAGACGAACCCTGAGACTTTGAACCCAACCCTAGATCACCTCGAGCTTTCGAATTTCCATCCCATCGTCTCGAGTGACGGCGAGCTCGAGTTTCCCCATGCGGTGATTTCGATTCATTCGGTTAAGGGGTTTCGGGCACGATCGATTTAATACTAAACTTCCGAGCAAATTAGCACAGAGGAGCAAACTATCGATCGACCATTATAAATTTCAATTTGAACGAAATTGGTTTTCGTTTGTTTTGCTTTTTTTCCTCTGAGTTGAAGAGGGGAACGGGAAAAGGAAGAAAGAAAATAGCTAGACAAAAAGGAGGCTACGATATAAAGTTGAGGGAGGCGTGTTGGAAAAGGGAAGCTACAGTGCTTCTGAAATAAGGTGAAAAGTTTTGATGTGAGAGAAAGTAGGCTGATGTTGAGATGAATTCGACCACTCAGTATATTTTTTTTTAAATTTAATTCGTCTTGAATTCATAGCTTAAATTCTTGACATCCTATTGAGGCATGCCGCTAGGCGTTTATAATGTTATACCCCTATTTCGAACGCAATGGAAAAGGTTTCGAGGTCTAATTCGATCGTATGGAGAAGATAACTTTCTTGAACCCAGTTAATAAATTGAATTTTCGATATAGATTTAAGCATGTTTATATATCGTACGCTCACACAACAACTCCAAATATTACGAAAATTGAAATCCGATAATAATACAATATTACGGATCCAATGGAATTGGTTTCGTCGAATTCCGAGAATGTGCCTCGGAAGGCTATCTTTAAATGTCAATTTAAACGGTATATTTTCAAAACTTAACAAAACATTTCCAAATTCAATTTCAACACTTCTACTATCTTCAGTACTGTCGATATAAATTTTACAAGCCTTTAAACTATTTTTAACAGGCTAAAAACTCCAGATTCAACATTTTACCCAATTTCCAGTAATTATTTAATTAAATTTTCCGAAAATGGTGATATTTGAAATCTAAGTTACAAACTAACTTTTAAATATTAAAATCAATTAAATATCCTAATTTAAATTGTTCAAAATTCTGGGTCGTCACATTCCTCCCCCCTTAAAAGAATTTCGTTCCCGAAATTGCTAGTTAAGAAGAATGGTCCAATACCCATTTACTTTTTTTCCCAAAAACAAATAATTTCAAAAAATTCTGAAAACAATATTTTTATTAAAGACACACTAACCCTTTTTCTAGCTTTCCAAACTTATCCATAAGTCCTAATAATATTATTTCCTTAACAATTCAAATTTGAATTTAAAACCAAATTTTGAATTATCAAAATTTTCTCAAAATTTTTCTAACTCCCTAAATTTCCAAATTTTTTTGCCAGCGTCTCCTTTGCGCGGCTAGCTCGGTACGACTACAAAATGCCTCGATGGGCTCCCAAATTCCAAAAGAAAACAAAAGGCCAAGTGGCTAGATCAAAAACCCAATCAAATTTCATACAGAAATTTAAACACGTACATTTTTCTCGAGCAATTCAAATTTATCTTCTGAAATCAAAACCAATTTTCCTTTCCCTTTACAATACCTACATATCCTACTTAGCAATAATATCCAATCATAGCTTTTAAAATCATTTTATACATTTCCTTACAGAAATTTTCATATCTACTTCTATTCAAATTAGTTTTCTCCATTTCCATATGAATTCAATTTATCTTAATTCTGAATATTGAATTTTATCTTCCATTTATAACTGATTCATATCATTATTTTAAATTAGTTTCATTCATTAATTTATTTCAATTTGAAATCGTTTGTCGCTAACAAAAATTTTTCCCAAAAATTTCTAACTCCCAAAATTTTCGATTTTTTTCGACAGAGTCTCCTTTGTACGGAGGAGCTTTTGCTACTTGACAAGAGATATAAATATATATACATCGACCCACATGGTCAGAAAATCAAAAACAGTTCATATTTTCTATATTTATTGCGTAGGCGTACCTTTATTTAGCATTTTAAGCAAGCAGCTTATTAATTTAGCAATTAGCGCAACCAAATCCAGCCAAACGGATTCCCGGTACCTGTACTTACTCAATTCAAACATGTAGGTACTAAATATATGAAATTTATTAACATTTCACTTACTTTCAATAGCTAAACACATGCACTTCATAAGCAACATGCACCAAACACAACCCACAAGCGATTTATATGATTTTAAAGCTAATTCAATTGCTTTCAACCAATTCATATGCCATTTCATTCAATTTTAATGGTTTACAACTCAATTTCTTACCTTCAATTTATTTTTAATCCAAACAAGCTCATATTCAATTCAATTGGTCTCAAAATCAATTTATTTAATCTCTATCAACTCATAGAAATTTAATTACCTTCGTTTATGTTAAACGATAATTCATTCTATGCGATTTGATGATATCCATGTGAATAAATAATTACTCAAGTTTTATAACCAATTTAAATTGATTTCAACTCAATTTATATTTAATTCCTTCCATTTTAATTCATTCACAACCATTTTCTTTAGCTCGACACATTCCATGCTTGTATACTACTAGCCATTCCCAAATTAATTCAACTTAAGCTTTTATTTAATGGTCTACCCTCCTACTTGAAGTCGAGCTTTTATAAATTTTAAACTTATGTTAATTTACTTTAATATAGTCCAAATTCAAAACTTAAGCTCACTTCATTTGCACATTAAATTTTCCTTTTCAATTTAACTTGGTTCTATTTCAATCAATTCTCATTTCAATTTACAAATTTATTTTATTAGTTATTATAAATTTAATTTCCAAATTCAATTCATTCACGACTCATTTAACTAATTACAAGGCCATTTTCAATTTATTTCTACCTTCTTGAACTTAATTTGCAATTCAAACTATTTCTGTTTCAATCCAACTTCCTTTTTATTCGACAATATTTCAATTGTATTCAATTTACTAACAATTCAAGTCAAATTTAATTTATAACTTAAGTTTTCATTCCCAAACTCCATTAATAACTCCCAACTCAACTTCTATTTAACCAATTTAAATCTTATTAACATACTCACTTAACTAATTTATTTAGCTAACTAGCTTACTCCTTTATTTTAAAATTTTAGAAATACTTTTAAATTCACATAATACTATTAAAATGGCTTTTTATAAAAATACTTCTTATAACTCAATGTCTCAACCAGTGCATCCTTGTTCTCATTGAAATTCGGTCATACGTTGATCATGCGTAGGACTGAAAATCTATGAGTACTTAGCAGACCCATTTTCAACATCCAGTGAAAATACTTGGAAAATAATTTTATTGAAAATATAGAAAATAGTTTTTGAAAATAGAGGAAATATCTTTGGTGAAAATGCTCTGAAAATCATCACTCCCATCCATGGTCGCAGTTACATCCTGGGTTACGTTGCCATTGCAACAAAAGTCCATGTAACTGTAGGCACTCCGCGCCCATCGATTACACCATGAAACCCACAACAGATCGCAGTTACATTCCAGGGTTACGTTGCCATCACAGCAAAAGTCCAAGTAACTATAGGCATCAGCGCCCTCGATTTTTGCTGTCAAAAATGAAACTTCTCCACTCCCACATAGGTCGCAGTCTACCGATGTAAAATCAAACACAGGCTGTTGGCTCTCAGCGGCACACACGACTTTCGCTATGTTACCATAGGTTGCAGTTTACCGATAGAAAATCCAGACTGTTGGCTCTCAGCGGCACACACGACTTTTGCTATGGTCTGCAGTAGATCGCAGTGACATCGAGTTACACTGTCATCACAGCATAAACCAAATGCCTCTGTAGGCATCAGAGCCCTCGACTTTCGCTACACAATACTCATAATCCTCAGGAGCTAGTTTTGTCCGAACACCTCACCGGATCAACTTCAGAATCCCCTTAGGGTTCAAGGCAGTACCACCCAGTGGTACTCCTGAGAAGTTAATTTCAAGGGAGCGCCTTTTTCCCCAGAGCCATTATCAAAACACTTTATACTATACACATATAGTACCTTCCAAATCATACACCTAGTATGAATCTCATATGAATCTCCTTTCTCAAAATCGATTACCCAAAATCGATAATTCTCAAACTAGGCTTTCCAAATCCAATATTGATTTTACCCAAAAATCAAAAGCCTTTCCAAATCCAAAGGTTCCCAAAACCTTTTTCCAAAATCCTCATAAGATCCTTTATATATATATATATAATTTTTTTAAAACTTTGGATCATTTCAAACTTGTATGAAATTCCTTTTATACTTCAAACACTTTCAAAATCCTTTTCTTCCGGCAATAGATTCAACAAGGGGAGATTTATCTTATATAACAAAGATATATAACTTTGTTTATTGAAAATCAAATATTCAAATTTGATTATTCTTTTTTTTAAAGTGGTTTCCATCATACTTATCACCATAAAAATATCCAACTTTCACTTTTATCCATTGTATATTTCACCAAATATACTTTCAATTCAAAAGAAATTATTTCACATTTCTTATTCACAAATTTCCAATATCAATTCATTCAAATACGTACGATGTACACTTATCATCCGTACACTATACCAATCTGATCGCTCGCTCGATCACACAATTTCACTTTCGAACTAGTATCGTCCATCCGACTTCTTATTGCGGACTCAGATTTGGCTTTTGGATCAGAAACCGTCATTCTCCTTGCATAGCCATAACTATGATAGAGAATATCCAGAACCAATAACAATCCATATCCAGGTTCGCTGTCGAAATCGAGCGAAAAATCCCAGCTCGGATTGATATATCTATCTCGAAATTCTGTGCTCGAATCTAGATCAAATCACTATGCGAATAGAATAATATACGTACATCCTACGTAACTATCTTCATTGATTATCAACTAAATCAATTTCTCTTTCTATTCACATTTCCTTTAATTTCTATCCACATAATCACAATCGTTTCAATCCATTGGATTATCACTTTAATCCTTATCCCAAATGGATATTCAATGATAAACAGCTTGAACTCTGTCCAGCTTAAATTTAGAAAATAGCTTGAAAAGTTTTTTTTTAAAAAATAAATAGGTAAGTAGTCGAAAAACAATTAATAGTTTGCAAAATAGGTGTAAAATAGTCAAGTAATTATAAAATAATTGGAAAATAGTTAAATAGTTTCAGAAATTTTAGATAATTGCAAAATAGTTGTAAAATAGTAATTACTTTATAAAGCAGTCGAAAAATTATTAAATAGTTTCAAAAATAATTATAGAATAAGTAAAAAATAGTTTAGGGTTTAAAAAGAAAGGTTGTATATAGTAAATAGATAGGAAAATAAATTAAAAACAGTTTATATTAAAATATTTTATTTTGGAAAGATATTTCAGAGCCAAATTGTTCAATTCCCTATCTCCATTCTCATCAATTCAATTTAAATTTCCACCTCCATTTAAATTGACTCAATTCCAATTTAAATAACTTCAATTTCCATTGAAATTGATTTAACCCCAATTCAAGTTGAGTTAATCTTGATTTCTTCCCAAATTCAAATGAAATTCAATTTGATTTTAAGCCTATTCAACTTTAATTACAATTCCAAATTATTCCAACCAATTTGGACTAATATCAATTGAACCCACTTCAATTTCAAATCATTTCAATTCAATCCAATTCAATTTTTCATTTAAATTTTTAAACTTATCCATCTTCAATCACAATTCCAATTAATTCAAATCAAATTCAATTTTGAACTAATTTAATTTCAATCTCAATTTTAAACCATCTCGAATTATATAAATTCGAGTGAAATTCTCAAATGTTGGTTTAACCTTTAAACCAAATTAACCTTTATTTAAAGTTTTTAAACAATTTAATTTCTTAGTTCAAATTCTAGAATTTTATTTTAAATCAATTTAATCTTTCAAAAACCAATTTATTACCCAAATTCAACCTTTAAAATAAACTTTCAACAATTTCAGTTGAATTTCTATTTAATTCCAATGATTTAACAACCTATTAACTCAATATTAGAAATATAATTGCTTTATATATTAAAATATAAGATTATATAAAATCGTTTTAAATCTTTATATATATGAAAATAACAAGTACGCACTCATACACACACACACAACTCATTCTAGGGTACCATTGACCATATCCTTAATGAGTATCCCTCACCAGAGCCACAGTTCTCGCTTAACCTTTCAGCTCTGATACCAACTGTAACGACCTAAAATTTTCGATCCCGAAAATTCCAAGTAGTTAAGAAAAAGAAGAAGGAGATAGAAGAAGAAGAAGAAACACCACAAAGATTCTCACATTCGCAGCGGATGAAAATGTAATATCAAATAATAACAGTTTACAAAAGAATTCTGTATCTGTCAAATACATTTATAATACATCAGAGTTACACATATATGCAGACACTAGATATACCTAATCACCATTTCTCAAATATACAGCAATATAATACAGCGGAAACACTTCGTACGTTCTTGCCATCCAGCTCGCCTTCTGAGCTCCAGAACGTCCTTACCTGAAAATCTGTAATATCCGGTCTGACCCGAGCATTACATCAAAGTAACACCCGGGTCAGGCTAGAAACCAGCGTGAGTAAACTCATCTAACATAAAATACCAAAGCATAAAACTTATTTAAAACCTGGGGTAACTCGTATCAATTTACAAATTCACAATTTGTTATAGACATCACTTATTTCACACATCAATTTTCTAAGTACCAAAATTTAGATTAAATAGTCCAATTCACTTAAATCATTTCGTTCCAGCCTATTAATTTCACATATCATTCTATAAAAATTCAAAGTGGTTTCGAGTATTTTCTAATACCCGACCCCGCTCTCTTCGAGTCTCATGCCATCCTAACTAAAATTATCCAAATGAAATACACTTCAAACTTTAAATACAGGATGTCCCTTTACACAATAAATCGTCATTGATAGATAACCTCAATATCCTGTCCTCCCAAACATATGATACTACAAATCATTTTATATCAGAGATATCAACTCATTCAAGGCATCCAATACCATTCAATCATCCATAAGAAAACTTGATCACTTTCAAAATAAATTTAATCACTTCTAATTGAATTACTAACCCCAACCACTTGGATTCGTTCACTTGACATTAATTAATTTCAAATCAATTAATTAATCATCCCTTAATTATCCATCTTAATTAATCACCCTGGATTAATTATCCTTTAATTACATTCAAGTAATTATCTTTAATTAATTACACAAATTAATTATTCTTAACCAAAAACAGTAATTAATCTTTAATTACTTCACAAATTAATTAACTATAATTAATTACACTAATCCTTAATTACTTACATTAATTAATTTCTCGTAAATCACTTATTATGGATTAATTAATCTTAATTAGTCAATCTTTAATTACATCATTAATTATATAAATTAATGATTTCTAATTACATTTTAATTTATCCTAATCTAAATTAATTACATTAAGTAATTAACATTAATTACACCACAAATATTAATCACTCTTGATTAATCTCAACCAGCAATTAACTACCTTTTTATTTACTTCATTAAATGAATTAATTACTCATTTTATAAAAGAAGTTTAAAGGAATTTAAAACCATATTTATTTTTAAATTCAATATTCCAATTATCAATATAATTCATTACAGAATATCAAATATTCATTACACAGAATATTAAACAATCTAAATGATTTTGAGGAATCCAGTTGGATCCCTCCAATCTGTTCCCTGTATCCATAGACGTTAGCACAACATAAAATACCAGTTCCACTTTGATCGCAAATATCGCGGTATATGGGATTTATATAATATCATCCGCGATTATGCGGAGCATAGGGTCTCATCCGCTATATAATGCGGGAAATAAATCACTCCAATATATACTATATAATATACCACATCAAATCAATTAAATCGCTCAACCAATTATTTAAATTTAACCATTTAAATTTAAATAAAAATCCAGGAGAGTGAGATTAACTCATCTTTGTTTTATTTGCAATTCCATCCAATCCTGACTTGTCTCTTCATAGTATTAGACCTTGTACAACATTACATAATTTATTAATATATGAGATAATCAGATAATCCACTACTATTTATTAATTTTAATTTAGCTAATAATTTTCCTATAAAAATCCCTTTGTTTAAAAATAATTAATATAAGTTAATTACACTAATTATTCTCCTTAATACACTATTTTCAACTAAAATAAAACTTCTTTCAAATTATATATATATATTAATTTAGAAACATGATGTTTATAAAACTTACTACAAAATATTTATATACTTTTCCTTTTCTGTAATTAACCAAGTAAAATCTTTTCCCAACCTATACACATATATGCATGTATTTAAAACAGAAGCCTTATTGTTATATTTATTTATTTTTCTGTGAAATGTACATATGTGATTTTTAACGAAATAATTTAAAATAAAATATCTTCTACATAAATATATATATATATATATATATATATATATATATTAAATTGAAATAGTACTGTCTTGTATATCCTATACATATATTCTATAATTTGCCTATATTTTAAATTAAAAGAAAACAAGAAGAAAAAGAAAAGAACAAGACTATAGATACCTCAAAACATCGCCATGCTCGAACCACCATCGACATCGGCCGCCACCACGACCCATCACCAAGCCTCGACTTCGGCAATCCAACACCAAGCCTCGTGATCGAACGCCTCCCCTCGTGTCGCCCATTTCAAAACGCGAACATAGCGAGTCCTTCCTCCAGCGACTTGCCCAAGACATCATGCTCGAGCTTTAGACCGCCAACTCCCTTCTCGGTGTCCATAGCAATCGATCGCGGCCACAAGCAAGACGAACCCGAGACTTCGAACCCAACCCTAGATCACCTCGAGCTCGCGAATTTCCTTCTTATCGTCTCGAGTGATGTCGAGCTCAACTTTCCCCATGCGGTGTTTTCGATTTATTCGATTAAGGGGTTTTGGGCACAATCGATTTAATACTAAACTTCCGAGCAAATTAGCACAGAGGAGAAAACTATCGATCGGCCATTATAAATTTCTATTTGAACGAAATTGGTTTTCATTTATTTTTCTTATTTTTTTTCTCCGAGTTGATGGGGGGAACGGGAAAACGAAGAAAGAAAATAGCTTGAAAAAAAGGAGGCTACGATATAAAGTTGAGGGAGGCATGTTGGAGAAAGGAAGCTACAGTGCTTCTGAAATGAGATGAAAAGTTTTGATGCGCGAGGAAGTAGGCTGTTGTTGAGATGAATTCGACCACTCAAAATATATTATATTTTAAATTTAAATCGTCTTGAATTCATAGCTTAACTTCTTGACATCCTATCGAGGCGTGCCGTTTATAATGTTATACCCCTATTCCGAATGCAATGAAAAAGGTTTCGAGGCCTAATTCGATCGTATGTAGAAGATAACTTTCTTGAAGCCAATTATTAAATTGAATTTTCGATATAGATTTAAGCGCGTTTATATATCGTACGCTCATACAACAACTCCAAATATTACGAAAATTGAAATCCGATAATAATACAATATTACAGAACCAATGGAACTGGTTTCGTCGAATTCCAAGACTGTGCCTCGGAAGGCTATCTTTAAATGTCAATTTAAACGGTATATTTTCAAAACTTAACAAAACATTCCAAATTCAATTTCAACACTTTTACTATCTTCAGTACTATCATTATAAATTTTACGAGCGCTTAAATTATTTTTAACAGGCTAAAAACTCCAGATTCAACATTTTACCCAATTTCCAGTAATTAAATCCAATAATTAAATTTCCTAAAAATGGTGATATTTGAAATTTAAGTTACAAACTAACTTTTAAATATTAAAATCAATTAAATATACCAATTTAAATTGTCCAAAATTCTGGGTATTCACATTTGGCTCTCCCTCACTTGAATCGTAGTCGTACTTTCGTGCTTTTCGGGTCTTTGTTGTGTATCAGAATATGTTATCTCCATCTTGTAGAGGTGAGTATTTCTCACCAGACATTTTGTACTTGTTGTGTGTCAAAATTGAACATTGATTTTTATAAGTGAATTATTAAAATTTGATAATTATTTGTGAAATTTCACTTTATAAAATCATAAATTAAAAATATTGAAACGATCATTTTTAAAGTGTGAAAATATTATTTTTATAAGTTAAAATTTGTTTAAATAAAAATTTCGTTGTTTATGAAATTTTATTGAAAACTTAGAATTTTATTAACAGCATTTTTGAAATGCTATCATTTCCGAAGTAAAAGATATTATAGCATTTTGTAAATGTTGTAACTGATATAAATGAACTAAAAGACTAAATTAAACTAAGGGCTATTACTGCACTTTGTAAGTGCTGTGGTTGTAGAAACTAAACTAAAACCTGTCATAGCATATCTGTAAATGCTATCTTTGTTAGAATGATTTGTTTTCAAATGTAAATTTACCGTAGCATTTTCTAAATGCTGTAAAAGTTTAAATTTCACTATTTTAATAAATTGAAGTAAATAAATGAATTTTGAAAATGGTAAAATTTTGAGAATTGTATATATTTGATTATTAAATATAATAACTTCACTTTTAAATAATTTAAATGGAATATTTAAATGATCTAATTGGAATATTTAAATGATTTAATTGGAATATTTAAATGGAATAATTAATTGGTTTATTTGGAATATTTAATTGGTTAAATTGGAATATTTATTTAAATGGAATATTTAAATGATTTAATTGGAATGTTTAAACGATTTAATTGGAATATTTAAATGATTTAATTGGAATATTTAAATTATTTAAATGGAATATTTAATTGGTTTAATTGGAATATTTAATTAGTTAAATTGGAATATTTAAATGATTTAAATGGAATATTTAATTGGTTTAATTGGAATATTTAATTGCTTAAATTAGAATATTTAACTGATTTAAATGGAATATTTAAATGATTTAAGTGGAATATTTAAATGATTTAAATGGAATATTTAAATGATTTGAATGGAATGTTAAATGATTTAAATGGATTATTTAAATGGTTTAAATAGAATATTTTGATTTGAAATATAAATTATTTTAAAATGTGATTTGAAATGGTATTTAAATTAAATAGAAATGAATGAGGTTTGGAAGGATATGATATTTTAATATTATAAATGAATTTGAAATGATATTGAATTTTGAAATGATAATTGATTTAGATGTATAAAATGCCATTTTGGAATTTAAACCACGGGATGCATTCAATTTATGGTTTAACCGATCCTTAGAGGATGAGCGATCCCAAGCATCCTTTAAGTTATTGTGCATTACTACTACAGTTCACTTGAGTTGGTTTACATTATATAAGTATGTATGTCCTCAATCGAGTGTTTTGTGTTTTACTTTACGCTCGGGTCAGCCTGAGTATTTACAGCTTAGCTTTGGATTTCTTTTATGGAGCTAGGAATCGTTGGAGATTCTTCTTGTCTATTTATCTATTTCCTTTCAGTTTCAGTTGTTCTATTTCAGCTCTAGTATTTATAAATTTCTATGTATTTGAGATTTCTATTGTATATGTTTTTCAAACTGATATTATGTATTTGTTTTGAGATTTTGTTATAGTAGCTTCATGAACTACTATGGTATTTTAACTTCCACTGCGAGTTATTCTGATATATCTGTGTCTGTGATTCTGTGATTGTTTTCATTTGCTCCAAATTTATTTACAATGCGGTATTTTGACAATTCAAGTCCGACATGTGTGGATGCGAATGGCAGAAAATATCGGGTTGTTACATTAACAAATGTGGAATTCTACTATTATCTCAAATTAATAAGTTATAAAACTCAATCGTTAGCTCTATTTATCTAAGATCTCAATTTAACTAATATTATTTATCTAATCCGCATATTAATAAGTCAACCTTACTAAGTGTACATCTTTTTCTACCAATCTTAACTTATTTACCTATCCATTTTCTAAATCAAATTTCTTAACCTTAAATCCATAAAATACCTTACGGTCAAATTGTGAAACTTAATTCACATGGTATTTTTTATTAACCTTTTTCATCCAATAATCAACCTACTAACCATATTATTCAAAACTATCCACTTCAAATCATACTTCATTTAGAATTAAAAATGTTACCCTAAATGTATCGCGAGTTCAAATTTTTATATTAGGACGATGTTTCCTACATCTCTTATTCCTAAATTTCACTATAATTTTTTATCAAAGTGTCTAAATTTCAAATTATCTTAAGTCCTTTATAAGTTATACAACTTATCCTTTTATATTATATTTAGTAAAAAGTCTCAATTTAGGTTTATCTTTTTCCTATCTCGTTGATAAGAATTTTTTATCCAAGTGTACATTTTATTTTTACTTTCTCCAATTACAACTTATAGCTTCAACATTATCATCAAATATCTTATAGTCAAATTGTGAATTTCTAATCACAAGATATTTGTACTTAGCTTTTAGATCCATCCATTATGATAATCACTTAATCATGATTGTTTCTTAATAATAAAAGGTCTAGGCATACATGATCAAAATTCTAAATTCTAGTTTTCAACTAATGGATTATGTATGGAATATCTTATAGTCAAATTGTGCAATTCTAATCACAAGATATTCATATTTTAGTTTTGCTAAGCTAAATTACAAACAATCCTTAATTTCTAACAAAAAATAATAATATCCCCTTTGAAATATAAACCTAAGGTAAAATTGTTTCATTTACCAATTTCTTTAAAATAAAACCATTTTTATAAAATTAACAAATACACGCTCACATATATAATACTCTCATATCTCATTCTAGGGTGTTACTAACCCTATCTCTAAAGAGTTACTCATCCTAGGAAATTACTAATCCTAACTCTGATGAGACTTACCCCTATCAGGATTCGGTGTTCACTCAACCAAAAGCTCCGATACCAAATGAAATGATCTAGGCTTTTCAACCATCGATAGCGGCCACTTTCCGCCATAGCTTACACTAGTACCTCATGCTTTGCTTTTATGGCCAGCCACTCGACTGAAACCAACACTTCGATACTCGGTCTCATGGACATGTAGGAGTAAGAGTCATCCATGCGCTACCTAACAAGAAGCGGGAACCCCCAATCATGTACGAACCTCACTAAGCAAAGAGGATAATAGAATATGCCCATACGTAGATGAATATCTCCATCTCTCCTATAGAAACTCCAACCGTCTTCGACTAAACCTGAAACTACTCGGATCTGACCCGAGTATTGAAAATACCCGGATCAGGCTTGATAAACCAGCATGAAAAAAAACTCAATGGTAAATGACAGTGTCGTATATCAGCCATTGAATAAAATCCTTTGAAAATAAAGAGTATCTCATAAGACCACGCCCACACATAAACACTGATGGGTTTTTACCTTATGATAACTAAAACACTTTACATATCAAAATGTTTGATATTATTTCTAATGACATCTCTGTGAAAACATTTGCAAATAAACTTATTAATCTTATCCAAAATGGTTACCCATATAGCATATCGAGGCTATTCATTATGCCAATACAAACAAAACCGCAGGGTCTTATTGGAGAATGGATTTCCATACAAATGACAAGGTAAAGGATCTACCTTTCGAAATGGGTACATCTCTAGATGGATGTTCCGAGGCACGGAACATCTTCCGTCTACCAACACAAGATCGACCTACCTCTGTAACTAGATTATACCGAATATGTCATCCCTCGGTCGTTACCAACCTTTAACCGAGCGCTCGTTTTCCATACACCACATTAATTTACATCTTGAACGTCATAGCGGGAAGAAATATATCTGGAAGGAGATGATCATACCCTACTTGGGAATGAACCACTTAGCCTTGCTGCATCAAATCATGTTTTGGTCATTTACGGTTTAATGAGACTTGAGGCTAAGATTACCTTTTCACAAAGCATATATCACATCTTTGAATGCCACATTACCATTTCCATTAACTACTAATTGCCTTCCATAAAAATACAACTCTTGAGCTCGTACGTCTCAATGAGGGTGTTAAGCTAAGTGAAGTTGCCTTCTTCGCCACCACATATGTACGTTTGTAAAAACCAATGTACGTAATCTTTAGAAATGCAATGTCAGACAAACGTCCATACAAGTTGTCCAGCAACAGGACAAACCGAAGGCACTCTCCTACTACAAATAGTAGCTAGTAGTTGTAACAACCCTAGATTTTTAATATAATTTTAAATTTTACTTTACTTTATTTCGAAATTATTTTAAATTTATTTTTATTGCAATATTTAATTTTTAAATATTTTTAAAGTGATGATAAATTGTTTCCAAAATTTATTGTATTTATTTTCAATTTTTAAACCCTAGTTTCTATTTTTAAGCTATTTTCTTAATTTATTTATATTTATTTAAATTTTAATTATTTATTTTTATTCATTCATTTTTTTATTTTTTTATTTTATTTATATTCATTTTAATATGAATTTTAAAATGCAAAAAGAATTTGGAAATATGAAGAGTTTTGACCTTTAACATGCTTGTCTTTTCACATTCATTTTTGCCTTTTCAATACCAATCATCACATGCATTCAATTGCTGACCATATCTCCTTTCATTCAGCTAATATCTCTCACTTTTCTCACACGAAAAATATTTTCTAAAACTTTAAAAAACTTTCGGCCTTCACTTGAGGAAAAACTTTGGTAAATTTTCATTCTTTTGTTCACTTTTTTCCTTGTTTTGTTTTGATTTTTTGCACTTGCTTCAACCTTATGTTGCTCGGCCTTGCTCCTCCATCACAATAGCCGCCTCCACCACCACCACAATCAGCCACCACCTCCTCAAGCCAAATGTCCATCCATGGCCGTGCACCACTTCATTGGCAAACTCCACCAAATATTGCATTGCCCCTTGAACACTTCATAGCCGAGCCACACCTTTGCTCCACCACCTCATACATCACTTTGGCCGACCTTTGCACCACTTTCTCTAGCACATATCTGAATCAACTACTTCTGCCACATCACTCCTGACTTCCCCAAGCCTGGACATGCCTGTTCATGCCATGGCCGAAGGTTGTGGTGACATAGAAATCCATATGGTTGCCTTGTATTTTGTGTGTACATGCATATACCCTTCTACTCCTTCATATTCATGTTATACCAACCCTATTGAACCCATACCTGACCCAAATTCACACCATGGCGGTGTATTTCTAACTTATAGCCGAGCATAGGGTGGTTGAAAGCAAGTGCAAGAGTTTTGGCTATGTGTTGTGCATGTATTTCTAGTTTGTTTAATAATATTTTGGTTTGAAAATTCATGTTGCATATTTTGTTTTGTTTGATATGTGACAAGACAAATACTGTAACAACCCGCATATTTATCGATTTTATAATTAAATATTATATTTAAATATTTTATCGTTAGTCGGATTATAGTCCGAAAAGCTACCTTTTGCATACGTTCAAATTAGGACTCGAGACCACTGCCATTGAGTTCAAAATGACGTTTGAAATCTTTTTGAGTATAAGCTTTGATATGTTTGGAGTTAATGGAATTTCGCTACTTTTCGCTTTGGACTTTAGTTTGGGCTTTTAGCCTATTTAAACCCAACTTTCACCCCTTCTCTTCATAACTTCATTCTATTTGCTTTATCAAAAATGGAGGAGGGAATGGGAAATTAAAACTCCAAAGCTCAAATTCAATTGCAATTCATCATTCAACTCCAAATTCAAGAAGAAGACATTGATTCAAGCTTGTGGTTGCTTCTCCATTGCCTTCAAGCTCTTTCTTCATAAATTTGGTGAAAAGGTGAGATTTTTATCTCACAATTCTAGTCTATAACTATATTGGACTGTTGGGAATGATTCCCTATCACTTTTTCATGCACATTTGCATTTGGTTTGAATCGAATTGGCGAAAAACTCCAATTTTTAGTGTTTTTGGTGAAATTCTGCACTTAGGTCGTTCTGCCTATGCTAGGTCGTTCGCGTGGAAAAGTCTCGGCCTCAAAATAGCTCGTTTCCGACCTTAAAATGGCCTACAATGTTAGGTCGCTCGGCACTCGGAATTAGGTCGTAGGTCGTATGGCTCTTAGGTCGTGGGCTTTTAGGTCGTTAGGTCGCAAACACTTAGGTCGTTTCTGGCCTTAAATCCCCTATACAGCCTTAGGTCGCTCGCTCTGGCTCCTTAGGTCGTAAGTCGTGGGCCTTTAGGTCGTAGGTCGTCAGGTCGTTAGGCCTTAACTCGTGTGACCTTGGTTCTTTAAGTCGCTCGGCCTTGCCTTCCATTTTTAGGTCGCATGACCTTCTAACCCGCTAGGTCGTTGGACCTATAACCCGTTAGGTCGTTGGGCCTATAAACCTTAGGTCGTTAGGCTGTTAACCCACTAGGTCGCATGACCTATAACCTGTTAGGTCGCTCGACCGTTTACTCCGTTAGGTCGTCCAACCCTACTACAAGTATTAGGTCGTATGACCTTGATCCACTAAGTCGCTCGACCCTTAGGTCGTAACACTTTAGGTCGCACGCCTTTCACACCATTAAGTTGCGAGTTTAATTAGGTCGCTCGGCCTTAAAACGTTAGGTCGCTTGACCTGTGCTATTGTTAGGTCGCTAGTTTCTTAGGTCGCTCGTCTCCCTTAGGTCGCTTACCTGGTTGAGTCGCACCTCACCTTAGCTCGACCATGTTAGGTCTCGAGTTTCCTTAGGGTCGCTTACTCCTTTAGGTCGTGACTCTTTAGGTCGAAACCCTTTAAGTCGCTCGATCCTATCCTTCCTGTGGTCTTCACTAGGTCGTACCGTTTTGGTCGGGGCGCTGCCCCCGGACCCCCGCGACCTGACCGGGCAGGTCGAACCCCGTAGCGGTGGCGTTGCCCCCGCACCCCCACCTAGGGGGGTTGCCACCCCCCTGACCCCCCCTCCGTAGGGGATCTTATCTGAAGAGCATTCAACAAAACTTGCTTTGTTGAGATGCTGAGATTGTCCACTCTTCAAGACAAACTATCTTTGGCTTCTCGGTCGATTTTATGGATTTTTGAATATCTATTTCAATGGATTCTTTATCGGTTTCTTTGTATTTTATTCACGTCTTCGTATGTAATTTTTATGATTGATGGTTTCTACAATCACTTCTATGATTTGTCACTTTAAAATATAAAGGTTTTCTATACTAGTAGAAATATCAAAACTCTTTCAACAAAATGATTTCAACTCTATTTTCAATAACAAAGCTCTTTTCTTAAACCGTTTTCCAATCTACTAATATATACAAACCTTTACCTCACTCGTATGAGAAATTGAATTAAACGGCTTAGTAAAACAAGTGGTATGAAACGCTTGCGTTTGCTTCGTCGGTTAACTCTTGGACTTGTTCGATTGAACCTTTTTGTGACAATTTTCTAGTGAAGATTTACAGTTTGTTCGTAAATATTTAAGTTAAGCAAGTGGTTATGGGACATGAAGCTAAACTTTTATATTTACAAGCTTAGTGTAATTGACACTTCTCGTTGATCATGACTATCATTCTTATGATTTAGACTAGCAATTGTGCGATGTCTCTTGTTTGCGAGGTCAGACTAGACACCACTTGTGTGATTTCACTCACACATACCTTTTTGATTTTTGGTTAGTCTAGACCTCATCTGTGTGATTTCGACTCACACATATGGGGTAGCTCCCCATGGTCTTCGGACCGTCATGTGATAGGCGTCTTTCCCTTTTTCTGTGATTTCTGGATTTCTTGTGTTGATTTCTGGAATTTATGTCATTGACTTGTTATGAGTACAAGTTTAGGGTATGATGCCCTCTTTGGATCTTTGAGAAGATTCTTGTGATATCGATTTATCTCTTTTTGATTGAGCTTCTGTCGATCATCATTTGCATACTTATAGTAGTATGTCAGTATGGATATTTTATGTTTATGCCATATCCTTTAATTTATATCATGTCATCTGATATTTATAGCAAGACTGATCCGTTTATTATTTTCTTAAATAATACTCGGGTCAGACCGAGGTGTTACAGGTGCTTCTGCTTGACTTCTTCCCGGGATTAGCTACTCTGACTTTTGGCTAACTATTTAGATTAGCAGTTTTTGTTGTAAACACATGAGATATAGACTCATTGTTGTACTCTTTTGTATAGCACGTGTTGCTATTCTTTTGTATTATTGTGGATCTTTTTGACCACTACTCTGATGTACACTTTCATGTGTTAGTTTTATATTCATATCTTCTTCCGCCTTTGTGATATGGATGTCTGTGACTGATTTGTGTTATGCTTATTTCTATGTTTGTTTCCGAAGCTTATTTATAGCCACTGTGTGATAAGAACTTACATGGATGGTCGCTCCTCAACAGCCTTATTCTCCGTGCTAGTTGACAACACTACACTGTAGTGTTCTTGGCTAGCGTGGGTATAGAGATGGGGAGTCACAGCTTGGTATCGGAGCCAAACTTCGGAACAATGTGGAATAATCTAGCAAGGATCATGTCCTAAGTCTTTCTTAGGAGTTGTGCCTTAGGATTTAATTCGAGTCTTCGTACCGATTCATCCTATTTTCTTTATGATTCCTTGTTTTACCTATCAAGATTGCTTGATATTCATTTTTTGAATAACCTTCTTCTTCTTCCTTCTTTCTTTCTTAAGGAAGAGAAATGGTTAGTTCTAGCAGTCCTAGCGCTGGTCAATCCAGTAGCCCTTCTCTGGATGGCGCATTCATGTCTGCCCAACAACTTTTGGATCTTGTAAAGAATCAAGAGTTTATCTGTGCTTTGAGTAAGAATACCACAAAGATCTTACCTTTGAAACTAGAAGTTCCTTTCGACCAGCTTGTAGATATCACTCTACAAGAGGAAGAGGCTGATAAAGGAATTGATAATGATTTACGGACTTCCAAGGAGAGGCATATTAAGTTCAAGAGCCTTAATCCCAATAAGAGAGTGAAGCAAACTACTTTTGTAGCAAAGACTCCAATCCCTAATCGTGGAGGATGCTACAATTGTAATTCTAAGGACCACTATGTAAAGGAGTGTCCGGAGCCACTGTTTTGTCGCTATTGCAAAGATTCCAGTCATCATATTTCTGTCTGCCCCATACTTCTAAGCAAGAAGAGGGTGGAACCAGAAACTTCGGTAGCCAAGCCACATACCTCTTGTCATAAACGATGTTACAATTGTGGTTCCACAGACCATTATGTAATTAAGTGCCCGGAACCTCTCTATTGCCGCTATTGCAAAGGCTCGGGCCATTACTTGTCTAGATGTCCCAAGCGACCTAGCAAGAGAGAAGGAAGGCTAAATGCTTCTAACGAAACTTCTCTGGGTCAAGGTATTTCTTATTTAATCCTTGATTACATTTGTTTTCGATTATCCGATTCGAGTTCTTTTTGATATAGGTTCGTCTCATCATTTTTATATCAAAAGAACTTGTTGATTTGCTTTCTTTTTATGCTTAGGGCTTGATGACTTCTTTGAGGATTGCGAATCCGGATTAGTGGATCCGCAACACTCTACTTGCTTTTTAATGACATCGAAAATTATTTCATGTGATTTTTCTTTCCGAACCAATTTGCATGTTATGCATTGCTTTGGTTTCGGAATTGATTTGCGTAAAAGGATTGGCTTATTGCAAAGCCCATATCCAATTTTTCCGAAAGGACTATTCATTTTCAATATTTTCGATCTGTTAAGCAGATTCATATTTTTCCTTTGTGATTTCGATTTCAAATCGATGGCATCATTTTGCTCTTTTAGCTCACATGTTGAGTAAAGAGATATCTCTCTCATTCTTAATCGGTTGAGAATTTTTCGGTATTTTTGAGTTTGTCTTAGGATTATCACCTAAGCAACCTTTTTAAGTAGTATTAAGGTCTTTCCAGTTTGACCTTGCCACCGAATTTCAATCGCTACGAGTTGCGGAAGTTAACCTTCTACATACCGCATTCCGCACTCGTTATGATTAATGTGAATGACATATTGTGTCATTCAGTTTATCCAGTCTATTTCATCCATTTTATAAATCGAGTATTCTATGAATATCTCAATAATTCCAATCTCATATTTATTAATTTTGGATGAAAATTGAAATTTAAAATTTTGCAAATCTTTTTAAGAAGATATTTTAAATTCCTATAAAAAGATAATTTTGTGTTGTATTGCCCATTTAGTGTTTTAAGAATTCTGGTCGATGCGCTTGATCAACGTTATCTATAGGGATTTCCTAAACGCTTTGATGAGACAATCAGACAAAATAAATTGACTTGTAAAATGTAAGTTTTTCTATAAAGGTGATTGTGATTTTGAAAGTTTTAGCTTTTGAGAAAAGAAAATTAAAATTCTCTCTTTTCGATACTCTTATTCTTGTGTTTCCCAAAGGGAACCAAGACTATAACTTTAGTACCAATGCTTATTGTATTGGGTTGGATGCCGTTCTCTTGCGAAAGAGAACGTGCAATCACTTTTGCTTCTAAATCTTTAAAGCCGATCGAGACTAGGTATGCCGCTTATGATCTGGTGCTCGCGACTATTGATTTTGCTTTTAATATTTGGCATCATCATCTTTGGTGGAGAAATTTGTTCTCTACCTCGTTTATAAATCATTGGGATACCTATTTTCTCATAAGAAACTTAATTTGTGTCAACCATGTTGGCTCGAATTTCTTGCATCTTATGATCTTGATATTCTTTATACTCCCAGAAGGGAAATCGTGTTGCCAATGCACTTAGTTGTAAGCAATAATCAGTTGTTTATAGGATGATATCCGAATGGAACGATCTCGAGACTCTATACACTTGTGAGATTCGAGATCGCAAAAATCTGATTTATGTGCATCCCTGGTTTTATGTAGTCTAGAGGCTCCTCCGCCTTTTTAGACTGCATTCTTGAAGCTTAAAGGGCTATATCCCGAATTGGCTCTTCGTAGCCAAGGTCGTGGGGATGAAATTAATATCGAAAGATTGAAAGACTTCAAAAATTGATTTTCGTGGCGACATTTAAGTTTGGTAGACTTATCGTACCAAATATTTGTTATCCTCGTCATTATATTTTTGAAGATTCACATCGTTCTAATATTACCGTTCATCCCAGTAATAGTAAAATGTACGCAGATATGAAGCGACTTTATTATCGGGAGTGAATGAAATCTGTTATCGCTAACTTTGTTAAGTGTTGCATGACTTGCCAACTTGTCATGGCCGAACACCAAAGGCCTGATGGGTTATTGCAACCTTTAGAAATTCCAATTTGGAAGTGGGACCAAATCTCCATGGATTTTATAGATGGCCTTTCCCGTTCTCGTTCGGGTCATGGTAACTTATGGGTTATAGTAGATAGACTTACTAACTCCGCCCATTTTATTCTCGTTCGGTTTAACCGAATCGTTCCTCTTTTGGCCAAACTCTTTATTAAAAGAAATTGTTAAATTATATGGAGTTCCTACTTCTATTGATAGCGATAGTGATCCATTGTTTACTGGTTGATTTTGGAAGTGTCTTCAAAAAGCTTTAGAAACGAAGCTTAATTTTAGCACCGCTTATTTCCCCAGTCCAATAGACAAACAGAGCGTGTGAACCAAACTCTTGAAGACCATCTTCGTGTTGTGTGCTTGATTTTTGTGGAAGTTGGGAAAATCATAATTCTCTTGGTGAGTTTTCCTATAATCATAACTTCCAATCTAGTATTGGTATGGCATCTTTCAAGGCACTCTAGGGAAGGCTATGCCGATCTCCTTCTTGTTGGCTTAAGGTCAGTGAGAAGCTGGTTTCAGGTCCAGATTTTATTCGTGTTTCACCTGTGGGGGGTGTAGTACGTTTCAGTCGGTTGGGAAAGTTAGCGGCTCGATATATTGGGTCATTTCCTATTGCTAGACGTATTGGTTCCATGGCTTATCGCCTTCATTTCCAGCTCAATTTTCTGCCATGCATGACGTGTTTCATGTTTCTCAATTACGGAAATGCCTACGAGATTCCGATTCTATTCTTGAGCCTGGTGTTGTGGAAGAAATTGAAGTTTCGCCAAATTTAACTTATGAGCAACAACCTCTTCGAATTATTTCTTCGGAGGTCAAACGGGTTCGAAATAAAGATGTTCCGCTTGTGAAGGTTCAATGGTCCTCAAATCCTAAGGATTGCTCTTGGGAAATCCCGAGAATTCATCGAGCGAACACATCCGGACTTGCTTACTCCTACTCTTTGTGGTGAACTTCCTATTTCAAATTTATTTTGTGTTAATATGCTTTCATGGTTGTTACTTGTATTTCCATCTTATATATTGCGAGGACGCAATTTCTTTAAGGAGGGGAGTCTGTAACAACCCGCATATTTATCGATTTATATTTAAATATTATATTTAAATATTTTATCGTTAGTCGGATTATAATCCGAAAAGCTACTTTTTGCATACGTTCAAATTAGGACTCGAGACCACTGCCATTGAGTTCAAAATGACGTTTGCAATCTTTTTGAGTATAAGCTTTGATATGTTTGGAGTTAATGGAATTTCGCTACTTTTCGCTTTGGACTTTAGTTTGGGCTTTTAGCCTATTTAGACCCAACCTTCACCCCTTCTCTTCATAACTTCATTCTATTTGCTTTATCAAAAATGGAGGAGGGAATGGGAAATTAAAACTCCAAAGCTCAAATTCAATTGCAATTCATCATTCAACTCCAAATTCAAGAAGAAGACATTGATTCAAGCTTGTGGCTGCTTCTCCATTGCCTTCAAGCTCTTTCTTCATAAATTTGGTGAAAAGGTGAGATTTTTATCTCACAATTCTAGTCTATAACTATATTGGATTGTTGGGAATGATTCCCTATCACTTTTGCATGCACATTTGCATTTGGTTTGAATCGAATTGGCGAAAAACTCCAATTTTTAGTGTTTTTGGTGAAATTCTGCACTTAGGTCGTTCTGCCTATGCTAGGTCGTTCGCGTGGAAAAGTCTCGTCCTCAAAATAGCTCGTTTCCGACCTTAAAATGGCCTACAACGTTAGGTCGCTCGGCACTCGGAATTAGGTCGTAGGTCGTAGGTCGTAGGCTTTTAGGTCGTTAGGTCGCAAACACTTAGTTCGTTTCTGGTCTTAAATCCCCTATACAGCCTTAGGTCGCTCGCTCTGGCTCCTTAGATCGTAAGTCGTGGGCCTTTAGGTCGTAGGTCGTCAGGTCGTTAGGCCTTAACTCGTGTGGCCTTGGTTCTTTAAGTCGCTCGGCCTTGCCTTCCATTTTTAGGTCGCATGACCTTCTAACCCGCTAGGTCGTTGGACCTATAACCCGTTAGGTCGTTGGGCCTATAACCCTTAGGCCGTTAGGCCGTTAACCCACTAGGTCGCATGACCTATAACCTGTTAGGTCGCTCGACCGTTTACTCCGTTAGGTCGTCCAACCCTACTACAAGTATTAGGTCGTATGACCTTGATCCACTAAGTCGCTCGACCCTTAGGTCGTAACACTTTAGGTCGCATGCCTTTCACACCATTAAGTCGCGAGTTTAATTAGGTCGCTCGGCCTTAAAATGTTAGGTCGCTTGACCTGTGCTATTGTTAGGTCGCGAGTTCCTTAGGTCGCTCGTCTCCCTTAGGTCGCTTACCTGGTTGAGTCGCACCTCACCTTAGCTCGGCCATGTTAGGTCGCGAGTTTCCTTAGGGTCGCTTACTCCTTTAGGTCGTGACTCTTTAGGTCGAAACCCTTTAAGTCGCTCGATCCTATCGTTCCTTTGGTCTTCACTAGGTCGTACCGTTTTGGTCGGGGTGCTGCCCCGCACCCCGCCGAGGGCGCTGCCCCCTGGACCCCCACGACCTGACCGGGTGGGTCGAACCCTGTAGCGGTGGCGTTGCCCCCGCACCCCCACCTAGGGGGGTTGCCACCCCCTGGACTCCCCCTCCGTAGGGGATCTTATCTGAAGAGCATTCAACAGAACTTGCTTTGTTGAGATGCTGAGATTGACCACTCTTCGAGACAAACTATCTTTGGCTTCTCGGTCGATTTTATGGATTTTTGAATATCTATTTCAATGGATTCTTTATCGGTTTTTTTGGATTTTATTCACGTCTTCGTATGTGAATTTTTATGATTGATTGTTTCTACAATCACTTCTATGATTTGTCACTTTAAAATATAAAGGTTTTCTATACTAGTAGTAAATATCAAAACTCTTTCAACAAAATGATTTCAACTCTATTTTCAATAACAAAGCTCTTTTCTTAAACCGTTTTCCAATCTACTAATATATACAAACCTTTACCTCACTCGTATGAGAAATTGAATTAAACGGCTTAGTAAAACAAGTGGTATGAAACGCTTGTGTTTGCTTCGTCGGTTAACTCTTGGACTTGTTCGATTGAACCTTTTTGTGACAATTTTCTATTGAAGATTTACAGTTTGTTCGTAAATATTTAAGTTAAGCAAGTGGTTATGGGACATGAAGCTAAACTTTTATATTTACTAGCTTAGTGTAATTGACACTTCTCGTTGATCATGACGATCATTCTTATGATTTAGACTAGCAATTGTGCGATGTCTCTTGTTTGCGTGGTCAGACTAGACACCACTTGTGTGATTTCACTCACACATACCTTTTTGATTTTTGGTTAGTCTAGACCTCATCTGTGTGATTTCGACTCACACATATGGGGTAGCTCCCCATGGTCTTCGGACCGTCATGTGATAGGCGTCTTTCCCTTTTTCTGTGATTTCTGGATTTCTTGTGTTGATTTCTGGAATTTATGTCATTGACTTGTTATGAGTACAAGTTTAGGGTATGATGCCCTCTTTGGATCTTTGAGAAGATTCTTGTGATATCGATTTATCTCTTTTTGATTGAGCTTCTGTCGATCATCATTTGCATACTTATAGTAGTATGTCAGTATGGATATTTTATGTTTACGCCATATCCTTTAATTTATATCATGCCATCTGATATTTATAGCTAGACTGATCCGTTTATTATTTTCTTAAATAATACTCGGGTCAGACCGAGGTGTTACAGGTGCTTCTGCTTGACTTCTTCCCGGGATTAGCTACTCTGACTTTTGGCTAACTATTTAGATTAGCAGTTTTTGTTGTAAACACATGAGATATAGACTCATTGTTGTACTCTTTTGTATAGCACGTGTTGCTATTCTTTTGTATTATTGTGGATCTTTTTGACCACTACTCTGATGTACACTTTCATGTGTTAGTTTTATATTCATATCTTCTTCCGCCTTTGTGATATGGATGTCTGTGACTGATTTGTGTTATGCTTATTTCTATTTTTTTTTCCGAAGCTTATTTATAGCCACCGTGTGATAAGAACTTACATGGATGGTCGCTCCTCAACAGCCTTATTCTTCGTGCTAGTTGACAACACTACACTGTAGTGTTCTTGGCTAGCGTGGGTATAGAGGTGAGGCGTCACAAATACCTTTGGCTCTCCCACACTCGAATCATAGTCGTGCTTTCATGCCTCTGTGGATCTCTGTTTTGTGTATTTGGTTGTTATCTCCAGCTCGTAGAAGTGAGTAATTCTCACCAGACAATTTACACTTATATAACTAGTAAACTGATAACATTTGAATTTGTAAACCATATCATCATGTTATAATTGCTTATGCTATGATCATATGATGTTCACCCCTGTTTATACACCTTTTATATCATATGTTACTATTATATAATGCTATTCTATTATTTATATCAGTTTATCACACTGCAAGTTCCCTGTAGATTAGAATCACTATGGGTTGAAATGATACATACCCGAACGGACTTTAGAAGAGGGAAAAACCGTTATGGGCTGAAATGATAGGCCTAAATGATTTTTAATTATTTCATTTTACTTGGGACTGTGGGTTTGAAATGATAAAACCCGGGTTTTCTTTGTAAATTACGGATTGAATTGATATAATATCCGTATCACTTTACCCAGGTTAGAAATTTTTATACAGACCCGTGGTTAATATATATTTTTCTGAAATTTTTAAAAGTTTTTTTAAAATATAAATTTATGATATTTTGATTTAAAAATGAATTTAAAATGATTTATAAAGTGTTAATTATTTTTGTATAAATTAAAATGTGAAATAAATGAATATTTAAGTGTAATTTTGAAATATAACTTAAATTGGAAATTTGTGAATTTTGTTTAAAAGTAAATTTTAAGTTAAGTAAACAAAATGAAATTAAGTTATATTTGGAAATTTCAACTTAAGTGTTAAGTTAAAAATTTAATTATAAAGAATAAAAAATTTAGTGCTTGAATTATATAAGTAAATTATTATTAAAATTTGATTTTTTGTATGAAAATTTCACTTTATAAAATCATAAATATAAGGGTATTTAAATGATTGTTTTAAAAGTGAAAATATATGATTTTATAAGTTAAAAATGATTTAAATAAAAATTTAATTGTTTATGAAATTACATTGAATATTTGGAATTTAATTTACAGTATTCTTGAAACGCTGTTATTTCTAATGTAAAGGATATTACAACATTTTGTAAATGTTGTAGTTGATATAAATGAACTAAATGGCTAGAATTTAACTAAGAGCTATTACAGCACTTTGTAAGTGCTGTAGTTGCTAAATTTAACTAAGGTGTTATTTGAAACCTAAACCCTATTACAACATTTTTAATGCTGTCTTTTGTTAATTGAACTGTTTTGAAACATAACTTTCCGTAGCATTTTCTAAGTGCTGCAAAAGTTGAATTTTCATTGTTTTAATAAATTTAAGTGAATAAATAGACCTTGAAAAATAAAATTTTTGAGAATTTGATATTTAATTTTTAAATATAATGACTTTATTTTAAATGATTTTAAAATGGAGTATTTGTTTTGAAAAATAAACTATTTTAAACGTGAGTTGAAATGGTATTTAAAATTTAAATAAAATGAACGCGGTTTTGGAAAGATATGATATTTTATATTTTGAAATGGATTTGAATGATACTGAATTGTTGAAATGATATTTGATTTTTGAAATATAAATACCATTTTTAAATTATAATCATGGGTTATAATAACGATTGGTTGTTAAAGAGACCGGCATCGGATATGGACATACTCTCTGTCGATACCGAAAACCACGTTAACAACTGTGCACACGGTGGAGATTACAGAACGAAGTAGGATGGTGGCGACGATCCTATTATGGTATGAACATGGACCCGACTCCCGTGAGTTGGCTTAAGGTGGCTAATACAGGAGCGATCGACGGGCCAAGTGAGGTCATTCCTCCGATCGGACACACTTCTTCGATACCGTTCTATTACTTTTGTGATTAATTGGATGCACCCCTTTGATTTTAGGAGCATGGCTCACGGTGGGCGGTAGTGGATGCTACGCGTTACCACCAGCCCGGAAGCGTAATTGGTATATCTACCCTGGCATTGCCTCTTGTGCCTTGTCACCTACTTTACCGAGCCTTACTACGAGTTTGTTTTTCTCCCGTAGCCCATGGAGTATTTAGGGTAGTTCCCAATCTAGAGATATGCTGATGCTGGATGGACTACTGGGACTATTATTTATTGGGGGCTATATGGGTAACCCTTCAACGCTATTTAAAAGTAAGTTTATTTTACTGTAGATATTATTATAATAGTGCAATATTACTACATAGTAAATAGTTTAACGGATCCTCAGAGGATGGACGGTCCCAGACATCCTTTAAGCTAGTTGTATCTTATTACAGTTCACTTGAGTTGGTTTACATTATCTAAGTATATATTTCCTGACTAGAGTGTTTTGTGTTTTGCTTTACGCTCGGGTCAGCCTGAGTATTCACAACTTTAGTTTCTCTTTCTGGAGCTAGCATTTGCTGGAGATTCTGCCCATCTATTTATATATCTATTTCTGTTTCAGCTGTTCTAGTTTATCTCATGTATTAATGAACTCTATGTATTTGGATTTCTATTTTGTTTTTTATAGACTGATAATATGTATTTGTTTTGAGGCTTTGTTATAGTAGCTTCATGGACTACTATGGTATTTTATATTCCGTTGCGAGTTATTCTGATTGTTCTATATCTGTGATTCTGTGTATTTGATTTCATTTGCACCAAATTTATTTACAATATGTTATTTTGCATCATTCAAGTCCGACATGTGTGGAATACTATCGATTTGAATGGTACGAAATAGTAGGTCATCACATTTGGTATCAGAGCTTTGGTTTTAGGCAAACCATTGCCTGCGGAGCAAAAACTCTTTAGAGATAGGGTAGAGATACCCTAGAACGAGTGAAATCAACCTCAGAATATTATCTTTGTGAGAGAACGTATTTTCAAAGTATAAAATGATTTTCAAAATGATTTTTCAGAATGTTTTCAAAGGATTTTCAAATATTATTTTGATACAAAAATTTTCTTGTTTTAAAGGATTTTGCAAATGTTTTCTAACTTCCTTCTTTTCATATCTACCTTGTTAGATTTTTTTCTTTCTTTAGGATTGTGACGCCCCACCTCTATACCCACGCTAGCCGAGGACACTACGGTGTAATGCCGTCAACTAGCACGGAGAATAAGGCTGTTGAGTAGCGACCATCCGTGTATTGGCTTTGTGCGAGCACCAATATGTCAGATAAAATAATAACTTAGGACAACATGCATTTAAATTCAAGAGGAAATCTGACATACCGATATAAACTCAAAGCTACTACACATTGGCTATATATAATCTTCGGAAAAAATTATAGAAATAAACATAACACAAATCTGTCACACATATCCATATCACAAAGGCGGAAACAGATGTGAATATAACACTTCAAAGTGTACATCAGAGTAGTGGTCTAACAAGATCCACAATATCACAAAAGAATAGATACAAGTTCTAGGCAAAAGAATAAGTATACATCAAGGAGTCTCTATCTCGAATGTATACATGACAAAAACTACTAATCTAAAGTAGTTAGTCAAAAATCAGGCAATGGGCCCTGATAAGAAGTCAAGTAGAAGCACTTGTAATATCTCGGTCAGACCCGAGTATTATTTAAGAAGAAAATAATAAAAGGATCAGTCTAGCTATAAATATCAGATAAAATGAGATAGGATAATAGATGCGATTAAAACAGATGATAAAGAAATTGTCATACTATATAAAGTATACATCAAGGAATAACAAAAATCATACAATATCATAAGAAATCTCAAAGCACTTAAAAGAACGTTATATCTTTATTTTATTCACCAAACCACAATTATTGACGATCATATCAATGCCAATCGGAAAAGTTAGTGAAACACAAATTCACTAATGCACAAAAATTGATAAAACTTATCAATGCTAATCACGAAAATTGGTGAAACACAAATTCTAGAAATCGATCAATAGAAATCCAGAAATCACAAAAAGGGGAAAGAGCCTATCACTAGAACGGGAGCATGAAAACTCACCAACACGTGTATCACAAAACGGAAAGCTATTCCATGGTTGCTAACCATTAATTTTGAGTCGAGGCTCCACTAAAACGGTCTGAAGACCATGAGCCGAAGCTCCACTAAAACGGCCCGAAGACCATGAGCCGAAGCTCCACTAAAACGGCCCGCAGACCATGGGTCACTACCCTACCAAGCCGAAGCTCCACTAAAAAAGGGGTTTACTCTCCCTCGCAGACAAAGAGACATCACACATTGCTAGTCTAAATCACAAAATGATCATCATTGATCGATAAGGGTAAATTACACTATGCTAGTAAATAAATGAGTTTAGCTTCATGTCCCATAACCACTAGCTTAACTTAATTATTTACGAACAAATTGTAGACTTCCACTCGAGGTTAAGTGTAAATTACACTAAGCTTGTAAACATATGAGTTTAGCTTCATATCCCATAACCACTAGCTAAACTTAAATATTTACGAACAAATTATAGATTTTCACTCGAAAATTATCACAAGAGATTCAATCGAACAAGTCCAAGAATTAACCGACGAAGTAAACGCAAGCGTTTCATACCACTTATTTTACTAAGCCGTTTAATTAGATTTCTCATGCGAGTGAGGTAAAGGTTTGAATATACTAATAGATTCGAAAATGGTTTTAAATAAATGAGCTTTGTATTGAAAATAGAGTTGAAATCATCTTTGTGAAAGAGTTTGAATATTTACTACTAGTATAGAAACCTTTTTGTTTTAAAGTGACAAAGCACAAAAATGATTGTAGAAACAATCAATCACCAAAATTTAACGTTCAAAGACGTGAATTAAATCCAAAGAAATCGATTCCAAAATCCATCAAAAATGGATATACCTAAAAATTCTATAATAGAAGTCATCAAGGTCGATAATAAATGATAACAACAAATCTGAAAACCACGAATCAATAGAAATTGGAAATTAACACAAAATAGGCTAAATAGGCAAATAGAAGCAGGTCAGTCGATTGACTGCAATTGGCCAGTCGATTGGTCCAGAAACCTGGAAATTTCATTTCCTGCAGTCAGTCGACTGATTACAGTGGCCAGTCGACTGATTGCAGGAAACAGAGACTCACTGTCTCTGTAAACAGCCCCCGGAGCCATCATTGGCTACAGCTAGTCGACTGACTGTAATTGGTCAGTCGACTGACTGGGTGCTGGGTTGTTTTTTCATCCTATTCAATAAAGAGCAAACTCTCCCAAATTGCAATCGAATGAGCAACGGCGCTAGGGGTTTACGCCAATCAGCAACCCGGCCCTATAGGCTCTTCAATGCGTCACGAAAAACATGTTTAAACATCAAAGTTAGGATTTTTGAAGATTTGGCTTCAAAACACCAAAAATTAGAATATTCACCGATTCAATCTAAACCAAAAGCAAATGCACATGAATAAGTGTTAGGAATTCATACCCAACAATTAAAGATAGTTATAGACATAGACGTGAGATAAAAATCTCACCTTTTTACACAAAAACAAGGAAGGAGAAGCTTGAAAACAAAGGAGGATCATCCACTCTTCAATCCCAACTCAAGGAGCTTGAATTTAAGTTTAAAAGAGAAACATTTCCTAAGTTAGTTTTAGAAATTTCTGAAATTGATAAGAGAATGAGTTGGAGAAGAAGAAGAGAAGGCTTACCAAAGCTTCTTCTATTAATTTAGAGCTAGAACTTGAATTTGCAAAGAAGATTAGGGCTTGGAGTTTTAATTTCCCATTCCTCTCTCCATTGTTGCCAAAGCTTGAGTGTTAGGAAACAGAAATGAAGTAATGAAGAGGAGAGGGTTGGGGCTAAGTTGATAAGTGGGGTTAATGGGCTGAAACCAAAGACCTAAGTGAAAAAAGTTGCAAAATTCCCCTAACTCCAAACATATCAAAGTTTATACTTAAAAAGATCGCAAACATCATTTTGAACTCGATGGGGGTGGTCTCGAGTCCTAATTCGACTGTTTGCAAAAAGTAGCTTTTCGGACAATAATCCGACTAACGATGAATTATTTTAAATTAAATATTTAAATATTCAATCGTAAAATATGCAGGTTGTTACAGACTCCCCTCCTTAAAGAAATTACATCCTCGCAATCTTAAGAAATAAATGAACAAAAGGTAACAACCATAAAAGCATATCGACACAAAAGAAGAAATTTGGAATAATAAGTTCACCTCAAAGAACACAAGAAAGTAAGTCCGGATGTGTTCGCTCGATGAATTCTTTGGATTCCCAAGAACAATCCTTAGGATTTGAGGGCCATTGAACTTTCATAAGAGGAACATCTTTATTTCGAAGGTATTTAATCTCTGAAGCAATAATACGAATAGGATGTTGCTCATAAGTCAAATTAGGTGAAACCTCAATTTCTTCTACAATACCGGGCTCAAGAATAGAATCGGAATCTCGAAGGCATTTCCGTAGTTGAGAAACGTGAAACACGTCATAAATAGCAGAAAACTGAGCCGGTAATGAAAGGCGATAAGCCACGGAAGCAATACATTCGGTGATGGGAAATGGACCAATATATCGAGGTGCTAACTTTCCCGATCGATTAAAACGCACAACACCCTTCATAGGTGAAACACGAACAAACACAAAATCTCCCACAGAAAATTCTAATTTCCTTCTTCGGCTATCGACATAGGAATTTTGCCTACTTTGTGCTTCTTTCATTCTATGGCAAATAAGGACAATCTTTTCTGTGGAATCACGAATAAAATCTGGACCTAAAAACAGCTTCTCACCGGCCTCAAGCCAACAAGAAGGAGATCGGCATGGCCTCCCATAGAGTGCCTCGAAAAGTGCCATACCAATAGAAGATTGGAAGCTATTATTATAGGAAAACTCAACAAGAGAAATATGATCTTCACAGCTTCCACCAAAATCAAGAACACATGTACAAAGGAGATCTTCAAGAGTTTGATTCACACGCTCGGTTTGTCCATCGAACAGAGGATGATAAGCGGTGCTAAAATTAAGCTTTGTTCCCAAAGCTTTTTGAAGACTCTTCCAAAATCCACTAGTAAACAATGGATCATGATCGCTCACAATAGAAGTAGAAACTCCATGCAATTTAATAATTTCTTTAATAAAGAGTTTGGCCAAAAGAGGTATGGTCCGATTGGACCGAACGGCAATAAAATGGATAGATTTAGTAAGTCTATCAACTATCACCCATAGCTATCATGACCCGAACGAGAACGGGGAAGGCCGTCAAGAAAGTCCATGGAAATTTGATCCCACTTCCAAAATGGAGTCTCTAAAGGTTGCAATAGCCCATCGGGCCTTTGATGCTCAGCCTTGACAAGTTGGAAAGTCACACAATGCTTAACAAAGTTAGTAATACCAGATTTCATTCCATCCCAATAATAAAGTCGCTTCATATCCGCGTACATTTTACTATTACCGAGATGAATGGTAAATTTAGAACGATGAGAATCTTCTAAAATATCTTTACGAAGATCACTAATATTTGGCACGATAAGTCTACCAAATTTTCGAATACCGCCACGAGAATCAATATTAAAGTCTTTCAAACTTTCAATACCAATTTTATCCCTACAACTTTGGCTAAGAGTAAACAATAATGTCAAATTCCTAAAAGCGAAAACAATAGCCGCGAGCACTAGATCATGAGTGGCATACCTAGTCTCGATAGGCTTTAATTATTTAGAAACAAAAGTGATAGCACGTTCTCTTTTGCAAGAGAACAACACCTAAACCAATACGACTAGCATCGGTATAAACAATAAAGTCTTGGTTCCCTTCGGGAATCACAAGAATAAGAGCATCGGAAAAGAGTTCTTTTAAATAATCGTCTTTCCCGAAAAGCTAAAACTTTCAAAATTACAATTAACTTTTTGTAATCATCTTTCTAGAAAAATTTACATATTCCAAGTCAATTTACTGTGTCTGATTGTCTCATCAAAGCGTTTAGGAGATTCCTATCGATAACGTTGATCAAGCGCATCGACCAGAATCCTTAAAGCACTCAATGGGTAAAACAACACAAAATCATCTTCTTTATGATAAAAATATCTCTTAAAATTTTTGCGAATATTCTTTGTACGTTTTAAGACAAAATCTAATTATAATTATAAATAAATCTTATGAAAAAGATTTGCAAAATTTTAAATTTTGTTTTCATCCAAAATCAATAAATACAAGAATGGAGCCATCGAGATATTCGTAGAATACTCAATACATAAAATGGATGAAATAAGCCAGACAAACTGAATGACATAACAAGTCATTCACAAGAATCATAACGAGTGTGGAATGCGGTAAGTGGAATGCTAACTTCCGCAGCTCGTAACTAATGAAAATCGATGTCTAAAACTGCTGGACCGTCTGTCCTAAACTTTGAGCTAACTGCTCTTTTCTGGACCATCTATCCAAAAACTGTTTATGTCGAAACAACAATATCTTTTATGCTAGATAATGTGCTATCTTCCCAAAACAGGTAAAAAGGGTGGGCTAACTGTCCTAAAAAAATAGCATGGTCCGTTATGCTAATAAATGAGCTAACTGTTCATATTAGAGCTGACTGCTCTTTTTGGACTAACTGCCCACAAAATGGACTAACTATCCGAATTTAAATGAGCTGACTGGCCGAATGTTCATTTGGGTTAAATACCCTTCAAAATATCTAAGCTAACTGCTCTAGAAAATATCTAAGCTAGCCGCCCTTCAAATTTTCCTTGAAAATGGTTTCAAAATGGTTTAGTCTCATATTCATACAAGGAAATATATCTTTAGCTTTACTCTAAATTGCTTTTTCCATTTTATATATACTTTACTTAGAATAATGTTGACGATGTTCAATAAGGATTATCCGTCTTTTTAAAATATTTTAAGTTCCTTTATAACTTAAAACACTTAGGCGATCTGCGTAGTCCTTCCATTCGAAACCTTTGTTTCAAGCCATTAAACAACTTTTCGAAAACATTGAACATAACTCCTTCAAAACCATTAATGAAACCCTTCAAAATATTGAAGGTAGCTCCTTCATATCCTTTAATTAACCTTTCGAAATCATTGAAGGAAAATCCTTCAAAACCTTTTAAAAGCCTTCCTTTTACAAACTTTAAAACATATGACATCTGCCTTTAAATCCTATTAAACCTTAGCCTCTTGAAAGCATTGAACAATACCTTTCGACCTTATTAAAAGGCCCAACCTTTTGACCTTGTCAGCAGGTCTCTTTTCGGCCTTGTCGAAAGATTTCACCTTTCGACTTTGTCAAAAGCCTGGGGTACCTCCCTTATAAAACATTTTAAAACCTTTTGAAAGCAATGTAACTCAAAACCTCTCGAAGACATTGGTTCAATTTAAAACAAGTGGAAACCTTCTGAAACCACTCAAAGTTAACTACTTTGAAATCTTTAAAATGTTTTGACTTAAAACATTTGGTTATGCAAAAGGATCAGAAAAACATTGGATTCGAAAGTAACTGCTTCAAAATCTTTATAAAACCTTTCGAAACCATTCAAAAACAATGAAATGTTGGTGTTGAAACCAACCCTTCGAAATCAATGGAGAGAGGTGACAAGTTTTAGAAAGCAAAAGGTAACATTTGACTCCATCTGTGTCGAAAGGTTAGGAAGCGACAACTATGCTTTCGACCACATCGAAAGCTATATCTTTCGACTTTGTCGAAAGGCTTTAATTAAACAAGAAAGAAAACAAATCAACCTTTTTCTTTTAAACCATTTGGCAATGACGAAAGCTCTTTGTCGAAAGCTAGTAGGCGCATTTTCTTTAAACCAAAACCAAGTTTCATCTCTTTCGAAAGCTCTAACCTTTCGTCCCTAAACTTTTTGACTCCTTCCAATGTAGTACATACCATTTGCCTGATACCATGTGCATTGGTACTTGACCTAGACGAAAGGTTTGGTGCCTTTCGACCTTGTCGGAAGGTTTGGAATTAAGGCGGAAGCTCTTTCCAAAAAGGTGAAGATAGAAGAAAAACTATTTGTTTTTACTTTAAAACTGTTATTTTGTACCCAACCTACCTCGTTTGTCTAAATCTTATTGGTTACCAGAATTTTATATTAAAAATGCTGTCGACTTTCCTTATTTGGAAATTTAAACAATTTTGAAAAGCCCCTTTCTCCTTTACAATTATATAAACAATTTAAGCCCTGTAGCTTAAATAATTTTATATAACTATTAAAACACCTTGAAAAATTCTGGGAAAAATTCAAAGAATCAATTAATATGTTTTCTTCAACATATAAAATTTTTGGGTCAAAAATAATTATTTTTCTCGTAAATAATTTTATAATCCAAATTAACCTTTTCTTCCTTAGAAAATTCATAACAATTCCACAAAAATTCAGAAAATTCTGAAAATTGAAATCAATCTCTGAAATGACATTTTAGATCATCATAAAAATTTGCAAGGCTAACGGATGTTGTTTAATAGAGTTTTCATCTTAAAACATGTCATAAAATTTATAAAACATACATAAGTCATCAACATGTATATGTGTGTGTATCACTTTCTCATTCAAAACATGGAAAACCTTTCAAAATAATTCGGGTTTAATCTTAAAGTCGAAATCATAGAATTTAGAGATGTAAACATTATTCACCTTTGCTTTAATGATTAAGGGCTTGAGATTTTGAATGAGTTTGATTTTAATTTTCTTTCCTTAAAATTTCTGTTGTTTTCCTCCTCTTCTTTCCTTTTTAATGGTGGACAACCAAGCTTTTAAATTTTTTAAAATGAGAAGTGAACGTGTGTTAGGATATACGGCCTAACGAAGACAATATAGGAGTGGCCTCTTTCCCATAATACCCTTCCTCTAATTCATTTTGAACCATTCATTTAATTTATTAGTTAAAAAGGCACGGCTACCTTAATTAAATCAAATCTCTATCCCTTATCAACACACTATTTTATTTAGGTTTTCTAACTAAATCTCCTAAATAATTTTATCAAAAATCTAGTGTGTTACAAACTCCCCTCCTTAAAGAATTTCGTCCTTAAAATTACAATAAGGCTCAAAACAAATAAGTAGGTAAAGCAATCCAACAAAACAAGTCATGATAAATATCTCTAATCCTACCCTCAACCTCCCAAGTACAGTCTCTGTCATCGTCACTCCACTGGACTTTGACTAATCTGACCGTCTTGGTTCTAAGCCTCTTCTCATCTCTTGCAACAATGCAAATTGGCTTCCTCACTATGGTCAAGTCCGGTTCTACCACCATGTCATCTAGAACTATTGGTGCAATAGCAGTCTCCGGGTCTCTAACATACTTTTTGAGATGAGAAATATGAGAAACATCATGAACACCTGCCAAACTGCTCGGTAACTCAAGTCTATACGCGAGCTTCCCGATCCTTTTAAGAACAGAAATGGTCCTATGAACCTAGGAGATAACTTCCTCGACTTCCCAAATCCAAGCACACCCTTCACCAGTGATACTTTGATGAAAACCTGGTCCCCAACTGAAAAATCCAAATCTTTCCATCTCTTATCTACATAACTTTTCTGCCTAGAGTGAGCCTCCTTCATCCTATCTCGAATGACATCAATCTTTTCTACAGCGTCTCTTACCAAGTATGGACCAAGAATCAACATATCCCCGATCTTCAACCAGCAAATGGGACATTTACATGGCCTTCCATACAAAGCATCAAATGGTGTCGTCCTAAGACTAGTCTGGTTACCGTTGTTATATGAAAACTCGACAGGATGCAGAAGGTCCTCCTATGATTCCCCAAAATCTAGAACACAAGCTCTTCACAGTTCTTCCAAGATCTTGTTAAATCTTTCCATTTGCCCTCTATTTACGGATGGTAAGAAGTACTCATCATAAGCTTGGTTCCCAAAACTTCCTACAGACTCTTCCAAAACTCACGAGTGAACAATGAATCTCTTTCACGAACTATGCTGCTAGGAACTCCATGCAGTCTAATCACATTCTTCATGAACAACCATGCTAAAACAGGAGCCATTCTGGTTAACCTAACCGGAATGAAATGGGACTTTTGGTAAATCTATCCACTATAACCCATATAATTTCATTACTCTGTTCAACCATAGCAACCCGTCTATGAAGCTTATAGAAATAGAATCCCACTTCCATATTGGAATATCTAATGGCAGAAGAAAACCACTCGGCTTCTGGTGTTCGGCCTTTGCCTGCTGGCGCTTCAAGCACTACCTTATGCACAAACCAATATCCTGCTTCATTCCTACCACAGAGAAACTCCTCTTTATATCCTGATACATCTTGGTACCTCCGGGATGTATAGTGAACTTCCAAAAATGGCACCCATCCAAGACTTCCTTCCTTATGTTTCCTATACTCGGAACACATAATCTACCTTTCTTTCTCAACCACCCATTCTGGCAAGACTGAAATCTTTCATCGCTCTTGATTCCTTCTTTTAGCTTACTGATTCGTTCAGCTAACAATGGATCCTCTATCTGCTTAGAAGCAATCCATTCCATCAACACTGGTTGACACTACAACAGTTTATGGGTTTCATAGCGTTTGAAAAACGCTATAACAGGCTACCATAGCGTTTCAGAGAACGCCGTGGAACCACAAGCTATGGTAGGCCGGCAGCATTACATAGCAGGAAGGAAAACGCTATAATAGCTAATAGCGTTTACAAAAGGGCATAGCGTTTGCAACCTACCATAGCGTTTTTTCTCTGTTATTAAACTTAAACGCTATAGGGAGTATAATCCTTCATTTAACTTCTATAGCATTTTCGAGCACATTTTTATAGCGTTTCATCAAACCATGTTATAGAGTTACAATGTTTTTCGATAGCATTTTTTGTCATGCTTGTATAGTGTTTTTATTTTCTACTATAGCGCTTTTGATTCTATTATAACGTTTTTGATGCATAAATCTTACATGTCATATAGAGTTTCGATAGCGTTTGATGAATCAATAGCGTTCGTCAAACGCTATTCTATATAATATTAATTTTCAGCATTTGTTTCAATTTTCTTTTTATTATATTATATTATATATATGCATACAGATAGATATATGTATACACATTACACACACTTATATATATATATATATATATATATATATATATTAAAATGTGGATCCCAAAAATAACAAATCGAGAAGATGACAACAACTATATGTAACGATGATAATGTTGCAGTGAATTCTAATTTGGAAACACACAATCAAACCAGTGGAAAAGTTTCAAATAATTCTGCTAATATTTCAAATACTACAAGACATGGTCGCACGATAATAGTTCAAAATAGTCTAACAAATGAACACAAATACTACAAGACATGGTCACATGATAATAGCTCAAAATAGTCTAACAAATGGACACAAATACTCAGTTATGGAGACGATGATACGGAAATGGCTGCTACAGAAGATTCTTGCAAGGATCTAAACATTGCTCCAGGTTGCTTCAGTGCTAACCAAGTTCCTGCATTAAATGACAAAGTAGACAATGACAGTTCCAGGTTGAATATACTAAATTTGTAGACAATAAATGACAAAGTAGACAATGAGTTGTAGGCAATGGAGTAAATGACTTGGAGTCCTAATATAAAAATCTATCATTATTATTGTCTAACTTTGTTTGCATCATGAATATCATACTAATACATGTACTAACCCACCTACCATTTATGAATTTGCAGATGAAATTGGAAGTACAAAATGGATGTTGATTATGTTTACGCTCCACCCTCTTCCTATTACGCCTTTTATGCTTGTTAGCTGTTACTGTATTTTTTGTTCAACTTTCTTATTATCAAAAGCTAACGAAATCTTATCTTTAGAAACCAGTCATTTGCACACATTGCAATGTTTTTAGTCACGAAAATATGAACCGTTAGAAATTACTAGACGAAATGATACCTAAAGTAAATGGGAACGAAGAAAAGATGCTAAAACAGTCAGAAGTTGAAGATGAGAAAAACAAAAACATACTAGAACCTTTTTTGAGGAAAAAAATATGGAAAAAGATAGTGAAAAGGAATTAAACTTAGATGCAGAGAATATGAAAACATCACACTCATACTTTAGACCAGCCACCAACTTCAACCATCTTGAACTCCACCACCAAAAACATCACTGCACAGTGTACATTATCAACTCCTTAAATATACAAAGTGCCTGCACATCCCTTTTCTATCCCAAACTTCATCAACCACTTATTTTCTCTAATAAATACAAACCTCAAACATAACCATTCATACAAACTGCACTCCAGCTCCATACACCTCTCTAACAAACTTCTATCAACTTCCTAGTGCACAAACTCCAACATCCCTTTGCCATTTTAATTCTACCAACAACCACTTCCAACAGCTTCAATCCACTACTACCAGTCACACTGTTGCAACTTTCCTACCAAACAAACTACAACGACCGCTATTCACTTGAAAAACTGTTTCACTACCCTCCTCTACCATTCAACTACACCTATCCTCTGTTCAATCCCAAACTATCAGTTCTAAATCACAATACTACCATACCACCTCTTGCCATTTTCACAGTGCTAATATACTTCTGGCTTCACTTCTTCATCACCGACTCATTGTCATACATTCCTCCTGAACAACTGCCACACTCCACCAAAACCAGTCCCGACCTCTTCCCCCCACCCTGATCATCCACCAGCAACAGTGCACTCTCCATCTCTCTCTGATCAACCTTTAAACAACCAACTGAATCATTCACCAAACCACAAGACCAAAAAGAAAAAAAATCACCACTTTCGGCATACAGTTCAACCACCAAACCAAACGTTATCTTCACATCCCTTCCTCTACTCAAATTCCTCCACTCAATCACCTGAAAGAAGCCCTCAATGCCACTACTCAAACCCCACTTTATATCCTCACTTCTGCAAAAACACAATCCCCGAATTCGCAATAACCTGCTTCGTCGCCTGCAACAGAACTACTGCCAACATCCACACTTCCGCGACCTCAACTGAAATCACCGAACTTCAACAACTCACGACTTCACCTAATCGTCCCTCCCAAAAAAAACCACGATAGCAAATCCTCGATTCGAACAACCCAAGTGCAACCCCATCGAGACACTCCAACTCGAAGCCACTCATCCCGCATCCAAATAGCAATTCACCAAAAATTTGCAGACAATAAACAAGGCATACTAACTTGCTTTTTCACCTCCATTCAACAGTGCCAATTACTTCCCATCCTCCACCACGTCATCCCCAAAACGACCACCTGAAAAATCACCTGAAACACTTCACCAGCACCATAAACTGCAGCAGTACAACCTGACCACCCCATCACACTCACCAACTCAGCCACTACACACCACCTCAACATTTCATTTCCTTTTCACCAACGATGAGATGAACTAGTAGAAATATATGTGTATTTGAGGTCAGGTGATTATAAATTGACAACGATGCTTAAATCACAGAGTATTTTGATACTGGGAAGGCCATGACTAAAGGAGATGTTTATAACTTTGGAATCGTTTTGCTTGAACTTTTAACAGGGAAAAGACCAACCGATGAATCCTTTGTAGAAGAAGGAACAAAATTGGTTACATGGGTAAATACCATAAGACTTTTATATAACAGGTTTAGTAGCAAGAATTTCTTTATGTTGGTGTAAATTTCTTTTGTTATAATGTTGTAACATATGACAAGTAAAAGCAGTGGTTGAAGATAAAAGAGAAGAACACTGTTTTTCAACGTATTCCAATGGCCACGTAAATATCAAATTTCAACGTATTTTTACAGGAGACAATGAGTTCTTGGGTCATGTTCCAATGGCCTGTAAAGATTCAGTTGCCATACTTATTATGTTTGATCTTACAAGTCGCAGCACTTTATTCAAGTATGTCTTGTGCACTTCTGTTCATTAAAGTTAAAGATAGTTTTATTTCATTTATTAAAGATAAAAGTTTCTTGTTTTTTGAATGCAGTGCAATATATTGGTATCAGAGAGAAAGAAAATGGAACAAGGTATTCTTTTTAAAAGAGAGTGTACTTAACAATCTTCTAAGGAAGAACATGCTTCTGGTCTATGATTCAAGGATAGTGATACATAATGAAGAATCATAGAGCAAATACAAGCATATTTCCGTTCAAGAATTTACTTATCATATCTATTACTGTAATTCTGAATGTAACATAAATTTTGGTTTCAGATAGCAATACCAATACTAATAGGAACCAAGTTCGATGATTTTGCTCAGCTTCCTCTTGATATGCAACTGGCTATTGTAAACGAGGTATATTTTTATTCAAATTTTATAGAGTTTGTTATTACAAAGAAACAGCTGAAAGCCTGAAATTCTGATTGAATACATACTGATGTATGCAGGCCAGAGCATACGCAAGAGCGATGAATGCAACACTGTTATTTTCAAGTTCTACGCACAACATAAACGTTAACAAGATTTTCAAGTTCATATTTGCAAAGATCTTTAACCTTCCTTGGACTGTAAAGAGAAATCTAACTATTGGAGAGCCCATCATAAATTTTTAGTTGACTTATGTATGAAAAACCTTTGAATAAATTTTCATTGGAAAAAGTGGTGAGTTGATATTTCTTACCTCGATAACTGATTTGATATCAATAGATATATGCGATGACATAGAGACTTAAGAGGGAGACTTCATCGGATTAGAACCTGCGAAAAAAGTTGCTGTAGAAGGAAGGATGTGAAATCAAGTAACATGGAATCAAGGCGGTAACGTAAAACAAAAAATTGGTATAAAACTGAAAATAATGAAATTTGTTGAAAATATATGAAGAAACAATACCTTCTTGTCTTCCTCTAACTCTTTACTTGTTTGAATGAAATATTATGTCTTCCAACTCTTCATTGTCAACCTGTCATTTCTTGTTCATCAACTAACTATTGGAGCTTCACTTGAAACTTAACCAAAGCGATAGAATTTTCTGTAAAGAATTAAATTATGATTTAATTTTGAAACAAATTACGTCCTGAAACAAATTTAGCTGATAAATTAGGATGATACAGTTACCATTGGAGTACACGACTGCTTAATAATCAGATCACAACTAATATATATTGGTTTGAGAATAATAAATCTGGTATAATTTTTTTTCAAACATCACACAAAAACTAAATCAATAAGATTAATACAAATGATTTTTACTACTCTACACATGGTGGTCTGGTCTTTCCTAAAACATTAATTCTTGCTACTGCTCTACCATATGCAAGTACAGACCATACAATATTACTAAATCAATAAGATGTGGAACAGAGAAATAAACATTTACCCTAATATCAATCATTCACTAAATCTAAGCACATTTTTATATAAAAAGGCACGAAATTTCATACAGCCTGAGCTAGAAATGCAGACAAATATATGCCAAGGAAGCTATTGATATAACAATTTCACCCCTTAAACTTCAACTTCATAATTGCATTTTCATTCTCTTAATAGTAAACTGATCCATTTACCCTATAATGGAGCTAAAATATTAAAAACATGGTGTTGACTTGTTTTTCTCCAAAAAATAAATAAAAACAATGTGATTTTGCACTACAATTAAGGCTACCTCTCTACATTTATACAAATTTGCAATAAAATACTGTTTGGCATCAGTACCCGCGACCGGCCTCTGCCGCCGTGGTCCCCTCTGCCTGCGCATCACCATCTCCAGCCGATTTGCTTTCCCTCTCCGTATTCACCAGTGAGCATTTATGAGTTGTTTAAGTTTTATTAATGTTAACTCCACTTTTTCAGCAAGGCCGTGACATCTAAAATCGACCGAGAAGCCAATGATAGTTCATCTCGAAGGATGGTCGATTTAACCTCCCAATAAAGCAAGTTCTGTTGAATGAATTTTCAGATAAGATCCCCTACGGAGGAGGGGTCTAGGGGGGGTGCCAACCCCCCAAGGTGGGGGTGCGGGGGCAATGCCACCGCCTACGGTGTTCGACCTGACCGGTCAGGTCGCAGGGGTCCAGGGGGCAGCGCCCCGACCAAAACGGTATACGACTTAAAGAGTGAAGTAAGCCAGCGACTCAACTTATCTGGTTGCCGACTCAACAGCCTTATCTGGTTGCTGACTCAACAGCCTTGAGGAGTTACCGACTTAACGGCCTTGAAGGGTTACGACTCAACGACTCAGGAGGAATAACGACTCACCGGGTTATAACCTTAGCGACTTAAAGGTGCCGGCCGACTCAACGGGTTAACGACTCATGGAGTTAGCGACTCATGGGGCAGACCGACTCAACGGGTTAACGACTCATGGAGTTAGCGACTCATGGGGCAGACCGACTCAACGGGTTAACGACTCATGGAGTTAGCGACTCATGGGGCAGACCGACCTAAGGATTTCAACGACTCAGGATGACTAACGACCTATCATAAGTCGCTGGCGACTCAAGCGAACAAGGAACAAGCTTAATACCGATACATCTATGCTGCTACCTGCTGACTCGTGGTATGTGAGTCGGTCACGGCTCATCTTGAGTCGGTCACGGTTCATCCTGAGTCGGTCACGACTTATGACTTGATCAACAATTCCAGCCTAGAAATTTGCCTATAAATACATGGCCACCTTCAACATTCAAGGGACTTTTTTGGGGGGGGGCTCACTTCCTGGACGCCATTACTCTGCCATTGTCTCGACTTCAAGCAACGTTCAAGCAACACTTCTATCAATCCAATCACCAAAGACATTTCAACAAATCTCAAGAGGAAAAATAACTCATTCGCCATGCATTCGAAGGATTCTTCTACATCGGGGTTTGAGCTATTTGTCTAAGTGTGTTGTAATCGGAGTTGATTGTAAAGAATTGTAACCAAATCAGCAATAAAGAGCTTTAAAGTGGACGTAGGCTAGATCTTAAGCCGAACCACTATAAAAATTGTGTCTTTTATAGCTTTTCTGTGATTTCTTTGCTTATACTTTGTTCCCGTACAAACGGGTGGTGCTTTCACAATTACCTTCTACACACCGGGGTGTTAGCGTTCAATTTTTAGCGTTAACAATTAATAAATCTGTATTTTTCTTTTCGTATATATATCATAGGATCTATCTGGCATATGATATGAAACCTTCCTAGAGCTTTGTTTATTTTGATGTTAAGTATATCAAAGTGGTTGTTTGTTTTGTAGCCATGTAGATATGTCCATGCATAGTCTCGGCCTGTATGTATTTATATATACTAGTTCTCTTTACTCATATGCATAAAGTATAAAACTGGGCTGTGAATGATTCCAGTAGTCTAGTTTGTATTTAATAAAATATGCCTTGTTAATATGTGTATATATGACGGGTTAGTTTGATAATACTAGTTTACATATGTGCATGTTACAATACCTTGTTTAAGTATTGGTTTAGGCTTGTTTTAAGAGAAACAAAATATATACATAAAACATATTCACAGTTGGGTTTTTATCCGCATATTATTGAAATTATACATATAGTTAAGTGTGCGAATTATATTGGGTGGCATTGATCTTTTCTCTACCGAATGTCGTTTTGATTTCAAGTATTATAAGGTATGTTTTAATAAGTTGTAGTTATAATATAACCTGATTTATATAGGCGAGTTATGCATTGCAACTTTGTATAACATTTTATCTGATTGACTTAAATCAAGACAAACCAAAAATGCTATTTCTTGTCAGGCAGAAACTACCCATTTTTTATCCTGAAAACCGAACAAATTTAACAAGAACCCGCTGTGTTAAATGGTTATATGAAGTCAGGAGCACCAGCAGTAAAATATTCCAGGAGCAAAATTCACTAAGCTCTATAGTGCTTCAAATTTTCTTAATATTTTTCAAGTGCATCTACAAGGGTCACAACGCATTTATTGTTTTTATCGTATCACCAATTTCGTATGTGGACTGCGTATGCAAAATATCTACAAGAGTAGGACATAAACTCGACCTCTTTCTTTGATATTGCACTAAAGAAAACTCCTTATTAATTTCCAGCTTTATTGCTAACACATAACACCTATAATCAACACTTCACCTTAACAAATAGCCAGTGCGGAAATGTTGATGTAAGGCACCATTGTAAGGCATCAAAAATACAAAATGAAACAAACATGTTCATGTAATTTGTGTAACATGTTGAGATTGTACTTCAAATCCTCATGAACTAAGAGAAATGACAACAAAAAGGTCTTGACAACAGAAAATTGTACTTTTAACATGATCAACAATGTGCAGTTACTTAAAACATGAATTTCAGATATTCTAGAAGCACTATATAGCTGTCATACTAAGTACCTCTCTTCTAGGCATCATATGTGTTTTTAATTAACTGATTAATGGCTATTTTCTTTTTATCAAACAAGTGTTAGAACTCAACAAGGTGCAGCTACATTTATGGTGAAATACATAAAAGCAAGTCACCAAATCAAATATAATATATACTAAAATAGGATATATATTTTGATAAGAAAAAAGATCACATTTAATCATTAATTCAAAATCAAATGACGTATTGAGCTGCAAAATTTACAAAAAGAATATAGCTAAAACTAGTTCAACAACAAGTAAATATAAAATAAAACTAAGCAAACACATGAGTAAATAGAAAACTCATACCCTGTTATTCAAAAACACTAAATATAAAACAAAACCGTACAATTTAAAACAACAACCTGAATGAAATACAAGTAGACTAAATATTTAATTTCAGTTCTTCGTAACACACTTGTTCCCATTACTCTAACACTTATTAACCCTCGGTTCTTTAAATTCACCTTCTGCAGCTATTATTATCCTATAGATAAACAATTGACTTATAATATTACTCATTATGTTAACTTGCTTTTAAAACTCAATGCAAATAAACAAACAATTATCTTACTTGAACAGATTGACCTGTTTTTAAAAAATATTACCCAACTGTTAGTAGGTCTGAATAATAATCTATTGCTACTAAAGAACAACCTCTAAATATGCCGAGTGTTTGATGTCAATTCATTTCCACAAAAACGATACTAAATTTCCTTAATGTTTAAACTTGAAAACTACTGTAACTAACAATTATGATTTCCAACAGTTGTTCTATATTAAAATATCTTGCAATAAAAAAGTGAATCATCACAATCGGACATCTAAATCAAAATTTGCATCCATATTTGTTAAGCCCTTCAAAGTGAGTTATTATTATCGAATTTTTTAAGTATTCACTTTATGGATTGATTCATACATGAACTACCAGTAAATAGCACCATGTATTGATTCATACAGAATAATTCGTTTGGGATTTCTAGAAACGTAAACAATAAATCAGACACAAACAAAATGATTCGAAATGCACAGAATAATTCAATAAATCAGACGCAAATAAAATGATTCAAAATGTACCGAAGTTCGTTTGGGATTTCTGGAGACTTATTCACACTGCTATCAGTTCGTTTGGGATTTCTGGAATCTCTGTTTACTTTTGGATATTATTGGATCGCACAGAATAATTTGATTGACAATCTAATCCACCCTTCAATCGGTATGATGAGAATTCGCTGGATTTTTGTTTACTTCTGGATCGCACAGATTTTTGGAATCGGTCGGCTGGGATTTCTGTTTGCTTCTGGATCGGAAGTGAAAGGAATTATTTGCTGGAGATGATAAAAGTGATGGCGATTAATTCTTTTTGGAGATGATAAAGTGAATGAAGTATTTGCTGTAGCCTGTGAGGAGAGGAAGTGAAAGTAGGATTCCCGCACAATTTTGGTTTCCCGCCTGCACATATATAAATAGCGTTGTACGTACAAATAGCGTTCATTAGATTTACAAATAGTGGACCAGACCCTAGTTTACATAGTGTATGAGAAGTGGTATGCAAAAATGCTATAGATCGATGCTATCAAAGGTCCTTTTTGTTGTAGTGTGGACTTCCAAACAAGACAATAGAACTGCACTACCACTGGGCCATTCCTCGGATCTCCAGTGCACTCTATAACCAGCTAACGCTTCCAAGTCTTTGCAGTCAGTCATCATTGCTAACACTACATTATGGTGCTTCCGACTAAGTGCATCTCCAACCTTGTTGTCTTTCCCTAGAGTGTACTCAATCATAAAATCATAAGAGACTATGAATTCTTACCACCTCTATTGTCTCAGGTTCAGCTCCTTGTGAGAGAACAAATACTTCAGGACTTATGATCTTTATACAACTCAAACCTTTCTCCCAAAAGGTAATATCTCCACATATTCAAGGCAAAAAATAACCGTGGCCAATTCCAAATCATGCATTGGATATCTGACCTCATGCGGTCTAAGTTGTCTAGAAGCATAGGCAATCAATTTACCCCTCTGCATCAGCAAGCTCCTAATCTTGTTCCACATGCATCGGCATAGACTACCAAATCCTAATCCCCTTTTGGAACAACCAACACATGTGCATTGGTCAATTAGTGCTTCAAACTCTGGAATGCTTCCTCACACTTATCGGTCCACACAAACTTCACATCCTTCCTCGTTGGCCTGGTCAATGGTACTGCTATCTGTGAGAAATCCTTAATGAATCTTCGATAATAACCAGCCAACCCATGGAAACCCTTAATCTTGGTTACTGTCTTGGTTCTCTTTCAACTATTCACCGCCTCAATCTTAGTCGGTTTACTAATAATCCTTCCTCTTAGACTACGTGACCAAGAAACTTCACCCCTTTCTTCTAGAAGTGACACTTTAAAAACATTACTTTCAGCTGATGCCGCCTCAGCGTCTCAAGCGTAACTCTAAGATGAACTTCATGCTCTCTTTCATCCTTAGAGTAAATCAAGATATCATATATGAAAACCAACACGAAACTAGCTAAGTGCTCTTAGAAAATCCGGTTCATCAAATCCATAAAGAAAGCTGGAGCATTCGTTAGTCCGAACAACATAACTAACCATTTGTTTGATCCATATCTGGTCCTGAATGCTGTCAAAGGTATACTATCTTCAACTACTCTGAGCTGATGGAAACCTGTTGCTAAATCCAGTTAAGAAAATACCTTTGCTCCACTTAGTTGGTCGAACAAATCGTCAATTGTGGGCAATGGATACTGATTCTTTATCGTCATCTCATTCAACTTATGATAATCGATACATAGCCTCAACGACCCGTCCAGCTTCTTGGTGAACATTGCACTGCACTCCCCGACGAATTGCTTAGCCTGACAAAACTCTTGCCCTCTAAATCCACCAACTACGCCTCCAACTCCCTCATTTCTGAAGGGGTCATCCTGCTTGGTGCTCTACTCACTAGTTCTGCACCTAGAACCAAATCTATCTGAAAATCAATGGCTCGTCTCGGCGGCAATCGAACTACAGACTCAAACACATCTGCGAATTGTCTAATAATGAAAACTCGAATCAGCTCATCATATGAATCCAAAGTACCCAACAAAGCAAACACTGCACTACTAGAACCTCCTATAGTGAAAACAATTTGATTTCTACAATCCCAGCGTCTAAGAGATATCTTGCTACCCTAGCAAAATATCTTAGCGTCGTACTCGCTTAACCAATCCATACCTAGGATGACCTCGAACCCCACAAAATCAAACACATGCAAACTGCACACAAAAGTATGACCTAACAGGTCAAACTCAAAGTGGTCACACCTCAACCCTGGAGTTGCATACCCTCCTATTGGATTCACAACCCGTAAGGAGTAACTAAATATGTGGGCTCAAGATTAAACTTATCTTTCAAACATCTAGCTACAAAAGAATGCGATGCTCCGGTATCAAATAAAATGCTAACAGAGATACTATGAGTCCGAAGTGTTCCTCCAAGAACTACCTTCCCCTTCTTCTGGGCTGTAGGCTTGGAAACGGCAGGCTCCAATGCATATGCCTTTCTCTTACCATCTCTAATGAGCTCCTTGCACTGGTTCTTATAACGGCCTATCTGGTCACAGTTTAAGCACCCGACATTCTTGCTCTTAGCCATATCCTTCGCTTTCCTTAAGTAACACTCATTAGAAAAGTGTCCTTTCTTGTCGCATTTATAGTAGACAACCTCAGACTTCGCTTTCTTGGCTGCTCCACCCTTCTGAGCACCTTCCTTAGGAAATAACTTCCTCTTCTAGCTCTGCCCAACCTAGACCCCTTTTGCCTTTCTTTTCTCCAGAGACTCAAGGACTTCATCCTGCCTTAAAGTCATCTCCACAACAATATCAAAAGGATCTCTAAGATGTGACAAAGTAGCACTAGCCAGCTCCAACTTTAATCCTCTGATAAACTTCTTCTTCCGCTTCAACATGGTATCTACTAAAGTATACCCATGCCGGGCCAACTCCTCAAACTTCATAGCATACTCAGCAATAGACATCTCAACCTGCACCAGCTTAGCAAACTGCCGAATCAAAGCTGACTGTGCCAGTACTGACATAAAGATCTCCTAGAATCTCCTCTTGAAATTCTCCCAGGTTAGTATCTCCTCATCAACTGTCGATGTTACACTATTCCACCAGAACAATGTGGTTTCTTGAAGCTTCCTGGATGCCAACCTCCTTTTCTCCTCATCATTGAGCCTTAGATATGCAAAAATCCTTTTGCAGTGAAATGATAAGTTCTCAACTCCTATGGCATCCTCTGTCTCCATAAACGGCTTCCCTTCAAGCTTCACATAATCATCGCTCATCTTAGTGAAATGATTAACTACCGAAACTTCTAGAACCCTTGCTCCTGAAGCATTTCCTCCTAACACTACGGCTGCAACTCCTGCCTGCATCATATTCCTAAAAAACTGATACATAACTTCCATTTCGATTGGCGGGACTTCTGCACCAGCATTCTCCACCTGACTTTGGTCAACTCTGCTTCTTCTATCATCCATGTCTCTATTCAAACCTCATGACATACAAAAAGGAAACCTAATCAAAGAGAAATTAATAGAGATGAAGCGCATATTTATATATAACAAATACAAGTACGTTACTATATCGTTAACCCAACCTCAAATCTTACTCTAATTTCTTTAGATTTTTTTGCAAAGTAAATTTTTTGTTAAATTTTTCATAAACCTATGCTCAAATACCATTTTGTGACGTCCGGTATCTGGAGGCCAAAAGCTAAGCACTATGGATGCTGTAGTCATCCACATTATTAACTTCTAGTGACGAAATACGGTAACGTTAATGGTATCCATAATATCAGAAGCACTTGAATAAGAACAAAATCACAGATTTTGAAAATGATAATTTCAGTGATTCCATTTCCAATAATATTATATTTAAGTTATAAAATTCCTAAACGTATCCCAAGCATTGATCAAATATAATTTACAACAATACGCCAAGAGCGACATATGAAGATGCCCCCTTGGATGATCAAAGTACTATAGACATAATTGTCCTAATACACAATGGAAACAATTTTAAAACAAAATTCCTAATTTAGCTATCTATCAGCCATCTGCTCGTCTTCGAATGCATTATTCACCAAAATCTGCTGAACCTGAAAACCTAAACCTTCAGCCTACTCAAATCAAATTTTGAGCACCCGAGAGTTTGAGGGGAAACAAAAACTTCGATTCAGACATAAATCTTGGTATGCATAATTTCTGTTACATCTCAGTTTACTGATAAATAGTGAGACCATGCCGCTTAGCGGAATGGGTTTCCCCTCACTAATATATCTTTTCAAAACATATATTTTGCAAATCCTTTCCTACAACCAAACTGGTTAATCAACTAATTATAGTAATAATATAGCAACATCCATTATCCTAAAGCAGGAAATAAAATAGACTATCTATCTAAAATCTGAACTATCTGTTCTTTACTAGACTATCCATCCTAAATTCTGAGCAAACTGCTCTTTTCTAGACTATCTGTCCTAAAAATGTTTAAAATGAAATAGCAATATCTTTTATTCTAGAAAGTGGGGTATCTACCTAAAACAAGTAAAAAAAAGGGTGGGCTAACTGTCCTAAAAATTAGCAAGGTCCGTTATGCTAATAAATGAACTAACTGTTCTTATCAGAGCTGATTGCTCTTTTTGGACTAACTATTTTGGACATACTGCCCTTAAGACTTACTGCCCTCAAAATGGACTAACTATCCGAATTTAAATTGGCTGACTGCCCGAATTTTCTTTTGGGTTAACTACGCTTTAAAATATCTGAGCTAACTGTCCTTCAAATCTTCCTTGAAAACCGTATCAAAATGATTTACTCCATCAAATCATTTATATACAAGGAAATATATCTTTAGCTTACTCTAAGCTACTTTTTCCATGTTATATATACTTTACTAAAAATAATGTTGATGATGTTCAATAAGGATTGTCTATCCTTTTAAAATAAGTTAAAGTCCTTTATAACTTTAAACACTTAGGCTACCTGCCTAGTCCATCCATTCGAAACCTTTATTTCAAACCTTTAAACAACCTTTCGAAAACATTGAATGTAACTCCTTCAAAACTATTAATAAAACCTACGAACGTATTAAAGGTAACTCCTTCATATCCTTTAATAAATCTTTCGAAATCATTAAGGGCTACACCTTCAAAACCTTTTAAAAGCCTTCCTTTTACAAACTTTAAGACATATGACATCCGCCTTTAAATCCTTTAAACCTTAGCCTTTTGAAAGCATTGAACCATAACTTTCGACCTTATCAAAATGTCCAACCTTTTGACCTTGTCGGAAGGTTTCTTTTCGGCCTAGTCGCAAGGTTTTGCTTTTCGACTTTGTCGATAGCCTAGGGTACCTCCCCTTTAAAACATTTATAAAACTTTCGAAAGCAATGTAACTCAAAACCTTTCAAAGACATAGGGTTCAATTTAAAACAAGTGGAAACCTTACGAAACAATTCAAAGTTAACTACTTTGAAACCTTTAAAATGTTTCGACTTAAAACATTTGGATTATGCAAAAGGATCAGAAAAACATTGGAGTCGAAAGCAACTTCTTAGAAACCTTTATAAAACCCTTCAAACTATTCGAAAACAATGAAGTGCTGGTGGTGGAATCAACCCTTTAAAATCAATGTAGAGATGCGGCAAGTTTTAGAAAACGAAAGATAACCTTTGACTTCATCTGTGTTGAAAGGTTAAGAAGCGCCAACTATGCTTTCGACCATGTCAAAAGCTATACCTTTTGACTTTGCTGAAAGGCTTCAATTAAAAGAAATAAGCAAACTAATCGAAACCTTTTTCTTTTAAACCATTTGACAATGTCAAAAGCTTTTTGTCGAAAGCTAGCAAGCGCGTTTTCTTTAAACCAAAACCAAGTTTCATCCCTTTCGAATACTCTAACCTTTCATCCCTAAACCTTTCGACTCTTCCAATTCCGTACGTACTAGTTGCCTGATACCATGGCAGTGGTATTTGACCTAGCCGAAAGGTTGGATACCTTTTGACCTTGTCAGAAGGTTTGGAATTATGGCGGAAGCGTTTGCCGAAAGAGTGAACATTGAAGTTGTACTTTAAAATAGTTATTTTGTACCCAACCTGCCTTTTTGTCTAAATCTGATTAATTTCCAAAATTTCATATTCAAAAATACTGCCGACTTCCCTTATTTGGAAACTTAAACAATTTTGAAAAAGCACCTTTCTCCTTTACAATTGTGTAAAACATTCAAGTCCTATAGTTTAAATAATTTTATATAACCATTAAAACATCATGAAAATTTTTGGAAAAAATCCAGAGAATCATTTAATATGTTCTCTTAAACATATAAATTTTTTGGACTCAAACTATATTATTTTCCCCGTAAACAATTTTATAATCCAAATTAAACTTCTCTTCGTTAGAAAATTCATAACAATTCCATAAAAATTCTGAAAATTCTACAAATTGAAACCTATCTTTAAAATAAATTTTTAGATCATCATAAAAATTCGCAAGGCTAACGAATATCATTTAATACATTTTCATGTTAAAACATGTCATAAAATCTATATGAACATATATAAATCATCAACATTGTGTGTGTCACTTTATTATTCAAAACACGGCAAACCATTACAACATAATTCGATTTTAATCCTAAAGGCAAAAGCATAAAATTTAGAGATGTAAACATTATCCACCTATGCTTCAATGGTTAAGAAGCATTAGATTTGAGTGATTTTGATTTGAATTTTCTTTCCTTATGTTTTCTTTTGTTTCCTCTTCTTCTTTCCCTGTTAATAGTTGCCGACCAAGCTTTTAAATTTTTCAAAATGAGAAGTTAACGTGTGTTAGGATACACGACCTAAGGAAGACAATAAAGGAATGGCCACTTTCCTATAATACCCGTCCTCTAATTCATTTTAAACCCTTCATTTAATTTATTAGTTGAAAAGGAACGACTACCTTAATCAAATAAAATCTTAGTCCCCTTATCAAAACATTATTTTATTTAGTTTATCTAACTAAATCTCCTAAATAATGTTATCAAAGATGTAGGGTGTTACACAGGTGCGTGTCGAGGCGAAATATGACCATTCGAGGTCGGGTGCCATTTGAGGCGAAATCTGACCATTCGAGGTCGGGACTCGATATGACTAATGTCAGATTTCATGTTCGAGTGACTTTCAGGATCATTTGTTATTGCGGTTCATCGCCATCTCAAAACATGCCTAAGGACCGTTCTTTATTTCATATATGTGCGAGTGACTTACCCATTTTGGTGAACGATTTATTATTAGTTATTTAGTTCATGCCATAAGAGGATGATGACTGCTCCTATTCCATCACCACTATCCATTTCCAAGCAAAGCCATCCAAGTCCATTCCCCTAGGTCCATGGGGAGTTGTACTAATCCATTTTCCTTTGTCGGGGTTTGCCACTAGTTGATCCAATCCATACCAAAGCCTGTTAATTTTTGCTACAAGTCCTGGATTAAAATTTCCAACCTTTCAACATCCTTTAGTGGTCTCTGATTGTAATTTCTATCCTGCCCTCATGTCTACGAGGGAATCCAAGATTGTCTTCTTCCGAACGCGCATCTGATTTTTGATCCTGAATTTCCACTGTCTCTTTAGCATCCTTTCCTACATTGCATCCATCATTGTTTCCATCTTGTCCCTGCTCTTTGTCTCCTTATTGATTGCCTAGTTTTTGCTTTCTAGATCCTAATATCCAAGCCTCTAGTTTTGAGATCCTAGCTTCCAAATCCGCTAGTGCAAGCTTTCTCAGTGGAAGCACCAAAATGTTGGCATAAAAATTAGCCACCAACACCCAATTATAAGCGAAAGCACCAATATTCAGTCATAGATCACAGATAGAGTATACATAGAGAATATAATACGAAGAACAATCAAAATTAAAATTAAAGCGGTTAAAAAAACGAGATTAATAGTTGTTCGGCTAACTCCGACCTACGTCCACTCTAGAAAATTCCATTTTATTATACTAAAATCTAATTACAGTTACAATTCGAAATTTCTGAAATATAAATGGCAGAGTAGCCTTTAGGTGGAAGATGAAGAGAAACCAATTGAATAAGATCCCTCTTTTTGAAGCCACACATGATGTATTTATAGGTGAAACTTCGACTATAGAGGCCTCTTCACCTATATGGGCCTACCATATCGGCCGTCGAGGCCAAATCAGTCATCCTATGCCACCCCATAGGTTCCGAAGTAAACACCACGCCGAACCCAAGTAGGACCCGAAGTTGACCTTATGCTGATCTGGTGTGAAATCAATGTCGATCCGAAGTAATGTGCCAACCTGAAACCATTTGCCGACCCCAAGTAGAACAATATGCCGCTCCTAAGTAGAACTTGAAGTAAACCTTATGCCATCCCGAAGTGAAATCAATGCCGGCCCCATGTAATTTTCCGGCCTGAAGCCATATGCCGACCCCATGTAGAACCAAAAGTAAACACCATGCCGACCCGAAGAAGGACCAAAAGGAAACCCTATGCCGACCCAGAGTGAAATCAATGCTGATCCTTGTATTATGCCGATAAGAAGCCATATGCCGACCCCAAGTAGGACTCGTAGTAAATAACATGCCAACCCCAAGTAGGACCCGAAGTAAACCCTATGCCGACCTAGAGTGGAATCAACGCTGAACCCATGTAATATGCCAACCTGAAGCCATATGTCGACCTTAAGTAGGACCTTAAGTAAACACCATGCCGGCCCTAAGTAGGACCCGAAACAAACTCTATGCCAACCCAGAGTGAAAATAATGCTGACCCGATGTAATATGCGGACCTAATGTCATATGCTGACCCCAAGTAGAACCTGAAGTAAATACCATGCCGATCCCAAGTAGGACCTGAAGTAAACCCTTTGTTGACCTGGAGCGTCAATGCTGACCCGAAGTAATATGCCGACCTGAAGCCATATGCCGACCCTAAGTAGGACTCGAAGTAAACACCATTCTGACCACCAAGTAGGACTTGAAGCAAACCTTATGCCAACCTAGAGTGAAATCAATGCCAACCCGAAGTAGTACCACGCTGACCTCAAGTAGGACCCGACATAAACACTATGCCGACCCCGAGTATAATCCGAAGCAACTTCCATCCTTGCCAAAATTCATTTTCATGTACCTTACGTCGTCTGTTCGTCGACTGTGTTTAGCCCTGGCTTCATATTTCCCTCCGCTATTGACTTTCCATCCAATCATCTGAACCAAGTCCATGATATTTCAGCCTCGATAATCGTAAAGTCTATGAGGCTAAATCCGCCTGTATATTGTCTTGCTTAAAAGTGGGTTAACACTTGCTTTCGACCAAGTCGCTTTCAACTTTGTTAGATTTTGATTAAGTCAAATGGTTTAAAAATGATGGTTTCGATTGGGTTGCTCTTTTGTTTTAAATGACTACTTTCGACAAAGTCGAAACCTATGGATGCCACATCCTACCTTTCGATTCAGATGGTTTCAAAGGGGTTCTTTTATTTTCTATAATTTAGCCACCTCTCTAATGCTTTCAAAGGGAAGGTTTCGAAACCATCACTTCTTTGCTTAATAAATGGTTTCGAAGTAGATGCTTTGGAACTATTTTTTTTGACCCTTTTTCTATACTTGTAGGCATAATCCAAATGGTTTCGACTGAATTGTTTTCAAAGGGTTTTTCAAGGAGTAAACTTTGAATGGTTTCGAAAGGTATCTACATATTTTAAATTAAACCCAAGTTCTTTCGAAAGAGTCGAGTTTTGATGCTTTCAAAAAAAATTATGAGTGGTTTCGAAAGAGGTGGTTCCCAAGGGTTTCGACAAGGTTGAAAAGGAGGGTTTTTGTACATTTTCGAAAGGAAATATTTAAAAGGTTTTAATGGAGGATGTCCGATAGTTTTAAGGTTTCAAAGAAAAGAAAAGAAAAGAAAAGTTTCTCCAATGTTTTCTAAAGGCGATATTTAATGGTTTCGAAAGCGTCTTTCAATGGTTTTGAAAGGATTGTTTAAATGTTTTAAACAAAGGTTTCGAATATAATGAATAGGAAGAATAGCCTAAGTGTTTTAAGTTATAAAGGACTTTGACTTATTTTGAAAGGATAGGAAATACTTATTGAATATCATTAACATTATTTTGTGTAAAGTATATATAACATGGCCAAAATAGCTTAGATTAAAGCTAAAGAAATATTCATGTATATGTATGATTTAATGGACTAAATCATTTTGAAAAGGTTGAAGGAAAATTTAAAGGTAGTTAACCCTAAGAAAATTTCGGATAGTTAATCCATTTTGATTTGGGTAGTTAGTCCAGTTTCAGGGCAGTTAGCCCAGAGTTTTCGGACAATTTGTCCAGTTTAGGGCGATCAGCCCAGTTTGCGAGCAGATAGTTGAATTGTTAGCAAAATGCACCTTTCTACTATTTTACGAACAAATGGTCCACTTATTACTTATTTTATTGACAAACAATCCATTTGTTAGCATAAAGGATATTGCTATTTTGATATAATCAGTTTGTGGGCAATCAGCCTAGCTTTCGGACAGTTAATCCACTTATTACCTATTTATGGCATAATGGATTTCGCTATTTACTTATTATCAATAATCTGTTTATTAACCAATTTGGTCGTAGGAAAAGATTTGCAAAATATATGTTTTGAAAAAGGATATTAGCAAGGAGAAACCCATTCCGCTAAGCTGCATGGACACACTTAATATTAGTAATCGAGATGTAATAGAATTATTCACATAAGGCTTTATGTCTGACTCAAAGTTTTGGTTTCCCCTTAAACTCTCGGGTGCTTAAAATAGATTTGAGTAGCCTGAGGGCTGAGGTTTTGGTAGTTTTGGCTAATAAAGCTTCCAGAGATGAGCAGGTGGTTGATGGGTAGCTAATTTAAGACTACGGTTCATTTTGTTTTATTTTCGATGTGTATTAAGTCAGTTATGACTATATTGCTTTGTTCATCCAATGGGGCATTGTCATATGTTGCTCTTGGCCTATTATTATAAAATTATATTTGATCGTTTCCTAAGATACGAATTGGGGATTTTGTAACTTGGATATGATTTTGTTTGAAATGTAATCATTATAATTATTGTTATTAGAAATCTATGATTTTTTTTCATATTCAATTACTTCTGATATTATGGATACCCTTAGCATTACTGTATTTCGTCATCAAAAGTTAATACTATAGATGACTACAACATCTATAGCTTGTAGCTTTTGGCCTCTAAATATGGAATGTTACGACTTAATATCAGAACATAATTTTATGAAGTTTTTTAACTGAAAATGATTTTTGAAAATAAAATCCTAAGGAATTAAAGAAAGATTGGGGTTTGGGATAACGTTGTAGTAACGTACTTGTATTTGCCATACATAAGTATGCACTTTATATCTACTCTCCTATCTTCGACTAGGTTATCTTTCTCAATCTCATAAGGTTTAAATAAAGATATGGATGGTAAAAGAGCAAGATTTAACCCAAGGGGGAAGGCATCGAAGGGAATGCCAGACCTAATGTTAGGAGAGGTCAAGGTTAGGCACAAGCCGAGAATATGGATGTGAAGTCCCACGGGTTGGAATGGTAGCTATGTATTAGTTTTTTACGAATATGATGCAAGCAGGAGTTGCAGCTGAAGTGTTAGGAGGAAATGCTGTAGGGCAGGGGTTTTAGGAGTTTTGATAGCTAACCATTTTGCTAAGCTGATTGGAGATTATATTAAGCTTGGAGGAAAGCCGTTTATTAGTACGGAGGATGCCACTGAGGTGGAGAATTGGTTATTGCACCATGAAAGGATTTTTGCAGATTCGAGCCTTAGTGATGGACAGAAAATGCGATTGGCATCTAGACAGATCTAGTGAGCTACTTTGTTATGGTGGAATAGTGTAAGTGTGATGGTGGATGAAGAGACAATGACCTTGGAGAATTTCAAGAGGATTTTCCAGTAAAGGTTCATGTTTATTATGGCACAGTCAGCTCTGGTCGGAAAGTTCGCTGAGATAGAGCAGGGAGATATGTCAGTTGCGAAGTATGCCAGAAGGTTCGAGGAGTTGTCCAGTTATGGGTTTGCTTCAGTGGACACGGTAATGAAGAGGAATGAGAAGTTCATCAGGGGATGAAGCCTGAGTTAGCCAGAGCTACATTTCATATTAGGGGATCCTTCTAACATTGTTGTGGAGATGAACATGAGGCATGAAGAGATTCTTGATTCTCTATAGAAGAGCACAACAAAGGAGGTCTGGGTTGGGTAGGGCTAGAAGAGGAAGTTCTTTCCTAAGAAAGGTGCTCAGAAGGGCGGAGCAACCAAGAAGGGGAATTCTAAGATCATTTGTTATAAGTGCAATAAGAAGGAGCATTTTGCTAATGAATGTTGTGCTGGAAAGGCTAAGGATGTGCTAAGGGGAAGAATGTCGGTGCTTCAATTGTGACCAGATAGGCCACTATAAGAAGCAGTGCAAGGAGCCCGCTAAGGATGGAAATGGCAAGGTGTATGCATTGGAGCCTGCTATTTTAAAGCCATCGGCTTAGGAGAAAGGAAATGTAGTTCTGGGAGGTGCGCTTCAGATTCATGGTATAACTGTTAGCGTTCTATTTTACATTGGTACATCGCATTCTTTTATATCTAGGTTTTTGATAGATAAGCTTAACCTTGAATTGACGTACTTAGTTACTTTCTTATGGGTTGCGAATCTAATAGAAGGGTCTGCAACTCTAGGGTTGAGATGTGACCAGCTATAGTTTGACCTGTTAGGTCATACTTTTGTTTCCAGTTTGCAAATGTTTGATTTTGTGGGGTTTGGAATTATTCTTGGGATGGATTGGTTAAGTGAGTATGATGCTAGAATATTTTGCCAAGATAGGAAGATATCTCTTAGACACCCTGATTATGGTGACCAGAATGTTTGTACCGTAGAAGGTTCTGGCGGTGAGGTGTTTTCTTTGTTGAGTGTTATGAAAACAGATGACGAGTTGAGTCGAGTTTTTATGATTAGGGAATTCACAGATGTTTTTCAGCCCATAGTTGGATTGCCATCGAAATGAGCCATTAAGTTTAGGATAGATTTGGTTCCGAGACCAGAACCAATGAGTGGGCCGTCGAGCAGGGTGACCCCTATAGATATTAGGGAGTTGAAGGTGCAGTTGGTGGATTTAATAGAAAAAAGTTTTATCAGGTCGAGTAGTTCGCCTAGGAGTGCGGCAATATTGTTTGCTAAGAAACCGGATGGATCGTTGCGGCTATGTATCGATTATCATAACTTGAATGAGAGGACGATAAAGAATCGATATCCACTGCCCAGCATTGATGATGTTTGACCAGTTGAGTGGAGCAAAGGTATTTTCCTAATTGGATTTGGCGACAGGTTTCCATCAGCTCAAGTTAGTAGAGGGTAGTATACCTTTGACGACATTCAGGACAAGATGAGGGCCGTACGAATGGTTAGTTATACCATTTAGATTGATGAATGCACCAGCTTTCTTTATGGATTTGATGAACCAGATTTTCCGAGAGCACTTGGATAGGTTCATATTGATTTTCATTGATGATATTTTGATATACTATAAGGATGAAAGAGAGCATGAAGTTCATCTTAGAGTGGTGTTAGAGACGCTGAGGCAGCATCAGCTGAAAGCAAAGTTTTAAAAATGTCACTTCTAGAAGAAGGAAGTGAACTTTCTTGGTCATGTAGTGTCAGAGAAAGGGTTCTCAGTAGATTCGACTAATATTGAGGCAGTGAATAGTCGAAAGAGAATCGATACAAAAACTGAGATAAGGAGTTTCCATGGATTGGCTGGTTATTGTCCAAGATTCATTAAAGATTTTTTATGGATAGAAGCACCAATGACCAAGTTAATGAGGAAGGATGTGACGTTTGTGTTGACCAATAAGTGTGAGGAAGCATTCCAGAGTTTGAACATTTATTGACCCATGCACCTGTGTTAGTAGTTCCAAAAGAGAATCAGGATTTGGTGGTTTCTACCGATGTGTATGAAACAGGATTAGGAGCTATGTTGATGTAGAGAGGTAATGTGACAGCCTATGCTTCTTGACCACTTAGACCGCGTAAGGTCAGATATCCGACGTATAATTTGGAATTGGCTGTAGTGATTTTTGCATTGAAGTTGCGGAGACATTACCATTTGGGGGAGAGGTTTGAGCTGTATATAGATCATAAGTTGTTGATGTATTTGTTCTCTCAAAAGAAGCTAAACATGAGACAGTAGAGATGGTTAGAGTTTATAGCCGCTTATGATTTTTGCGATTGAGTACACATCAGGGAAAGGAAACAAGGTTGCAGATGCACTTAGCAGGAAACATCAGAATGCAGTGCTAGCAATGATTGCTGAGTGGAAAGATTTGGAAGCATAAGCAAATTGGAGAGTGCAGTGGAGATCCAAAGATGGATCTACTGGGGATACAATTATTATTTTATTTGGAAGATCAACAAATGTTGATCGAAAATAAATATTGTTTCTAAACAGATGGATGACCTTGTGTTAGTTGAACATAATAGGAAGCTTAGGGAAGGAATCAAGAGCGATGACTTTAAAGATTTCAGTCTTGACCAGAATGTATGGTTAAGAAATAAAAAAAGGTTATGTGTTTTGAGTATAGGAAACATAAGGAAAGAAGTCATAGAGAAATTCCTTCTTTCAAAGTTTTCCATTTATCCGAGAGGTACTAAGATGTATCAGGATATGAATAGGAGTTTCTTATGGAAAGGTATGAAGCTGGATAATGGCTTATGTGTAACGCACTGCTTGTATTGCTAGCAGGCAAAGGCCGAACACCAGAAGACACGCGGTTTACTTCAGCCCTTAGATATTCAAGTTCGGAAGTGGGACTATATTTCCATGGACTTTATTGGCAGGTTGGCAAGGTCGAACAGAGAAAATGAAAGTATATGGGTCGTAGTGGATAGATTGACCAAGTTTTCCCACTTCATTCCAGTTTGGTCAATCAGAACGTCACCTGGTTTCGTGAGATTATTTATGAAGAGTGTGGTTTGACTTCATAGAATTCCTAGCAGTGTATTTATTGACAGAGATTCCTTTTTCACTGGCAAGTTTTGAAGAGTCTGTAGGAAGTTTTAGGAACCAAGTTTAAGATGAGTATAGCTTATCACCTATAGACAAATAGGAAAACTGAAAGGGTTAACAAGATCTTGGAAGATTCGTTAAGAGATTTTGTTCTAGATTTTGAGGGATCATGGAAAGATCATATGCATCTAGTCGAGATTTCATATAACAACAATTATCAGACTAGTATTGGGATAGCATTGTTTGAAGCTTTGTACGGAAGGCCATACAAATCACCCATTTGTCGGTTGGAGACTGGGAATAGGTTGATTCTTGGTCCAGATTTGGTTAGAGAGGCTGCAGAAAAGATTGAGATCATTTGGGCTAGAATGAAGGAGGCACAATCTAGGCAAAAAAGATATGCAGATAAGAGATAGAAAGATTTAGAGTTCTCAATTGGAGACCAGGTTTTTGTCAAGGTATCACCAACGAAGAGTGTGATTAGTTTTGGGAAATCGGGGAAGCTATCATCGAGATTCGGTTGACGTTTTCCTAGTCTTGAGAAGATCGGGAAACTCGCGTATAGAGTTGAGTTATTGAGCAGTTTGGCAGGTGTCATTGATGTTTTCCATGTTTCTCATCTTAGAAGGTAAATTAGAGACCCAAAGATCGCCATTACATTGACTGCTTTAGATGATTAGTGATAGAACCGAACTTGACCGTAGTGAGAAAGCCAATTCGCATTGTTGCGTAAGATGAGAAGAGGCTTAGAACCAAGACAGTCAGATTAGTCAAAGTCCAGTGGAGTGACGAAGACGAGGACTATACTTGGGAGATTGAGATCATGATTAGAGATATTTTTCCTGACTTGTTTAATGATATGTTTTACCTTCTTGTTTGATTTATTGTGTGCCTTATCGTAATTTCAAGGACGAAATTCTTTAAGAAGGGGAGTCTGTAACACCTTAGATTTTTGGTAACATTATTTACGATATTTAAATAGTCAAATAAAATAAAATAATATGTTGATTAGAGAATTGAGATTTGATTTAATGAAGAAGTAGCCATGCCATTTAAAACCAAAGAATTAAAAAAGATTTAAATGAACGAGAGGAAGGGTAAAATGGAAAAGTCATTTCTATATCCCTTAAACTATGGCCGTGTACACTCCATACTCATTCGTTAATCATTCTCAAAGGTCGACCACCATTAACAAGGAAAAGGGAAGAAGAATTAAGTAAAGCTAAAGGAAAAGCTAATTCAAATCAAATCCATTCAAATCTCAAGCTTCTTTAATCCATGAAGCTACGGTGAATAATGTTTACATCTAAAAACTTTTATTGGTTTCGGTTTTAAGATTAAATTCGAATATTTTGCAGTAATTTTTCATATTTTTGAATGATGGAATGATTATATATACTTGTTGATGGTGTAGGTATGTTCATGTAGATTTTATGACATGTTTTGAAGAAACCCCTATTAAATGACATCCAATTGCCTTCTAAATTTTTATCAAGGTCTAAGATGATATTTTGAAAAGTGTTTCAATTTTCATTTTTTTTTTAATTTTTATGGATTTAATGTGAATTTTCTAGTAAAGAAAATGGTATTTTGGATTATAATTTATTTATGGGAAAATAATTAATTATTTGGGTCGGAAAATTTTATATGTTGGAAAACGTATATATAGTGAATTTCTGGAATTTTTCCATATTTTTCCAAAGAGTTTAGTGGTTATATAAAATTATTCAAGGTATGGGACTTAAATGTTTTATATAATTAAAGAGGAGAAGGAGTCATTTATAAAAGAGTTTAAATTTCTAAATTTGGAAAGATGACAACACTTTTGAAAACAAAAGTCTTGCAACCAATCAGATTTAGACAAACAAGGTAGGCTAGGTACAAAAGAATAGTTTTAAAGTACAAATAAACAGGCTTTTCACTGTTTTGAAACTTTTGGCACCAGGTTTTGCCTCCATCCCTTCCCCTTCAGCATAGTCGAAACCAATTCACATGGTATCAAGCCACTGGTGCATAGTGAATTGGAAGAAGACGAAAGTATAGGGTCGATGCCATGGGGTTCCGAAAGGGTTAGAGTATTGTTTTGGTTTTAAAAGAAAATATGCCTGCTTGCCGTTGGTGTCAAAATTGGCCACCCACATCCAATTACAAGTGAAAGCACCAATATTCAGTCACAGATCATAGATAGAGTATAGATAGAGAATATAATATGAAGAACAATCAAAATTAAAATGAATGTACTAAAATAGACGAGATTTATAGTGGTTTGGCTAACTCCAGCCTACATCCACTCCAAATAATTCATTTTTATTATAATGAAATCTGATTATAGTTACAATCCAGAATTTATGAAACAAAAATGGAAAGTAGGCACTAGGTGAAACATGAAGAGAAACAGAATGAAGAAAATCCCACTTTCATCCATTCATCTGAACCAAGTCCATGATATTACAACCTCGATAATCGTGAAGTCTATTGGGTAAAATCCGTATGTATACTGCCTTACCAAAAGGCGGTTGACCCTTGCTTTCGACCAAGTTTCTTTCAATTTGTTAGCTTTCGAATAAGTCAAATGGTTTAAAAATGATGGTTTCGATTGGGTTGCTCTTTTGTTTTAAATGACAGCTTCCGATAGACTCGTAACCTATGGCTGCCACTTCCTACCTTTTAATGGGACGGTTTCGAATGGGTTCTTTTGTTTCCTAAAATTTGTGCATCTCTCCAGTGTTTTCGAAAGGAATGGTTTCAAAACCATCACTTCTTTGCTTAAGAAAAGGTTTCGCACCAGATGCTTTTGACTTTATTGGTTTTCTGATCCTTTTTCTACACTTGAGGCATAATCCAAATGGTTTCGACTGAAATGTTTTCATAGGGGGTTCCGAAGGAGTAAACGTTGAAGGTTTTTGAAAAGTATCCACATGTTTTAAATTGAACCCAAGTGCTTTCGGGAGAGTTGAGTTTTGATGCTTTTGAAAGGGAGGTTTACCTGATTTCGACAAGGTTGAAAAGGAAGGCTATTCCTAGGTTTTCGAAAGGTGGTATTTAAAAGGTTTTAAAGGAGGGTGTCTGATATTTCGAAGCTTTTGCACAAAAGAAAGCAAAGATTTTTCCAATGTTTTCGAAAGGCAATATTTAGATGTGACGACCCGGAAATTTTGAACTTTTGAAATAGAATATTTAATTGATTTTCAAATTTTGGAAGTTATTTTAACTAGAATTTCAATTTCAACTATGAAATTGACAATTAAAATTATTGAATTTAATAATGTGAAGTTGGGTAAAAATTTGTATCTTTAATTTTAAGCTTATTAAAAATATTTTCAAGGCTTGTAAAATTTATATTGGTGATACTAAAGATATAGAAGCTTCAGAATTGAATTTGAAAATGATTTGTTCAGTTTTGAAATTATATAGTTTAAATCGATATTTAAAAATAGCTTTCCGAGGCACAGTCTTAGAATTCGACGAAACTAGTTCCGTAATATTGTATTATTATCAGATTTTAATTTTCGTAGTATTTGGAGTGGTTGTGTGGTCGTACGATAAGAAAACGCGCTGAAATTTAAATCGAATATTCGATATTTTAACTGGTCCAAAAAGCTATCTTTTTCATACGATCGAATTTGGACTCGGAACCTTTTCCATTGCATTCGTAATGGGCGTAGAACATTATAAATGCCTGGCGGCATGCCTCGATTGGAGATCGAGATTTTTAGTTGCGTTTATCGAAGCTATTTGAATTTAAAATTTAAAAATATTTGTAAATTTGATTACGTTTATTCTCACATCAGATTCTTGCCGTCGTTCCAAATGTCACAATAGTAGAACCTTTCCAAAACGCGTTATTTTTTTTACACGCGTTTAATTTAAGAAAAATATAACATATATAAAAAAATATATATACTTGTCTTCGTTAACAAAATCAAAACAGAAAAAAGAATAAATTCATGCCGAACTCAAGTTTGAACGAAAACCATTCCTTCTCAATTCAATCCACGCGCAGTTCGAAATCCCAAAATAAAAGAGGAAAAAAATATTTTGAATCGCGATCAGGAGCTTGCGCGAGCATTGGAGGGCGGCGCTTTGGAGCAGGTCAAGGTAGCCTAGGGTTTCGGTATGGCATGTTCAAACCAAAGCGGAGCAAGCGACAGGCGATGCGAGGCATGATGGAGTAGTCGAAGGTTGCAGCGTCATAGGAGGAGGCTCGTTCAATCAAGTCACGAGGCCAGGGCAAGCACGGCAGTGGGAGTGGAGGTCGAGGCAGTGTTGTTGACAGCGATCAGTATTGGTGTGGCTCACAATGGTGTTCGTTAGGAGGGCAGCAGTTCCCGGTGGAGAAAAGGGATGAAGTTCGACGACCGTGGGTTGCATTGGGTGGCAGACGATCTTGTTGCAATCGAGATGTGGGGGGAGGGCCACAATGGCATGGAGTCTGGCACGAGCGTGAATGAGAGGATACAGGTAGTTAATTAGGTAAACTTTATTTGTGGTGATTTGAAAGTTAATCTGTTTAATTATTGAACTGGGTTTAGTTAATTATATCATTAGAAATCGAATGCGAGAAAAATATATAATATAGTAGGTTTTATTGAAACAGTGGTTTAAAAGATATATATATATATATATATATATATATATATATATATATATATATAGTTCCTAGTGCAAAAGATATAAAAATATACACATGCGCCTTTCAATTCTAAAATAAAAATTTAATGTGATTTATTTCGTTTATTAGCTTATTTAAAATTTATTTTAATCACTAAAAAAAATTTGTAAAAATAAATTTGTTAGAAATTTAATTTATTAGATAAAATGATGTATTAAACGAAATTTAGTTTAAAATTTAATTTTTAAATAAATTTATTAAAAGAAATTGATTTGAAATAAAATCATTGGATAATTAAAATTACCAAACGAAATTTGATTATTCGATTGGTAAGAATATTAACAAATTTATGCAATGTTTATACAAGATCTAAAATGGGGAATCAAGGCGGAATGAGGATGGATTGCAAAATAAAAAGCAAAGGTGAGATCTTCTCTCTCAATTAGAATTTCCACTTAAATTTTAAATATTTAAATTTTAAAATGGTTGATTGTGTGATTGGATGATAAATTATTATCACTTGTACCGATTTAGACCCTTTGCGTCGCATAATAGCAGATGATATTATATTAAACCCACATACCACGATATTTCACCTCGAAGTGGAATTGGTATTATATATGTATTTGGAGTGATTGATTTCTCACATTATATGGTGGGTGATATTTTATAAATCCCATATAACGCGATATTACACCTCGAAGTGGAATTGGTATTTAATTGTTGTACTAACATCTGTGGTTGCAGGGAAACAGGTTGGAGGGATCCAACTGGATTCCTCAAATATTTGGATTTGTTTCAACATTGTGTATTGATTATTTATAATCTGTGTGATAATATTTGTGATTGAGAGCGTTGAAGGCTAGGTTTAGCCAAACATATTTTTGGTATCATTGGATACGAGAAATAAACAAAATTGGATTTTTGAAATTTAAGTAGATAATTTATAGTAAATTAATTTTATTAAAAAAAATTAAAAAAATTAAAAAGAAGGAATTTGTTTCAAAAGATAATAAATTTGGTGTTTGAAATAAATTTGAGAATCAATTTGAAAATTGATTTGGTGTTTTGAAAATAAATTGGAAAATCAATTTGATATTGATTTGGTAAAAATAATAAATATTTGAGAAATCGATCTACAATTGATTTGGTGTTTAAAAATAAATTTTGGAAAATCAATTCTGAAAATCGATTTGGTGTTATGAAGTACATGTTTCGAAAAATCAATTTGGAATTTGATTTGGTATTTGAAAGTGAATATTTGGAAAACGATTTGAAAATCATATATCAGTCGATATTTGGAAATTTAAATTCACAATGGGAACTTTATAAAAGAAAGGGAAATTAGTTTTAAAAATAAACATTGTTTTATTTTTAAAAGTGTGGAAAGGAATTTATGATTTGGAACGTAAATTTGAAATAAATCCAGAAAGATTTATAAATTGAATTGAAATGACCCATTTTGAAAAGGAAGGTGTATTTTCCCTGAAAAGCCGAATATGTTTTTAAAATAGATTTTGAAATAAAATTAAAATTTCTTGATTTTATTTTAAAAGTATATTGTTGGAGAAATTATTTTTGGGAATTGTATTAAATCTTTAAAGCAAAAATTCATTTAATTATGTATAGAAGGGATTATTTTAAAGATTAAATCGATATTTGATTTATAAAATAGTTATTTAAATATTTATACTCTATCTACTAATATTATTTTAAAATTAGTTTGGGCTTGAAGTCTTATATTCGTGATAATTCGTATAATAATTTCATAACTAATATTTAAGTAAAGGTAGTTTTATTTTAAATGTCTTCTAGAATATTTTGGATAAGTGATTTAAATTATTTTAAAGCATTTGTACTCGGCAGATTTTCAGTGGAAATGAATAAATATTTGAAAATATATTCCATGTAAGGAAAATGATTTGAAATTTGTTTTCAAAGGCTTGAAATGTAGAAATTGATTTGAAATTTGTTTTCGATGGTTGAAGCGTTAAAATTATATCTTGCAAAGATATTTTGTAAATAATAATTGGGGGAATTTTTTTTAAATCTTGGTGATTGTTGTTGAATGTTGATTGATAGTTAAATAAACGACTATAAATATTGGCCTTTTAATGGCATTTTAATTTCGATGCGACCGGGGGTCGGAGTCCAAATGGATATTCAAAAACCACATCGAATCTTTGTGATTGTGATGGATCTTTTGTTTAAAAGATCAAAGTGGAAATTTGTTATGATTTGTTTGAATCTGAATGTAACACATATTTTTAAAATAAGCGCTCGTTATTCGGATTAGTCGAGAGAGGACCTTGTGTCATAAAACCCATTCCGAATAACGATACGATGAAATGGGATTGCATTTGAAGATGGTGTTGAAGACCGGGTATTTTTGAAAGCGAAAGGATTACCTGTTGAATGTCTCTGCCTCGAGTTGCTTCGGTATAAAGATTTTATCACCCTTTGTGATGGGGATTCCGAACGTGATTAGTGAATATCCGGATTGCAAGGAAGAAGTGCCTTCGGTTCCGTTCGATCCCGAAACGGACTTGTATGGATGTGTGTCCGATGTTACACTTTGAGATGTAAAGCTGGTTTCTATCAAATACATTTCTGTTGGTGGTGTAGAATTAATTCTCTTATCTTAACACCCTTCTCTGAGACGTACGAGCTTAGAGGTTCTGTAGTTGATGGTTACTAGTGATATATTCCCAAACTGGTAATGTGGCATACGAAGTGCTGATCATTTGTTGATCGAAGCATGACTTTGTGAAAAGTGTAGCTTTGTGGACGAGACTTCGTCAGACCTCACAACCCGATATTTAACCTATGTGATTGCTGCAAATTTATTATACTTTGTGGTTGTTGCTTTGTGGTTGAGGATCCTCGGATAAAGGACGCAAACGACCGGGAGATGGTATACTCGTATGGTAGTTACCTAGTTACAGAGGTAACCTGGCCTTGTGTTGGCAGAGATCCGGTTAGGTTCTCGGGACATCCCTCAAAAGGCGTACCCATATGGCAATAGGAAGTTGCTTAGCCTGACCATTTGTTGGAAATCCAATCTCTAGTACGCGCCTTGTACGATTTAGTTGTATAACCTGTCATTTAATATGGTTGCTATAGTAGGCATACTATAATGGTACGTATGCTGGCTAAGATTTATATTATACTTGCAAATATTTTCCACTATGCATTAATAATAATATTAAATTTTTTTTGCGTATTAAGCATGTTTGACTATCATAAGGAGAAATCTCCTCCAATTGTGCGCTTGCATTGTGTGTGTGCGGGGAGGCCTTATAGTAGTTTCATTTTCCAAAAGCATAGCGGATTTCTTTTATTTTCTTTGTGAAAATAATTGTTTTTTTAAGATCTCACACCAGTCTCATGACTGACCTGGAGTTTATTGTTCCCTTTCTAAACTCTGTGTGCCCATAATTTTCCATATGGGTAGCTTAGAGTCAAGTTACCACTATACTGGAGTGAAGTCGAAAAAGATATGTTGTGGAAATCTAGATGCAAGCTAGATGGAGAGACGTATGACTTATACTATGTAAGCAAGTTAAAATAACTATCAGTGTTTGTATTGTGTCGTTGTAAACTTTGATAATGCGATGTATAAACTAATATAGTGCTTTTGTTTTAAAGATTATTCATTTATCTATTATATATTGTTCCGCTGCGAAATGTGAGATTCTGTTATTGTTTCTGTTTCTTGTTCTATCTTCTTCTTCTTCTTTAACCCTAACGGTTCGGTTTATCTGACATTTGACTATGCGGCATTGGATACAGTGGACGTATCGATGTCGACATTCGGGCATTGAAAAATCAGGACGCTACATTAATGGTTTTGAAAGGGTCTTTCAATGGTTTCGATTAAGTTGTTTAAAGGTTTAAAAAAAAGGTTTCGAATATAATGAATAGGCAGAATAGCCTAAGCATTTTCAAGTTATAAAAGACTTTAACTTATATTAAAAGGATAGGAAATCCTTATTGAATATCATCAACATTATTTTGTGTAAACATTACAAAAATAGCTTAGAGTAAAGCATTTTGAAAAGGTTTTCAAGGAAATTGTAAAGGGTAGTTTACCCTAAGAAAACTTCGTGCATGACAGTTAGTCCAGTTTGTGGGCACTTAGCTCAGACCTTTCGGACAGTTAGTCCAAAGGACAGTTAGTTCAGTTTAGGGTAGTCAGCCCATTTTATGAGCAAATAGTTCATTTGTTAGCATAGTGGACCTTACTACTATTTTACGGAAAGATAGTCCACTTATTGCTTGTTTTATGGACAAACAGTCCATTTATTAGCATAAAGGATGTTGCTATTTTGATATAACCGGTTTAAGGGCAGTCAACCCAGATTTCGGATAGTTAGTCCATTTATTACCAGTTTATGGCATAATGGTTTTTGCTATTTACTTATAATCATAATCTGTTTGATTAACCAGTTTGGTTGCAGATGTTTTGAAAAAGGGTATTAGTAAGGGGAAATTTATTCCGCTAAGTGGCGTGGACTCAATTAATAGCAGTAACCAAGATGTAACAGGATTATTCAAACTAGGTTTTATGTCTGACTCGAAGTTTTTGTTTCCCCATAAATCTGTAGGGCTCAAAATTGATTTGAGTAGGCTGAGGGTTGAGGTTTTCAGGTTTTCATTGTTTTGGGGAGTAAAGCTTCCGGAGATGAGCAGGTAGCTGACGGATAGCTAATTTAGGACTACAATTAATTTTGTTTTATTTCCAATGTGTATTAAGTCAGTTATGACTATACTACTTTGATCATCCAAAGGGGATCATCATATGTCGCTCTTGGCGTATTATTATAAAATTATATTTGATCGTTGACTGAATATGATTTGGGGATTTTGTAACTTGGATATGATTTTGTTTGAAATGTAATCATTATGGTTATTGTTCTTGGAAATCTACGATTTTTTTCATATTCAAATGCTTTTGATATTATGGATACCATTAGCATTACCATATTTCGTCACCAGAAGTTAATATTATGAATGACTGCAGCATCTGTTGCGATTAGCTTTTGGCCTCTAAATACGGGATGTTACAAACTCTTTCTCTTTCAACTAAAAAGGAAAAAAGGAAGGTTTTGATAATTCTTTTTAAAAAAAGAAATTTCTAATAATGACAACAAACAAATTTGATATAATATTGTCATGACGTGTAGTATTCTCCCTTCTAATCTATATCATATGAATAGAAAGCAATTTATCATTTCATATTAATATTAGTTCTATAAATTAACGGATGATAATTTCTTTCCCTCACATTCCAAGTAATCCCGTCTTCTAGATTCCAAAGAGTTTGATAAGTTATTTGAAAAAATGATACAAAAGAACAGTTAAGATAAAGGGGATTTTCACTTCAAGAGCTTATTTGTGCAAGGTAATAAGTTTTAAGGACATTACTTCTGGAAAATTAATTTTAAGGACATTTTATAGGAGAAAGATAAAAGAATTTATCATTTTCCCGTATAACATAAAAAGATAAATCAATTTATCATTATGCTGTAAATTGTCCTTAAAACTAATTACTCAGAAGTGATGTCCTTAAAACTTATTACCTTGCCAATAAAATACCTTCAACCTAATTTCCACTAAGATAAATATATTTCTTGCAACTGATATTTGATTCCCACCGATAAGGAACATCAATAACATTGCATTCGAAGGGAGCTCGACCAAAGTAGGGTCTATTATTGATATCTCTCCAGGCTAAATTACCCAAGCATCGACAGGCATCTCGACGTTCACTATGTTTTACTAACCACAAACCGAAATTTGAATATCCTATTACAACAGGCCTGCAATTCACCTCTTCCACTTGCCTAATCCATGCAAGTCATTGTTATTTCTTCCACACGTGAACATTTTTGTAAAGGAACAACTTTCGGAGCTATAATTAATATCAATGACATCGCCATAGTCAAAGAAAATATTGAAGAACTTATGCGATCCATTTTTAATAGTCGGAGCTATCTTTGTTGTCCTACTGTAAATGAAACCTAATAAATGGTTGATCTTGGTGGCTTATATAGAGTCTCTGCTGGCTTAGTAATTGGTAGAAAATGTTCAAAAGCAAAATAGTTAAGCAAGCAACAACCTAAAAGTGAGATGCTTAGCCAACATTTATAGTAGTTTGATATAAGTGCATAAATAATGGTGACATGCGTAAATGAAATTGATAATCCACAACAATGCATAAACAAATATATTGTTCATGACACTTATAAAAGTTGTTATTTTGCACCCAATGTTTGATGACCAAAATATTTGCGATGCAAAATTATGTTACGTAGGTGATGAAGTAAAATTTTTTTTGCTAATGGTAATGTTTAACAACATATCAGAGTTGTCTCAGATTATAACAAAGAAAACAAAATCATTGGCGATGCAAACAATCTAAGATAAATAAAAGTCATTTCCGACATATGCTGTGTCGCAATTATTTGTATTTTCTACGACGTTTATCTTTGATCACGTGGCAAAATATTTTACGTCGCCGCTGATATTTTGCAACTTATGCGATGTAAATTATGTATTTACTATAGTGATGGTGTATATTTTATATTTACTATCACAAATTAAAATGTGACTGGGGAAGCAATTTTTTATATCCAACGAGCGCTTTTTTTCTAATTTATAGATGTAGGAAGATTCCCAACACCCATAACTGCTACTATCCTCTTTCCGTAAATAACATAATTTAAATACACAGACATTGATTTGGTTGCAAATCCATAGTTGAAAAAGTAATTAGCGATATGTTTGATATAAAAATTTGCACTTTTTCTTGATTGTGACAAATTTGCGATGAATTATGAACTGTATGACAATTAAATTATTTGATAATATTTTAACTACATTTTAAGCACCCGCGATAGATCCATAACTAATTTGTGATGGATTAACCATGGCATGTCACAAAAACTGGTTGGCATTGTTTTATTAGTTATAATTTTGACAAAGATCTTAGATACGTGGTAATTATTCATGTCACTATTGTAATGGTTTTGTAAGGGAATATTACTGAATCACAAGCAGCCATTTTATCTTGAAATAAAATAAAACAAACATCACGAACACCTTGCACATCCATCAAAAATCAACATCTGATATTTTGATGACATCACTGTATCAACCTCTACTATACTACTTATTAGGTGAATTCAAGCTTATACAGACAAGTTCACGCAATAGTTCAGACATTAAAACAATGGTCCAGTTCGTTTAATTGTTCAAACATAAAATAGGAATGATAAGTGCCAATGCATTTATTTAACCATATAAAACAGTAGTCCACGAGCACTGCTTAAATGGTACAATGCTAGTTCTTATTGTAGGCTAGTCCATGCATATTAGACTATTATTATTGATGCCGGCTGGTTCATTCTTCAATGCCGATATGTTTAAGAATTTCCATACAGCACGTTTGGAAGGCTGAAAAAGAGAAATCAAATGTAATAAACATTAGTTGTACAATTTACACATAAAATCAAATCAAACTACCAATGTTTCAACATAAGCTAAATACGAAACATTTGATAATTCTTGTTAAAAAGGAAACTTGCTAATAATGACAAGACAACAAATAAATTTGATATCATATTGCCATGATGTGCAGTATTTTCCCGCGATCAATATAATACAAAAAGAAACCGATTTGTCATTTTTTTGATTTGAATATTAGTCGTATCCATAACCATACAATAATTTTTCTATTATGTAATCCGAGTTTGGAAAATTCGATGAGGTTGATAAGGTATTGAAAAAATGATACCCAAGAATTATGGTTAAAACAAATATACCTCTTGCAATTGATACGAGTTGTCCACCAATAAGGAACATCAGTAATGCTGCATTCGGTAGGAGCTCGACCAAAAAGGGCTTTATCATCGACAACTCTTCGGGCTAAATTCCCCAAGCACCGGCAGGCAGCACGACGATCGCTATGTCTTCTAACCACATTCCGAAGTCTGAGTACCCTAGCGCAACAATCCATCAGATCAGCTTGTTCATTAGCCCAGTTCGCGCAAGGCATTGTTATTTCCTCCACTTGCGAACATGTTAGTGAATAAACTACTTTCGGAGCGATAATTAATATCAATGACATTGCTACCATCAAAGAAAATATGGAAGAACTTATGCGGACCATTTTTAACAATCAGAGCAAGCTTTAAGTTGTTGACTTATTGTAAATGAATCCTATTGAATGGCAGATCCTACAGGTTTATATAGAGTTGACGTTGGGAGTTTCAAGTTCATTTATATTGTACCATCAACATATCTTGTATGAGTAAATGGTAAATATAAGCTTTTTATTTCTTCCAATGAACAAATTTGTTATTTCGAGTACATTTGAATTATTCATTTAAAGAGAAAGAACATTCACTAATTAATTATTTGGAAGTAAATGGTTATCAATCCAATCCATTTGGATATAATTATTCTTTTTTATTTGCTCACTAAGTCAAACAATTAGATGGTAGCTGCATAGATATTGAATCTAATATTTAATTTATTAAAGGCAGTAGTAATTTGGCAAATAATTTAGATCTACCCCTTGCTTTAAATTTTCTAATATTCAAAAGTTTATCCAGTTGAACACATACACAAACCTATACACTTATATATGTTGTTAAACGGTTAATAAAATTAAATTATAAGAAATACTTCAAAACCCCGTCTGAACATTAGAAAATGCGAACAATTATGCATAAATACTGAAATTGAATGTAATCCAATCCTAAAAATAATTATTTTTAATCTTATAAACTATTGTTGATAGAAGACAATGAGATGAACAATGTCTGTAAAAATATTTCAATCGTTTCAAACTACGAGTTGGTGAGCTAAAATATTTAATTATAGTATGAAAATGCACTGAAATCAGTACTTTCTTACACTGTTAAAAAGACTTCGTTTAACGACGGGCCTTTGCGACGGCTGGCGACGGCTAAAAAATACGGCCGTCGCTAGCCGTCGCTAAACGCAATATACAGATCTCCTTCCCGCGAACAGAATTTCATTACTTTCCCACCACAATCAAACCCTTCTTCCCCCAATCCGCCGCCCCCGTCACCGCGGCCAACGCCCCACCTTCCGCCGCCTCCGAATCACCCAAATTCGTCTAGGTATGCTTCTAATCTCTATTTTGAATGTAAATTTGATGTTTTTTAAGTTTAGTTTAAACCCTAATTAAATTAGGATTTGTTGTTAAATTAGGATTTTTTGTTAACTTAGGTATTAGGAGTGTTGTTAAATTAGATATTAGTAGTGTTGTATGTTGATTTGGTAGATTAATTAGTTTATTATCATGAAGTTAAATTAGGTATTAGATTAATTAGTTTATCATAAAGTTGAATAAATGGTTGATGTAGATAATTAGTGTTCGCGATTAACTTGGTTAGTTGTGTTAGGTGAAAAATTAGTGTATATTAATGATTAACTTGTTATTAATAAATTTACATGAAAGTATTTCATAGTTTATGAAATTGATAAATTACAAATTTAATTTGTTAAGTGAATTTAAATTGACAAATTTTTATCTAATAATTAGATTTTTATTGTTTTCTAATTATCTATTTGATAATTAGATTTTGTTGTTTTCTAATTATCTTCGTTGATAATTCTTCTATTTATCTTGTTGATTGAGCGACGGCTAGCGACGGCCATTTTAATAATTTTAGCGACGGCTAACGACGGCCAAAATGCAAAAGGTTGTATATATTGTACAAAAATAAAGTTTGTACAAAAAATTAAAAAATGAATATGAGAACATTAAAAATTGTGCAAATATGTAATTTAAAAAAAAAAAGGAAATGATTTTAAAAACAACTGATATTGTACTAAAATCGATTTTGTAAAGAAATTAAGAAATGAATATAACAACAACAAATATTCCGCTAAAATCTATGTTGTAAAAAATTAAAGAAATGAATATTGAACTAAAATTGTTAATTGAATGTTGAACTATAATTTAAATACACAAATTTGAAAAGAACAACAATATTTGATAAAATTTAAATAGTTGAAACATTGTCAAAATTTGAAAAGAACAACAATATTTGATACAATTTAAAGAAATTTTTTTATCACTTAGATTGGCTTTGGCCCCGTCTGGCAAGTGTTGTATATGATCGTTATATGGATGTTCGTTTTGTAACGGAATGGACATTTATATTCATCTGATACAATATTTGTCGGATTTGTCTCTGTATTGGACAAGTTACAAACACAATAAAGTAATTACGTATTATAAATCATTTCATTTTAAACGGTTACAAAATTTCGACAGCACTTCCTTTACGTTCCCTATGTACACGCATTTGTGTACGATACAGGGAATAGAAGGAAAGTGCTGCCGAAATTTTGTTGAACCGTTTAATCTGAAATGATTTATAAAATGTAATTACATTATTATGTTTGTAATGGGAAGTAGGATGACTGACCACCAAAGTGAAAACTAAAATACCAAAAAATAAAAAAATAAAGTGAAGCTTTTATTTTGAATTTTCTGCCACGATGAACTGTATACAATGGAGAATGATTGAAAATTAATGATTTAAATTGTCTAACGTACATTTTCAAATCAGGAAAAATGTTCAATTATTTTCTCGACCGTACTTGGATGTATGAAGTCAGAACTGGAAAGAAGTGATCAATAAAGCAACATTTTTACAATGGTGTACACGAATTTATTAGATTTGTTAAATCTAATAACCGAAACAACACAGAAATTCGTTGCCCGTGTAGTAAGTGCCAACATTTGAAGCATTGGAAACCAGATATAGTTGAAGTACATTTGTATCAATATGGTTTCGTGTCTGATTATTATTTCTGGGATCGTCATGAAGAACTTGTTGAACCTACACATAATACTGAAGTGTTAGAGGACGGTAATATGATGACGAATCCGATAGAAAATATGGTGGATGATGCAGCACGATCAATGTTTCCTACAATTGAAGCTGTCGATGAAGACGAAAATGTCGAAGAAGAACCGACTACAGGAGCTAAAAATATATACGATTTGTTGGATTCTGCTAAGAGGCCGTTGTGGGACGGATGTAAAAGCAGAACCGAACTTTCAGTAACCGCAAAATACATAACTATGAAATCAAAATTCAAACTTACGAAAGCTGCATTTACAGCAGTTGTACAAGCTGCAAAACGACACATGCCACCCAATAATATGATGTGCGATAGTCATTATAAAGTAAAAAAATTGATATCCGCTTTCGGTCTACCGCACAAGAAGATAGATGCATGTGTGAAAGGTTGCATGTGGTATTGGAAAGACGACGTAGACCTCAGAAAATGCAAAATATGTAACGAAGAAAGATACAAACCAAGAAAGAAGGGAAAGAAGTCTCGTACAAGAGAATGCATTATTTGCCCATCACTCTCAGACTTCAAAGATTATAGATAGTAGAGATGTCTGGCAGGAGACGAAGTATGACAGGCACGCCATCCCCATCTCTCGGTGCAGGTGGTAGTGGCACTGCATCGGACTTACGTCCGATGGCAGAAGTTGTTCCTAAAAGTGCCGGGTAAGTATCAATTTTATTTAAAGTATAACTAAACATGTATATCATAACTTTTGCAGGGGCTTCGAGGTGGAGCCATCAGATTATATTCTACAGGTTTCGAGGAAGGCTTTTCAAATCCGGATGGATGGTTGTTGGCCTCGCTGTGACGACATCCCCTTTCATGTGAAGAACGCAATACAGGCCGATTTACTTGTAAGTAGTAGTTTAAATTTTAGTTGTGAATTAATATAATCTATATAACTTAAAATATTTTTAATTTAGAGGCTGCAGTCCGCGTTGACCCTGACGCTATGGACGTTTTCTTAAATCACTGGAACAAACGAATGAGGAAAAATTACAAGGATACATTGTCCAAGGCTAAGAATTCAGGCAAAAAGCCGAACTGGATGAGTGACGGTGTATGGGCTGAGTTTCTTCGGCTTTGGGACAGTCCGACAGCAAAAGTAAATAATATATGTTTGCTTTGTTATTTAAATCTAATATAAATCTCGCAAGATATATACGTGATAATTTATCTTAATTTGTAGGAATTATCTGCGCGGAACCGGGCTAACAGGAATAAAAATCCTGCATTGCACAGTGGTGGCTCCAAATCCTTCCAGGAGCATAAGAGAGAGCTGGTAATTAAATTTATAAACTGTGTTTACATTTTACTAGAATATTTTATAATCATATTAGCAATAATATTTATATATTTTCAGGCCGCGAGATACAACCGCGAGCCTACTATGGCCGAGTTGTTCAAGGTGACGCATGCTGTGGAGAGGACTGATGAAGAAGGCAATGTTTCGTACGTGTGGACGGATGACAAATCCCAATCCGTAATGGTAAACTAATTTATTGTTAATAACAATATTTTGTCCTATTTTATTTTCAAAAACTTGAAATTCGGTTTTTGTCGTGTAAAACAATTGTTTGTAATCGTAGGAGAGGTACGAAGCTGAGCGGGCTCGGGTAGCACAGTCCACTGGTCGGAAAGAGCTTACGCTAGAGGAGAAAACTGTCGGGATGCTATTATTGACCCGTCTTCTCAGACCAATCGACGGTATAACTATGGAAATCTGGAGGTAAATTTTGACATGTACTAATATATAAATTTACACATGCATATGAATAGTTAAATAATTTTAATAATATTATATATATACTAATATATAAATAATTATGAACTATTTTACAGGCGATGAGAATGTAGAGTGCATACAGGAGGTCCCAGCAAGAAGAGGAGATTGCTCAATTGAAGAAAACAGTGGATGAAATAAATGATTGGAGGAAGAATTTTTTCGAGCAACAGCTGGATGAGCGGATTGCAGCTTATTTCCAACAGCATGGGAGGATGCCTGGAGAAGATGGCAGCGATGGTGAGGAGTAGGTATGCTTGTTTGCTCATGTTACAGTTTGGTATATACACATTTTGATTGGTTTGGTGTATATATATTTCGTGATATTATGTACATATTTTGATGACTTCTAGTTGTGTTAACGGTTTGTTTGGGTTAACGGTTTGTAGTTGTGGTTGGAAAACTATGTACACATTTTGGTTGGGAAACTATGTACATATTCTGATGACTTGTATTGGTTCGAAACTATGTTTGGTTTTGTTGGATTTTATATTGCTTGAATGTATAGTGATGTTATATGATGGATATATGATGGTTATAGTTGATTAATATAGTGTATAGTGGCTGTGATGATGATATTTGATAGTTATTGTTTGAAGTGTATATGGGCTGTGCAAGTGCACTGAATTTTCTTCAGTATAGCGACGGCTGGCGACGACCATTTTGCACAGGTTAGCGACGGTTAGCGATGGCTGGCGACGACCATTTTGCACAGATTAGCGACGGCTAGCGACGGCCATATTGCACAGATTAGCGACGGCTAGCGACGGCTTGCGACGTCCAATTAAACGTTGAAAAATTTCCACGTGGCACATTTGCAGTCGCGAGCCGTCGCTATTTATGTGACGGAGCCGTCCCTAAAACCGTCGCGATTCTGATGCCGTTCTTGTAGTGTTAGTCCCATTAATTCTCCGCGAATATGATAATGGTAGGTTTATATTTACTTGTATTGCATATTTTCTATTATAATTGGTTTTGTGATTCCTTTTTTTCGCTTTAGGCAACGAAAAAAGTAATGATAATTGGATATTTTTTGAAGTAATAATAAATTATCTTCACTAAGTTCCACCATGGCATCCAATTTAAGTTGCGAATTATTATTTACAAACATAGTCATAACCACAGATGCATAGTTTAAAATAATTGATAAATCAATTTATAACTAAATTCGATAACAATTTTGTGACAATTAAATTAGCTGGATTCATATGTCCTAATGAAGCATTAGATATTAAATCATTTAAACGTCAGGACATAAATTTATGTTATAAATCCATAGTTGAAACTGAAATTAACTGTGTATGAAACTTTGTACTTTTTTTAGTAATTGTTATAGATTTAGGATGGATTAGGAACTGTATGATAATGATATTATTTGACACAATGCATTTTGGCTACGTTTTAAGTATCTGTGATGGATTCATAAAGAATTTACAAATTAACCATGGTACAGCACATATATTATTTTGATTTTGTTTTTTTCTTAATATTGACATAAATTTAACTTACGTCCTAAATGTTCTTTGTGGATACATACCTAATTTGACGTAATTTTGTAAGGGATTATTACCGAATCGCAGACAATTTTTTTATGGCAAAATAACTTTAAAAAACATCACAAAATCCATTGCACATCCATCAAAATTGAACAGCTGATATTTTGATGATAAAATTTGCATCGCTGTATCAACCTCTTCTGCATTATTTTTTAGGTGAGTTCATCCATATAACAGACAAATTCACGTAACATTTCAGACATAGGAACAATGTTCCAATTCATGCATTGTTCAAACATATAATAGGCAACATAAGTCCCAATACATTTATACCAAAAACATACAAACCAGACTCATCAAGGATTGGTTTAATAGTAGGATGGTAGTTCTTGTAATCCGCTAGTCCACGCATACGACAAGAGTCATCAAGCACCAGTTACTTCATTTTTCAATACTAGTATACATAAAAATTTCCATACTGCATGCTAGGAAGGCTGAAAAAAGAAATCACGTGCAATCGACAAAATTTACATGTAAATTCAACGTAGGATAAAAAAGACCTATGTTGGAGAAACTCTTTCCCTTTCAGCTTAAAAGGAAAAATGGAGCTTTTGATAATACATGTTAAAAAGGAAATTGCTAATAATGAAAAAAAAAAAAAAATTGACATAATATTGTCATGATATGTGGTATCCTCCCTCCTAACCTATATAATTAAGGTTGGAAATGGAAAATTTCTGTACCAACCGGGACATTTTCCGTTTCTTTCAATTATTGGCGAAATGTTATAACATGTTTCGTATTCCGTAGCATTTACCCTGGAATTGCAATAGGTGGTAACCGAAGAAAAGAAAGAAAATATGGAATTCCATTTTTCCAACACCTGAGATTTTTAAATGTCAAAATGTGTTCTGAACAGAAATTTTATGTAACAAAGTATTTGCATAAAAGACTACTTGCAGGTACTTGTTCATGCATAACATACTATTTACGAATAACCAATATGAAATTTAATATAAAGGATAAAACTGACCATCAAATGATGAATTGATCAAGCATGTAACAGACTATTAGCAAAATGTGTTCATGCATGTACCAGACTATTTGCATAACATATTATTTAATGCGTGAGCTGATCAAGCATATAACAGAATTGATCAAGCAAAATGTGTTCTGAATAATCATAACTAACAGAAAAAGAAATATAGAACTATATGTAATATCAAATTCAAATAATATATTCATAATTAAGAAACACCACAAGATCTGAACAGTTTCTTCATAAATTATTTTGTTGTCTTCAAATTCTTGCCTACGATTCTTCATTCCGCTTCATTTTGTTATGATAATGATGATGATGCTCCCAACGATAAAGAATTCCCTATGCAAAATATAATTAGCAATTACAACTAGCATTAATGTGTAATATGTAACATGAATACTTCCAACAAAAGGCTTTAAACTCCTTTCAATCTACTTCAATTCTTTATTACTTTATAATTTTTTACATGCATAAAAGATACTCGAGAATGTACCTAAAAGCTAGAGCTAGGAAGAAATATGCTCTTCTTCTTTAGTTTAATTCATGTTGCAAAACAAATGATATTAGGATTATTTGCTAACCTAGGCTCATTTTTTGTAAACAAGAACAGACATAATCCACTTTTGAAAATAATTACAAACGTAGACCTGTTTACGCAAGGTAGACGTTGGCGCATTTTGAAAATGCGCCTTTGGGCAAATTTTCTAAATGCGCCAACTGGCGACTTTTCTAAATGCGCCCTCAAAATTCCCCTTTGCAAAAAACCTACACACAAACAAGACATCAGAAAAAGAGTTTATCAAATATAACAACTACATAAATATATACTTTCAAATCTAATAACTTTCATAGATATCAGCTTTCAAATCTAACAATTGCGAAGTTCGTTTAAGTCCGATACATAACTAGTTAGTTTGATACATAGAAATTACATTTGTTTAAAGATGAATACACAGAAATCTTAATTCATTACATAGTCATACGTTTGATAATGGAAGTTTAGGTCACTAAAGTACATCACTTTCTATTATGGCCCTATGATCCACATTTGCTAGACCAGTTTATTTTGCTTTTGATGCTCATCCATAACATTTTTTATCCTCATAGATTTATGCCGCCCAGGTTGTCTTTTTGTAGGCGGAGGCAATATATGTGGACCGGTGTATGGTCTTCAGTATCTCTTATCACGCACGGGATGAAACTTTGGCTGATATGAAGCTTTGTAACTTTAAACAGAGTACCACTCTGATGCAAACTCATGATGTGCTCTATTAGCACTGTAATCATGTGCCGAACAAGCCGCCATTACATGGGCGTAGGGTAATTTTTGCAATAGGGGGATGCTGCATGTACAAGAGTAGTTAGGACCATCAATTAACACTTTAAATTCATCGCTGTAGCAATGAATCATTTGCCATTCTGTTCGACTAAATTGAATTAGTCTGCAAAGACGTGCTTTAATAGTATGATATGCTATTTCAGCTTCTCATCTTGGAGTCAAACGTGTTGTGATAGCACCCGTGGTCTCTCGTCTCTTACAGAAATGTTCAACCGATCGAAAGAAGGTTCGTGCAACCAACGCCTTTATAGGTAATGATCAAGCACCTTTCTGTATACCATTAAAACTTTTGGATGCATTGGTGGTCAAAACATGAAAGCATCCTCCATCGTCTTTGCATAGGGCCCATTTTTCTTCAAAATTCCCAAAACTTCTTTCAATCCATTCATGAGCCTATTGTCTTTGCATAAGGTCATACTAGTGTCAGACATCCACCAACAGATTTATTTTCCAAAAGAGAGAGCCTAGATAACTCCATATATGCATAAGATAACACAGCGCTGCCCTAAGAAAACTTACCACACTCCCCTAAATCAGCAATATACGGTAGCCATTTCAGGTCTACCTAAGTTTTTGTATGGTCACACATCAATCAAGAAATAATGCTGTGCAAAATAATAGCACATGCTCGCTGCTGAATCTGGGCCTTTGTAGCATAAGCAGGAATATCGTGCGGTAATTGACGTCGATACCACATGACTTCTAAGAGCTCATTGCCCTTTGTTTGTTCAAGGGGTGGGCCAAGACTAAATAAATCACGACACAATTGCATATATATATATATATATATATATAAATATATATATATATATATATAGTCATATGCAACTCCTCTATAAGCTACTACATTGCCTTCAAAAGGCAAACCCAACAACACTGCTATAGTCTTCTAATATAATCGTCATCTCGCCAACAGGAAAATGAAAAGTGGAGGTCTCTGGTCGCCATCTGTCTACCAAAGCAGTGATAAGATAGTGGTCCAGCTGGATGTATCCTAACCTCATTATGTGTAAAAAAAAACTAGCCTTCTCCATCTCAGCCAATACTCCTGGATGGTTTGAAGTCACTTTCTTCAGCAACGTGGAGTAATCTATAGTGGTATCTGGATTGTCACACTGATCAAATGATAAATACATAATTAAAAAGCAGGAATTGTACCAACTGACACAAAATTACAATTTTTTTAAAACCACCTGCATCCATATGCCGTTAGAAGTACGATGTTGGACTTGAAGAAATAATACCCTACCATCAACTACCATCAACGGGTCTGGGCTTCATCTCAACCTACTCTACAAAGTACAAGTATTAAAAATCAATTCATTTTAATGAAAATTATACACTAACAAAAAATTGACAACCCACCTAACCCACAAAGTAGTATGAATGCACGTAAACTCCTTGTCATTCATAATGATTGCTTATAAAAATAATCTTAAGTTGCTTTTAAGAACCTTTTTTAATATGTCTTTTATAAACTACTTCTAATCTAGATCAAATTGCTTTTAGTTACGACCAAAATGTGTACAAATACTTGTAATGATAGTTTTGTAAATGCTTTTTCAACATTGATATTAAAACGCTTTACTTTACAACCATAATTTTTTTGTTTATGAAGAAACAAAGAACAATATCATTGCCCTAAATTTTAAATGATAAGATATGGGTGTAGATTCATACCTATTTCTTGTTCTATGCCCGACGTGCTTGCCACTGACAAATTTTTTGAAAAATTTGATTAAAAATTGAAGAAATGGAAGTGGTGGTAGGTTTTGGGGAATTAGGAAATGTTGGGTTCAGTTGTGAAAGAAAAGGAATGAGGGTTGGGGTGTGTGTCTACTGACTCTCGGGTTTATGTGTGTACGGTTTTTGTGAAGATGCCTTTTCAAAATGCGCCTTTGGGTGCATTTTCAAATGTCAACTGTTGGCGCATTTTGAAAATTCGTCCAAAGGCGCATTTTCAAAATGTGCCTACATCTACATGGCAAAAACAGGTCTACATTTGTAATTATTTTCAAAAGTAGGTTATTCCCATTATTGTTTTAAAAACTGAGCCTAGATTAGAAAATTTCCCATGATATTAAATTATGTATAAGGGTGTTCTTTGAATTCTCTCTCTTCAATTTATTAAATATTAACTGGAAATAACTATTTCAGACCAAGGTGCCAAATAATTTTGAAGGAGGCGGCACTAAGTTTAGAGCAAGAACTTTGAACATATATATTATATATGTATTATCCACTTGAAGAACAATATAAAAATATATGGAAAACACAGTAAAAGGCTCAAAACATCCTCCCACAACATGAAATCTTAAGTAACAAAAAAATAATTATCCTGATAGGTGTTTTTACCAATTGACTTCAGGTTCAGTTAACTCAACATTCAGCAACAGTTATGGACGCTCAACGTTATCTAAAGTGAATGCATGAGTATGCCTCAGCTAGATAACCTGAACATCAACCTAACATATGAAAAATATATTCCAACTCAAATAATCAAAATAGGCATGATTGTTTAAAAATGAAATAATAATATTTGATGTATTTATTATCTATTAGTGTTTTTTTCGCAGTAGATTAAAGACAAAATAAAACAGCATGCCGCAATTACCAGACCTATCTACAAATATAGGATAACAGTCAGCTTGTTGTTAGCTATTCAGTCAGACCAATGAAACTTAGGAAATTATTTTAACTTCTATGTTCATCGCTATTGATTCTTCTTCAGTAATTACTCAGTTTGTACATAAGAAATACACATGCTTATTTATTGTGTATGTCATATATGCTTAACCAATTTCGCATGACTTTAACACCACTTAAAACCACCTAGGACGCCAAGCTCATCGGTAACTGTAATTCTAATGCTATCAGTCATCAATGCCTAGATTTTCTTCAAAACATTACACATGAGGGGTCTCTATCAAAGCCATGCCTCAGTACAACACAAAACTAATATCATAACTCTATGTCAGGCAAATTATTTGGCATATATATTACATTTGGTTGGCTATATTTTTTCTTGTACTTCCTTTAACATTATATCATCAGCCATGACTATATCACAAGAATTACATGGTCCTAAGAAAAAGATAATATGAGAACGGCCAATTACATGGTCCTAAGAAAAACATCTATTTTGATATATGGGTTGACCCGATTTCGTTCCGGAGTCGAAACGGGCTTTTCGGGCCATTTTATCGTTCAACGCGTATATCAATCGTGTCCATCTATTCTCTTTCGGCATTGTCTATAAATACCATGTTATAAGCCCTAGCCTCTCTATTTCTCATTTTTCTGTACGTACAATTCAGCTATTCCTCCTCCTCAATGGCAGACAATAAAATTCCAGATCTAATTGAAATTTCAAATCAAATCCAAAGCCAAAATTTCAAACTCCACAAACTATAGCATATTTTATATCGTCGGAAAGCTCTCTAAGAGCGCATCTCAATTCTATGATTCATTTTCCAAATTGAATGACGGTTTGTCCAGGAATTAGTGAAACATTCACAGCCGTTCATCGCGCGTCGATGAACGTTGTCGGATCGTCGAATCATTTCTAGGTATTGTAGGGAGTCTAAGGGGGACTCCATCGGGACAAGTTGCAAGTCGTTTCAACGGCTGGATGTGGCGAATAAATTGCATCAGGGTTTCGTTTTTTGGAGGCGGCTGGGTCGTCTGTGATCGTGTGGGTGTACGCGCGTGGCTCCGGGAGGTGACGCCGGCGAGGTTCAGGGTGGCGCGCGTTCGTACGTGCAGGCGGCGTCGATTTTTGTTGTTTTTCGTGCGTGCGAAGGGAGATGCTGGAATAGGGTTTTGCTCAAAACCGTGTTCTGTGCGTGAGTGGGAGATGATTTGCGTGTGCTACATGATGACGTGGCTATGGGTTTGGGTAATCTTCTGTTTGATTTTATCTATTTTAAATTTCATCTTCAAACCTTCTAATCACCATAACTTTTACATACGATATTCGATTTACGCATGGTTTTCTCCGCTAGGTTCGTATTGGAATTTCGGATATTTTGGCTCTGGTTTGGATGGATTCTGAGACTATTGAAATTTTGGGTTTAAATTAGATTTAAATTCAATTTAAATTCAAAAAGGTGAGTGTTTTAACCCACTTACAACTTCTAAAATTTATTATGTGTGTTAGATTAATTTCTTATGTGATTAGAAATTTATTTATTGTTGTTTGGTATATTTTTATCATCATTCCAGTTAAATTGAATTAAATTGTTATTTAATTTATTATGCATATAAACTGCCAGTTAAATTAATTTATTTTGAATATAAACTGCCAGTAATTACCTGTCATTTATTTTCTGTTCTATATTGATGTTATTGTTTGAATTAGATGATGATTGTGATAAATGGTTGATGATTGATATTGGATGAATGGATGTTGTATTTTATATTGTTACAAACGGCAAGTTGTCATGCATTCTATTTCATTCGGGATTGCGGTATGAAATGATATATAACCGTATTTTTATTTTAAATTACGGATTGAAATGATAAATATCCGTATCACTTGACCATAGGGTAGAAAATTATATAGACACCGTGGTCTATATATAAATACATTTTGAAAGTATTTCTATGGCCTTGTGAAGAAATATATGGTTTTATGAGATATTAATTTGGATATTTTATAAATGTTATTTTATATATAATTAAATCCTTGGTTTTAAACTATGTATAAAATGGTTTAAAGTATAAAATAAGTTTAATAATAAAGTTGATTTTATTAAAATATAATATGGATAAGTATTTACTTAAATTATATTTTAATATAGAGTTTATGCTGATTTTTATAAATCAAGGTTGAGAATATAGTTTTGAAATTGATTTGAGATTTTATGTAATTAAGAGTTATATTTAATAAGATTCCATTTGGAGCTTATTGAAATTGAGTTTTTAAAAGAATATGGTTTTATAACTTAATTCGGGTTTAAGGTAATTTAAGTGAATATATCAAGTCTAAATAAATTGAGGAATATTTAGTTATTGGAATTTGAAGTTTTATTTAAAGGATATTGGATTTATTAAGCAAATATTTCGAAACTAAATAATAGTAAGGTGAATTTGGTGTGTGTATATATATATACGAATTATAAAATTTTGTTTTGAAATATTGAATATTTAAAGCTTTGAAATATATGGAAATTGAAATGGTTATTTGGGGATTCAAATTTGTATTTGGAATTGATTTGTGAAATTAAAGAAGATAATTTATTGTATAAAGTAATTTAATAAAAAACCATTTAAGTATTGGAAGTTATGTTTCAAAGTTATGGGTTTAAAGGTATTATAATTTGAAAATGCTATGATTTGGGAAAAAGATATATTTGAAATAAAAATGATATTACATTGATTTGGGTTTTATAAAAATGATATCATATTGATTTGGTTTTAAAAAAAATGATATTGTATTTATATGGTTTTGAAATGAATATTATATCCTGGTTTTGAAGTATATTTATTTTGAAATGACCGCGGTGTTATAGTAAGTTTGGTTGTTGAAGAGACCGGGACCGAAAGTTGTCATACTCTCTGCCAACTCCGAAAACCACTTAAACAACTGCGTACGCGGTGGAGATTCCAGAATGAAGCAGGATGGTGACGGCTTTTCCTTTGAGGTAAATACGTGGACCCGACTCCCATGAGTTGGCATAAGGTGGCCAAAACAAGAGCGATTGACGGGCTAAGAAGGTAGCACCTTTTATCGAACATATCCCTTCGATATTATACTCTGATTTTTGGATTGATTCAGTGACCACTTTTGATTTTTATTTGGGGGTGTGGCTCGAGGTGGGCGATAGTAGCTGCTACGAGTTACCATCGGCCCAGAAGCGTAATTGGTTTATCTACTCTGTCATTGCCTAGTTGTGCCGTGTCACCTACCCTAGCACGCCTTGTACGAGTTTGATTTGTGTCGTACCTATGAGTATCTTCTCGTAGTCTTCCGATTAGGAGATATGAAGGTACTGTATAGACTACTGGCACTATTTATGTATTAAGGTGGAAAATGTAAAGCCTTAACGCTATTTTAAAGTAAGTTTATTTTACTAATAGACACTATTATAATAGTGAAATATTACTACATAGTAAATAATTTAACGGATCCTTAAAAGATGTGAATCTTGAGCATTTATTGAGTTACTGCACTCACGTTAGACACTGGATAGGAGATGTCAAATCCCGTAAAAACATCTCTGACGTCGTTACACTCATATTATTTACCGTTAATTTAACTTACATAAGATCTTTTAGTTCTGACTCGAGTGTTTTGTCTTTTCAATTCGCTCGGGTCAGCCTGAGCATTTCAGGAATTGAAGGCCTTATTTCTGGAGGACGAAGACGAAGATTGTATTATTACTATTATTTACTATAGTGTTTGTTGGATCATAGGTTTTGATTGCTGGCAATACACAACACTTCACGAATCTACGACCACGATAACATCCAGACTCATCGGCTCAATATATGGTTTGTATAGTTATATATTTTAACAAGAGTCATCAAATATGTATATAGAGTCTAGTTTAGTGCTTTGTTAAAATCTTTCCTCAAGAATCATCATTCACATTCAAATAAACTTGCTTGCATATTTTAATCAAAATCAAGTTTTCAAAAAATGCATGAAGCGAGGCTCAAACCCGGGTCACTAGTTTTAGAAGGCAAGTACTCTAACCAAATGAGCTACTGCTGTTTTTGTTTAACAATAGAATTCAGTCGACTGAATAACCTGAGTCAGTCGACTGAATCTGTGCAGTTTAACATACATGCACAGTTTCAGTCGACTGAATTCCCTGCTCAGTCGACTGAATTTGAACCTGCGAATTTTCTCTGAAAAGACACCTTCTTCCTCCCAAGAGTTGCAACCTTTCATCAATGGAAATGGAAGCACCTCTTGTTTGTAACCTTTGACAACATATGCATCTCTTCTACAAGTATATATACATGATTCTAACATCATTTAATTTACCGAATTCTCTTGCTTTAATCTTACCATTCTCTTGTTCATATTCTCTAGATATTCTCAAAGCAATCACCAATTTATTGCTTGAATCACTGTTTTTGTTTATAACATTCTTTTGATTCATAGCAATTCACATTTCCTAAATCTTCACAAACACATTGCATATTCTCGAGGATAAGATTATAGGAATATTGTACTACATTAGACTCATTAGTGTTGACAAGAACACAACAAGTCGAATATTGTATTTTAGTAACTGAGTTGAAGTCCTCTTCGGTAGTTGAGGCAAGAAATCCCGTTCGGTTGTTCGGGTAAGTTGTAAACCTATTCCTCCGGGTGAAGTGAGGGTGTTAGTTAGTGAAATTCCTAAGTGAAGCTTAGGGACTGGACGTAGGACGAGAGGTCCGAACCAGTATAAAATCCTGGTGTCTCCTTGCATTTACCTACTTTATATACCTAAACTATTTCATTATTCCATATTACACGATCCTACCGCATAGCCCTCTCGTTCAATTGGTATCAGAGCTTGGCCGTCCTATAACCATAACACCGTTATTAGACATATTGATAATATGGAAAATAACGCAAGTACAAGCACAACATCTGCCTATAGTTCTACATTTGCAGAAGGACAATCTACCCAAAGACCTCCTCTATTCAATGGATTAAACTATAACTATTGGGCTACAAAGATGAGGATTTATATGCAAGCAACAAGTTTCGAAGCCTGGAATGCTACTCAAGCAGAGTTCATTGTACCCACAACCGATTATCCTACATGGACACAAATTCAAAAGAATGAAGCTAGTGCAAATGCCAAAGCTATGAATATGCTTTTTTGTGCCCTGGATAGAAATGAATTCAACCGTGTTAACATATATACTACTGCATATCAGATATGGGAAACTCTTAAAGTCATACATGAAGGCACAAACAAGGTTAAACAAACAAAGATATCCATGCTGAAGAATCAATTCCAAAACTTTAGAATGCGACAAAATGAATCCATTAATGACATGTACTCAAGATTTCAAGACATTCATCATGCTCTAATCGGACAAGGAGAAAGATACACGGACTTTGACATTGTGTCTAAAGTTCTAAATTCACTCACTGATGAATGGGAGAGAAAAGTACTAGCAATCGAGGAACCAAATGATTTATCTACAATGAAACCAGAAGAATTGATTGGAAATCTTATGTCGTATGAAGTAAATATGCAAGCTAAAAAGGATCAAGCTCAAGAAAGAAAGAATATTGCTTTTCATGCGGAAAAGGAAGAATCAGAGTCTGAAGATGAAGATCTAGCATTTATAGCCAAAAACTTCAAGAAATTCTTAAAGTATAGAAAAGGAAACAAAAACGGATTCAAAAAGAATTTCTTGAACAAACCTTCATCCTCAAATATAGAATGCTTCAATTGTCACAAGAAAGGACACATGCAAAAAGATTGTCAAGAACAAATGAAGGAAAATCAGAAAAACTTCAACAAAAAAACAAGAAAGATAAATTCAAAAAGAAGGCATTTTCTGTAACATGGGACGATTCAGATTCATCTTCATCCGAAAATGATAGTGATAGCGACAATGAACAGGCAAATGTATGCTTCATGGCTCAAGAATCTGAGTTAAATAATTTAACTTTCGACGATTTAATTGAAGTAAACACTGAACTTTTAAGCACAATAAAAACTCTTAAAAAGAAACTCATAGAAACTCGTGAAAATCAAAACAAAGCTGAATTTGAAAGGGATATGTTAAAATATGAAAAGAAAATCTTAGAAGAAGAACATAAAAAAGTTCAAGAATCTCATTCAAATTCGGAAACTCAATTATCACTCTTAAGTCAAGAAATAGAAGCTCAAAAAGAAAAGAATAATGCTCTAGCTTCTGAGAATCATGAGTTAAAAACAAAAATTAAAATTGTTGAGATAGATAACACTAGTCTCAAAACTAAGCTTGATGACATTACTAAAAATATTTCCAATTTTAATAAAGGGAGAGAAAATTTATCTAGGATTATTGAAAATTCTCAACCTGCTTCAAATAAGAAAGGATTAGGTTATATTAAAGAATTCAAAAGCTCACAATGATAAAAGTGGTTTAGGATATAATAAAACTGATCGTAGAAATAGCACTAGATATGCTTTCATGTATAGTAAAAATGATAGTGCTAGTACTAAATTTCGAGTAAAGCCTAAATCCAATTTTTATAGAAATTCAAATACTACTTTGACCTATAATGTTGGTAATTTCTTTAGAAGTACAAAATCATTAACAGGAAATATGAATAAAAATTATCTAAGTATTTGGGTTCCTGTTAATTGGAAAAATAGAGAAAAATACATTGATGATTATTTTGATATGGTAGTTAATAATGAAAATTATATTTATAAAGGTTCAACCACACCCAAATGGGTATGGTTTCCTAACAATTAGGAAATTATAAGAACCTTGGATATCGCATGCTTTAAATGTTAATTTTTTATTTTTGATACCTTACATTATAAGTAGTAGTTATTTTGTTTTATATTGATCTATTTTAACACTTATGTAAAATATATTTTATATCATCATATAAACTCTCCTTTTTGTCGATGACAAAGGGGAAGAAAGATATTGCTCTAACACTATTTGCAGGAATAAACCATGCAAGCACAGATTAAGGGGGAGAAAAGATTAATTATTTACAGGAATATATAGCATAGATTCAGGGGGAGAAATCTAAAGCACAATTACAGGAATATATTCAGTGAGGAAGATAAGATCAACAAAGCTTGTCAAAAATTCGTTCGTAGCAAATGAAGTTGTCATCATCAAAAAGGGGGAGAATGTTGGATCATAGGTTTTGATTGCTGACAATACACAACAGTTCACGAATCTACGACTACGATGACATCCAGACTCATCGGCTCAATATATGGTTTGTATAGTTATATATTTTAACAAGAGTCATCAAATATGTATATAGAGTCTAGTTTAGTGCTTTGTTAAAATCTTTCCTCAAGAATCATCATTCACATTCAAATAAACTTGCTTGCATATTTTAATCAAAATAAAGTTTTCAAAAAATGCATGAAGCAAGGCTCGAACTCGGGTCACTAGTTTTAGAAGGTATGTACTCTAACCAAATGAGCTACTACTGTTTTTGTTTAACAACAGAATTCAGTCGACTGAATTCCCTGCTCAGTCGACTGAATTTGGTCCCGAAAATTTTACTTCATATTTTCAGTTGACTAAATTCCCTGCTCAGTCGACTGAATTTGAACCTGTGAATTTTCTCTGAAAAGACACCTTCTTCCTCCCAAGAGTTGCAACCTTTCATCAATGGAAATGAAAGCATCTCTTATTTGTAACCTTTGACAACATATGCATCTCTTCTACAAGTATATATACATGATTCTAACATCATTTAATTTACCGAATTCTCTTGCTTTAATCTTACTATTCTCTTGTTCATATTCTCTAGATATTCTCAAAGCAATCACCAATTTATTGCTTGAATCACTGTTTTTGTTTATAACATTCTTTTGATTCATAGCAATTCACATTTCCTAAATCTTCTCAAACACGTTGCATATTCTCGAGGATAAGATTATAGGAATATTGTACTACATTAGACTCATTAGTGTTGACAAGAACACAACAAGTCGAATATTGTATTTTAGTAACTGAGTTGAAGTCCTCTTCGGTAGTTGAGGCAAGAAATCTCGTTCGGTTGTTCGGGTAAGTTGTAAACCTATTCCTCCGGGTGAAGTGAGGGTGTTAGTTAGTGAAATTCCTAAGTGAAGCTTAGGGACTGGACGTAGGACGAGAGGTCCAAACCAGTATAAAATCCTGGTGTCTCCTTGCATTTACCTACTTTATATACCTAAACTATTTCATTATTCCATATTACACGATCCTACCGCATAACCCTCTCTTTCAGTGTTCCACTGCATCACATTGTTCCGCTGCATTGTTATTATTCTTTAGTATATGTAACTCTAATATATAGTGTATAAGAATAATCAAATGTTTTTGTAAAACAGCTTCATGAACTGTATATTTGATTATTATATTTTATCGTTCCGCTGCAAGATTCTGTTTTGTTTTCTTTCTTTCTCTGTTTTTTTTATTTACCCCATAACAATCTGCCCTTCTGTATGGTTTAAGTCTGACGTGTGTGGTTTATCATCGATTTAAAGCGCACAAAAAAGCGGGACGTTACACTGCATATTTAGCAAATTAATTTAAAACAACTTGATAATGTAACATGAAAAATAAAATAGAACAACGAACTAATAATTGGAGTTTATTCGTGCTCTAGCTTGAACTTTTTGACAAAAGTTAACAGAGTTAACACTTACGCTACGATGGTCTAGCATTGCATAGATTAAATATTTTAAATTATACTAAAGAATTAAAGAGAAATAAACATATTTGTCAAAATCATATATTTTTACAGAATTTTTAAGAAATAATTCATATATTGTCACTTTTCCAACAATGCCTTGTGCCAATTCGACAAATTTAACATTAGTACTTGAACCAAAGCATCAAACACAACGTAAATACAAACCATTTAACGCATTGTATCTTTTCTATGTGAATCATCAAGCCTGCTTATTCTGTTACTAATTATTTTTCTTCGTTCTATTAAAATAATATAAAACAAATATATACCATTGAATAACTTGTTACATTAATATGATATAACTTAATGTAAAGTGCAATTGACCATTACCAGATAAATCATAACACATTTAATGCAAACAAATTAATGACTTATTAACTTAGAGACATGTCTAGGAAAATATAAATATTAAGAAATTGTCTCCAAAATAAATAAGCCTATTAATTAGTAAACATAATTGTTAGTAATTACCTCACATAGAATGCTACGATAAAACCTTACATTGAAATTATTTTCTTCTCCTCAAACCTACGTCTATAAAAGACAGAAACACAATGATAAAATAATTTACATAGTTCGTATTGTTGTGGATATACAACTAAGTAAATATATTCCAACTTTAGTAATCTTAGCCATGGGTTCTATAGTTATTATACTTGTACAGTTGAAACTCATGCTCTACGGTTAAATTTCTTACATCAATTTTCCTAATATAACAATAAATCCCAAGGAAAAAAATGAAAATTACATTTACAACAAGATAACAGCAGAATGTGTACGGTCTAACCTTATGCATTCAAATAGAAACACATAGATATATTATTCTTGTTTATTGACTAAAGTCTTAAACATTAAAGAAAAAATGTACATACATAATATATTATGTGTACATGCCTTAAGACTTGTTAATACTGGTGATTCCTTGCATTTTTAAAGATAAATTAAAAAAATTTACTGTAACATTAGATATATAATTAATTGATTAAAATACAAATTATGTCAAGATGAAACTAATTATATAAATATAAATGAGACATCAATTAAAAAATGCATTTTGAAATAGAAGCAACAGTCAATGCAAAATCACAATCAACACAACATATGATCTAATATAAGTAGAGACAGTTGATGCAAAATCAGATTGTAAAGGATAATGAAATAAAATGCACAAAATTATTTATTAGCTTACATACAATACATAAGTAGAAACAGTTGATATGCAAAATCACAATTAACACAACATATGATCGAATTGGACCAACAAATAAAATAGTAAAATGCACCTAATATAACAACCAACTAAATATATTACATAGTTAATTGGTTCAGTTTGAATATGAGGAAGCAGCTGTGCAAATGTTGCTGAAATTAGATTCCAAAGGATATGGAAATAAAATTCCAAAATCAGTGCAATGGTCTAGTGTAAGAAAAGGAGGCTAAAAAGTCTAAACTGCTTCTAAATAAAAGTAAGAATGAGTAACAAACGATAAAAAACAATTTAAGTTCAGCCGATAATCATACAAAAATTGAAGAACTACTGAAGTAATGCTAGCTTATGGGAGTAGACTGACCGTGGAGAAGATAGTGAATCTGGAGCCAAACAGAAGTAATCATAGGTCAGGCCTGGGAGAAGACATTTGGGGAAGATAAGGAATCGTGAGTCGAGTTGATTGTGGATGTAGAGCAACGTTTGTTTATAATGAGTTTAGGATATGCTTTTTAGGTTTATTTATTCTAGAGGAGGACAATGCGAGACTTTTTAGGTTTTTTTGTTTAGGGGAGGACGAAGTGAGAAGAGTAGAATGTAGTGAGAAGCAGATGCGAAAGAAGACGATCCGATATGAATTGCGTGCGAAAGAAAAGAAATAAAATGGCATTTTGGGTAATTCAAAAAGATACCATGCAAATCAGTACATGGAGTTTTCACTATTAGTAGTAAAGATAAGATCAGTTCAAATAAGATTGGTTTGAACAAATATGTATGCAGCTTTAAAGTGTCTGACAATAATTTCCTTTTGCATACCCCATTATACATAATGTTATAGATAACAAATATAAAAAAGATTTTGAAGTAGAATTCCGGACAAGCATCAATGCCTGTTTAAGCAAACATGTACGCCAAACATAACAGATAAATCCGTTAGAGAAAAGCAAAACATACCTTAGATTCAGCAAAACCAATCAAGCGCAGTAGACGCTGGAAATTTTATGCATCTTTTGAAATATTTGAAGAAACATCCGTCTCCTAACTGCAAAAAAAGAGATCAACTTCACATCCTTCTGTAGATCACTACAAAGACAAAAATTACATCGTTAAAAGCTACAAAAAGAAATCGAGGACAAATAAGGTGCATTCTAGGAGCCTAGGAGAGAGAGAGTGAGAGAGAGAGAAGATAACCTAGAAATCAAAAAAAGAAAGATGATAAAATGCAAATAAGATAAATTGAAACCCGGTAATATAAATAATAATAGAAACAAATCAAAATCAGTACCACATAAATAATAAGACAATGGAATGAAAAATCATGAAATAGTTTATTACCGATAGTCGATCGAAAGATGGGTATGGAGACGATAAAAATTAGCAACCTGGCAATTTGAAGATGAAGATGGAGATGGGATGGTGAAAAGAGGGACGAAAGCAAAATTTGGGTTAGGGTTCTACGTGCGTGAGGAGATATGAAACGTTATTTCTAGAAATAAACCCTAATTATCTGTAGCCCAAACAATAAAACTAGGAAGGAAACGGAATTACCGTGGAAAACATGGAGATTTCCGCTTTTTAACCGCTTTTTAACCGCTTTGAATCGGAAGGAATTCCTTCCAACTTGTATATTTTGGAAATACATGAATATCGGAAATTTCAAAAATATTCAGAAAGAAAATAACGGAAGAATGGTAAGATGGAAAAAAATCTAGCCTTATATATAATACTATAGGAAAACGATTTATCATTTTTTATTAAATATTATTTCTATTAATAACCATACGATAAAACTTTTCCCTTACATTTGAAGTAATCCGAGCTTATAAATTCCAAAGAGATTGATAAGATATTTGAAAAAAATGATACAAAAGAACAGTTAAGATAAATATAGCTCTTGCAACTGGTATTTTTTTTCCACCAATAAGGAACATCAGTAACGTTGCGCTCGATGGGAGATCGACCAAAGCTAAGTCTATTATTGACATCTCTGTGGGGTAAATTACATTTGAAGTTATTACTACAGGCCTGCAGTTCACCTCTTCCATTAGCCTAGTCCACCCAAGTTATTGTTATTTCGTCCACACGTGAACATTTTGGTGAATAAACAACTTTCGGCGCTATAATTAATATCAATGACATCGCCACAATCAAAGAAAATATCAAACAACTTATGATATCAATTTTGAATAGTCGGAGATAGCTTTTTTGTCTTGCTGTGAATGTAACCAATTAAATGGTTGATCTTGAAGGCTTATATAGAGTTTCTGCTGGATAGAATAAGTTCCAAGTTCATTTATATCGTACCATCATCATAGTTTGTTCGTCAGTATTCACCGGTGGATTACCAAATAGAAACACTCAAAATATTTTATTTCATTTATGTGTACATTGACTAAAACACTTACTATTTATTAAAAATCGATTGGAAAAAAGCTGAATATAACTTTTTATCTCTACTAATGAACAAACTTGTGATGTTGAATAAATTTTAATTATTTCATTAAAGAGAAGTAATACTCACTAATTATTTGCAATTAACAGGTTACTAGTGTGTAACCCGTGCGTTGCACACGGTAATATTGTAAAATATAATATTATATCTTTAATGTTAAAATAAGAACTTTGTTATATAATGTATGATAAATTTAGTGAAATAAATGAACTATAAACTAAAACTTGTATTATGTTTGTGTATAATTTATGTTGTATAGCGCACGTGCGCACACACATATATATAATAATAAAGTAATTTATTCAGTTTTGTTAATATGGATATAACATACATGTTGAAACTGACGTATGTTAGTAATTTTTTAAATGAACTGAAAATTATTATTTAATGCAATTTGTTTAAATAAATCAAATATAAAATTATGTAATTAGTTTACATACATGGACTTGAAAATAAACGATAAGAAGAATCGAGAGGAATTTTGTAAAAAATTGTATAATTTCGATGTTGATATATTGAAGCTAAAACATAATTTTGTAATATAATGTATGATAAATTCTTAATATAAAGGAATTATAACTTATTTACAAATCAATTTGTTATGATGTTTATGTACGTAATTTATGTTATGTGATTTATACATCTTTATAGTTAATAAAAAAAATAGTCTTACAATTTTCCATAATGTGAGCGTGTGTTAAAATTGACATATATTTTTATGATTCATTAGAGGAGTAGATTAACTATTCATTGAAATTATTTAAATTTAAGATTTCGTAAGTAGTTTGGATACATGGATTTAAATATAAAATAATAGATAATAATTGAGGGCGGTTTAGGAAATAATTATAAAAATGTTAAAATGTGCGTATTTGAAGCCAAAAACAGAATTTTTCAATGTAATACAATATAAAAAATATAGATATATGAATAATATATTAAATATGGAAATATTGCTTATCAATATTATTTATATTAGGTGACTTATATATGTTTGTATTTAAATGAAAAACTAATTTTATCACCTCTGCGCTTGATATGGATATGGTATACATATTGAAACCGTTATATCTTAGCATTTATTAGATGAATTAACAAAAATTTATTAATTGAATTTATTTAAATAATTTAAATTCAAGATCACATAATTAATTTGAAAATATCGAGTTTTGTATACAATGGTAGGTGATTGTGAAATGTTTTGTAACTAATTGGATAAATTCAAAATGTAGGTTTTTGACGTTAAAAAGGTTTTTCAATGTAATGCATGATACACATATTGATATGAATATAATTTATGTTATGTGATTGATGTGTTTATATATTTGAATGAATTTTTTCGTCATTTTTGTTAATATGAATATGGTTTATATTGATCATACTTATTTGACAAATCGGTGAAAAATTGCATAGTGAAATTATTTAAATAGTTTTGAAGTTATGTAATTGATTACAATATATGACCTTAAATGTAAAATATTGTAAAGGAATTGAGGGAAGGCTATAAATGATTATAGAAAATTTATAATGTAGGTATTCAGAGTATAAAAAATATAATTTTGTAATGCATTTCATGATAAATTTATTGAGAGAAACGTGAAAAATGGATTTATTATTATTATTATTTATGTATTCACTTTAAGTTCTTTAAGTTATATAACTTAGGTATCTTTACATTAATCATTTTTTTTTAAATTTTGTTAGTATGAATATGGTGTACATATGGATATTTTCATAAATTAGTAAACGAATTAACAAATATTAGTTAGTTGGATTTATCTAATTTGTTTAAATTTAGATCACATAATTAATGAATACATAGGTGAAAAGTAAAATATTAGAAGAAAAGTGAGGTAAATTTTGTGAATAATTATATGGTAATTTTAAAAGTAGGTATTTGAAGTTAAAGTAGAATTTACAATGACATGTATGATAAATTCATTAAAATAAATTAACTACAATTTTTTATTATTGGTTTATGTGATTTATATATCTTTATAGTTGAATGAAAGATTAATATTATGGTTTAGTTGTTTAAGTGTTATACATATTTAAATTGTCACTTTTGGTATTTATAAGAAATATTAAATGAATTTATCTAAACAGGAAATTATTGTGAAGGACAAAAGTTTTCAACATTTTTAGCCTCAAGGACAGACCTTCAGTATTTTAGCCTGAAGGACAACTTTTTTAGGTATCAGTTTTTAGTTATTGATAGCATTTTTTAGGTATCAGTTTGTAGTTATCGGTAGCAGTTTTTAGGTATCAGTTTTTAGTTCGGTAGCAGTTTTGGAAGAATGTTTGTACTTATGAATAATTGTGAAAGAATGTTTGTCATTTTGAATAAATTTTGAAAGAATGTTTGTCCTTGTGGTTAAAATATTGAGGTTGTGTCCTTGAGGCAAAAAATATGTGAATTTTTGTCCTTCAAATTAATTCCCCGTTTATCTAAATAGCTTAAATTTTGGATTATGTAATTAACCTAAATGTGCGGACTTAAATATAAAATATTAGAAGGTAGCTGATAAATTATATGTAAATAATTATATAAACTTTAGGATACATGTACCAAAATGTAAAATAATAAAAGAGAATTAGTAAAATAAGTGTAAAGTAATAAATTAAAGAATTTGAAACTAAAATATCTAAAGAGAGAATGAAGGAGAAGAGAGAAAATTCCTAGAATCAAGGAAAGAGCCAGAAAATCTTCTGCTTTACTATTATTTAATAGATTAATCCTATGCAGATAGAACTAACCAGTCCACTTTAATTTACCATCTAACTTAAACATTTTAAGTTAATTTAATAGATAAAGAATCCAATCACTCATTTTAACTGAGGTACCGATTCAGCAAATAATTTAAATAGCCATTGCTTTATATATTCTAATCAATCATTGATGTAAGAATTAATCAATAGAGAATTACATTAAAAGTTTATCCTGTCTAATGGGACAAATGAAACAAAATTTTGCTAAGGATGTTACTACTTACACTCGCTTATGTTCTTACTAGCTCCCTAAACAATTAACAAAATTAAGTCATAAAAACTTCTTCAATAACCCACATGAACAGTCAAAACACAAACAATTATGCACATATGCATATATATGTTGAAGTCTAATTCTAAAAATAATTATGTTTAATAATATAAACCATCAATGATGGAAGATAACGAGATGAACAACGTAAGAAAAAATTATAATAATGGTTTTACTATGTTCTACCATGACATCAAAATTAAGTTGTAAATTATCATTTACACTTTGTCTTAGCTAGAGATGCACAATTTTAAAACTTGTTAAATCTTTTTATAATTAAAGTTGATAACAAATTAGTGACAATTATTTGAAATTGGATAGGATAATTGGATATAGATTTTGATTCATTTATCTAGAATGGAAGAAAGTAGATATGTCATGTTATGCTTTGAGAACGAAAACTATAAAAAGCGGTTTTTATGTGGATAGATGAAATAATTGATTGGGTGAGAGGATAAATGAGTGAGATATTGTTTTTAGGTGGGTGCAAATAGTACCGCCCTTTGTTAATGAGGAACTTTCAAATTAGAATAAGAATTGTTTGCAAATACATGGAAATCAAACAAAGTTATAGAAAATTGTTATTTGACTATAATTGATTGTCAATGTAAAGTTAATGATCATTAGCTCATATAATAAATCATAAAAAGTTTTATATGTTTGTATATAGATGATCTACTTACTTTGATTAAAACCTTCATGCTATTAATTTGGTTAAATCTCTTTTTGAGTGCCAATTTTGATATGAATGACCTAGGAGAAGCAAGTGTAATCCTTGGTATTAAGATCACTGCTTCTAATAAAGAAATTTATTGGATAAATCTAATTATATTGAGAAAATATTGAAGAAATACAATTACTTTGACTATAAACCTGCTTGTACACCATATGATCAATGCACAAAACTATTTAAGAATATCGTAAAAATGTAAGACAATCGGATTATTCAAGCATTATTATCAGCCTTCACTATGCCACTGATTGTACTAAACCCAACGTAGCATATGTCGTGGGAATATTATGTAGATTTACTAATAGACCTAGTATTGGGAATTGGCATGCTATTGAAAGGGTTATGAGATACCTAAAGCAAACTAAGAACTTCAGACTACAATATGGAACGTTTCTATTTTAGTAGAAGGATACATCGATGCAGAGTGGAATACTTTATCCAATGATTCTAAATCAACCAGAAGCTGCATTTCTAGCATAGCCAGTGGGCAGTTTCTTGAAAATCCAAGAAACATACTATTTTGGCTTGCTTCACTATGGAGTCTGAGATGATAGCACTAGCAACATCTAGTGAAGAAGGAGATTACTTTAGAAATCTGCTAGGGAAAAACTGATACTAACAGTGTTTGTCCACTGCGATAGTACCGTGGCTATTACAAAAGTTCAAAGCCAATATTTTAACACTAAGAGATGGAAGATACATCCTAAGCATAATACAGTAAGAGAGTTACCCTCTTTAGGTATTGTCAGAGTGGATCATGTTCGCACTGATGAAAAGTTGGCAGATCCTTTGATGAAAGGATTGGGCAGCGAGAAAGTCCACACGACATCCAAAAGATAGGATTATTTCACTTAGACACTCATAATGATAACCCAACCTATATGATTGGAGATACCAAGAATTAGGTTCAATGGGTAAAAACCAAGTTGTGATGTGATAGGAGGTGAACATGTTATGTTATAAAACGTTAAGACGCATGTGTTCCTTTAGCGATTAAAGGATGAGTTAATAGAAACACTTATTGAGATCAAAACTCTAAGTAGAGTGGGGTACCTAGTTATGAGAGTACTACCAATAAAATTACCTTTGGAAATGTGAGAATGAGGTAGTTTCTTATGAAAACTTTGGGGGCTAAAGATTTATAGAGTGTTCACTAAATCGAGATAAGTATGCTTGGCCATTAACACACAGGCTAGTTGAATGTAATTTAGAAAGGTTATGTATGGTTTGATGTTGAAGACAGAGCTTAAGGCTGTTGGTCACTCTAGTATATTCTGAATGTTACTTACTATGCAAAATTTCAAATCGAAACATAACTTTGTTTATGCACAATCCTATATTTTTGTAAAATTCCTAGAAATGTTTTTTTAACAATTCAAGTGGAAGATTGTTAGAATTTTAAGTGAATTAATTCAAAAAAAATTGATGGTAATATAATTCATAATGAATGATGTTGTATAATGTTAATATATTTTTGATCTATTGTTATTGAGCCATTGCAAAAGTTAATGGTAATAAAATTCGTAATGATTGAACAATATATTTATGAGCTATTGTTATTGAGCCATTTCAAAAATCAATGGTAATAAAATTCATAACGGATGATAATAATTTCAGATTCAATAACAATCCCTCATTTTAGTAATGCATAAAAATTTGATTTTGCATATCTAAATGATAGATAGGTAGAAGGAAAAATATATGGCAACAGATAATTTTCTTCTCTTTTTCTTCCTGCCATCAATGGACAAATTTTTTCCTTTTTTCTCTCTCTGTCATTTCTCTCAATGTAGAATTCGTTAAAGCTATGAATTAAAAAGTACAAAATTTAGAATGATTTGTAATCGTCCAAACACAAAATCGACAAAATTTTAGATGATGTTTTATCCAAGGAATGGGGAGGTTGATGGCTGGCCTTGTACCTTAAGGTTAAGCCGTAAATCGTCTTAAAGAAAATAATGAACTATGATACTTTGGAATCTACAGTAGTCAGATCCAACAAAAATATACTACAGTTATAATATATGTTTAAGATACATTTTAATGCATAGTTTTTTCATTGTGACTAGTATTGTAAAGTATCTTATTTTGTGCTTTGGTGACTTTAATGAATGTATCGCATTTTTTTGATGAAAAGGATGTATCACTATTTTGATTTAGTAAGTTTGTTTTTATTATTAATTTGAAGAATGAAGTTTACTCAATTATATGGCTAAGGTAGTTGGAAGGTTATCTTTGTATTGATCTCAGTTTGGCACATTATTGATGTTTTACTTTTGCAAACCTATATTTTTTTCAATTTAATTATATTATTTTCTTTTGACAAATGAATGTTAAGAAGGAAAAGGATCATTGAAAGATGAGAGTAAGAACAATTGCATGCCGGCTTGCTAAAGGAGTAAGTAATAACCCTTATGTGTTATATTCCATGATGTAAATTAAGTATTTTATACTTGCAAACACTATATTGTTAGGCAAAATCCCTTCAGATGATCATTTTAAGGGAATAAAAAATCCAATACAGTGGTAAATAACTGGATCGTGACTGTAGTGAGACGGAACAAACAAAGATAAACAGTAGAACAGACGGTCACAAATCAATGCAAAAAAAATAATTCTACTATTGTAGTGGTTCCACTATCATGAGGCAATGTACATCCACTTGGGGAAAGGTGATTTTATTAATCATTTAAAGGTTAGAGTTACAATATTGACTTACTTTTGGAGTCTATACATAAGAAGAATTAACAATGTAGTAGAAATTCTATAGAGTTTCAGCTCTCTAGGATAGCACTGAAATTGGCTGAGATTAGCTCTCAATTTCGGCTACTATTGTTGTCGAGAAGCTCCTCTATTTATAGAATGAAGAAATGAGGAAGAATAGCGGCTATATAGTAGCCCTGGGGTTTGGTTCCTTATGCATCTGTTTTAGTTCGGCAAAATGCCGAGCGAAAAATTTGGACCGGCATCTCCCCTATTAGAGTGGCATGCTCAAATACCGAATGAAATATTTCGTTCGGCATGCCCAAGTGCCGCTCCATAATTACCGGACGAAACAACTCACTCGGCAATTTTCTTTGCTTCCACTCCTCCATTTTACTGAACGAGAAATTCGCTTCTCTTCCGCTCCAAAACGCCGAATGGTAATTATGGTTAGGCATTCTTTCCGCTGCTCCAAACTTCCTCCTTTCTCCGAATCATCGCTCAAAATTACCAAGCGAGCTTCCACCACTCGAGATTTGGATCGGTATATTCTTCTTTACACGGCTCTTCTATAGTGCAAAATTAGGGTTGGCATCGTCTTCATCATCGAGGGTTAGGGCTTCTCAAATTGGGGATGTCGGTATCAATTTCTAACAATCTCCACCATGATACCTAATTCCATACAAGCCTTCCAACTTCATCTTCACCTTTATGCTCTAAGCAATAGATACTCACCCAATGAGCTTCGGCAATGTCATCACCCATTATACTCTGTGAACGAACTCTGGCAAGGCCACCGCCTGTCAACAAAATGTTTGAAGTACCCAGTCCGTGTAGAACCTATCAATCTCCACCATGAAACAAACATCTCCATGAACCATCTCAACTCTCCCCCATGCCACCTCATTGCACCTAGCACTTTATTTAGAGAATCAAGTCCAAGCAATGCTCAAACTTAGCAACAGGCAATGACTTGGTAAACATGTCTGCTACATTCTTCTTTGTGGGAACTTTCTAAAGATGAACTAGCTTCTTTTCACTCATTGAGACAAGGAATGATTCTCTCACCTCAATATGCTTCATCCTTAAGCCGAACACTAGATTTTCAGCTAAGTGAATTGCACTGTGACTATCTCAGTACACATTCACTCCTTCGTATACGAAGCTCAAATCACACATAGTCGCCTCAAATAAAGCGCCTCTTTAGCGGCTTCAACTGCAGCTATGAGCTCTGCCTCTATAGTAGACAAAGCCACAATCGTCTACAACTTCGCTCTCCAATTGATCGCTGTCCCAGTCCCACCAATGGTGAACACATATCCGGAGGTTGACATCCTACTATCTCTATCACCGGCATAGTTGGAATCACAAAATCCAACCAAGCTAAAATCTCTTCCTCTGCCGCCAAAGGCAAGTCCATGGTTTGGAGTTTCTCTAAGGTATCTAATGATACACTTCACTACTTCCCAATGCATCTTTCCTGGATTTTCCATGAACCTACTCACCGATCCAACCACCTGTGCAATGTCAGGCCAAGTGCAAACCAAGGCATATGTGAAGCTACTAACTGCACATGCATATGGGACCTTCATCATATAAGCCTTGTCCTTTTTCGAGATCGGAGAGCTTTTACTAGAAAGTTGTACATGCAAGGCATGGGCATGCTGATTGCCTTTGCCCCTTCCATGCTAAACCAAGAAAGCACCTTTCGAATGTACTCCTTTTGAGGGAGGCTCAAAAGTCCTAGCTTTCTATCCCTTTAGATTTCCATGCCCAAAATTTTCTTTGCTTCTTCAAGGTCCTTCATTTCAAATTCCGCTTGTAGCTTTCACTTTAAACTATCGATTTTTAGCCTTATCCTTGGAAGCAATCAACATATCATCCATATACAAGAGTAAGTACATCCATTTACCATTCTTTAAATTTTTGAATATACACAAGTGTCTTTGATGCTACAATCAAAACCAAGTGAAACCATAAAAGAGTCAAACCTCTTGTACCATTGTCTAGGCGACTGCTTAAGTCCATACAATGACTTCTTCAATATTCAAACACAATTTTCTTTTCCATCCACAACAAATCCTTCTAGCTTCTTCCTTCAGATGGCATCATCCAAATCTCCATGCAAGAAAGCGGTTTTCACATCCAGTTGCTTCAGCTCCAAGTTATGAGCTATGACGATAGCGAGCAAAATGCGGATGTATGTATGCCCCACTACTGGAGAGAATATCTCATCATACTCCAACCCCTTTTCTTTGTGAAAACCCTTTAGCAACTAATCTAGCCTTGTATCTCCCATAATCGTTCACCTTGAATACTCCTTTGCAACCTATGGCTCGGCTTCCTTGAGTAGGTGGTACCGAATCCCAAGTCTTATTCTTCTTCAACGACTCGAACTCCTCTTCCATAACGTACATTCACTTCGAACTATCACATGAATTCAAAGCTTCATCAAGGTCAAGGGGCTCCTCAAGAACCACATGCAGGGCATAGTCAAACTGATCACCAAGGCTAAGGTTTGCAAACTACCAATCACCACACCTTTCGAGTGGCCGAATAGTCCTACGACTGACCTGGGTAGGTACAGCTTCGCCTAACTCTTTTTAGCTCCACCTTGAACTGAAATTCCTCTAGATTCATGCACATCAGTAGCACTACTAGAAGGTACATGTGGACTATCCTATGATATTTCATTAACTGCGTTTTCCGTGAAAGCATCAACAACAACTCCATTATTTGACTGGAACACGGGAACTTCTTCCATATCCTTAGGCCTACCAGAATCTTTTGATGTGGCAGTTAGCTTCATCTTCGGATTAAACATAGCAGACTCATCAAAAGAAACTTTTCCGGAGTGAACAATCTTCCAATCAAAAGGGTTCCAAATTCGATGTCATTTGATATCATTGGTGTATGCCATTAGTATGCCCTTGTATGCTCTAGCCTCCAACTTCTCATCACCTGTATGGTGAACTTACATAGGACCACCAAAAATTCAGAAGTAGCCAAGATACACTGCTTTATCTAACCACTTCTCCTCTGGAATCTTCCCATCTATGGCTGAGCATGGAATTTGAATTATGATATGTGTTGTAGTTGATAATGCCTCATCCCAAAAGCCTCTAAACAAGCCCAACGTCAATCTCAAGCAACGACCCTTCTCTATTAGTGTCCTGTTCATCCATTCTGCAAACCCATTGGATTGCTGATCGTGTGGTGTAGTGAAATATCTCTGAATGCCATACCGTCTATAGAAATTGAGGAACTCCCTATAGACAAATTCATCGCCATTATCAGATCTCAGCACCTTCAGCTTAGAATCCGGTTGATTCTCAATAAACGCTTTCTAGTCTTTGAACTTCTCAAAGCTCTCTGATTTGGCCTTCAACACATACACCCATACTTTTCGAGAATAATCATAAATGAAAGAGATAAAATACTTTGATCCTCCAAGAGAAGGAGTAGAAAATGGTGCCTAAACATATGTATGCACGTACTAAAGTACTCACCTCGATCCGTGGAGTTCAACTCCAAAAGATACTTTAGTTTGCTTTCCTAGCACACACTTCTGGCTAAAGTCCATCTTGTTGAAGCTTTCTCCTTGGATTATCTTCTATCTCCGATGCAACTCTCAGCTCTTCTCTGAAATATGACCCAACATGAGATGCTAAAGCTTTGTGGCATCCAAAGCACGAGAACTGTCTACTCTAACACATGACTCTCCATGAACCATGGTTCCTTTCAACAAATATAGATTTCAGAGCACGTCTTCTTTTGTATGAACTAGTGCACCTCTCGAAACCTTCAGAGTACCCTTCTCGATAGTTACCTTGCATCCCAAAGATGTCAATTGTCCTAAAGAAATTAGGAACTTCCAAAAACCTGGAACATACCAGGCACCTAACGAAGTGCGTATCATTCTAACAAACATCTTGATCCTCACTGTATGTTCACCCATTGCTCTACAGCTAGCATCATTACTCATAAGAATAGATATTCCCTCTCATCCAACAAAAGAACTGAAGTAATCCTTATTAGGCATCATATGGAAAGATGCCCTTGAGTCTAGCACCCAATGGTCTGAGACATCCAATACTGCAGCAGACAACACGTCGTCAGATACAGACTTCTCCACCGTAAATGATGAAGATCCGTCTTCTACCTTCTTCTTTAAATCTTACAATCCTTTTTCCAATGACCATATTTCTTGCAGATAATGTACTTTCCATCCTTAAACTTTCCTCTCCTACCATTACCAGGCTTCCTAGACTTTGAACGCCCATAGAGTTTCAATTCTTCTTATCACCTCTTCCTCTTTCAACAAACAGACTGTGATTACTACTTCCACCTCTACTTCCTTCACTTATCTCCTTCATCTGATCTCTCAATCCCTCAGATACAAGCCCTGACTTCACATCTTCTACTGTCAATGTGTCTCTAGTGTAGATAAGGCTGTTAGAGAAATCTGTGTATCGTTTCGGAAGATAGCACAAAAGAATCATTTCCATTTGCTCCTCATCCATCTTCAAGTCAATAGTCTTCATCTTCATCACGAGATTATCAAAGAAATTAAAATGTTTCTTCACTGAAGTATCCTCTCTCATCTGCGTGGTTAAAAATATCTTCAGCAATATCAGACAGTTAGTCAGAGATTTCTTCAAGTAGAGATTTTCTAGCTTGGTCCAAATACCCCAAGCAATGGTCTCACTACAAATCTCCAAGATTACATTTTCTCTCATAATTAGCTTAAAGTAGTAAACGCCCATTTCTCCATATCCTTCCTTTCTACAACTATGATGTTAGCCGTCAGCTCCTCAAGGGCAAACACTACTGGCTGGACTTCATTCCTCATTAGAACAACATCCATCCTCCATTTCCACTTCTCGAAGTCTTTATCCCCATTCCATTTTTCAATTGCCAATTGTGATCTAGACATGATATACATCCCTCTAGTATAGAATCTTGTAATAACTGGAGTTGTTCCATCTCCTATAATAGCGTCTAACACTTCTCAATCAACCATGCAGCTCTGATACCAGACTGTTGGGGAAAATCCCTTTAGATGATCGGTCTAAGGGAATAAAAATCCAATGCAGTAGAAAAGAACTTGATCGTGATTGTAGTGAGATGGAACAAACAAAGATAAACACTAGAACAGACAGTCGTAGATCAATGCAATGCAAAAAAAACAATAACACCAGTATTTGTAGTGGTTCCTCTATTAAGAGGCAGTGTACGTCCACTTGGAGAGAGGACATTTTATTAATCACTGAAAGATTAGAGTTACAAGATTGATTCACTTTTTAAGGATATACATAAGAAGAATTAACCATGCCGTCAAAATTCTATAGAGTTTCGGATCTTTATGATGGCTCTAAAATTAACTGAGATTAGCTCTCTATTTTGGCTGCCATTGTTGTCCAAAATCTCCTCTATTTATAAAATAAAGAAATGAGGAGGTGTAGCTGCTATATAGCAGCCTTGGGATTTGGTTCGGCATGCATCTGGTTTGGTTCGGCAAAATGCCGAGCGAAAATTTTTAACCGTCATCTCCCCTATTAGAGCGGCATGCTTAAATACCGAACGAAATATTTCGTTTGGTATACCCAAGTGCCGCTCCATAAACATTGGACAAAAGAACTCATTCAGAAATTTTCTTTTCTTTTGCTCCTTTATTTTACCGAATGAGAAATTCGCTTCTCCTACGCTCCAAAACACCCAACGTTAATTATGGTTCGGCATTCTTTCCACTGCTCCAGACTCCCCCCTTTCTCGAAATCATCGATCAATATTACTGAATGAGCTTCCACCGCTCGAAATTTGGATCTGTATCCCTTATTTACGTGGCTCTTCTATGGTGCAAAATTAGGGTTGGCTTCATCTTCATCACCGAGGGTAAGGGCTTCTCAATTTTAGGATCTTGGTATCAATTTCTAACAGGTGTTAACTTTTTACTTAGAAATTTTGTTATATTGTTTATCAGCATAGAATGTTGACATGTTTTATTTTAGTTTGCATATGTTATCGTTATTCATTACATATTTGAATAAAGTACCATATATCAAAATTTTACTTATGATATTTCCACCATCGTAGTTAAGTATACAAAGAAAAACATATAAGATCAATACACATGGTATGGCAGCAACATCCATAAAGTTACTTATACACATTTCCGATCTCGATTTAGTCGAGACATGGTGATATAGACTTTAGTTTTGCTATGTTTAGTGCCATAATAAGTCAAGTATCATTAGGAGGGACATAAACTTGCAAAGAAATCCATGCGTTGAAGTTTGGAAAAGAAGAAATTCTATAAAATATGCTTTTTGGTATCAAATATCAGATTCGCTCGACTTACATCATAGTTACAAAATAACAGGACCAACATAATATTGTTTTCCTAGTGTTACCTTAAGTACTTTGTGTTGCATGTTATTGAAGTAGTTCACTATAATAGTTTATAATGATTTTTTAATTGTAACGAACCACCTTACATTCCATAGAAAGACACATCATTAAGAAGAAAAAAAGGGATAGAAAAGAGAAAAGAAAGAAAAGAAAGAACAAAACAACATTAGAATCTCACAGCGGAACGAATAAATTATATTATATCACATAAGATAATACATAGTATCATATACATCAGAGTTATACAGCTAATACAAAACAAACTAGATAGTTATAAACATTTGTGTAGTTATTACAACTTAAGTACATCACAAAGATATAGATACAATATTAGCACAGTAGAACCTCTATATATATCTACACGCTGAAGCCTCCTGCTCCATATCTCCTTCTAAACTCGTCAAAGCTAAGCTGAATCCCTTGGCTACTCGTAAAAATTCGAGTACCCAAGAGTTTAATACACATAAAATAAACTCCGGGTCAGACATGGGTCTGGTGTGAGTAAGCGGGTTAAAATTTCTTATCTTTGAAAATCCTTTGAAAACAAAGGGTATCACGTAAGACTTCCCATACATAAACATGGGTAAGTTTTTACCTTACGCTAACCAAAACATTTGATAGGAATTCCCATGATATTATAATAGGGTCTAGGGTTTCGAAGTAAATAAGAAATAGTCAAAATAGTTGCATTCAAGAAATTCCATCATACTAGCAACAAAGTGCGTTAACAATCAAAACCGCAAAAGGGCACGTAGGAAGAATGAGTTTCCATCAATGGCAGGGCTACTGGGATACCGCCCATCGCAGTACGTGGCCTAGATCACCGTAGCAAGGATCCACCCTAAATCCCCTGCAACACAAGGCCGGAAACATCCCTTAGTGGATAGTCCCGAGTAAGACAACCCCGGCAATTGTCATGACCAACTTCCCACACAGTCGAATAAAAAGGAACCTCTAGACAGAGGTAAATCCCGTCCTACGTGGGTGCTAACCACTTAGCCTTGCTGCACCTCCCCTGTTTTAGCCATTCCCGGTTGATGAGGCTTGAGGCTACGATTACCTTTATAGAACACATCTTATCTTAGAATGCTCATCGTCCACCTGACGATGTTCTGAAAGCATTCAATCCATACAAGTTCGTTTCGGGTTCGAATGAAACCGAAGGCACTATCTCGCTACACTCATTTTGGAATCACCCTTAGAGTTTAACGACAATAGCCCTTCCACTCTGAATCTTCATCTCGAATCTGAAATTACTACCTCCGTTAAACTCGTATTGGAATCACCCTTAGAGTTTTAACGACGAATAGTCCTTACACCTCGAGTCTTTACTCTTTCACTTGAGATTCATGATCTAACGTTTAATTTGGATCGATGTGGTTTTCAGAATTCCAAATTTGGAAACCCAATCCCAACTCATCGAAATCCAAACGCCATCTTAATGTCTAAGTGATTTAAGTTCGAACAATTTATTTCAATATAAAACATTGAATTCACACAGCATCATTCACAGATAAATATCACACATTTATCACAGCTATAACAAATATCATAGCACAGAAAATCATAGATTATTCAAACTATAAGAATCAATCAATCAAGACATTCTATTCAAACAATCATCTACAAACAGGAACCATTAACCCTTATTATAATTAATTTAATCACCATAAATTAAATTAATTACTTGAGATTTAACCACCTAATCATGCTTAAACAATCATTAATTAATTAAAATTAATTAATTAATAATCACCTTATAAACAAATTAATTAATCTTTAATTAACATATTAACTATCCTTTCATTATCTTCTAAATTAATCATCCTTGATTAATTATTCCTTAATTACATTAAGTAATTAGCATTTAAATTAATTACACAAATTAATTATTCTTTAATCATTCTCATTAATTAACCTTAATAACTTTTATTAATTAATTAACTATAATTAGTTACATTAATTCTTAATTAATTACGTTAGTTGATTATACGATAATCACTTTCATTGATTAATTGTCTTTTTAATTAATCACATTATTTGATCAATTAAACCTTTGATTATTAACATTAACTACATTAATGAATGATCCTTCAATTACTTTATTAATTATTCTTCTATTTAATAATTAATTTTTAACTTAATTACATTCATCAATCAAACTTGATTAATCACATCCAGTAATTAACTACCCTTAATTAATCACCTTTGATTAGTTACATTAATTAATCCTTTAATTACACTGAGTAATCATCACTTAATTACTTCCATCAAGTAATTATCCATTAATTACTAACCATCAAGTAATTTCCCTTTAATTGATTACACCCAGTAACTGTTCATTAATTACTTCACTAAGTAATTACACCTCATTAATTACATTAAGTAATTATACTTAATCCAATATCAAATGATTACTTTTAATTAATCAAACTTAATTAATTAACTAAAATTAACCACATTAACTTGGCTAACTACACTGAGTAATTAATTATACTTAATGCTTAATTATTTCTTAATTAATTAACCTTGATTAATCAATTCTTAATTAAGAAATTAATTATACTTAATTAATTACACAAATTTATTTATCTTAATTTAATTACCCATATTAATTATTATAGTTAATTAATTAATTATATTTTAATTACTTTAGTTGATAATACATGGTTAAATTAAGATAAATCATTATTTACATTAGCCCTTAACTTTCATTTTACATTAAATTAAATTTAAAAGCATGAATATGGTTTATTAAAATCATCATCCTTTAATTCAAGTTAAATACCTTTACTTTAATAACATTTCAATTACCTCAAATAACATTTTTATTTGAAAACATTTAGATATATTTGTTACATAATTTAACTAAAGCAATATTTTTAACCAAAATATTTTAAACAAAAGTTTAAATTTTGAAAATCCAAATTTTAAAACTAAAATCCTTTCTAAACATCATACTTTAAATCAATCATTTTATACATTTAAAACTAACTAAAACTTTGATTTAAAATTTAGCTATGCCTTAAAAAATTTGAAATTCATTTTTAAATTTAAAACTGGACAAGACTTGATTTCTGGAAACAAAATTTAATAATAATAAAATTTGCTTTAAATTTTATTTTACTTAAAACAGGTTAAGATTTAACCCGGAACAAGTTATACACGAGACAACACACGCGAATTCCCCGAGTCACCCCCGTTACAATCACGAGAAAAGCTTCGAGCAATGTTGGCCAAAACTCCTTCTTCCCAAAACAACATCTTCCAGATGCACAGGTTGTCACCGTGCACAAGCACGCCGATCTTGATCGACGGCTATCATCACCACGATGCTCGACAAGTTAGCTCTAAGCCTACCGATCCTCTCGAGCACTTAGACCGACGCCATCGATTCGAAAAAACTTCAGTACTTCAATAGATAAATAAAACTCGATCGACAAAACCTCCTGCTGATGGCAAACCCCATCACCAAAGGACCTGCCGCCTTGTCTACAAACTCGCCTCGAACCACAGAAACTCTTCCCCCACAAGCGATTCGTTCTAATGCTTCGTAGTCGTCGCGATCTCCATGGAAACAACTCATACAAAACTGATCTTCGAACCCTACTTCGCCAATCCCTGATCACCATTGGGCATCGTTAACCCCTTCCGCCATTTTTCTAGTGTTCCTAGACACCAAAGCCACCTCCATGCCAAACCACGAACTTCCCCTCGACTCCAATCAACGTCAATTGATCAGAAACCCAAATTCAAACAAGACTCGAATTCACTCCAAAAACTAAGTTAAAAGTTACAAAATTTATTTTAAAATTCGTGATTCACTCACACAAAACATGCCCTAAAAACTAGAGATGAAATCATCAGTATTGAATTTTAACTAAATTTTGATTTTGCTGTAAATCTTTAATTTATAGAATATTTATTGAATATAAACACTTAAACATATTTTTAAAAACAAGATTTCACTGTTATAAGCAAATTCCTTTCAATGATCAAAGGCTAGTAGTGAATTTTTTAGAGATTTAAATTTCTAATTGTTCTGGAACCAATAATTTAACAGGGAACTATATTTTTGCATATACAGGCATTTTCTCATCTCATAGCAGCATTTCAATTCAGATTTGAGTAAAACATTCATGCACACATCTTCAACATTATCACATAGATAATCAGCACCTTAAATTTATTTTAAAATGTTTACTCACCAGGAATTAGAAATAGAGGATTGCTCTGTTGAATCTGTTTCCTGGAACTTGATTTTTGAACTGGCATTATTTTAATTATTGTTGGAGTTAATTTGGCATGTTGGTGTTGAAATCTTGTTTGTTGAAATTTGCTGTTTTAGTTTGCTTGCTGAAGTCGAAAATTTGTTGAGCATTTGATTCCATGTTTCAATTTCCTTTGGGCTTCTATTTCTTGATTACAGTTTGAATTTTCTTTGGTTTTCTGCTTTCTATTTTTTTTATTAGAAAAAGGAAAGAATGATTGAACTGAAGAAGATTCATTTGAAGAAAATAACAGGCTCTTTTTCTTTTAAACAATAGTTATAAACAAAATTTTCTTTTAACAAGGTGAGGCCACTTGTTTTATTGCATGTTACTTAAGCTTACAAATGTTTTTAATCAATTTTAGCGAATGACAAATGTAAAACCCCTCTTTCTAATTCATTTCTTAAGTTACAAGTGTTAATTTTATCTTTTTAAATTAATTTCTTTAAATGATTCAAATCTTAATTAAATACTTTCCTAAATACTTATGTTTTATATTAACTATGAAATGTATTTATCTCTTTATGTTTTATCTATATTTTAAAATCCATTTTCCAAAGATAAGTTTAAAAGAACGAAAATTAAAAAGAAATGAATATTTATTTAAACCATATTTTAAAGTTTAAACTTAAGTTATTATATATAAACTAAACTTATTTTCAAGAACCAATTTTTAAAAGAAAAACAAATTAAACTTTTATAATAATATACTATTTTTAAGCTATTATATTTTTAACAAAATAAATTTCAAATTTGAGTGTTTTTGAAAATATAAGATAAATTTTTAAATAGCTTTTTGAAAAGTTTATTAAATCAAATCAAAAATCTTCCAAATCACCATATATACATATTCATATATATATATATATATATATATATATAATATAAATTTGAAAACATGTTTTCTAATTAAGTTTAATCCAATACTTTTCTATTTATAATACATACAAATATATATACATTATAAATAGAAACATTTTTAATATTAGCTTTAGAAATTATTATATTGAATTTTAAAATAGAACTTCAAATCACAATATATATAAACATATATATTATAATTTGAAAACATTTTTATTAAATTTTAAATTGAAACCAAACTTCCTTTTTACAATGTATACACATATATACATTACAAGCAGAATAATTTTATTAGCTTAGAAAGTTTAGTTATTATCAATTATATATTATTATCTTTGAAAAGTAATAAAAAAATTGCCAAATTAAATTATTGTTAATTTTTGAAAAGATAACAGTTGTTAAATTAGATTATTAAATCAATATTACACATTTAAAATAATTATTAATGGAAATTATTAAATAAATTTTGCGCAAAATTTCGGGACATCACACTAATTATCACCTTCAGCAATCATATAGAGCAATGTTTTTCTTGTGGAATCCAATACTATATGAAAATAAATTTGAAAAAAATTTGAGATCACTTCATTTATAACAATGTCACGCTGTTAACTAAAATCACAAGTAGTCAAATGATATGTATATCTCAGTATAATATAAGTTTGTACATCAAACCGGTTTCATTTATCCTAGTAATCAGGAGGAAATGTTCAAAATCAAAATAGTTAAGCAAGATGCATCCTAAAAGTATATAACGTCCCGCCTTTTTGTACGCTTTAAATCGACGATAAACCACACGCGTCAGACTTAAACCATACAGAAGAGAAGATTGTTATGAGGTAAATAAGAAAAGTAAAGAAAGAAAGAAAACAAAACAGAATCTTGTAGCAGAACGATAAAATATAATAATCAAATATACAGTTCATGAAGCCGTTTTACAAAATATTCGATTATACTTATACAATACATATCAGAGTTACACTTACCAGAGAATATTAATAATGCAGCAGAATAAAATGGAGTAATGGAATAATATAATAGATAATAGTAATACAAATCTTCGTCTTCTTCCTCCAGAATAAAATCTTCAAATCCTGAAATGCTCGGACTGACCCGAGCGAATTGAAAAGACAAAACACTCGAGTCAGAACTAAAAAGTCTTATGTAAGTTAAATCAACAGGAATAAATATGAGTGGAACGGCATCAGAGATGTTTACAGGATTTGACATCTCATATCCAGTGTCTAATGTGAGTGCAGTAACTCAAGAGATGCTCGGGATTAACATTTCCTAAGGATCCGTTAAACTATTTACTATGTAGTAATATTTCGCTATTATAATAGTGTCTAATAGTAAAATAAACTTACTTTTTTCATAGCATTAGGGGGTTACCCATATAGCCCTTAACACGTAATAGTCCTAGTAGTCCATCCAGTATCAGCGCATCTCCAGATCGAGAGGCTACCCTAAATACTCCACGGGCTAGGGAAAAAACAAACTCGTAAAAGACGCGATAAGGTAGGTGACACGGCACACAAGGAAATGCCAGGGTAGATATACCAATTACGCACACGAGTTGGTGGTAACGCGTAGCACACAGCTACCGCCCACCTCGAGCCACACCCCCAAATCAAAAATCAAAAGTGGCCACCGAATCAATCCAAAAGTCGTAGTATAATATCGAAGGGATGTGTCCGATAAGAGGGGCTATCTCACTGACCCGTAATCGCTCCTGTTTTAGCCACCTTATGCCAACTCATAGGAGTCGGGTCCACGTATATGCCTCAAAAGAAATGCCGCCACCATCCTACTTCATTCTGGAATCTCCAGCGCGTACACGGTTGTTAAAGTGGTTTTCGGAGTTGGCAGAGAGTACGACAACTTCCGATCCCGGTCTCTTTAACAACCAAACGTTATTGTAGCACCGTGGTCATTTTAAAATAATTATACTTCATAACCAGGATATCATATTCATTTCAAAATCATATAAATACGATATCATCTTCGTTTTAAAAACCCAATCAATATGATATCATTTATAAACCCCAAATCAATATAATATCATTTTTATTTTAAATATGTATCCTTTCCCAAAAATCATAGCACTTTCAAATTTATACACTTCGAAACCAACCATTTAAAATTATATCACTTTAACACATTATAATTTGAAATTCATAACTTTGAAACACTTCAATTTAAATAAAACATTTCAATTTTGATATATTTCACGCCGTTAAATGTTCCAAAACTCCAAACTAAATTTAATAATTTAGATTCAACAATTAAATTTTCTATTATTTATTTTTGAAATAATTTACATAATAAATCCATTTTCCTTTAAATAAAACTCAAATTACAAATAACTAAATATTTCCTTCAATTCATTTATACTCGAAAAACTCATTTAATTCACCTTGACCCCAAAATCAAGTTATAATAATTATACCCTTTAAAATCTAAATTTTATTTAAATTTCAAATCAATTTATTCGAGTATAATTCTTAAATAATTCAATTCAAACTAATTTCATATTTATCTTCCAACAATTTTTTTAATTTAAGTCATTAAAACTCTATATACACAATATCTTAAACAGGTACTTAACCCTATAATACGAAACAATCAACTCCATTTTTAAACTTATTTTTATTAAACAAATTTATACATAGCTTAAATTCAAGAATTTAACTATATATATAAAGTAATATTTATATAATGTTCAAAAATTAATATTTTTTAAACCGTATATTTCTTTCCAAAACCATAGAAATTATTTTTAAATATTTATATATAGACCACGATGTCTGTATATAATTTTCTACCCTATGGTCAAGTGATACGGATATTTATCATTTCAATCTGCAATTTAAAAATAAAATTACAGTTGTATATCATTTCAAACCGCAATCCCAAATCATTAATAACAAACCAATAAAGAACTTGCAGATTATAATGATATAAATAAAACATCCATTCATCCATCATCCAAATCACACATCCATCACAATCATCATCCAAAACAATCAATCAATATCAATATATAACTGATAATACAGGTAATTAACGGGGAGTTATATTCAATAATAGACTAAATAACAATTTGATTTTAAATAAATGCAATTAGCTAAGATGATGATTAAAAATATACAAACCAGTCATAAATAATTCAAAATCACAACATAATTTAAATTTAACAAACATAAGAAATTTTAGAAGTTGTGAGTGGATTAAAACACTCACCTTTTGAATTTGAATCCAATTTAAACCCAAAATTTCAACAATCTTAGAATTCATCCAAACCGCGCCATAATGTCCGGAATTCCAATACGAATCTCGCGGCGAAAACCGCGCGTGAATTTGATCACGTATGCAAAAGTTATACGCATTAGATGTTTTAAACGATAAAATTAAAATAAAGAAAATAAAAAAAAATTAGCACAACACGCTACCTACACGTCAGCACCCTCCTTCTACTCACGCTCGATGTGACGACCCAGAAATTTTGAATATTTGAAATTAGAATATTTAATTGATTTTAAATATTTGATAGTTAGTTTTAATGCGAATTTCCAATATCAATGTTTATTTGACAATTAAATTATTAAATTAAATAATTTGAAATTGGATAAATTATTGAATCTTCAGTTTTAATCCTGTTAAAAATAATTTGAAGGTTTGTATAATTTATACTGATAATACCGAAGATAGTAGAAGTGTTAAAATTGAATTTGAAAGTGCTTTGTTAAGTTTTGAAATTTTATCGCTTAAATTGAATTTAAAAATAGCCTTCTGAGGCGCAGTCTCGAAATTCGACGAAACCAGTTCCATTGGATCCGTAATATTATTTTACTATCGGATTTCAATTTTTGTGGTGTTTGGAGTTGTTGTGTGAACGTACGACATATAAACGCGTTGAAATCTATATTGAAAATTCAATTTAATAACTGAGTCCAAAAAACTATTTTTTCCATACGATCGAATTAGGACTCGAAACCTTCTCCTTTGTGTTCGAAATAGGGGTTTAACATTATAAACGCCTAGCGGCATACCTCGATAAGGGTTCAGAAAATTAAGTTTCGAATTTTTTTTCAAGATATTTGGTTTATATTATATATATATATATATATATATATATATATATATAAATCGAAATCTAATCTGGCCAAAACGTTAGCCTACATTCTTTCAAATCGTGGCTACCCTTTTGTCCATTCAAACACGCCATCTCGACCTTCAAATTATGTCTCCTTTTTCCCTATCAATTTCAAATCTTCTAAACTCTCGAGACCCCCTCCCTCACTCATAAAATCGCATACGTTTCTTTACATCCCTCTTCAAAAATCACGGCTCAAAATCAAATTAATGGATCCTTGTTTCTCTCAGAATCCACAATAAAAAAAAGAGGGCCGAATAAGAAAAAAGAAGAAGAGAGAGAGCGTGCTCGATCCTTTCGCAATCGACGATGCGAGAGCACAGGTGGAAGGGGCTCGTAATGCCAAGTTATAGGCGACCAAGGTTATCGAGCGACGTTCAAAAGGGTGATACGATGAGAAGTGGAGTTGGATGGCACGTGAGCTGGAGGCGAACTCGCGATCGCGTGTCGAGCTAGGGTTTCTCGAGGCAGCACCGTGCAGAGTCGTTCAATGGTGTGGTAAATGCGGCGAGCTCGATGGGCTTTAGTGCAGTGGCGACCGAAGGTGAGGCTAGGACGAGGCGGTCTTCGTCTTCGATGAGTGAAGGAGGCAGGGCCGCCAATAATATTCAGTAAGGTAAATGATCAATTTTATTTATTTATTTATTTATTTTAGAAGTTACATCTGCTTACAGAAGAAAAAATGATATAAGTATATATATATATATATATAAGCACACATGTATATTTTAATTTGATACATACATACATACATATATATATGCAGGAAAAAATATACATATATTTACACTTTGAAGTACTGTTTAAAATAATAATAATAATAACATAGATAGGATTTAGGAAAATATAAGACTTCTAAATGGTAATATAAATTATATTTATACGCGTATATATATGGTTTCAAAGATAAGATTTTGAAATATATAGGATTTTAAAATGTGAATAATTTATTTATAAATTGGATTTTTGGATCTATATAAGCTATTTTATAAGTGTATATACATATGTGGTTTCAAAAAGGAAAGCATATGTATAAATTTTAAATATTTATTTATTTCAACCTACTATTTCATTTTAAAATAAATAGAGAGATGGTTAAATTATTTAACTGCTTATTTAATTTAATTAGTTACTAAATTTTTTTTTAACGAGACATTAGTTTGGAAGTAGTTATTGTTTAAAATAAATCATTAGTCAAAATTAAAACTATAAAACGGTAATTAATAGTTCGATTATGTCGAGTATTAATAATTTATATGAATTGTTTATTTAAGATCAAACATCAGGAAACCCAAGGCAATATTGAAGTGGATTGCAAAACAGAATCAAAGGTGAGTTAATCTCACTCATCTGGTTGATATCTAAATTTAAATAGTTAAATTTAAATAGTTGGTTGAATGATTGAATTGTTTTGGATGTGCTATACTATGGTATATAATACATCTTGGAATGATTGATTTCCCGCATTATATAGCGGATGAGACCCTTTGCGCCACATAATAGCGGATGATATTTTATTTAAATCTCATATACCGCGATATTCCATATTGATGTGGAATTGGTATTTTATTGTGCTAACATCTGTGGATGTAGGGAAACAGGTTGGAGGGATCCAGCTGGATTCCTCAACATTTATTTAGATTATTTAATATTCTCTGTTATGATTATTTGATATTCTGTGATGAATTACAATAGAATATTGAATGCTATGGTTTACTTGAATATATTTCGGTACACTGAGATATCAAAATATATAGAATTGGATTTTTGAAAAAGAAAATAAATGAGTGAATTTTTAAGAAAATAATTATAGAGAATTTAAATAAATTAAGAATGAACTTGATAAGAATAATAGTGGTTTTAAAATTCGAGCAAATAAATCCCGTATATGGAAAGGGAATTTTGAATAAACAGGAAGATAATGAAGTTTAAACTTTAGTGTTATTATTTAAAAGAATAAAGCATTTATTTAAATTTAAGATTTAACTTATTGAAAATAATAAAGAAAAAATTTGGAAAATCTGAAATTGGTATGTTTCAGTTAAAAGATTTAAAATCAAAACGAAAAAAATATAAAGTCTATAATTAATGGATTTTGAAATGAATTGAGTAAGTAAAGAAATTTATTTCTAAATGGAGTAAATTGGAAATCAATTTGAAAATTGATTTAAGTGGTTGAAGTTGGAACTTTAAAAGAGAAGTGGGACTTTGGAATTTATAAACTGGGTTTATAAAAGTAAAGTAACATATCAGTGGATATTTGGAGAAATAAATCCACGATGGAAAGTTATTAGAGAAATGGAAAATTTGTTTAAAAATAAATAGTGATTTATTTTTAAAGTATTTGAAGAGAAGTATATTACCCTGGATAGCCAAGTACGTTTCAAAGTAAATTTTAAATATAGGTTAAAAAAATTACTGTCGTTTTAAAAAGCTTGTTTTTAAAAAAATTATTATTTCGAAATGTTTAAACTCTGAAGTAAGTATTTTTCAAATCGATTATAGCAGTAATTATTTGAAGGTGACTTGATATTTTGTTTTAAAAGAGAAAATCTAGTTTTATATTTTATAAAATAGCCTCATTTTAAATATTCCTATAGTATATATTTTTAATAAAGTATTAAAGTAATTTTCAATTTAAATGTTTTAAAGGATAATTTATAATAAAGAGATTTAAATTATTTTAAAAATAAACTAAAGTTTTGTGCTTGGTTGTTTTCAGTGGAAATAAATATTTGGAAATTTATCTTATGAGGAAAGTATGGTTTGAAACTATTTCAAAGGGTTGAAAATAGAAATATATCTTGTGAAGATATTTTGAGGTTAATAAATAATTTGGTGAAATTATTTATGTTTTATGGATGTTTGTGAATGTTAATTGATAGTTAAATAACCGATAATCAACATTGACCAATGCGCTGATCGTTCTGAAGAGACCGAGATCGAGATTAATTTCTCGAAAACCACTTCGATCCGGTTTGTACGTTTTCGTGGAAAAACGAATTCAGAGTCGAAGATGGAGAAGTGAAGTGCAAGGGCTAGTCGTTACTAATCCTGTGGATGTTTTTAAAATGGATCTAGTAAGAATAGTGCCTTCGGTTCCGTTCGAAGCCGGGACAGACTTGTATGGATGAATGCTTTCGGAACATCGTCAGGTGGACGATGGGCATTCTAAGTGAAGCGCTCTAAAAAGGTAACGCTTAGCCTCAAGCCTCATCAACCGAGAATGACTGAAAATCAGGGGTTATGCAGCAAGGCTGGGTGGGTAGCACCCATTTCAAGGTGAGGTCATCCATATCTAGATGTCCCTTTTATTTCGGCTTAGTGGTGCGGTTGCCGATCATAACCGTGGGGTGATATTACTTGGGATTATCCAATAAGTGGTAGTACCGACCTTGTGTTTCAAGGAATTGTGAGTAATCCTTGGTACGGTGATCTTGGCCACGTACCGTGACATGTGGTACCCCAGTGCCTAATCATTAGTTGGAAATCCATTCTCCCTACGCGTCTTTTATGATTTTTGTTTGTATTATCCACTTTGTGGCTAGTAGCTGGAATTTAATCATGTAACAATTTCGGCTATTTTAATAAGTATTTGTAAATAGACCCTATTATAATATCAGAGGATTTTAATAAAAAGTGTTTTAGCTATCATAAGGTAAAAACCCGACATGTTTATTTGTGTCGTGGTCTTACAAGATCCTTTTGTTTCCAAAGGATTTTGAAACTTCAATAATCAATTTTGGCATGGTTTTCTCACGCTGGTATTCCAGACTGACTCAGGTGTTATTTAACTATAATGCTCGGGTCAGGCCGAGTATTATAGATTACAGGAAAGAATGCGGTGGAGCTTAGGAGACAAGCTGGATGGCGATAAGTACTTCCGTATTTGTGTTACATATTCCGCTGTATATTCAGATTGTGAAGACAGATTATGATTACTGTCCAGTTTGTTATGTATACTTTGATGATGTATGTATAAACAGATAAAGTATTTGTTTTTGGTGTAAAGATCTGTGACTTTCTATTATATTTTATCCCGCTGCGATGGTTAGATTCTGATGTTGTTTTCTATTTTCTTCTTCTACCTCTTCTTCTTTAACCCAAATGGTTCATATTTTCGTTCATCTTGAGTTGATTGATGTAGAATAGTGTTGACTCAATGGGTACGGATTTACGGGTCATTACAGTCGACTACAGGAAAACGCACACAGCCTCGCGTGCTGCCACTCTCATCGCGCCGCCCACGTCAATCGCGACTACCCAGAACGACGCGCCGCGCAGCTCCGACCTTCCAATTACCTCGCGGCCCCCCCATATGGACCACGCGGATCGAGACAGCACAACCACCGTCGAAAGATAATTGAACCCTAAGCCGCAAATTCCGACCATCCCAGCCACCAATTGAGGCAGCGACAACCACCAAACGGTTCCCCACGTTGATCTCACCAAAACACATAAAATAATTTCGCTGATTGATGACGAAAACAAAAATGCCCAAAATTACTTTGACCGTGATTTCTGATTGACTCGGGCGTTGATTGTCGAAACAAACAACAGACGCGGGTTAACTTCGTTGAGATCTTCGATATATATTTTTGTTGAATTTTTTTGAGGAGTTTGAAATTTTGTTTTGATTTTGAATTTCAATTGGATCTGGAATTTGATTGTCTTCCATTGAGGAAGAGGAATTGCTGAATTGTACGTACAGACAAATGAGAATGAGGGACACTTAGGGTTTATAACAGGGTATTTATAGACAAGGCTGAAATAGAATAGATGGATTAGATTAGTATACGCGTTAACGACAAAGTGACCCAAAAAACCTGTTTCGTCTCCGGAATGAAATTGGATCAACCCATATATCCAAATAGATGTTTTAAAATATTTTAAAAGCAATGGAAAAGGTTTCAAGTTCTTATTCCATTGTATGAAGAAGTTATGATAAAATCTAAAATTTCAAATTGACTTCAATTGATTTCAAGGCGTTTCGAGTCCGTACGATCAAACGACAATTCCGATCGCTACAAAACTTGAAATCCTATAATAATTCACCGTTGCGGTTCCGATGAAACTGATTTCATCGAAATCCGAATCAGTGGCCAAAATGGCTATTTTTACACTAATTAAATAAATTAATAATTGATTATTTAAATTAAATTTCCCATTTAAATTCTAAAATTGACAATTCTTATCATTTTTGATTACTCAATCATTTACAAATGGTTTTAAACAAATTTAAATGTCAATTTAGAGATGATTCATTTATAAATTCCAATATTAACCTCAATTTCATTAAATTCACAAATTATAAATAAAATTCCAAAAATTCGATTTAATTAAATAAATTAACTATTATTCCATTCATTATTTTCAAATAGATGGATTAAACATTGGATTCGAAACTATTACATGAATTTCCTCATATTATCTTTATTTCTAATCGCATAACCTTTAGTTTCAATTGCTACAATAATTACACTTATTAAAATTTGGATTTCAATGGATTGATTTGTTTCAATTAAAATATTTTATTAAATTCATTACTATTCTATATAAACTTAGTTGCCTTGTTTTCTTTCCATTCATTACCTTAATATACCAAATTTAACAACTCCTAACCATTGTATTACATTTCACATTAATGTAACATTTATTAAAATTTATTTCCAATTAACGTACTACTTAATTTCCTTTAATTGCAATTTGATTTCCAAATTTTATTTAACATATTAAATAAATAAATAATATTAATTTGTCACCTATTTTCCTTTACTTACATTTATAAGTTTATTACTTACCAACACAGGTTAAAATTCCATATATCACACAATTTTAGTCAATTGTTATTCACTGTATTATTTCATTAATTAATTTAATACTTACATTAGTTTGTCTTATATTTCATTTATAAACAAACTATAATATTTCCACTCACTTATCTTATATTGAATTCATAACCCAGTTGTAACGTATATAAATTTCCAATTAACATTGGAGTCCATTCAATTTGTTACAAATTTACTTACATTAACACTATTTCATTTATTTTGGTCATTATTCCATACATAGGTCACAAGTTTTTATTCCTTTATATTATCTTATGAAAACAATATACATTTCAAATACTCTATTACATTTATTGAAATTTATTTTTGAAATTTATTAAATACAACAAATTATGACCTTACAGTTATTCCAATTAATTGGGATTGCGCTAAATAAATGATTTATTAGCTTACATCAACATTCTTACCTTTCATACCCGCTATAAATTCATTAACGGATTACAAATTTTTATTCCTTCCCATATTAAATAACAAAATTGATTGCATAACACTGATCTTATCCAGCTGTCATTAATTTTATTCAATTTATTAATAACCAGTTTTAATTACCCCTGCTATATTTCATTTCAGCGTTCATTTCAATATTAAATTATAAAGTTTTTGTTTCTTCTAAATTTAATTACTCAATTTTTTAACAACCAAATTTAATTTATTAAAAATTTACGGGTCGTTACACTCTCCCCCACTCAAAACTTTTCATCCCCGAAAAGGAAATAAAAGGAAAGAGTAACTTATAAATCGATATATTATTCAAAACATTATATTCATAATAATTAATTTATAGAATATGATAATTTAAATAAAATATATAGATTAATAAACAATTAAATCTTTTATATTCAAATTAATAAGGTTTGGAAAACATTTTCAAAATATTTTCTAAGTCCAAAATTTACCGAAAATTTTGGCAGAGTCTCCTTTGTACGGAAAGGCTCGGGAGAAAATATAATATCAAAAATAACAATATACAACATATGTTTTCCAAAATAATATATGTCCCAACCCGGAAAAAATAATATAATAACGCCATAAACCGTAATCCGAAAACGTACCTATTTTTCCGGCAAATATCGCTTATTTATGGAATCAAAAGCAGTAGCAACTACTACCATAACCTGTATTTCACATATATAATCCAGAAGAATTAATAATTATATAAAATGAAATATTTAAAGTGGGTTCAGCCATAAACAAACAAATCAATACAAACATCAATCACTTGCAACAAGGCATACAACCATCACATAGAATCAACATAAATCAATCAGTCATTCATATCAAACAAAACAAATAGTTGTTTAGGTTCAAAACTTTAAATTGTACAGAATGAAAAATAAACTATCAAATGCATCATTTACTCAAAAGTCTCTGATGAAGCTAAATAGATTATTCATACATCCAAACAAATTTAAAGTATCCTTACCCAAACAACCATAAACCAAAACAAACAACAACAATTTCGAACAACAGATTTAGTTTATCCTCCTTATTAATACCATTCATACATTTGTTGTTTGATTTCTCTTTTTCATTCATATAATGGTTTATCTTTTTAATTTACATTCATTTCTTACAATTTTATTTTGAAATAACTTCAACTTATTTACTTAAGTTTAAAATTTCTTACTTACAATACCTGCCTTTTATTATATTTAATTAGTATTATTTATTAAAGAATTTCAGTTATTACTTTCATTACTTCAAGTTTATTACTTGTATAATATCTATTACATTTTCTTATTAACATTTCAACTTTTTATATCTTTTGGTAAGTTATATATATGCCTTTAAGAATGTAATTGAATGTTATACAAGTTTTTTCAATTCTTTTAATAAATTTAATGTTCAATAATATTATCCTTTGTCTTATAGGTTACATATTTCGAATTTCTTTTAATCCTATTTATAACTTAGCATTAAATCACTTATTTTGATGAAAGTTCCAATTTATAAATTAGTTACAACCCATTTCCTACAATAATTGAAACTATTGATTAACGGAAACTTAAAACTAAATACCGGGTTAAATTTCAAATTATTTAAAATAATAAATTAAATGTATATACTTACAACTTATATCTAATTATATTTAAAATAATTTAAAATTTATATTTGTTTATCAAAATAAACCTATAGTAAAACTACTATAGTGGCCTTCCCATTTCGAAATTCGAAAATGAATGTCGATGATGTGTGCACTCATCACCGATATTATTTTCCAGCGACAGAGAGGGGAGTACGGAACTTATTTCTTCCAAAATTTCTTTAAAACAATTCTTTCAAATTATATCGAAATATTTATATCAGAAATTACTTCTAACCCATGTTATATTATATTCCAAAATCATTTGAAAGAAATTTTCAAAACCCCGGGACTTAAGTTCTAAATTCCCAATTTTCATTTATTTTATTTTCCATCTCATTTCAACTATTATTTATAAATTTCATTACCTAACAACCAATATATTGCAACCAAAAATATATCTTATTTATAAAAAATTATTTTATATATAGAAAATATAATAGGGAAAATTATTTCGTTCACCTATATTAAAAACAAATATTGTGTCGGTCTATCCTATTAAGTGTATAGAAATCCATATTGATGTCATAGCGTCCTATGCACCAACCAGAATTTGTAAATACAAAATGGAACAAACTAAAACAATATCAAAACTTTTTTATAACACTAACAAATACGTTGTCTCATATATATACGCTCAGCAACTTACATAAGGTATTACTATCCTATTAATAAAGAGTCAGACCCCACAAAGCTAAGGTTTATCGCTAAACCAAAGCTCTGATACCAGATATAACGTCCCACCTTTTTGTACGCTTTAAATCGACGATAAACCACACACGTCAGACTTAAAACATACAGAAGGGTGGATTGTTATGGAGTAAATAAGAAAAGCAGAGAAAGAAAGAAAAAAAAAACAAAACAGAATCTTGCAGCGGAACTATAAAATATAATAATCAAATATACAGTTCATGAAGCTGATTTACAAAATATTCGATTATACTTATACAATACATATCAGAGTTACACTTACCAGAGAATATTAATAATCCAGCTGAATAAAATGGTGTAATGGAACAATGTAATAGATAATAGTAATACAAATCTTCGTCTTCTTCCACCAGAATAAAATCTTCAAATCCTGAAATGCTCGGACTGCCCCGAGCGAATTGAAAAGACAAAACACTCGAGTCAGAAATAAAAGATCTTATGTAAGTTAAATCAATAGGAATAAATATGAGTGGATGGCGTCAGAGATGTTTACGGGATTTGACATCTCCTATCCAGTGTCTAACGTGAGTGCAGTAACTCAAGAGATGTTCGAGATTCAAATCTCCTAAGGATCTTTTAAACTATTTGCTATGTAGTAATATTTCGCTATTATAATAGTGTCTAATAGTAAAATAAACTTACCTTTTTCATAGCATTAAGGGGTTACCCATATAGCCCTTAACACGTAATAGTCCCAGTAGTCCATCCAGTATCAGCGCATACTCCATGGGCTACAGGAGAAAAACAAACTCATACAAGGCGTGATAGGGTAGGTGACACGGCACACAAGGAAATGCCAGGGTAGATATAACAATTACGCACACGGGCTGGTGGTAACGCGTAGTGCGCAGCTACCGCCTACTTCGAGCCACACCCCCAAATCAAAAATCAAAAGTGGCCACCGAATCAATGCAAAAGTCATAGTATAATATCGAAGGGATGTGTCCGATAAGAGGGACTACCTCACTGGCCTGGAATCGCTCCTGTTTTAGCCACCTTATGCCAACTCACGGGAATCGGGTCTACGTATATATCTCAAAGGAAATTCCGCCACCATCCTACTTTATTCTGGAATCTCCACCGTGTACATGGTTGCTAAAGTGGTTTTCGGAGTTGGCAGAGAGTATGACAACTTTCGATCCCGGTCTCTTTAACAACCAAACGTTATTATAACACCGCGGACATTTTAAAATAATTATACTTCAAAACCAGGATATAATATTCATTTCAAAATCATATAAATACGATATCATCTTCATTTTAAAAACCCAATCAATATGATATCATTTATAAACCCCAAATCAATTAAATATCATTTTCATTTCAAAAATGTATCCTTTTCCCAAAAATCATAGCACTTTCAAATTTATACACTCGAAACCAACCATTTAAATTATACCACTTTAACACATAATAATTTGAAATTCATAACTTCAAAACACTTCAATTTCGATATATTTCACAACTATAAATATTCCAAAATCCCAAACTAAACTTAATAATTTAGATTCAACAATTAAATTTTCTATTATTTACTTTTGAAATAATTTACATAATAAATCCATTATCCTTTAAATAAAACTCAAATTATAAATAACTAAATATTTCCTTCAATTCATTTATAATCGAAAAACTCATTTAATTCACCTTGACCCCAAAATCAAGTTATAATAATTATACCCTTTAAAATCTAAATTTATTTAAATTTCAAATCAAATTTATTCGAGTATAATTCTTAAATAATTCAATTCAAACTAATTTCATATTTATCTTCCAACAATTTTTTTTATTTATGTCATTAAAACTCTATATATACAATATCTTAAACACGTACTTAACCGTATAATGCAAAACAGTCAACTCCATTTTTAAACTTATTTTTATTAAACAAATTTATACATAGCTTAAATTCAAGAATTTAACTATATATATATAATAATATTTATAAAATATTCAAAAATTTATATTTATTAAACCGTATATATCTTTCCAAAACCATAGAAATCATTTTAAATATTTATATATAGACCACGGTGTCTGTATATTATTTTCTACCCTATGGTCAAGTGATACAGATATTTATCATTTCAATCCACAATTTAGAAATAAAAATGCGGTTGTATATCATTTCAAACCACAATCCCGAATCAATAATAACAAATCAATAAAGAACTTGAATAATATAATGATATAAGTAAATCATCCATTCATCCATCATCCAAATCACACATCCATCACAATCGTCATCCAAAACAATCAATCGATATCAATATATAACTGATAATATATACAGGTAATTAACAGACAGTTATATTCAATAATAGATTAAATAACAATTTGATTTTTAATAAATGCAATTAGCTAAGATGATGATTAAAAATATACAAACCAGTCATAAATAATTCAAAATCACAACATAATTTAAATTTGACAAACATAAGAAAATTTAGAAGTTGTGAGTGGGTTAAATCACTCATCTTTTGAATTCAAATCCAATTTAAACCCAAAATTTCAACAGTCTCATAATTTATCCAAACAAGCGCCAAATGTCTAGAATTCCAATACGAACACAGCGGAGAAAACCGTGCGTGAATTGGATCATATATGCAAAAGTTATAGGCATTAAAAGTTTTAAACGATAAAATTAAAATCAATAAAAAAAATCAACACAACACACTACCTACACGTCAGCACTCTCCTTCTACTCACGCTCGACTATAGGAAAATGCGCACAGTACCCGTGTGTTGCCACTCTCATCGCGCCTCCCACGTCAATCGCGACTACCCAGAACGACGCGTCGCGCAGCTCCGACCTTCCAATTGCCTCGCGACCCCCCCTTTGGACCAAACGGATCGAGACATCACAGCCACCGTTGAAAGATAATTGAACCCTAAGCTACAAATTCCGACCATCCCAGCCACCAATCGAGGCCGCGACAACCACCAAACGGTTCCCCACGTTGATCTCACTAAAACCCATAAAATAATTTCGTTGATTGATGACGAAAAAAAAAATGCCCAAATTGACTTTGGCCGTAATTTATGATTGAATCGAGCGTTGATTGCCGAAACAAACAAAAGATGCAGATTTGCAATGTTGAGATCTTCGATATATATTTTTTTTGCATTTTTTTGAGGAGTTTGAAATTTTGTTATGATTTTGAATTTCAGTTGGATCTGGAATTTGATTGTCTACCATTGAGAAAGAGGAATAGCTGAATTGTACGTACAGACAAATGAGAATGAGGGACAATTAGGGTTTATAACAGGGTTTTTATAGACAAGGCTGAAATAGAATAGATGGATTAGATTGGTATACGCGCTAACGACAAAGTGGCATAAAAAACCCGTTTCGACTCCGAAACGAAATTGGTCAACCCGTATATCCAAATAGATGTTTTAAAATATTTTAAATGCAATGGAAAAGGTTTTAAGTTCAAATTCCATCGTATGAAGAAACTATGCTAAAATCAAAAATTTTCAAATTGACTTCAATTGATTTCAATTTCATTGATTTCAAGGCGTTTCTGAGTTCGTACGATCAAACGACAAGTCCGATCGCTACGAAACTTGAAATCCTACAATAATTCGCCGTTACGGATCCGATGAAACTAGTTTCGCCGAAATCCAAGTCAGTAGCCGAAATGGATATTTTAACATTAATTAAATAAATTAATAATTGATTAATTAAATCAAATTTCCCATTTAAATTCTAAAATTGACAATTCTTATCATTTTTGATTTCTCAATCATTTACACATGGTTCTAAACAAATTTAAATGTCAATTTAGAGATGATTAATTTATAATTCCAATATTAATCTCAATTTCATTAAATTCACAAATTATAAATAAAATTCCCAAAATTCCATTTAATTAAATAAATTAATTATTATTCCATTCATTATTGTCAAATAGATGGATTAAACATTGGATTCAAAACTATTACATAAATTTCCTCATATTATCTTTATTTCAAATTGCATAATCTTTAATTTCAATTACTACAATAATTACACTTATTAAAATTTGGATTTCAATGGATTGTTTTGTTTCAATTCAAATTTTTTATTAAGTTCATTACTATTCTATATAAACTTAGTTACCTTGTTTTCTTTCCATTCATTACCTTAATATACAAAATTTAACAACTCCTAACCATTGTATTGCATTTCACATTATGTAACATTTATTAAAATTTATTTCCAATTAATGTACTACTCAATTTCCTTTAATTACAGTTTGATTTCCAAATTTTATTTAACATACTAAATAAATAAATAACATATATTAATTTGTCACCTATTTTCCTTTACTTACATTTATAAGTTTATTACTTACCAACACGGGTTAAAATTCCATATATAACACAATTTTAATTAATTGTTATTAACACTATATTATTTCATTAATTAATTCAATACTTACATTTGTTTTTCTTATATTTCATTTATAAACAAACTATAATATTTCCACTCGCTTATCTTATATTGAATTCATAACCCAGTTGTAACATGTATAAATTTCCAATTAACATTGGAGTCCATTCAATTTGTTACAAATTTACTTACATTAACACTATTTCGCTTATTTTGGTCATTATTCCATACATAGGTCACAAGTTTTAATTCCTTTATATTATCTTATGAAAACAATATACATTTCAAATACTCTATTACATTTATTGAAATTTATTTTCCAAATTTAATAAATACAACAAATTATGACCTTATAATTATTTCAATTAGTTTGGATTGCACTAAATAAATGATTTATTAGCTTACATCAACATTCTTACAATTCATACCCATTATAAATTCGTTAACGGATTACAAATTTTTATTCCTTCCCATATTTAATCACAAAATTGATTACATAACACTGATCTTATCCAACTATCATTAATTTTATTCAATTTACTCATAATCAGTTTTAATTACCCTTGCTATATTTCATTTTAGCGTTCATTTCAATACCAAATTATAAAGTTTTTGTTTCTTTTAAATTTAATTACTCAATTTTATAACATAACCAAATTTAATTTATTGAAAATTTACGGGTCGTTACAAAGTAAGATACTTAGCCAAAATTTATATTAATTTGATATAAGTGTAAATAAGAACTTCATCCATAAATGAAATTGGTAATTAACAACAATGCGTAAACAAATATATTGTTTGGACACTTATAAAAGTCGTTATTTTGCACCCAATGTTCAATGACCAAAATATTTGCGATGCAAAATTAAGTGGGTGATGAAGTAAAACTTTGCGACGGTAATAAATGTTGCTAATGCTAACGTTTAACATCATATCAGAGTTGTCTCAGATTATAACAAAGAAAACAAAATCATTGGCAATGCAAACCATTTAAATAAAGAAAAATCATTCCTGGCATATGTTGTTTCGCAACTATTTGTATTTTCTACGACGTTTATCTTAGATGTAAAGTATTTGTTGCTTCTGTTCGTCTATAATGATCATGTGACAAAAAAATGTACATCGCCGCAGATATTTTGCAACCTAAGTCCAATAGTTTACGACCTAAAATTATGTTGCCAAAATCCATATTTACTATAGTGATTGTGTAATCGGATATTTTTTGTCATATGAAATTCTTCATACTCTACATTGTTTCCGTCCGCCTCTAGATGAATAAAAGGAATAGAAATTTTAGTACAGAATTTGGGGGAATTAATTTAAAGGACAAAAATCTCTGTATTTTTTACCTCAAGGACACGACCTCAATATTTTTGCCACAAGGACAAACATTCTTTTAAAATTTATTCACAAGGACAAACATTTTTCAAAATTATTCATAAGGACAACAAAGCTGATACCGAGCTAAAAACTGATACCTAAAAACTGCTACTGATAACTACAAACTGATACCTAAAAACTGCTACCGATAACTAAAAACTGATACCTACAGAAAGTTGTCCTTCAGGATAAAATATTGAAGGTCTGTCCTTGAGGCTAAAAAGCTATGAAATTTTGTCCTTGACAATAATTTCCTGTTGTAATTATTCTGTCCATTTACATAATTATTTAGAAAAGATGATGGAATGTTTGTTAAGTGGTTGAGAAGATATTGATTGTTTTAGTATATAACGACATACTATCAGAAATTAAATTTTGATTAAGTGAGCAATTTTTAACATCCAACGAGAGCTTGATTTGTTTTTGATTTATAGATGTACAAACATTCCCATTATCCCTAACTACTACTGTCCTCTTTCTATGAGTAACCTCATTTAAATACTCAGACATAGATTTTGTTACAAAGCCATAGTTGAAAAATGAAATTAGCGACGCGTTTAATATAAAATTTTGTACTTTTACCTAGCTGTAGAAAATTTATGATAGATTATGAACTGTATGATAATTAAATTATTTGATACAATATTTTAAATACATTTTATGCATCCGCCATAACAAATTTTTGATGGATTAACCACGACATGTCACAGATACTAGTTGGCACTATTTTTTAATTATAATTTTGACAAAAATTTTAGCTACGTGGTAAATATTCGTGGCACTGTTGTAATGGTTTTTTAACGGAATATTATTGAATCACAAGCAAATATTTTATCTTGAAATAAAATAAAAAAAACAACACAAATCCCTTGCACATCCACAAAAAATCTACATCTGATATATTGATGATAAAATCTACATCGCTGTATCAACCTCTATTGCACAACTTATTAGGTGAGTTCATGTATATATAGAAAAGTTCACGCAATAGTTGAGACGTAGAAGCAATAGTCTAGTTCATTCAATTGTTCAAACATAAAATAGGAATGAAAAGTGCTAATTCATTTATTTAAGCATATAAAACTGTAGTCAACAAGCATTTCATAAATGGTACAATGCTAGTTCTTATTACAGGCTGGTCCATGCATATTTAACAATTATTATAGATGCCAGATGGTTCATTCTTCAATGCCAATATGCTTAAAAATTTCCATACACCATGTTCGGAAGGATGAAAAAGAGAAATCACATGTAATCAACATCAGTTGTACAATTTGCACATAAAATCAAATCTAATCACCACTATTTCAAAATAAGCTAAAAATGAAGCTTTTGATAATTCTTGTTAAAAAGGAAACTTGCTAATAATGACAACAAATAAATTTGATATAATATTGCCATGATGTGCGGTATTTTCCCCGGGCCTATATAGTATGCAAAGAAATCAATTTATCATTTTTTGATTTGAATATTAGTAATAACAATAACCATACAAAACAATTTCTCGTACATTTTAAGTAATCCAAGTTTAGAAATTTTAGTGGGTTTGTAAGGTATTGTGAAACGCCCCGCCATTCTATACGCTTTAAATCGACGATAAACCACACACGTCAGACATAAACCATACAGAATGGTGGATTGTTATAGAGTAAATAATAAAAAGTAGAGAAAGAAAAACACAAAATATAATCTTACAGCGGAAAGATAAAATATAAGAATCAAATATACAGTTCATGAAGCTGTTTTACAAAACATTTGATTATGTTTATACAATACATATCAGAGTACACATACAAGAGAATAATAATTAATGCAGCGGAATTAAATGGTGTAATGGAATAATATAGTAGATAATAGTACTACAAATCTTCTTCTTCGTCCTCCAGAATAAAATCTTCAAATCCTGAAACGCTCGGACTAACCCGAGCGAATTGAAAAGACAAAACACTCGAGTCGGAACTAAAAGATCTTATTTATGTTAAATCAACTGAAATAAATATGAGTGTAACGGCGTCAGAGATGTTTACGGGGTTTGACATCTCCTATCCAGTGTCTAACATGAGTGCAGTAACTTAAGAGATGCTCGGGATTCACATCTCCTAAGGATCCGTTAAACTATTTACTATGTAGTAATATTTCGCTATTATAATAATGTCTATAGTAAAATAAACTTACTTTTAAATAGCGTTAAGGAGTAACCCAATCTCCCCCTTAACATAATAATAGTCCCAGTAGTCCATCCAATATCATAGTCCCTCCTGATCGGAAAGCCACCAGAGGATACCATACGGGTTATGGAAGAAAACCAAACTCGTACAAGGTGCGATAGGGTAGGTAACACAACAAAACTAGGCAATGCCTGGGTAGATATACCAATTGCTATCCGGGCTGGTGGTAACGTGTAGCTACCGCCCACCTCGAGCCACACACCCAAATAAAAAAATCAAAAGTGGCTACTGAATCAATCCAAAAGTCAAAGTATAATATCGAAGGGATGTGTCCGATCAAAGGTGCTACCTCATTGGCCCGAGAATTGCTCCTATTTTAGCCACCTTATGCCAACTCACGGGAGTCGGGTCCACGTATTTACCTCAAAGGAAACGTCGCCACCATCCTACTTCATTCTGGAATCTCCACCGCGTACACGGTTGTTAAAGTGGTTTTCAGAGTTGGCAAAGAGTATGACAACTTCCGATCCCGGACTCTTTAACAACCAAATGTTATTATAACACCGCGGTCATTTTAAAATAATTATACTTCAAAACCATAATATAATATCCATTTCAAAACCATATAAATATGATATCATTTCCCTTTCAAAACCCAAATCAATATGATATCATTTTTATTTCAAAATATATTTTTCAAAATCTTAGTACTACCAAATCTATATACCTTGAACCCCATAGCTTTGAAATATAAATTCGAATACTCAAATGGTTTACATATTAAATTACTTTATATATTAAAATAGCTTTCTAAATTTCACAAATAAATTTCAAAATACCGATCTGAGTCGCCAATTAAACCATTTCAATTTCCGTATAATTCAAAGCTTTAAATATTCCATCATTTATAAACTAATTCTTTGATAATTCCATATATATCAAATTTAGTTACTATTACTTAGATTTGAAATGGCTGCTTAATAAATCCAATATAATTTACTTAAAACTTTTAACTTCACATAACTGGGCATTCTTTCAATTTATTTAACTTGATATATTCATTTAAATCAACCTATATTCATTTAGATCACTCTAAACCAAATCAAGTTATAAGAATCATACCCTTTAAAATCTCAATTTATTTAAATTTCAAATCAAATTTATTCAAGTACAATTCTTAAATAATTTAATTAAAACCAATTTCATTTAAGTCATTTAAAACTCTATATATACAATATCTTAAATAGGTACTCAACCATATAATATAAAACAATCAAACTCCGTTATTAAACTCATTTCTATTAATCAAATTTATACATAGCTTAAATTCAAGAATTTAACTATATATATAACATAATATTTATATAACATCAAAAACTAATATTTATTAAACCATATATTCCTTTCCAAAACCATAGAAATTCATTTCAAAATATTTTTATATATAGACCGTGGTGTCTGTATAAAATTTTCTATCCTATATTCAAGTGATACGGATATTTGTCATTTCAATCCGTAATTTAAAATAAAAATTTACGGTTATATATCATTTCAAACTGCAATTCTGAATGAAATAAAATGCATAACAACTTGCAGTTTAAAATAATATATAATACAACATCCATTCATCCATCATAAAATCATACATCCATCACAATCATCATACAAAACAATTAATCAATATCAATATATAACTGATAATATATAACAGGTAATTTAACTGGCAATTATATTCCATAATAAATTAAATAACGATTTAATTTAAATAAATGCAATAACTGAGATGATGATTAAAAATATACAATAAAGTCATAAATAAATGCATAATCGCAACAAAATTAAATTTAACAAACATAAGAAATTTTAGAAGTTGTGAGTGGGTTAAAACACTCACCTTTTGAATTTAAATTGAATTCAAATCCAATTTAAACCCAAAATTGGGACAGTCTCAGAATTCGTCCCAACCAGTGTAAAATGTCTGGAATTCTAATACGAACCTAGCGGAGAAAACCGCACGTGAATTCGATATTGTATAAGAAAGTTATACGCATTAGAAGATTTCAAAATTAAATTTAAAATAAAAATAAACAAAACCAGAAAATTCACCATTCTCATCCCACATGGCCAAGTCACCCCGCAAGCAACCTAGTCCAACCCTTCATGTAAAACACTCAATCCATCTGAAACCCTAGTCTCATGCGAGAATAGTATATCGTGACTGCCGCCGCCTCGTGCGGGCTCGCCGCCTCCAAATGATCGCCGCGACCAGCTTTCCTGACACCGCCGATCCACCTCGGCCTCGAACCCCCTCCCAACGGCACTCCACGTTACCAGATTGCGCATGAATAGCCATAAGCAACCGCCAAAAAAAAACAAACCCTAGTCAATTATTATGCCCAATCCAACCATTGAAACGTCAAACAACCGATGTCGATGCAATCCTCTCAGTGCTCTACAATACCCAGAAGTAATTTCCCGATCAGACGAGGTTCGTCGTCGAGCGATGAATGATCGAAACTTCTTCCATTTTTACTGATCAGACGATGGAACAAAACGAAAAATGAATCACGGATCTGAGATGCGTACATCGAAAGCTTCGATATATCATTTTTTCCATATTTTTCTGAGGAGTTTGAATTTTTGAAGTTGATTTTTGAATTGAAATTTGAATTGGATAAATTAGGGTTTACAGCAATTGAGAAAGAGGAGCACAGAAGTTTCTGTACGTATAGAAATGAGGAATAGAGGCTGCTAGGGTTTATAGCAGAATATATATAGGCAGGGTTGTCATTTGAATGGATGGATAAGATAGATTTACGCGCTAACGCCAAAGTGGCACAAAAAGCCCGTTTCGACTCCGGAATGAAATTGGGTCAACCCATATATCAAAATAGATGTTTTTAAATTTTTAAACGCGATGGAACAAGTTTCAAGTCCAAATTCCATCGTATGAAGATGTTATGCTAAAATCAATATTTTTCAAATCGACTTCAATTGATTTTAAGGCGTTTCGAGTCCGTACGATCAAACGACAGGTCCGATCGCTACGAAACTTGAAATTCTATATTAATTCACTGTTACGGGTCCGATGAAACTGGTTTCGTCTAAATCCGAGTCAGTGGCCAAAATGGCTATTTTTACACTAATTAAATAAATTAATAATTAATTAATTAAATTACTTTTTCAATTTCACTTCCAAAATACAAATCTTATCAGTCTGGTTTTCTTAGACAATTCTAGTAATTAAAACAAATTTAGATGTCAATTAAATGTTGATTCAGTCATAAATTTCATTGTAAATCCAAATTTCATTATATTCATCGATTATAAATTAAATTTTCAATAATTTCATTTGAATTCACTATTCATTCTTATTATTCAATTCATTATGCTCAAATGGAAGAAATTTACATTGGGTTCAGAGCTATTACATTAATATTCTCCAATTTCAAATTAGTTTTCAATTAACGTAATAATTAAATATTTAATTTCATTCATTTGCAATTAATCCAATTATTATAAATTAAATAAATTAAATCACTATTTAAATTCAAATTCTATAATTCATAAATTTCATCATCTTGTATTACTTATTAGTTTATAATTCTTTAAAACCAATTCCCATCTCAATTTAAAGTAAATAAATCCACCAATTATAGTATTTATTTCATTTACTTAAAATAATCCCTTTATTATAAATTGAATCCAATTAATTTAAGTAAATTCCAATTTAACTAATTAGATTCAATTCCAACCCTTTAGTTGAGTCTATTATTACTTTGTAACGCAGTTATACTTGTCTCACATTTCATTCCTTTATACTAACTTATGAATAAAATATGCATTTCCGTTGCTTATTACCTATACACTTTACAATTACAGTTCTTACCCACATAAGTGAGACATTTATTTTCATTTAAATGTAATTGTTTTACAATTAACGTGATAGACTAGATATATTCCGGTAATTTATGATGATTTTTAACATAGCCTTAAAATTTCACTTAGGCTTATTATTTCAACTATTTCTAAAATTACTTACATCATACGGATTCATTCTATTACCATAAATCATACATTAATTCATATATTCATATAATACTTACCTTTATTTACGTATAATAAAATCTCATTCCCAAGTATAACAGTTACAACAAATTAATAGGACAATTAAATAGTAACTTACGACCGTTACTATTTCTTTGATTCATTAATTACAATTAATATTCTCTAAATATGTTTATTTACTTGGTCCCATGCTTTCTATTACACCCATTTACTACCTTATAAATAAATTTTATGTTCCCTTTTTAATTTACATTCACCCCTTTCTGTTATAATATTAATTATCAATAAAGTACATTTAGTTATCTTTATTCTTCCCAACCAATTACCCTATGTTATTATAACTTTACAATTTTGATAAAGTCATTAATTGACATTTCATTCAACCTATTAATTATTAACCTAATTAGCACTGTTACATTTTAAATTTACTTATTAGGTCACAACAAGTGCTACCATTAGTTCATACATTAATTTATTCCATTTCCATTCCTTATACATTATTTTATTAGTAGGTTAACATTTTTAAATTATTAATTTACCTTTTATATCTCATTATAAATTAATGCACACACTAATTAAGATTTTAGATTGATTTAATCATTTCATCTTGGTAACATTTTATTTACAATAAGAATAAAATTAACATTTACACTGTTTCACTTCTTGGAATTACATCCAAGTTATTAACAATTAATTTACCAATCTTATCCAAGTTATTATTTCCATTTATAATTCACTAAATTTTTATTCCTTTCTAAACTAAATTCCGAAAATCAAATTAAATTAACCAATTTTATTTATCAATTTTTACGGGTCGTCACACTCTCCCCCACTCAAAACATTTCGTCCCCAAAAAGAAAAAGAAGGTAAAAGAGTAACTTATAAATCAATATATTATTCAAAACATTATATTCATAGCAATAAATTTACAGAATATGATAATTTAAATAAAATATATAGATTTGTAACAATTAAATCTTTTTATATTCAAATTAATAAAGTTTGGAAAACATTTTCAAAATATTTTCTAAGTCCAAAATTTTCGGATAATTTCGGCAGAGTTTCCTTCGTAGGGAGGGGTGGTGGGCTCGGGAGAAAATATAATATCAAATATAACAATTTAAAACATATATTTTCCAAAATAATATATATCCCAACACAGGAAAACAATATAATAACGCTATAAACCGTAATCCGAAACGTACATATTTGTCGGGCAATTAACGCTTAATTATGAAACCAAAAGCAGTAGCAATTGCTTCCATAACCTGTATTTCACTTATATAATTCCAAAAAGGTTAACAATTATATAAAATGAAATATTTAAAGTCGTTTCAAACAATAACAAACACATCAATACAAACATCAATCACTTGCAACAAGCAAACAACCATCATATAGAATTAATACAAATCAATCATCCATTCGTATCAAACAAACAAATAGTTGTTCTAGTTCAAAACTTTAAATTGTACGGAATGAAAAATAAACTACTAAGTGTACCCTTCACTCAACAGTCTTAGGTGAAACTAAATAGATTATTCATTCATACAAACAATTTCAAAATATCCTTACCCAAACAACCATAAACCCAAAACAAACAACAATTACAAACAACAAATCAAATTTACTTATTATTAATTTCATTTCATACATTAGTTGTTTGATTTCTTTTCTTTCATATAAAGATTTATCTTTTTATTTTAAATTTACATTTATTTCTTACAATTTTATTTAGAAATAGCGTCAACTTATTTACTTAAGTTTATTGTCATTTCTTTATAACCTTTCAATTATATTTAATTGGTGTCCTTTCAGTCATACTTAAGTTTATAACATTAAATTCTCATTTATAACAGCAAATTCATTGAATACTTTCATTACCTCAAGCTTTACTTGTAAGATTTTCCATTACATTTTCTTATTAATATTGTAACTTTTATTATATGGTAAGTTATATATGTGCTTAAAGAATATAACTGGAAAAAAATACCAGCTTTTCTCATTACCCTTAATTAATTAAACGTTCAATAATAATATCCTTTGCTTATAAGTTACACATTTCAAATTTCTTTTAATTTCATTTATAATTTAGCATTAAAATCTCTTATTTCCATTAGAGGTTTCAATTATTAATTACCTCCGTTCCAATTCACCACAACAATTGAAACTATTAATTAATGGAAACTTAAGAATGAAATACTAGGTTTCATCCCAAATCATTTTAAAATAATAGATAAATATATACTTACAACATATATATATATATATATATCCAATTATATTTAACACAAATCTTTTTTTTTGTTCAAATAAATCTATAGTAAAACTACTACAATGACCTTCCCACTTCGAAACTCGAAAATGAATGTCGATGATGCGGCCGCCATCACCGAAATTAATTTCCAGCGAGAAGAGTGGGGAGTATAGAACTTATTTCTTTTCCAAAACCTTCTTTAAAACAATTCTTCCAAATTATATTGAAATATTTATATTAGAAAATACTTCTGATAATATTATTATTATATTCCAAATCATTTGAAAGAAATTTTCAAAAAAACCCGGAACTTAAATTCTAATTTCCAATTTTATTTATTTCAATTTCAATCTTATTTCAACTATTACTTATAAATTTCATCACCTAACAACCAATATACTGCAACCAAATATATACATCATTTATAAAATTTATTTTATAATGTAGAAAATATAATAAGCAAAATTATTTCATTCACCTATATTTAAAACCAAATATTATGTCGGTCTGTCCTATTAAGTGTTTAGAAATCCCTATTGATGTCATAGCGTCCCATGCACCAACCAGAATTTATAAATACAAATGGAACAAATTAACACAATATTAAAACCTTTTTATAACACTAACAAATACGCTCTCTCATATATACGCTCAATGACTCATCATAGGGCATTTGTACCCTATTAATAAAGAGTCAGATCCCATAAAGCTAAGGTTTATCGCTAAACCAAGCTTTGATACCAGATGTAACGCCCCGCCTTTCTATACGCTTTAAGTCGACGATAAACCACACACGTCAGACTTAAACCATACAGAAGGGCGGATTGTTATGCGGTAAATAAGAAAAAGTAGAGAAAGAAAAACACAAAATAGAATCTTGCAGCGGAACGATAAAATATAATAATCAAATATACAGTTCATGAAGCTGTTTTACAAAACATTTGATTATGTTTACACAATACATATCAGAGTACACATACCAGAGAATAAAAATTAATGCAGCGGAATTAAGTGGTTTAGTGGAATAATATAGTAGATAATAGTACTACAAATCTTTGTCTTCATCCTCCGGAATAAATCTTCAAATCTTGAAACGCTCGGACCGACCCAAGTGTATTGAAAAGACAAAACACTCGAGTCAGAACTAAAAGATCTTATGTAGGTTAAATCAACTAAAATAAATATGAGTGTAACGGCGTCGGAGATGTTTACGGAGTTTGACATCTCCTATCCAGTGTCTAACGTGAGTGCAGTAACTTAAGAGATGCTCGGGATTCGCATCTTTTAAGGATCCGTCAAACTATTGACTATGTAGTAATATTTCGCTATTATAATAATGTCTATAGTAAAATAAACTTACTTTTAAATAGCGTTAAGGACTTACCCAATCTCCCTCTTAACACAATAGTAGTCCCAGTAGTCCATCCAATATCATAGACCCTCCTGATCGGGAAGCCACCAGAGGATACCACACGGGCTACGGGAGAAAACCAAATTCGTACAAGGCGCGATTGGGTTGGTGACATGGCACAACTAGGCAATGCCAGGGTAGATATACCAATTGCTATCCGGGCTGGTGGTAACGCGTAGCGTGCATCTACCGCCCACCTCGGGCGACACCCCCAAATAAAAAAATCAAAAATGGCCACTGAATTAATCCAAAAGTCAAAGTATAATATCGAAGGGATGTGTCCGATCAAAGGTGCTACCTCATTCGCTCGAGAATTGCACCTGTTTTAGCCACCTTATGCCAACTCACGGGAGTTGGTTCCACGTATTTATCTCAAAGGAAACGTCGCCACCATTCAACTTCATTCTGGAATCTCCACCGCGTACACGGTTGTTAAAGTGGTTTTCGGTGCTGGCAGAGAGTATGACAACTTCTAATGCTGGACTCTTTAACAACCAAACGTTATTATAACACCGTGGTCATTTTAAAATAATTATATTTCAAAACAAGAATATAATATCCATTTCAAAACCATATAAATATGATATCATTTCCATTTCAAAACCCAAATCAATATGATATCATTTTTATTTCAAAATATATTTTTCAAAATCATAGTACTACCAAATCTATATACCTTGAACCCCATAGCTTTGAAATATAAATTCGAATACTCAAATGGTTTACATATTAAATTACTTTATATATTAAAATAGCTTTCTAAATTTTACAAATAAATTCCAAAATACGGATGTGAGTCTCCATTAAACCATTTTAATTTCCATATAATTCAAAGCTTTAAATATTCCATCATTTCTAAACTAATTCGTTGACCATACCATATATATCAAATTTAGTTACTATTATTTAGATTTGAAATGTCTACTTAATAAACCCAATATAATTTAAGTAAAACTTTTAACTTCACATAACTGGGTATTCTTTCAATTTATTTAACTTGATATATTCATTTAAATCAACTTATATTCATTTAAATCACTCTAGACCAAATCAAGTTATAAGAATTATACCTTTTAAAATCTCAATTTATTTAAATCTCAAATCAAATTTATTCAAGTACAATTCTTAAATAATTCAATTTAAACCAATTCCATATTTATCTTCCAACTTAAATTTCATTTAAGTCTTTTAAAATTCTATATATACAATATCTTAAATACGTACTTAACCGTATAATATAAAACAATCAAACTCCATTATTCAACTCATTTCTATTAATCAATTTTATACATAGCTTAAATTCAAGAATTTAACTATATATTTACAACATAATATTTATATAACATCAAAAATTAATATTTATTAAACCGTATATTCCTTTCCAAAACCATAGAAAATCATTTCAAAATATTTTTATATATATAGACCGCGGTGCCTGTATAAAATTTTCTATCCTATGGTCAAGTGATACGGATATTTATCATTTCAATTCGTATTTTAAAATAAAAATTTACAGTTATATATCATTTCAAACCGCAATCCCAAATGAAATAAAATGCATAACAACTTACAGTTCAAAATAATATATAATACAACATCCATTTATCCATCATGAAATCATACATCCATCACAGTCATCGTACAAAACAATCAATCAATATCAATATGTAACTGATATTATGTAACAGGTAATTTAACTGGCAGTTATATTCCATAATAAATTAAATAACGATTTAATTTAAATAAATGCAATAACTGAGATGATGATTTAAAATATACGAAAAAGTCATAAATAAATGCATAATCGCAACAAAATTAAATTTAACAAACATAAGAAATTTTAGAAGTTGTGAGTGGGTTAAAACACTCACCTTTTGAATTTAAATTGAATTCAAATCCAATTTAAACCCAAAATTTGGACAGTCTCAGAATTCATCCCAACCCGCGCTAAAATATCCGGAATTCCAATACGAACCTAGCGGAGAAAACTGCATGTGAATTCGATATCGTATAAGAAATTTATATGCATTAGAAGATTTCAAAATTAAATTTAAAATAAAAATAAACTAAACCAAAAAATTCACAATTCTCATCCCACATGGCAACGTCACCCCGCAAGCAACTAAGTGCAACCCTTCACGTAAAACACTTGATCCATCTGAAACCCTAGCCTCACGCGAGAACAGTATATCGCGACTGTCGCCGCCTCGTGCAGGCTCATCGCCTCCAAATGATCGCTGCGACCATCTTTCCTGACGCCGCCGATCCACCTCGGCCTCGAACCCCCTCCTAACGGCACTCCACCTTACTAGATTGCACACGAATAGCAATAAGCAACCACCGAAAAAACAAACCCTAGTCAATAATTACGCCCAATCCAACCATTGGAACATCAAACAACCGATGCCGATGCAATCCCCTCAGTGCTCTCTACAATACCTAGAAGTGATTTCCCGATCAGACGAGGTTCGTCTCTAGCGATGAACGACTGAAACTTCTTCGATTTTTACTGATCAGACGATGAAACAAAACAAAAAATGAATCATGGATCTAAGATGCGTGCATCGAAAGCTTCGATATATAATTTTTCCAAATTTTTAGAGGAGTTTGAAGTTTTGAAGTTGATTTTTGAATTGAAATTTGAATTGGATAAATTAGGGTTTATAGTCATTGAGGAAGAGGAGCATAGAAGTTTCTGTATGTATAGAAATGAGGAACAGAGGCTGCTAGGGTTTATAGCAGGATATATATAGGCAGGGCTGTCATTTCAATGGATGGATAAGATAGATTTACGCGCTAACGCCAAAGTGGTCCAAAAAGCCCGTTTCGACTCCGGAATGAAATTGGGTCAACCCATATATCAAGATAGATATTTTTAAATATTTTAAACGCGATGAAACAAGTTTCAAATCCAAATTCCATTGTATGAAGAAGTTATGCTAAAATCAATATTTTTCAAATTGATTATAATTGATTTTAATTTCATTTATTTCAAGGCGTTTCGAGTCCGTACGATCAAACGTCAAGTCCGATCGCTATGAAACTTGAAATTCTATAATAATTTTTGCTTACAGATCCGATGAAACTGTTTTCGTCTAAATCCGAGTCAGTGGCCAAAATGGCTATTTTTACACTAATTAAATAAATTAACAATTAATTAATTAAATCACCTTTTCAATTTCACTTCCAAAATTTACAAATCTTATCAGTTTGGTTTTCTTAAACAATTCCAGTAATTAAAACAAATTTAGATGTCAATTAAATGTTGACTCAATCATAAATTTCATCGTAAATCCAAATTTCATTATATTCATCAATTATAAATTATTTTTTTAATAATTTCATTTGAATTCACTATTCATTCTTATTATTCAATTCATTACGCTCAAATGGATGAATTAACATTAGGTTCAAAGCTATTACATTAATATACTCCAATTTCAACTTAATTTTCAATTAACGTAATAATTAAATTAAATATTTAATTTCATTCGTTTGCAATTAATCCAATTATTATAAATTAAATAAATTAAATCACTATTTAAATTCAAGTTCTATAATTCATAAATTTTATCATCTTGTATTACTTATTAATTTATAATTCTTTAAAACCAATTCCCATCTCAATTTAAAGTAAATAAATTTACCAATTACAGTATTTATTTCATTTACTTAAAATAATCCCTTTATTATAAATTGAATCCAATTAATTTAAATAAATTCCAATTTAACTGATTAGATTCAATTCCAACCCTTTAGTTGAGTCTATTATTACTTTGTAACGCAATTATACTTGTCTCACATTTCATTCCTTTATATTAACTTATGAATATATGCATTTCCGTTGCTTATTACCTATACACTTTACAATTACAGTTCTTACCCACATGAATGAGACATTTATTTTCATTTAAGTGTAATTGTTTTACAATTAATGTGGTTGACTAGATATATTCTGGTAATTTATGATGATTGTTAACATAGCCTTAAAATTTCACTTCGGCTTATTATTTCAACTATTTATAAAATTACTTACATCATACGGATTCATTCTATTACCATAAATCGTACATTAATTCATATATTCATACAATACTTACCTTTATTTACTTATAATAAAATCTCATTCCCAAATTTAACAGTTACAACAAATTAATAGGACAATTAAATAGTAACTTAGGACCATTACTATTTCTTTGATTCATTAATTACAATTAATATTCTCTAAATAAATTTATTTACTTGGTCCTATGCTTTCTATTACACCCATTTACTACCTTATAAATAAATTTTACGTTCCCTTTTTAATTTACATTCACCCCTTTCCGTTATAATATCAATTATCAATAAAGTATATTTAGTTATCTTTATTCTTCCCAACCAATTACCCTATGTTATTATAACTTTAAAATTTTAATAAATTCATTAATTGACATTTCATTCAACCTATTAATTATTAACCTAAATTAGCACTGTTACGTTTTAAATTTACTTATTAGCTCACAACAAGTGCTACCATTAGTTCATAGATTAATTTATTCCATTTCCATTCCTTATACATTATTTTATTAGTAAGTTAACATTTTTAAATTATTAATTTACCTTTTATATCTCATTATAAATTAATGCACACACTAATTAAGATTCTAGATCAATTTAATCATTTCATCTTGGTAACATTTTATTTACAATAAGAATAAAATTAACATTTACACCGTTTCACTTCTTGGAATTACATCCAAGTTATTAATTCCTTTAATAATTCACTATATTTTTATTCCTTTCTAAATTAAATTCCGAAAATCAAATTAAATTAACCAATTTTACTTATCAATTTTTACGGGTCGTTGCATATTGAAAAAACGAAGCCCATGAATTATGGTTGAAACATATATACCTCTTGCAAATGATACTAGTTGTCCACCAATAAGGAACATCAGTAGTGATGCATTCGGTAGGAGCTTGACCAAAAAGGGTTTTATTATTGACAACTCTTCGGGCTAAATTCCCCAAGCACCGATAGGCAACACGACGATCACTATGTCTTCTAACCACAGTTCGAAGTCTGGGTACCCTAGCATAACAGTCCATTAGATCACCATGTCCATTAGCCCAGTTTGCGCAAGGCATTGTTATTTCTTCCACTTGCGAACATATTAGTGAATAAACTACTTTCGAAGCGATAATTAATATGAATGACATTACTACCATCAAAGAAAATATCGAAGAACTTATGCGGACCATTTTTAACAATTAGAGCTAGCTTTAAATTGTTGACTTATTGTAAATGAGTCCTATTAAATGGCTGTTCCTAGAGGCTTATATGGAGTTGATGTTGGATAGAATGAGTTTCATGTTCATTTATATTGTACCATCAACAAATCTTGTATGAGTGATAAAACACTTGCTGTTTATAAAAGATTCGTTTAGGAAAAGGGTAAATATAAGATTTTTATTTATGCTAATGAACAAACTTGTCATGTCAAGTAAATTTGAATTATTCATTTAAAGAGAAAGAACATTCAAAGATTATTTGCAAGTAAATGATTATCAATACAATCAATTTGGATATAATTAGGCTTCTTTATTTACTCACCAAATCAAACAATTAAATGGTAGCTGCACAAATATTGAATCTAATATTTAATTTATTAGAGCCTAGTAATTTAGTAAATAATTTAGATCTATCCCTTGCTTTAAATTTTGTAATCAATCATTAATATAAAAATTAATCAAAATAATATTAAATTCAAAAGTTTATCCAGCTGAACACATACATGCACCTATACACTTATATATGTCGCTTAAACGGATAATAAAATTAAATCATAAAAAATTACAACAAAGACCTGTCTAAACATTGAAAAATGCGAACAATTATGCAAAAATACAAAAATAGTATGTAATTTAATCATAAAAATAATTATTTTTAATCCTATAAAATATTATTGATAGAAGATAATGAGATGAACAATGTATGTAAAAATATTTCATTCATTTCAATTATGTGTAAGTGAGCTAAAATGTTTAATTATAATGTGAAAATGCATTGAAATCAATACTTTCCTAATCCCATTAATTCTCGACGAATATGATAATCGTAAGTTTTTATTTATTTACTAGTGCGAACTCGTGCTTCGCACACGGAAATGGAAGAAATATATTTGTTACAGTTAGAAAATTAAATTATTTTGGTATACTATTTACATGAAATATTAAGAAACTTTAGTACAATATCAAATAGAAATATTAAGATTAGTACATAATCCTTTTTGAGTTAGCATAGTAATAAGATTGAATGCTCTCAAACATATATGTGGGTGAAAGAATTAAAAGGGCGGAGTGTCCTTGTCAGTAGTATAAAAAAGCAGCAAATGTATAATGGTGAATACGAAAGTAGTAAAATGCATGAATCTTATGAAATAGGACTACTTGAGTATCATAAAATAATAAATCCATTGCACAATAAAAACCAACATTCATATAAGGGATTGCTGCAATATTTTTCAAATATAACCGTGTGTAAGTTGCACAAACCTTTTGATACAATTTATTTATTACCTGAACCAAACTCATTGTTACAGAGATAATAAACATTCTTTAATCTCTCCTCTCTCTTTGTAGATTTTTGGATGCCATTACAAATTTGCGCACAATGATCAAAACCTCATAACATATACCTGATGTAAGAAGTGGTTACCTTCACTCAAGCAACTTCAGCTATTATTGTGATATTCTACTTGCATGAATAATGATTAAGTGATAGATAGAACCAAAAGCAAATGAAGTTTGGCCTAAATTTAAAATTTTTGTTTAACTAAAAAGATTTAGCAAACATAACAAATGCCATGCACCATTGAAATGCTTAGTTGTTGTGAAATGAAGTAAAAGATGGAAAAAAATATATAAGTTAACCTGGCAATTGAAGCTAACTTAGATGCCCACTAAAAATACAAACACTGTAGAACGGATACATCTTTCATTCTGATTTCAGTGTAGAATGTAAACCTTATCAGTAGTAGATCACAAGGAAGCACAACACTAAATGCGTTGAAGTTTACCTGCCTTTCTTATATATGCCAATCAAGCGGTCGATGGAAAGTCAATAATAAACATATAATTGGAGTACAATAATAAAAGAGGGTTAATGAAAAATATGCACTCGTTTAAATTAATTAGCCAGAAATTAAAACCACCGAATTTATATATTAAATCTAACGTTATGCATGGAAATAAAATGTTGGCAAATTATGCATAATCATGTGACCAATAAAAGGTAAAAAAAAGGAAAGTAGTATTATAATTGTATATGTGTAAGAATTTTTTTTTCTGGTTTGGTAACATGAAAATAATGAATCTGATTGTTTTTTCTAATGATTTAATAGATTTTCCAATCATAATTAGACCCTTCATGTCCCAACCTTCCATAGCTGATTGCAGAACTACCATCTGCATTTATTATTAATAATATTAGTAATTCATCAATAATATCAGTAACAGTGGCACAGTGCAACGTACATGCAGGAAAGAATTTTAAATCAAGAAGGATAACCAACACGATAACAGATACCAAAACCAAAACCAAAACACAATTTTCTCACTATCTCACCATCATCCATGTGTTTCTGAATAACTCATTAGCTAAAAACAATACAATCATTCTTTTGCATAGCATGTAAGTCAATAGTGAAATTGATACATTTATTAGAAGCAAGATTACATTACCTTATACCTAGATAAATAACATCGGAGTGGCATTCAATATTATGATCCATTCGACTATATATTTTATATACCGTAATCAACATTACACTATTTGCTCTTGGTTTTGCTATGGTCAAAAAATTAGAGTACAATAATCACTCATTCTTTTAATTAAAGCTTGAAACTAAAAAATATAGTCCTTACAATTAGATAATCTAATGAAAAATTTATAATAAACTCTTTATCAAACTCGTTTCCACTATTATATTAAGTATGTGTTTAAGCTAAAATTAATTGTGAGAAGCACATATATTACATTTCTACCATGTTGTTGCATGATTTATATCAAAACATAGAATTGAATTTTATTAGCCTTGGGATAACCGGTATCATCTAACATCATCGTGATTATACTTAAGAAGTCTTAAGTATTATCATTTTATTCATAATTGTCTTATGAAACCTACAAAACTATCAGCAATGCCAGATTGTGTATCTCATTAATGTCATGGTTTTCTTGACAATAACTTCAGGATATTCATTAATTTGGTAGAACTTTATTCGTTAAATGTCACATGGTTGATGCAATCTATTAACTGTGGCACATGAAATGCCTTTATGCTAATATATTATTTATATTTATTTGTTAATGTCATGTGATATAATGTATCATTCCAAAAAGGTTATTACGGTAGATATTAGAAAATTTGCCAATGAATATGTGTGAATCTTTTTACATAATAACTTAATTCTTACTATAGTTAGAACTTCATAGTTAAGAAGTTAAGGTTCATCAACGCCTTGAAAGAAATGTTATGTTGTTGCTGTTCGTTGGTAAAATAAATGTTGCATGGAGGAGCTATTGCACATTTTCTATAATCAAACTATTAGCCATCCATTTAAAGTAGTGGGCATCCGATAATACTATATGCAAGTATAAGTCTACACACTCACATAATTAGAAGAGGGAATTAGGCTGAAGGAAAAACCTGAGAACACTTTTAGTCTGAAGGACAGAAGTTTTAAAATTTAGCCTGAAGGACAAAAAATGATATATTCATATAGCATTACACATCCATAATGCTATATTCATATAGCATTACACATCTATAATGCTATATACAACACAATTTTATAAGTTTCTGCATACACAAACAAGCAGCTGTGTAATGCTATATGAATATAGCATTATGGATGTGCAATGCTATATGAATATATCATTTTTTGTCCTTCAGGCTAAATTTTAAAACTTCTGTCCTTCAGACTAAAAGTGTTCTCAGGTTTTTCCTTCAGCCTAATTCCCTGTAATTAGAAAGTAGACATAAATATTTGAATTCATTACGTTTCACATTCTAGATAACTTCATCATCTACTACGATCTTAAGGAAAAACTGTTCTTTTTTACTTTCTTATCTTATCTATTTTACACCCATTGAAGTTCTTCTTATTATCGTTTTAAAGTTCCAAGTACAAAAAAAAAATTAATTTTGAAAATTTACTGCTTAAACCCACCTTTCAAAAGCGGTCTAATGCTTGATAAATTTTAAAACAATTTATAGAAAAGAACAACAATCGACCCAGTTAACCAAAACATGTATATTAGGTTCGTAAATCTTAAAGACCCAAACTAGTCAAACGATAATAAAGGATTTTTGAATTAAACTCACTGATCTATTGATTTGAATTTCAATTATCTTTTGATTTAAGCTTAGAGTTGGACAAATGTAATTTACCAAACCTTCAGACACCGTGAAAAAAAGTCATCCGAGCTAATTTCAACATTGCTTGCTTTTACATTTTAAGTTACATCTTGAGCCATGTCTGTTTGCACAAAAAATGGGCAAACACCTCCAAGTCGTATGGATTAGTTGATTTTATGTTGTTCTCAATGATTTGGGTGATTTATGCAAATATATAAAATAGATGGACTAAACTGCAAAAGACACACAGATTTATAGTGGTTCGGCCAGAATATGCCTACGTCCACTTTATATGTTATTCTCCTTTTCCGTTCAGATTACAAGTACAAAGCTTAGATTACAAGTATCTGAAAGTTGTTTGAAAGTTCTATCCGTGCTTGAGCTCTCAAACTTGTCTGCCATTATTGTACCCATGCCCCTCTATTTATAGAGTGAGGCTGGGGGCAGGGGTCCTGAATGTATATAGCTGCTGGTGGGCCTAGGCTGATGCAATCTGGCCTAGTAGTGTCGGTCCGGTACGCCTTGGTTCGGTGGTAGGTGGTTTGGTTCGACAGGAGGTTGATTCGGTGGTGAGTGGACCGGCAGTGCATGGGGATGGAGTTGGACCGGTGGAGGTTGGTCTGGCCAAGGTTGATTCGGTGGTTAGTGGAGAGGGGATTGGTCCGGTAGGTGTGGGAAGTGTGTTGGTTCGGCAGGGAGTTGGTTCGGCAGGTAATGGAACAGGGTTTGGTTTGGTTATGCAGGGGAAGCGAAGTGGTTTGGCTACGCAGGGGAAGTGTAGGTTGGACCGGTAGCACCTTGGTCCGGTGGAGGGTAGAAACGTACACAACATTTGCCCCCCAAAGTGGGGCATATGCCCGCATATGTCACGCTTTGTTTTAGCTTGGTCATCCACATCCGGTCCTGTGTGCCGGACCAATTCGTCCGGTTGTTTATATATGCCGATAAGTATGGGCTTCAGGCCTTCGTTCAACCTCCATCATTTGAGACAGCCGAATCACCCAGTGCCGAATCATCTTAGTGCCGAATCATCTAGTGCCGAATCAGGTGTGTTTCTTTTGCCGAATGAGGTTTCTTCGTTTCACCGAATGAGCATAAAGACACTCAATACCGAATGAACTAAAAAACTTTTCAACGCCGAATGGACTCGGAAATCTTTTAGTACCAAATGAGCTCAGGGACCTTATGTGCCGAATGATCCTAAAAACCTTTATCTTTTGAGTTTTGAATTCGAGTGAAATTGCAGACTATGTACACTCGTTTGTTTATATCCTCTGTTTTAACGATGTACTTTCTTGTATTGCAGATAAATGTCTCACAAAGTGGAAACCCGATCAGAAAAGAAAAAATCTACGGATAGAAGTGAGTCTTCCGCCGTGCCCCCAGTCCAACCGGGACCAACGCGACATGGACCTTCCCTGAGGTCATTAGTGGACGGATAAGGCCCTCAGGAGCTTTTGAACTCACCTCCCGATTGCTTTCCGAACTCCCTCAAAGAAGGGCAACTTGATGTCATCGCTCGCTCCTTTGGGATTGACAGGGTGAGTATGCTGTTACCGGGAGATGGTGTGATGCCGTATGATCCTCCTGAAGGATATTTTGGCTTACAGCCGATACCATTGTATGTGCGGGGCCATTCCCCCAACCAATGCCTGGATAGTCAGCTTCCTTACCTATTTGAAGGTGGCTCCATTCCAACTTCAGCCTAATTCCTATGCTATCCTGCTGTGCTTGTTCATCATTTTTCAGAGGAAATATGGGCGTCCCCCCTCCAACCGGGAGATCTGGTATTTGTACAACTTGAGAGGCTATAAGAAGGGGTCTCCATACATCAGCTTGGAAGCGGTCGTGCCCTTCAAGCCGGTCCTGTATTTGTATTTGAAGCTCAGTATGTTCAAGAAAGAATGGTTCTTCATCAAGGATGACTCTATTTTCCTCCATCTTTTCACTTTCGGCTGTAACTTGAACTTCATTTATATTTTTCTTGTCTCGACCGCAATGCTTCTTCTTATATGCTTTTATTTCTTGCTAGCGACAGGTGGCTTTGCGGTCGTGGAGAATGATTCCTTGGCTCGGATGGCTGCGGAAATAAAGGCCATTTCGGGACGGGATAGGTCGGCTTCTTACCTGATCAGGAATGCCACTCTCCTGGAGTACAACTTAATTCTGCCACGTCAATCTGTGGTTAAGCAGAGAGATACAGCCGAGGAGAGGGCTGCCAAAGCTAAAGACGGGGCTACTGCGAAGAGTAGCAAGAGGAGACCTTTCTCGGTACCTCCAGTCGTCGGGGGGAAGAAGCTTAAGAGATCCGATGGACCTTCCTCTAGAACATGCCCAGATGTTTCGGAGGAAGAGGATGTGGAGGAGGGAGAAGGCAAGGATGAAGGAGGCGAAGCAGAGGAGGGAAGTGGTAGAGAAGGTCATGGTGACGAGGGTAGCGAAGGGCAGAGCGACGATGGCACCGGGGCTTTCTCTTTGGGGCAAGTAGGTGAGATTCAAGAGTGGACAGATGAGGCTTTCCACCAGGCTTTTGAGGGGTCGGAGGAAGGATCGGCCTTGATGGAGAAAGCTAAGAAGGTGGGCAAGGCCGGAACTGGTGCCGATCCACCAACTAAAAGCTCTTCAGCCAAGGCAGCTCCGGCGCTTCAAGTTGAATTTTCGACTCCTCTTTATTCTTCTTAACTTAACATTTTTCTCGGATTATAGTTTCATGCATGCTTGTAACACTTGGTTTTTATTTCAGGAACGGGTAAGGTGGCCAAGACATCAGATATTCGGCACCGCCTTGAGCAATTCAAACTCTTCAAGGCTTCTGCTAAACCGAAGCCCTCGACTGACTGTTCCGGGAGCGTAGTCAGTTACCGTCCTCTTCTCGGAGTTATGGAAGAGGATATTCAAAAGAGAAAGAGGAGGCATTCCATGTTTGAACCTTCACTTGGACCTCAGCCCCCAACCCAGCCTATTCATGACATCACGGAGGAAGATACTGAGTCCATACCATCTCCGCATCCATCAGAGAATCCTTCCGTTACTCATATTGATCGTCCCGGCTTGGCTCGTAACCCATTTGCGGTTCATCCAGATCTGGACCCGAGTTCTCATGATATTTCCTTCGATGAGGTTACCGGTGAGCACCTCCTACCCCGCAATCCTATGGTAAGGGTACTTGTTGAGGCTAAAGCTTTGGATCTCGACTTGTTGACTACTCGGTTTGTGACTATGGGGGATGAGACCAAGGCAAAAATCGATCGGGTGGCTGAAGAGACCAAGAAGTTAATGGAGCATCACGCCCGACTGGTCAAGGCTGGAGAGGAAATCGGAAGTTCTAACATTCGGCTGCGGCTGATGGTTTTCGATCAGGCCAAACAGCTTGCCGATCAGGCCATTCAGATCTCCCAGCATGAGGCGGTCTCCAGACGGCTAAAGAAACCTATGGAGGGGGCTAGTAGAGCCGAGCTGCGAAAAATGGAGGCCCTGCAAGGAACGAATTGATATGGCCATTGCCACTGTGAATGAGGTTCGGAGAGCGGATCTTGAGCAGATAGAGGAGTTATCTGGGAAGCTTGAGGCTGCAGAGCTTGCTCAAGCTAAGTTGAAGGAGGAGATGGAGGCGATGCGGAAATCCCTTCAGGCTGACCGCTCGAGATACCGATTGGAGAGAGACGATGCCGTTGCAAGGCTGTCGGCTTCCGAGGCCCGGATGAGGGAGTTTGAGGAGAACGAGGGGATGATGGATGAGATGCTCCAGGACATGTACTTCCGGACCTGGAAGCAGGGCGGCTTATCCTGGATGGATGATTACCTCGGGGTTATGGCTAGGATTTATCTTCGGGCTTTGGAGGAAGCTAAGGCTAATGCGGGTAAGGAGGGTGGTGCGGCCTTCAGGATGGACGCGGTCACGACCCAGTTTACTGAGGAGGAGAAAGTGGTGGTGAAGGAGGGCTTGCGGCTGCTTACCACTGAGGAAGTAGGTGTGCAGTTGGAGGACGATGACCAGGGAGCGGATGTTGGTAAGTCTTCCTTTTAGTCTTTTTATGATTTGATTGCTTATCTTTTGTGACTATTGATGGATTCTCTTCTGAATTGGGCAGGCGGGACCTCTGGAGTACATGCGGGGAGTTCTGACCCTACAGTTAAGTAGATCCGGATGGCAGGGAGGATAGAGGGGGAGCCCCGATGTATTTGACTCTTTTATTTGGTTTGTTTGACATTCATGTATATACTAGTCCAAAACATTATTGTATTTTCAGGCTGTAATTATGTCATTGCAACGAACGTCTTTATGTAACTTTATAACATAACCGGATTCTGTCATGTTCGAATGTGGTTGTTATTTTGATATGTTGCATAAGAAATACAGCTGCGTGTTTATGCATGTGATTTAATCGTATTTGATGCTAAGTTTCTGCTCAAAATATTATTTCATGTCTTTCAATGTCGATATGATGTGTGAATAAATTAAAGCTACATATTTGTATACAAGAGAAGAAAGTACCACCCTTCGTGTTTTAGTTGTAGAGGGTTGCTTTGAATGTCTTGCGTGACTGAGTATGGAATGTAGCTGAGTGTTCCGTCATCCGGATGTGAGTTCATATTTCCACAAGCGAGAGTTCCCCTATTTTGTGACCTGTACTTTAGGGACTGTTATATAGGATAGGAGAAAAGTTTTAAATGAAATGGAAATATGAGAAACAGTAAAACTTCCAATCACGGAAGGCCGTCGATATGCTTAAGTTCGTGGCAAACGGGTTTTGTAGTCACTTTCCCTAGCTGTAGGTCTTGGAGACATTTGTCACCCATCTTACGCCTCCGCGGGGAGTTTATCTTTTTTACCACAGCCGCACTTAAGACATATCGGAGCCGAGATCGCGCACAGTAACTACCCGAGCCATTATGGCCCGTAATCATGGAGCATATTGGAGACATATTGGAGAAAAATTTCATCTTCAGGCACCATGGGGCTAGGACAATTTGGAAGTCAGATAAGGCTGGTCTTCCCAAAAAGGCGTTGTAGGCCGAGTGGTTCTCTATTAGTACAAATGTTTGTTTTCGCACAACGGAGCGGGGATGACTTCCTATTTCAACAAAAAGGTCCAGTTGCCCGAGGGGCATCTCCAGTGAAACCATATAGTGGTTTGTTGCAGGGAGACACATCCTTCATTGACAGCTTCATTTTGTCGAAAACATGCTTGAATGGGATATTTACTGAGCTTCCAGTGTCTACTAAAATTCGGAAAACTTTGGTTGGACCGAACCAGGCAAAGATGACCATAGGATCTATGTGTGGGTACTGCCTTCCCTCTAGATCACGCCTACTGAATGTGATGTCGTCATTCTCTTTCCCTTTCGGGTGGCGTTCTCCCATAACAGAATTAACGTAGCCTTCATCGTTTCTAAGTGACTTACCGTATCTTTCCATCTCTGCCCAGCTTCTGTCGGCGATGTGTGGTCCTCCTGATATGGTATGGACCACTATCTTCTCTTGACTAGAGCCGTTGGTGTTGCGATTTCCTCCGCCTACTTCTGGGAGGGGTAGCCCTGGGTTTTCATTGGCGGGAGCTGGAGTCCTGTTCTGGCTTTTTACATAGCGTTCCAGTCTCTTCCTTCTAATGTGTTCTTCAATCAAGTCCCGGAGATGGTGGCATTCATTGGTGTCATGTCCTTGGGATTCGTGGAAGCGGCAGAACTTTCCAGACTTGAGTGCGTTATCTGACTCCTTCTTGTGCGGGGGGCGCTTGTATCTAACTTCGTCTTGAGTGGCTAGGAAGATATTTTCGATTGTTTCATTCAAAGGAGTGTAAGAGTCAAATCTTGGTCCTGGTCGATATAAGCGCTTTTCTCCCTTCTGGCCCCCAGCATTGTCTCTAGAGTAATTTCTCCGAACATCCTTTGCTGCAGCGGAAACCCTGTTTGTAACTGTCTTAGCCTGTTGTCCTGACTGCCTCTCAGTGGCAGCGTCTTCAAGTCTCATATATTTTCCAGCTTCATGGAAGAAATCAAGTAAAGTAGCTGGTTTTTCCTTGGTTAGTCTTCTAGCAAATTTAGTATCCGGATGTACACCACTGCAAAGGGCCATTAGGATAAGTTTCTCGTCGGCATTTTGGACTACGGCCGCTGCGGCATTGAATCGGGTTAGATATAGTTGCACTGTCTCTCCGGGTTTCTGTTTGATATTAGATAAGGAATAAGCGTCCTTGGGTTGTTCAACATGAATGCGGAACTGGCTGATGAACTTTTCTTTCAACATTTCCCATGAGCTGATGGACCCTTGGGGTAGGTGGCAGAACCAGGAGGTAGCTAGATCTGCCAAGAATAGCGGGAAGCATTTACACAACACTCCCTCTGTTGCTCCGCTCATGAGAATATGCTGGGTGTATCTTTGTAAGTGTACGATGGGGTCAGAGGTTCCCTTGTAAGGTTCCATTGTTGGCATTTTCCATTCCCGTGGGGTGATGGCAGATTCGATATTGCGGGTGAAGGGGCTGGTTACCCTAGCGCCTATCCCCCGATCCCTTTGGTCCCGTTGGACGCATTCTCTGAACAATCGCGCCATCCTTTCATCAGAATTTGGGGCGAATAGAAATGAGTTTGGTTCTTCCCTGCGGGTTTGATTCCGTCCAGACGACTTGTAGGGATGGTATCGTCTCTCACTCCTTACATTCTCCAATGGCTGCCTCTGGTCTTCCGGGGGCACGCTGGGGTTAGCCACAGTTGGCCCTTGCCTTGATCTTCCTCTGCTGGGTTATGTTCTCAGCACTTCCTTGGGTCCAACTTCGGGCTGGACTCTAGCTCGGCCCCGTCTACTGGTGTTTCCATGGTTAGGTAGCATGACAGGCTCAGCTACATCCGACCCCTGCCTGGTACCTCCCCCGTTGGGTTCGGTTTCAAGTGTTTCGTCGAGTCGGAATTCGGGCTGAGTCCGGGCTCGGCTCCTACCATGGCTGTTTCTGTTGTTAACCTCTTCGAAGAAGAAAGACCTTTGTCGTCTCCCAGATCCTCCAGATCGGGACTCACCCCATGTTCAGTGTTGCGGTTGGATTCTTCAGCATCCCTTAAGCGTGACATGAGTTGGTCCACCAAGGCTTCTTGTTGAGATGCGAAGCGGTTAGTTACTTCAGCCACAAGCCTGTCCAGATCCGTCCTTGTAATTGGTTGTTCGGTAGCAGGGGCTGTCGGATCTGCCTGATTTCCATTTGCTGTTGGAACCGGACGATTGTCTTGATTTCTGATTACTGGATCTGGGATACTGCTAGTTGCGATGTTCTTTCCTTTGTTAACATCTTTCTTCCGTCCGTGAGGCATGTTTTCCAAGCAATGAACGATGTTGATAGGAAAAGGGTTGAGTGGGAGAAGCTGAAGCTTCGAGCTCCTGTTCTCAGTGAAAGCACCACAAATGTTTGCACAAAAAATGGGCAAACACCTCCAAGTCGTATGGATTAGTTGATTTTATGTTGTTCTCAATGATTTGGGTGATTTATGCAAATATATAAAATAGATGGACTAAACTGCAAAAGACACACAGATTTATAGTGGTTCGGCCAGAATGTGCCTACGTACACTTTATATGTTATTCTCCTTTTCCGTTCAGATTACAGTACAAAGCTTAGATTACAAGTATCTGAAAGTTGTTTGAAAGTTCTATCCGTGCTTGAGCTCTCAAACTTGTCTGCCATTGTTGTACCCCTGCCCCTCTATTTATAGAGTGAGGCTGAGGGCAGGGGTTCTGGATGTATATAGCTGCTGGTGGGCCTGGACTGATGCAATCTTGCCTAGTAGTGTCGGTCCGGTACGCCTTGGTTCGGTGGTAGGTGGTAGATGGTTTGGTTCGGCAGGAGGTTGATTCGGTGGTGAGTGGACCGGCAGTGCATGGGGATGGAGTTGGACCGGTGGAGGTTGGTCCGGCCAAGGTTGATTCGGTGGTTAGTGGAGAGGGGATTGGTCCGGTAGGTGTGGGAAGTGTGTTGGTTCGGCAGGGAGTTGGTTCGGCAGCTAATGGAACATGGTTTGGTTTGGTTATGCATGGGAAGCGAAGTGGTTCGGCTACGCGGGGGAAGTGTAGGTTGGACCGGTAGCACATTGGTCCGGTGGAGGGTGGAAACGTACACAACAATGTCAAAGGTGAAATTATTATTATATAGCATATATAATGGTAGTTGATTCAATTAAATTTGAGTTTTGGATTAAATAATTTGTGGTCATAATAAGAATGTAAACTACATGTAGTGCGAAATACAAAAAAAAATTAGAATGTAGCCGATAAATTATCTATTCGGAGTAATTTCCTTAACAATCATGTAATACTTAAGCAATCAGCTAGCCAAGCACTAAAAACAATAAAAGACATAGAACGTTTGAAAGTACTATCTTTAGTGCAATAACCATAAATTTGCACTTACCATTCGCCATCATGGCTATAAGCACGTTGATGATGGTCGAAGTTTTAGACTTATGTCGTATATCAACCATATTGAAGAAAACATAGCATATTAATAATTGCACAAAGGACAAGCACCACTATCCTAGTGGTTAAGTGCTTCAACATTGGTGCGAGATGTCACAAGTTTGAAACTTGCGTAGCGTGATTCGAACATATATTGACATGTGATATATGATTTGTTGTATCTAAGTATCATTTTCAAAAAATAATAATTGCACAAAGAATGTGTATGCATAAACATATTATATAACCAAGTACAGTAAATAGTAAGTACACATAATCTATTATATAACTTTATATAGAAAACAATGAAGATAACTTAGTAGAACGTAATTGCAAATGGTGCAAACTCAAATTGCAAGCTGATGGTATTTATATGAATGCGTATACTCTTTAGTAAACAATAGTGAAAATTAAGCAAGATTTCCTAATTCATACGGTATGTAGTTTTTATAAATAACATCAAATGCAACTATTTAAGTATATGGGAAGCTAAAGTATAATGCTCGTCTAGACCAATATAAACATGATTGACATTGCAACTGATGAGAAGGGAAATACAAATCTCTATCTATGTCATTATGAGACATAAAACCTAAAGCGGTTGATATAAATGCACATTCAATTTGGATTCGATCATGTCTTTTTCGAATAACTTATTCTTCTTAATGTCTAATACAGCTTATATTCGCTTGTAGCTTTACAATCAAAATGCAAACAGTTGAAAAGGTAGAAAACTGCTTAAATCTTATCTAAATTGCATGAGTACAAAAATCGTCTATACCAATCAGTGTATGACGTAAATTGAAGTTAAAAATTAAACTAACTGTAACATTATTCATTGGTAATGAAGTGAATATTGGATTAGTAAAATTGGTTATAGTTTTATAGAAACAGCAAAGTCACATTTGTTTAATACCCGCTATTCCGTAAAAAAAGTAGAATAGAAACAGTAGTAATTGATAGGTACAAACCCTAGTTTTTAACAAAAGCGTAAAATAAACAAAGCATTAATAAAATTGTTTAATACATATAGAAGATTTAACTATTTAAGTCTAGAAACAAAGATTCCAATGGACTCCATAACTAAAAAAAATAGCAAGTATGGTTATTTCAGGATTCCCTTCTTAATATTATCACATCCTTAAGGGCGACGATTAGCAAGGAACATGAAAAAATGGAAGATATCATAGACGAATTTAGAGCTTAGATGTAGGGTCAGGGTTAGGTTTGAGGAATATATTTATGGAGAAACAAATTTAAGGAGTCGAAATTTTGCCAATTCATTATAGAAGAGCCTATTTAGAAGGTGGCGTTGGTATTATAAATGGATGACGATGAAAGTGTGGAAAATGCTCAAATCGAATGAGAAGCTATTATGTAGGTCAGACCAAAATGGAGAATGATGAGAGGAGAGAGAGCAGAAGTAGGGAAGTAAAATCATGAGTGGTAGAAAACGCCCAAATGGAGGGGGAAGCTATATGGTACGTTGGAGCAAAATGAAGAAATGAGAGAAGCGAGAGCAGAAGAAGGGAAGTTACTATACAAATAAAAAAAATGGGCTATTCATTTCACAAAATATCCAAAAAAATTGCGCGCTCTTGAAACGTAACTCATTAATAATAGAATAGTGTAGAAAATGATATAATAATGCTAGTATGACCAACTTAGATACCGATTAAAATATGCGAAACAATGTAGTGTGCAAAACTGTGATGCTGAATTGATGAAACTATATGGTTCAATACAATCAATGTATTGTTTATAACCACTTCTATGAATTTCAGAGTCTATTAATGTTTTATTTATGGTAATAATAGATGGGTTGAGATCAAAAAATTGATGGTGCTTGTTTATCTAGCCCAACACTTCAAAACTTCTTCGTGGCACCATATTTGCCCACTTTGATTCACTGATTGAAAGTCAACATAGGAAACGTTCTTGCTACAAAACAACGTAGGAGTTAGAAAATTGTGACTTTTATTGGACAATCTCGCATGATAGTGTAATACCTCATTCAAAATTTATTAGCTTATACAATTCAAAATAAAATTGCTTAAATGTTCGACTGTAATAGAGTCATGCAACCTTCTTGATGAAGTGTAACAACAACAATTAGGCAAGGAATTTATGAAAGGTTAGTCCTTTTACAACATGCCTAAATAATCGTGGCAGCATCTAATGTAAAGTTGTAGACTAAACTATAGCTAAGAAGATGCATTGAAATAGCATAAGTGAACAGATTCTATGACCTGTTTCCCATAACAAAATTATTGTTATTTAATAATGGAAGCGATCCATTTTGTCAAGTCTAAGAAGAAACTATAAAACTAAAGTAGTATGATACCATTGAAAAAAATGCCTGTAAATTATTATTGATTCAAAAAGTTAACCAGTACACTAACTTAATAAAGTCAGGTGTATATTTATTACTTGTTCTAACATATTGAAGGGTTAAGAGAAAGACAAATCGTTCCCTGTACATACTGATTCTTGTAGACAAATGAAAAAATACTTGCGATATGTATCAATACATAAAGGTAAACAAAATCAATACTTCTGATATGTATCAATAGATTATCTCCAAAAACACAATGTAACATCTATTCCAGATAAGCCCACAACATATATTAGGACATAATTAATTTATGTTACAAATATATAGTTGAAACTGAAAGTAACCGTGTATGGAACTTTATACTTGTTTTATTAATTGTTACAGATTCAGGACGTACTAGGAACTGTAAGATAATGATTTTATTTGACACAATGCATTTTAGCCACATTTTAGCTGCATTTCATAATTTTGACATAAACGTAAGTTGCGTTTCAAATGTTCTTTGCGGATACATACCTAATTTGATGTAATTTTGCAAGGGATTACTGTCGAATCATAGACAGCTTTTTAATGGTAAAATAACATAAAACACATCATAAAGCCCTTGCACATCCATCATGATTCAACAACTGATATTTTGATGAGAAAATTTGCATCACTATATCAACCTCTTCTGTATGGTTTATAAGTGAATTCATGCATATAACAGAAAAGTTCAAACAATAGTTCATGCATAGGGACAATGTTCTAATTCATGCATTATTCAAATATATAATAGTTAACATAAGTCCCAATACATATATAGCTAAACATACAAACAAGACTCTTCAAGCATTGGTTTATCAGTACAATGGTGGTTCTTATAATCCGCTAGTGCACGCATGCTACAAGAGTCATCAAGCACTAGTTACTTCATTCTTCAATATTGGTATGCATAAAAAATTTCATGCTGCATGCCAGGAAGGCTGAAAAAGAGAAATCATGTGCAATCAACAAAATTTACAAGTAAATTAAAATCAAACCACCAATGTTTCGACGTATACTTGTTAAAAAGGAAATTGCTAATGATGATAAAAAATAAATTTGACATAATATTGTCATGTAGTATCCTCCCTCCTAACCTATATAATACGAAAAGAAACCCATTTATCATTTTTTTTATTAAATATTAGTTCTATTAATAACCGTATGATAAATTTTTTTTTATCTTACATTTGAAGTAATTCAAGCTTCTAAATTCGAAAGAGTTTGATAAGATATTTGAAAAAAAATGTTACAAAAGAACAGTTAAGATGAATATACCTCTTGCAACTGGTATTTGGTTTCCATCAATAAGGAACATCAGTAACATTGCATTCGGTGGGAGCTCGAGCAAAGCAGGGACTATTATTGGCATCTCTCCAGGCTAAATTACCCAAGCACTGACAGGCAGCTCGACTTTCACTATGTCTTGTAACGACAGCCCGATGTCTGAGTATCCTATTACTATAGGCCTGCAGTTCACCCCTTTCATTAGCCTAGTCCACCCAAGTCATTATTGTTTCGTCCACACGTGAACATTTTGGTGAATAAACAACTTTCGGTGCTATAAATAATATCAATGACATCGCCATTGTCAAAGAAAATATCAAAGAAATTATGCGATCCATTTTTAATAGTCGGAACTAGCTTTTTTGTCTTGTTGTAAATGTAACCTATTAAATGGTTGATCTTGGAGGCTTACATAGAGTTTTTACTGGACATAATAAATTCCAAGTTCATTTATATCGTATCATCATCATATTTTGTACGTTAGTATCTGCCAGTGGGTCACCAAACTGAAACATTCAAAATGTTCTATTTCATTTATGTGTACATTGAGTAAAACTCTTACTATTTATAAAAAATCGATTGGCAAAAGGCTGAGTACTATTTTTTACCTCTGCTAATGAGCGAACTTGTGATGTTGAATAAATTTGAGTTATTTAATTAAAGAGAAGTAATACTCACTAATTATTTGCAATTAAAAGGTTATCAATCCTATGTGGATAGAAAGAACCAGTCCACTTTAATTTACCAACTAAATCAAACAGTATATGTTAATTGAACAGATAAAGAATCTAATCATTGATTTCAATCATGGTACTGATTGAGTAAATAACTTAACTCTAGCCGTAGCTTTATATTTTCTAATCAATCATTGATATAAGAATTAATCAAAATAAAATTTTATTCAAAAGTTTATCCGGTCGAATGGGACAAATGAAATAAATGAAATTTTGGCTAAGGATGTTACGATTTACACTTGCTTAAATTCTTAACAAATCCATAAACAATTAACAAAAGTAAGTCACAAAAACTGCTTCAAAAAACCATATGAGCGGTAAAAAAACGCGAATAATTATGCACTAATGCAGAAATATGTTGAAATCTAATTCTAAAAATAATAATTTTTATTCATATAAACCATTAATATGGAAGAGAACGAGATAAACAATGTAAGAAATAATAATAATAATGGTTTTACTATATTCTACGACGACATCAAATTAAATTGTAAATTATCATTTACACTTAGTCTTTTAGCTAGAGATGCACAATTTTAAAACTTGGTAAATATTTTTATGATTAAAGTTGATAACAACTTAGTGACAATTATTTGAAATTGGATAAGGAAATTGGATAAAGATTTTGATTCATTTATTTGGAAAGGAAGAAAGTGAATATGTCGAGTTGTGGTTTAAGAAAAAAATCATAAAAAACTGGTTATAGGTGGATGGATGAAATAATTGATTAGGTGAGAGGTTCACTACAAGATAATACGGCTATTCCAACGGCTTTTAGCCGTTGGCGGCCGTTGGAAGCCTTTGGAATAGCCGTTGGAATATATCCCACGACTTCCAACGCTTTCCAACGGAAACAACGGACCATTTCTACCGGCATTTCCAACGGCCGCTAACGGTTTATAATCGTTGGAAACCGTTACAATAAAATGGCCAATATGCCGTTGGAAGCCGTTGGAAATACTGGGTTTATTTTGCTGTACAACAGCAAGCCTATTTACCTTCCACCACACCATTTCCAATCCATTCAATTTCCATTCCATTTCCAATCAATTCCACACACACACATATATATATATATATATATATATATATATATATATCAATATCAATACAAACAACGCACATAAATCAATAAAACACCAATATAAACAAACCAAACCGATCAAACATCACAAAATATACCATCAACGTACATACCATCAACAAATGTCACTAAACCATGATCATACCATCAAAATACTTCTCACCCACTCCGTACCAATATATACAACATCACCATCAACATCAAAACATCTCCAAGTCAATATATACATTGTTCAAACACAAATACTCAAAAACATACCTCCTCAAGGATCCTCGTCGCCTCCAGAAGCACCAGACGACGAAGGAAGGGTACCATGATTCTGCAAATACTGCGCAAGATTTTGATCCAACTGCTCCACCTGGATGGCTCGTAGACGATTCTCCTCCCGTAGCTGCTCAACCATAGCTCTAAGCTCCTTGATTTCTTCTTTGTCTCGGTCTTTTTGAGCTTGTCGAGCCTGTCGAGCCTGCAAATAAAATTAATAGCAAAAGGGTTGTCTCAGCATATACAATATTATAACATTATATATCTAAACACAGATTTTTTGTACATATGTAAAAGGATTAATTACCGTTAGGTTCCCGAAGCCAAAACTCTACTCCGTTGCGCCAGATCCATAATAGCGGTAAAATTGTTATCCTGCTCCTCCTGTGTCAGCGCATCACGACCAGACTGCTCAAACGCATAAGCCTGTGCCTCCTGCAACCTCGACTATAATGAAAAAAAAGCAATTTCAGTTGAAAAATAGTAGCATGTAATTATTTTGCGTAGCTAGAAATTAATAAACTTATCGGTGTAAGTATTAAAAATTAAAAAATGCATACATATGCCTCGGTCGCCCTATCTTGCTCACCCCACTGATATATGATATTGCTAGCCTCATCTACTTGCCTAGACGCGTGGGTGTGAGCAAACACGTCCACTAAGCCAACAGAGCCTCCACGAGCTCGTTCCTGCAATTGATAATTTGGATAATTTAACTGTAGATAACTAATTACTGAACTGATCAATATACAAATGTGATAATAGATAAATTTACCAAATCTTCGCGGTGATGCTGGAAAGATTTGGAGCCTCCAGGTGTGATACAGGATTCCTGCTCCTGTTTGCCGAGTTCCTAGCTGACTCCTCCTGCAAATTTACAATGATTATTTATTTATTAAACGGTAAAAAAATGCTGAGATTTATTGTAGATTTACCTTGAACTCCTCAGAGTTCCACCAATCAACCCATTTCTCCCATACAGTCGCGCTCATCCACTTGGGCATCTTTCCTACTTTTTAATCTCCGACATAGTCTCTCTATAGTTCTTCGCGATCCTGGAGTTCCATGTCGCTGAACTAAATTGACGTCGGGCTCTTGCAAATCTACGGCGCCCTGTACAATGAGAAAATATTACTAATTATTTATTTGTATTTAATTAATCATCTTGTAAAGCGGTATAAACTTACCAGAAAATCTTGCCAAATCGTCTCTCTCACGTCGTCGGGGATCTTGCCCCACTTGGGCCAGCAATCGGTCATCCTAGCCATGTACGCCTGCTTCGAAATGCTCAGAACCACTTTGACAGTGTACGTGTAGTACTAAGGATCGTGTAATATGATATATAAATGCGGAAACTGATAATAGCAGTAAAATAAAAATTAAAGTAAGCACACCAGGAATTTTTATACTGGTTCGAACTTCTCGTTCTACGTCCAGTCCCAGACTATCCTTTGGATTTAAACTAAAAACCCCTCACTTAACCCGGAGGAATAGGTATACGACACCTGAGCAGCCGAACAGGAATTTTCCGCCTCAACAGCCGAAGAGGACTTCAACTCTAATACAAATAGTTTGACGAATGTGTTCTGAGTAACACGGATTGTCTTTTGATAGTACAACTTCCTATAATCAAATCCTCAAGAGTATGTATGTGTGTGAAGATTTAGAAGGAAGATAATCACGTAGAATCGGAGTATATGAATTAAACACAAGGATTCTAGTGACATTAAATGAGTATGAATGCTTTGAATTGCAGAGAATAGTTAGAGAATAGATTTTAGAATTATAAACAAGAATCGGTGGTTGTAGAAGTGATTTGAAGATGTTTATATAGTTGTAGAAGAGTTACAATCTTTCATGAAGAGTTTCAATCAAAAGTTGTGTCCGTATCTCTTGAAATAGAGGACATTACTCTTCATGAAATGATCGCATCTCTTCAGAAAGTAGCCGTTATTGTCAGGTCGGTCGACCGTAAAACCTGGGCCGGTTAGCTGAGTTTGAAAACGTATATAAAACAGAGTGTATCTGTGCATATAACACAGGGTCGGTCAACCGAGGGTACAGGTCGGTCGGCCGACCTGATGTTATTTGCACAGTGAATTCTTTTATGTGTATAACTTTAAAAGTACAACATTTGTGTGTGTGTGACTACTTGAGGAATGATTTTAACAATATTCTAAGACTCAATATAGGAAATATACATACTAAACTCTTAATTGTAGTCTTGTCTCCTTTGTAGTGTGGTATTCTCTTTTTGTCGCCTTAGTTGTCGTACATTCTTTGAAGCTTGTGTCATGAATCAAAACTTATGAATCAACATTCTCCCCCTTTTTGATTGATGACAATACTTATGTGACGAAGTAGTATATATTGTAATTCTCCCCCTGAATATATGGCGACTTTTCTGCAAAAACTTGTAAGCTTTTATATATTTCTCCCCCTTTGTCATCGACAAAAAGGAGAGTTTAACTGATGATAAAATTATATTTCACATAAGTGTTAGCATAGAACAAAATAACTACTACTTATAATGTAAGGCATCAAAAAAAAAATAACATTTAAAGCATGCGATACCCAAGGTTCTTATAATTTCCTAATTTTTAGGAAACCATACCCATTTAGGTGTGGTTGAACCTTTATAAATATAATTTTCATTATTAACTACCATATCAAAATAATCATCAATGTATTTTTCTCTATTTTTCCAATTAATAGGAACCCAAATACTAAGATAATTTTTATTCATATTTCCTGCTAATGATTTTGTACTTCTAGAAAAATTATCAACATTATAGGTTATAACAGTATTTGAATTTCTATAAAAATTTGAATTTAGGCTTTACTCGAAATTTAGTATTAGCACTATCATTTTTACTATACATGAAAGCATACCTAGTGCTATTTCTACGATCAATTTTATTATATCCTAAACCACTTTTATCATTAATCCTACTTTTAGCAAAATTATTTTGTTTCTTAAATCCTATTCCAGATTTATTGTTAGAGGATTGAGAATTTTCTAGTATATTAGAAAGATTCTCTCTTCCTTTATTGAAATTAGATACATTTTTAGAAATATCATCAAATTTTATTTTAAGACTAGATTTTTCTAACTCTAAATCCTTAATCTTAGAGTTTAAACTATTATTTTTGAAAAGTAAATCATCATTTTTATTCTTTTGAATTTCTAGTTCTTCAGATATTGACGAAATTTGAGAGGATAAGTTAGAATTTGATTGTTGAGAACTTTCAAGTTCTTCTTCTAATATTTTCTTCTCATCTTTCAGCATATCTACTTCTAAGACTGTTCTATCTAATTTTCTTTGTAACTCCTTATTTTTCTTTTTAAGTTGCTTTGTTACATTTACTAATTCAGAATTTATTTCAATTAAATCTTCAAAAGTAAAATCACTTACATCGTCTGATGAAGCCATGAAGCACACATTTGCTTGTTCATTATCACTCCCACTCTCTGAAGATGATGATGATGAGTCAGTGTCATCCCAAGTGACAGAAAAAGCTCTTCGTTTCGTTTTGTCCTTCTTAAAATTGTTCTTTTTACGTTCTGGACAATCTTTCTTCATGTGACCTTTCTTGTGACAATCATAACATTCCATTGCTGAAGATGATGGTTTGCTGCTGTTAGAAATGTTGTTGGAATTATTTTTGTTTCCCTTGAATTTATTTCTGTTGAATTTCAAAAACTTTTTGAAATTTTTAGCGATCATTGCTATATCTTCATTATCCGAGTCGGAATCATCTTTTTCTGCTTGAAAAGCCACATTTTTCTTTTCTTGTGCTCCATTTCTTTTTGCCTGCAAATTTACTTCGTAGGACATTAGATTACCTATCAATTCTTCTGGTTTTAATGTTGACAAATCACTTGCTTCTTCAATGGCTAAGACTTTTCTTTCCCATTCGTCCGTTAAAGAATTCAAGATTTTTGTAACCACATCAAAATCAGTAAACTTTTGTTCTAGTGATAATAAAGCATGATAAATATCCTGAAATCTAGAGTACATGTCATTTATAGATTCATTTGGCTTCATTTTGAAATTTTCAAATTGATTTTTCAACATAGAGATTTTGCTTAATTTAACTTTGTTTGTACCTTCATGTGTTATCTTAAGTGTTCTCCAAATTTCATAACCTGAAGTGCACATGCTAACTCTATTGAATTCATTTCTATCTAATGCACAAAATAAAATATTCATAGTCTTTGCATTTGATGTAGCATCTAGTTTTTGTGTGTTACTCCAAGTTGAGTATTCTCCAGTAGGAGTTATGTACTCTCTTTGTATAATATTCCAGATATCAAATCCACTAGATTGTATATAGATTCTCATTCTAGTTGACCAATAATTATAATTTATACCATTAAAAAATGGAGGTCGTGAAGTTGATTGACCCTCTGTGAAATTAGTATTAGTGTTAGTGCCAAAATCGTTAGTTTGTGTCGTTGCCATATTACTAGAAATAAATATCAAATAACTTTGTGACGGTTATAGGATGACCTTGCTCTGATACCAAATGAAAGTGTACGTGTAGTACTAAGGATCGTGTAATATGATATATAAATGCGGAAACTGATAACAGCAGTAAAATAAAAATTAAAGTAAGCACACCAGGAATTTTTATACTGGTTCGAACTTCCCGTTCTACGTCCAGTCCTAGACTATCCTCTGGATTTAAACTAAAAACCCCTCACTTAACCCGGAGGAATAGGTATACGACACCTGAGCAGCCGAACAGGAATTTTCCGCCTCAACAGCCGAAGAGGACTTCAACTCTAATACAAATAGTTTGACGAATGTGTTCTGAGTAACACGGATTGTCTTTTGATAGTACAACTTCCTATAATCAAATCCTCAAGAGTATGTATGTGTGTGAAGATTTAGAAGGAAGATAATCACGTAGAATCGGAGTATATGAATTAAACACAAGGATTCTAGTGACATTAAATGAGTATGAATGCTTTGAATTGCAGAGAATAGTTAGAGAATAGATTTCAGAATTATAAACAAGAATCGGTGGTTGTAGAAGTGATTTGAAGATGTTTATATAGTTGTAGAAGAGTTACAATCTTTCATGAAGAGTTTCAATCAAAAGTTGTGTCCGTATCTCTTGAAATAGAGGACATTACTCTTCATGAAATGATCGCATCTCTTCAGAAAGTAGCCGTTATTGTCAGGTCGGTCGACCGTAAAACCTGGGCCGGTCAGCCGAGTTTGAAAACGTATATAAAACAGAGTGTATCTGTGCATATAACACAGGGTCGGTCAACCGAGGGTACAGGTCGGTCGGCCGACCTGATGTTATTTGCACAGTGAATTCTTTTATGTGTATAATTTTAAAAGTACAACATTTGTGTGTGTGTGTGACTACTTGAGGAATGATTTTAACAATATTCTAAGACTCAATATAGGAAATATACATACTAAACTCTTAATTGTAGTCTTGTCTCCTTTGTAGTGTGGTATTCTCTTTTTGTCGCCTTAGTTGTCGTACATTCTTTGAAGCTTGTGTCATGAATCAAAACTTATGAATCAACACTTTGGATGGCTCCAACTCAAATCCACTGCGTTAAATATAAAATTGAACTTTAGACAATTGTAGACATATCATGTACAATTAAAAAATTAAAATGCTATGCTCGCTAATTATGATACTTACGTCTCATCAGCCTTAGGCTGTAAGTAAACAAGTGGCCGAGCTGGTGGCTCACCACTACTCTCTCCAATATGACGTGAAGATCCACGTCGCCGAGACCCAGAACCAGAACCGGAACCGGACATAATATATATACCTGCCATATATACATACATATACACATTATAATTATCATGATATGATGAACCATTAAAAAATGTAATACAATATGCTACAAATGTGTCATGTTGTGTATGTGTTGAGTGTGTGAGTATACACTTATTGTCATTAAAATTGTATAAATTAGATAAATGCATTATTAATCAGAGATCAATGTAATGTGAATACTTTTAAAAATTACCGGATATTACTCAGTCGTCCTCATCGTTTTCTGATTCAGACTCGATTTCGTGCTCTATGTCGTTTTCCTCTACACTCTCAAATGCTTCGACTAATACATTTGTCTCATCATTTAAAGGTCCAAAATCGGTTTGATTGTCTGTAATTGCTATTTCAGCATTTTCCTCCAGATCTGCTTGATAGGCTTGTTCGTCTGGAATATTTTGTCCATCAAACGTAAATCTTGCTTTGGTTTTAAAAACCGCAGACCAATCTGCTTTATCCCTTTTTAGAGATGGATAAGGGGCATAATAAGCTTGTAGGGCTTGGTTGGCTAGTATAAATGGGTCATACTTTTGATAACACGAGGTATGTTTAATTTCTATAAGATTATATTTTGGATGAACGTTAATACCAGAACCTGGAACATTGCTGAACCAGTTGCATCTAAACAAATAAACATCCTCCACGGGTCTTGTAAAATATGTCAACTGCAATATCTGAGTTAACACGCCATAAAAATCATTTATATGATTATTAGGGTCATCACTACCTTTAACAAATACACCAGTATTGTTTGTTAATTTTTCAGCACCGTATTCTTTGGTGTTGAATTTATATCCATTAACAAAATATATTGGATACGTATTAACTTTTCTTTTCGGTCCAAACGCCAAATGTTTCAGTCCTTTATCGAGCACATTATTTGTGGGATCAGAAACGTATTTCGAAAACCAAGTACTGAAATCTTTGCTTAAATCGCCACTTGAATTTTGTGATTCATAAATACTGCAAACACAAACATGATATATTACATTATTATTTATTCACACGTGTAGTATTAAATTTAACAAAACTTGGAATGTGCTAATTACCTAACAAATGGTGCAACTTCAGGACAATTAAGAAGAATATATGTGTGTGCTACATGGTATTCTTTATCATCTAGCCATACTTACTCACTTTTGCCAACATGTCGGCCATATTGTTTAAAAATAGATAATACTGATTCAGAAGAAGAAGCTTGTTCAACGGCCTGATCGTCATTACGCA